>CM075008.1:3552834-3593036 GCA_037576675.1 Pangasius sanitwongsei | reverse complement strand
GATGCTCAGTAACACTTACAGCTCATTTCCTTATAAAACTGCACACACTGTACCTGAGACTACTATTTTTTTTTAAAAGCGAAGGATCATCACACCAAATATTGACTTTGTTTCATTTATTACTGTTTATTGCTCTTTACAGTATTTTTAAAATGTAGAGACATTTATTTTCATTATTTTTGAAGGCATCTTTGCCCTACAGCATTTCTTTGCATGTGCCTAAGACTTTTGCACAGAATAGTCCCCTCTGAAAGTATTGGAATGGCAAAGCCAATTCTTTTTTGCTATACACTGAAGACATGAATATGAGATGATAGAACAGAATTTCAGGTTTCATTTTCTGATATTTACATCTAGATGTGTTAAACAACTTACAACATGGCACCTTTTGACCACCCAATTTTTAGATGACCAAACATATAGGAACAGATAGTCTTAAAGTAAATAACACTTAATATTTGGTTGTATATCCCTTGCTTGCAGTGACTGCATCAAGCAAGCAACCCACTGACATCACCTGTTGCATTCTTCTTTAGTGATACTTTTCCAGGCTTGTACCACAGTTTCTTTCAGTTGTTGTTAGTTGTAGGGATTTCTCCCTTCTGTCTCCTCTTCAGGAGGTGAAATTCTGCTCAGTTGGGTTAAGGTTTGGTGATTGAATAGGCCAGTCTAAAACCTTCCGCTTTTTACACTGATGAAGTCATTTTTGTGTTGGCAGTGTGTTTTGGGTCATTGTCTTTTTGCATGAGACTCCTCCCAATTAGATTGGATGCATTTCTCTGTAAATTGGCAAACAGAATGATTCTGTAGACTTCTGTACCCATTCCGCTGCTACCATCATGAGTTACATCATCAATAAAGATTAGTGAGCCCATTCCAGAAGCCCAAGCCATGACACTACCTCTACCATGGTTGACTGATAAGCTCGCATGTTTTGGATCATGAGTAGATCCTTTCTTTCTCACTTTGGTAGAGGTTAATCTTGGTTCCAGAACTTTTCTGGATCATCTCATTTCTTTATGAATTCAATTCAGATCTTCTGATTCTTACTGCTGATGAATGGTTTGCATCTTGTGGTATGGCATCTATATTTCTGCACTCTTAGTCTTCTTCAAACAGTGGATTGTGATACTTTCATCCCTGCTCTGTGGAGGTTGTTGGTGATGCCACTGACTGTTGTTTTTGGGTTTTTCTTTACAGCTTTCACAATGTTTCTGTCAGCAACTGCTGTTGTATTCCTTGGCTGACCTGTTTGATGTCTGTTTGTTGGTACACCAGTGGTTTCTTTCTTTTTTCAGGACATTTCAATTTGTTGCACTGGCTATTCCCACTGCTTGCGGATTGGCTGATAGATTTTCTCTTTTCTCAGCTTCCAAATGGCTTGCTTTTCTCCCATAGTCAGCTCTCTGGTCTTCATGTTGGTTTATCCTTTTTAACAACAGATGCAGTCTTCACAGGTGAAACCCATGACTCATACCAAGAGAAGACATTCAAAGCTATTAATTATTTAAACAATCAATCTAGCAGGGCACACCTGGGCAACAAGAAACACCTGTCAGCCACAACTTCCAATATTTTTGATTGTTTGAACAAATGGGTGGGTTGAAACAAAAGGTGCCAAGTTGTTTAACACATCTAGATGTAAATATCAGGAAGTGAAAGCTGAAATTCTGATCTGTCATCTCATATTCATCAACAAAATAATTGACCTTGCTGTTCCAATACTTTTATATACACATACAGGTTCATAAGTATAGCAGCAAGTACAGCAGTCAAGCTGTAATTGAAGTATAGACTTTCAGCTTTAATTCAAGGGGTTTAACAAAAATATTGCATTAACTGTTTAGGAATTACAGCCATTTTTTTCCAGAGTCTCTCCATTTTCACAGGCTCAACAGTAATTGGACAATTGACTGATAATGGCCAGATGTGGCCTGTTTCCTCCTTATTTCATGACAAAATAAGGAGCTAAAATGTCAGGAGTTGATTCCAGGTTGATTCCAATGCTGAATTTACATTTGGTAGCTGTTCATGGGAACTCACTATGTGGTCCAAATAGGTGTAGATGGAAGTGAAAGAGGGCATCATTAGGCTGAAAAAACAAAACAGACCTATCAGAGAGATAGCAGAAATTTTAGGAGTGGCAAAATTAAAGAACATCCAGCCAAGTGAAGAACAGACTCTGGAGGAGGTAAGTATGTCTCTGTCAAAGTCTACACTCCAGAGACACCTTCATGAATGTAAATACAGATGGTTTACCTCAAGATGCAAACCACTGGTAACACTCAAGAACAGAAAGGCCAGATTAGAATTTGCTTTAAAAAAAAAAACCTCTAAAAAAGCCTGACCAGTTCTGATGCAAGATTAACTTGAACCAGAATATGGTAAGAGAAGAGTATGGAAAAGGAAAGGATCCAAAGTACACCACACCATCTGTCAAATATGGTGGAGGCAGTGTTATGGCATGGGCATGTATGGCTGCCAATGGAACTGGGTCACTGGTGTTCATTAATGATGTTTCTTAATGATGTGACTGCTGATAGAATTCATTCATACCTGAGCTGCCATTATTATTGTGTAATTGCACTCAATTTGCTACAGCCTACTGTACTATTGTTCTGTACATAAGTCAATATTGCACACTTGCACATAGAGATATACTACATATTACTGCTACACGTGAACACACTACTCTTACTACATGTACTGTAATATTGTTTTGCACAAGTCAATATTGCACATGTTACTATACTATTGTTTTGCACAGGTCAATATTGCACACTCATACATACAGATGTACGTAGTCTATATTTCTATATACATAATCTATATTTCTACTTCTGCAACATAGCTATACTTTATTATGTTGTTTGTATGTATGTGTATGTCTGTTTTTATTTTTTACATAGTTTACACTTGTCTTGGCATTCAATGTGGACAGCAAAGAATTTCATTGTACAGAGAAACTTGTTTTTCCTCACTGTGCACATGACAATAAACGCTTTGAATTGAATTGAATTGAATTGATAGAAGTAGCAGGATGAATTCTCAAGTGTAAAGAACTATACTTTCTGCTCAGATTCAGTCAATCGCTGCAAAACTGATAGGACAGCACTTCATAGTACAGATGGATAATGACCCAAAATATACAGTACCTCAAAAGCAACCCAACAGCTTGGAAATACAATGTTTCCAAGGCAGAAAGACCCACGAACAATCAGCAGCTGAAGGCGGCAGTAAAGGCCTGGCAAGGCATCTCCAGGGAGGAAACTCAGCATTTGGTGATGTCAGTGCGTTCCAGATTTCAGGCAGACTGCAAAGGGTTTGCATCCAAACATTAAAAATAGTCCTAATATTTATAATTATGTTAATTTGTCCAATTACTTTTGAGCCTGTGAAAAAGGAGGGACTATGTAAAAATGACTGTTATTCCTAAACAGTTAATGAAATATTGTTGTTAATCCCCTTGAATTAAAGCTGAATGTCTACAGCTCAATCACATCTTGATTGTTTCATTTCAAATCCATTGTGGTGGTGTACAGAGGCAAAATCACGAAAGTTGTGTCACTGTCCAAATACTTATGGACCTGACTGCATATATAAAACATATATATATATATATATATACACACACACACATATATATATATATATATATATATATATATATATATATATATATATATACACACACACACAGACCCTCAGTCTGTGTGCACAGTTATTATGCAGAAAGCAGACAATGGCAAAAAAGCTGTGACCTAGTGCAGAATTGATTAAATACAGACACAGTTTGTAAGGTTCTCAAAACAAATTGGAACAAATATTAACAGGAAAAAAATCACCTGAAATTGAGTGCTACATGATACTACCAGAAGGGCTACACAAGTAATCATGCTCCAGCATCATTGAAAGATAAATTTTGATCCCTGCAGCAAGTAAAGTGTCAGTAATGAAAGTGGATTATTTATCATTATAATGCAAAGCCATAGGCATTTTTTTTCTGTAATATGAAGAAGTATACTAGACACTGGATGCTGAGTAACTTCCTCCTACATAATTCTGAGAAGACAGAAATAATTTTACTAGAACCACAGGCATCTGGAAGTATGCTTTCTGATTATGTAATAACTTTCTTGGCCTTTCAGTTACATTATATCCAGCCAAAAAAAGGCCTTCATGTGATTATTGACTCCAGTCTTATCTTCCGTTTGAAGCTCATGTAGGTAACATTTTTGGATAAACAATTAAAACCACAAAGTTCTTTTTTTTTTCCTACAAAGTCCCCCAGCTACAGTATGTAAAGGCCTTCCTGATAGTGTTTGGGACACAAAAACAGAGTCAATATTTAAGTATTATGTCAGTGTGCTTACTTCTATACGAACATTTTTCATAGAATGTTACAGGGCTCTGCAGTGTCCATTAGCCTCAAGTTAATTTTTACTCATTAGCTTTAATTCCCTGCATTTAGGTAATCATTTGCTCTCTGTTTGCTATGTTCATCTCTATGGGCTTCACTGCAGCACTTACTGCTCATCTCTTTCTTGCAGAATCGGGCACTGTCTTGCATTTTCTCATTTGAAAATTCCAAATTCAGTTAGCCAATGGGCTTGTGGCCTTGTTAGCATGGTTGACTGGTTTTAGTAAAATGGTAAAAATGATGGTGGTGTGATTGGTAGAGTACAGTATATTATCTATTTTTATTATTTTTGCCAGCAGTGTGATGGCCTCAAGATGGCCGCATTGATGGGTAGAAGCCTGTATTTTAATTTCAATTGTCTGTGCTCTTGAGGAATGAGGAGCATCAGTCTGATCTTTTGTGTTAAGCTTTGGGTTATAATATTGTCAGTTGATTTTCTGTTCCAGTAATAAAATATGATATGAAAATTTTTTAGACACGTTTCTTTGTAAAATATGATGGAAATGTTTAAAGTAGGAAGGTCAGTAAACTGCTCTTCTTAGAATTTAACTGATTTTTAATTTAGGACAGATAAATTAAATACATATACTGTATGTTCAATACATTAATATTTATAATTAACTGCTTAGGGTTAACATCAACATATATGATTATCACCTATTATTACTTGTTCTGTCTCCAGAAATGACTAGTGTACAGCAGAGAGCAGTCATTATTTATTTCTAGGCCTCTAGCTGTGAGAAGTTGTATGCAGAATGACTAATACAAGGGGGACTGCATACTGTACAATGCTAGACAAACAATGGCATAAGATGAAGAGCTTTCAAGTGTTTAAGTAAAATTACTTGCTTTACACTATATACTAGTTTGTTAAATAAAGTAATATTAATTATGCCAGATATCTTGCTTGTGATTTCATATCTTTGCAAGAATAAGTATCCACATGTGCATACCATTTTCTGATTTATAATTCTGAAAATATGCCTAAAATAAATAGTACTTTCACAATAGCTCATTACAGTTGCAGCTGTTTGTTAACTATTATGTTCATCTTGCACGATTTTGCAAAAACACAGAAAATGATCCATAGAAAAGATCACTGCAGCTGTGGTGAATGGTCTAATGTGTCAGTTACCAGAACTTTTATTTCATAAAACTACACCAGTAGCAAAGCATATTTTTGTAATTTATTGAAAAGTCATCTTCTAGCAGCAGACTCATTTGTTGCAAGAGTGTTAATGTTTTACTGATTTATTTTCAAAACAAATTGTATTAAAATCAATTGGCATGAACCAAACAGGTGTATAAAAAACAAACAAAAAAAAAAAAAACGTGTATTGCCTTTGTCTCTAGGGTGCAAGTGACAGCTCTAGCCTAACAAAAACAAATCAGTCCAGTCCCAATGGCTAAGTTATGTTGTTAATGAGCTCAAGCACAACAAGGTTTCTGTTTTCAGTCTTTGTTTCAGGTTTTAATTAGTACATGCCCAAGGACATGGTTTAATTGGAGATGAGAAATAAGAAGCAGCTGAGGGAGTTTCAGCAGAGAGGTGGCATCTCAGACTGATCAATTCTGCCCTGTCCTGAGGGGAGGTTTCAGGTGTGGTTCAACTTGTTAGACATGTGCCAACAGGTAACTGTTTCCAAATCAGTAGATAAAACAAGACCTTGTGTCATTATGGATGTTGTTTTATAATTAATTAGTTGCTCAGTGCCAAATGCAAGCGAATGAGTGATTAGCACGGTGCTGATGATAACAGGTTATACACAGAGGATTATTTTTTGGTCAAAACATGGTTAAAAAATAAATAGTCCTTTCATCATGACAGGTTGAAACAAGCTGAGAAAGCATTTGTAAATAAATAAGCTTGAAAGATTTTATACCTATAACTGCATATTAAATTATGTAACAATTTAGCAACTTCTATGTGGTCAGCCTTACTTTTCAGTTCACATTCACATTCAATGCCCTCAGCATGGTGTCCATCATGAAAGCCCAACAGGAGATATAAGAGATGCTTCTCTTCTAAAATCTTCTCTGCACTACCTACATACTATCTTAGCCTGCCTTTACAACAATCTAGTATTCGTAATCCTGCGCTCTTATGCGAGCTCCTATATTATAATATTCTGATTGAAATAATAATGATCAGGGTCATATAAAAACAACTTGTACAAGAAGAAAATGAATATAAAAATCAGTACAAAATTAAGCCCATGTGTACTTGCATTTGTTGCTGTTTGCAAGTTAATGCACTTTAACTATGCACAGGTCCTAATAACTCTGCAGGCCTTGGGGGCTGCCATATCTGATTATCGATCAGAGTATCTTATCAAATCAGAACTGTACAGCAAATGTGATACAGATATATGTTTTTGTAAAGTCAAGGAAGTAAAGTCATGTACATAAATTTTTGGTGAGCCTTTTATGCATTTTAAGACCCTTCAATAAAATCTTTAAAGATTTCACTAATGATGCTATTTAGTGCTCTCTGTCATGAAGGCCCAACAACACATACAATAGGCTAAAAGCCATAACAGATACTTTTAAAGTGTTCTCACCACTACCTAGAAACTCCATTGATCTAATATTAGGAATCCTGTGGCCTTGTATCAATCCTCTACCTCATGCCCTAAACAGACCTATTATAATTTTCTGCTCTATTACAAAACCAAAGATACATAGTATGCATTTTTCAAGTTTTTTTTAAAGGTTTATTAAATTAGTCATAAAACAAAAATAATGAAAAACAAGTCTTTTATAATGAATTCTGAACCTTACCACCATCACGTGGGGCAAACCTATAATGTTTCTTATTGTATTTAATTGCCTGGAAAGTAAAAAATGTAATTATGGCGGACCAGTCTTGGACAAATGGTCCAAGAAAAGGTATATAGTCCAAGGTTAAGGTAGCCAAGGATGAGCAGTTAGATCAATACTTTGGCCAATTGCTATCCTAATCAACCTTATCAAGACTATAGAACATGGGCTGATTCCAACTGTATCTCCATGTCTACATCAACTGATGATGTTTGGACAGTATACATGTTTTACCTTTCTTACTCACAAGCACAATATGCATAAGAACAAATTGAATATATTTAAATATATTTAAAATATATATGGATTGTGTGATATCTCTGTCATAGTCATCATAGCCACTGGCATAGTCATCATCGAGAGCATAAACCTGCTGTCATATTACCATGATTGAATTGATCTAATCTTACTTCTAAATGCAAAAGAGAATATAAGCAATAATCATCTGTGCTGACATTATCACACAGAACAATATATTTCCAAATAATATAAAAAATTAAACAAATGAAAAAATTACATAAAACTACATTGCCTTCTAATATAGAAATGTGATTTTAAAAGTTTAGAAATCACAAAATATTACATTAAATCGATGTAAAATTTATTTTATGTGAAGCCTTTATCTATGGCCTTTGTTACTAGCAATGTGAATAAAATATGCCTGTTTCACTGATGTGGGACTGACACACTCTATAAGGACAAGTTATAATAATTAAAAAAAAAGATGTTAAAATTAATTAAATCAAATTAAACATACTATTACAGGGTTTGCATAGAATCAGCAAAGGTCACTGAAAACTATTATTTGAGCCAGCAAGCTGGTGCACCATCCACATTACTTCCTGCCAAGAATAATTATTAAGAAATAATGTTTAATTGTTTAAAAATCAAATATTTAACTTTGGTGAATTTAATGACGAAGAGACAGAGAACAGTGTGGAAACTGTGTCTACTATCAAATGCCTTGAAAATTATATTTTTATTCTTATGATTTATTGCTTATTTATTATATTATGTATATTCTGTACACCAAGATGCCAGTTTATTAGTTAACTCAATGGACTTAACTAAGTCCATATCCCTAAGAAACTCATATATCAGTCTTGTATAAAATAAGTAACCTTACATACAAATCATCAGTGTAATACTCAAATATTCAATTTACACCACATTTAATATTAGAATTTTAGACTTCTGCACTTTTATTTGTGTAGTAATACAGAGAAACAAGGTTAAAGGATATTGTGCCTTAAGGGAGGCAGTACAGATGGGAGGATGGAATAGAAACAAAGAGTAGGCAGAGTCTATAGGGATTTAGGGGTGACAAGTTAGAACTTGAGAAAATAAGATGACAAAACAGAATCCTTTCCACTCACCTGGAAAGCAGTCTGATAGGTGGCCCTGCAAACATTATAATCACAAATAACAATCATTAATTAGCCCCATGATGTCTACAACATAACAAACTTAATTCTGCATCTGCAGGGATTGACATTTCTCTGAACAACAGTGACACAGCATAAACAGTGTATGATGCAATGCACAGTTAAATCAGATGTAAAAGATAAATTGTTTATTTTGTGTTTGGTGCATACTACAAATTACAAAAGTGCAATTTAAAATCTTAATCCTACTTACAGGCCTGATTTATTAGATGTTCAGACATGTGCCATAACTGTACAATTCTAGAATTGTAATACTTTAATATACAAGACATTTCAGAGAACAAAAACAGGTCTCCTTGTCCTAATAATGATGCAAGCCCTTTCAATTGTGTGCACCTTGTGGGCCTCCAATCTTTACATCTGAATAAATCAGAACTGTAGAGCAATAGTGGTAATATAGAAGCTAAGTTTTAAAGATAATTAAAGGTAAATTGCTAGATGATAAATTATAGATGACCCTTTTAAGCATTTCTTATGACCCTTCTATGAAAGATTATCTTTGGAAATAAACAGGGCATTAATGAAAATGATGATGCTATTTAGTTAAATCTGTGATGAAGGCCTAACAGCAAATACAACAGAATAAAAGCCGTAATAGATACTCAATGCATTCTCATCACTACCTGAAAGCTTCCATTTATCTAATTTTAGCAATCCTGTGGTCTTGGACTTCAGTAGTTCTCAAACTTTTTGTAGCCAGGAACCTTGTTAATTGTAAAATAAATTCCACAGACCCCTTCAGTACAGATTTATTTTCTATATAATTTATTATTTAGATATACATAAAATGCTATTTAAACATTATTTAAATACATATTCTCTGCATCAGCCAGACAGGCCTGGGAGAGGGCTGCTACTGCTGGCACCATGACCATTTGCTCAAGAAAGTGGCAAAAATCATCTCTACCACCATCAAGCACCATCCTCCTCCCAGCAAGAAGGTCACTTTGTGAGAACTGGAGAAAAGCCACAGCCCAGAACCCCAGCAGGCCTGCTCACCATGTCATTAGATTGGCAGCTTTTTAATATTTTGTCAACTTCTCTCTCACCTGACATGTTGATTCTATCAAACAGCTCAAAACATCTGGCAATTATAGAGGTGACCGTACCCTGGAAAGACCACATTGAGGAGGCCAATGAGAAGAAGTGTGCCAAATATCAGGAGCATATGGAAGAGTGCTGAGGACAGTGGGATTAATGAGAGGATGGTGGGATTAATGGGAGCCAAGTAGGATGTAGGGGCTTTTCTTGCTTTGGATCAGGAGGGGTGAACCATCACTGAACACTGCTGGGACGCGAGCTGGGGTCTGATATACCCCATTTGAGTCACATGAGTAAGAGTATCTAATGTTGAAAGACCAGAAACCCCTGATGAACTCAGGAAGTATCACTGATGAAGCATCCCACCTGATGATTTTAATCCCAAATATTAAAACCCTATAATATCTTGGCACTGCTCTACTGACAGGTATAGTTAAACCAGTGCCATTACAGGATTCCTCTACAGACCTGCTAAACAACTCACTATTCTTAAAATTCTTTAAAAATAAATCCTTCAAAAATATAAATGGACTTTTAAGAAGACTTTATTATTAATATAACTAAGAAAGCACAACACTATACACGAGTACTAATTTGATCTGATAATAGAAATAGGAAACATCCCAAGTAGAGCTTCATGCAAGATGATAGAGCATAATCTGTAATACTGAGCCTTTAGGATACACTAGGGACCTTTTTGGATACTTGTTAATACTTGTTGTTATAGTATATTGAGTTCATTAAAAAGATATTTATAGCCAAAGTATACATTAACTGCCCACTGGAAATCTGAATTACTGTTATCTTTAGTGGGATATTACAATTGCTTTAGTGCTGAATAACTGCTAAAAAGATAACTTGCTTAATTATGCAAATCAAATAATGGTTGGTTTAAATAGTGAAACCTGAAACTGAGCTAAATTCTTGAAATCTTGAGGAGTTCTTTGAAAATTAAACATGCTTCTCTGAAATAAAAATGGATGACAAGTTGAAAAAATAAAAACTGGTGGCTTTGTTTTGATATGGGGGTATTTATTTTCATTGTATGGTTTGACTCACCCTAGAGGGAAGCATCACTGAACAATACAGTCAATACAATACAATCAATACAAAGTTCTTCTAATGGGTCACCTTTATTTTATGATGAAACATTTTCAATTCAGTTCAATTCAAATATTTATATAGAGGTTTTAATAATAGACACTGTCACAAAACAATTTTACATAAATCCAAATGTAGATTTGGATCCCAAATTAGAAAACCAGAGATGACAATGGGACAATGGCAAGGAAAAACTCCCTGAGATGACATGAAGAAACCTTGAGAGGAACCAGCAATGTGGGTGACACCAGATAGTGGGCTTATAAGTCATTACTATTACACAATTGTATGTCATGTAGGGAGACAGCACAGGGCCTTTATGATAACAGTAGAGGTTATTAGGTAAAATTCTATCATTTCTTTCTTGAGGGCAGTGGTCTCTTCCAGGATGACACCATCCACAGGATGGGAGGGTTCACTGAATGGTTTGATGAGGACAAAAATGATGTCAATCATATGCTATGGTCTTCACATTTACCACATCTCAAGCCAGTTGAAAACCTTTGGGAAACTTATGTTAGTTTCTTATGTTAGAAGCAATATGTTAGAAAGTGCTCTCTGTCACCATCAAGTGACTCTTGGAAGAATGGTGCTCATTGCTCCAGTGCAGTTCCACAGACTTGTCATTGACAAACTTGACCATTTGTCAACTGTCTGAATGAAATTTCCAAATATTCTCCAAATATACATTATCTGTGAAAAATAGACTGGATTAAAAAAATCTAACTGACACATGCAGGGGCCTTTCTAGCATACTGACCCATAATGACATCACAAAGCTCACTGTTTCTGATTTGTCCAAACGTAATGGTCATATTCAAAAGAGTTCTGAGAATGTCTATAAAAACGTGAATACTACACCTGTTAAGGATTCATGAAGCCAAAGCTCTGGACCAACTTTGTGATGTTTTTCTTTGTACTGTTGCTTTATTTCAGCCTGGCAAAGGGGGAAAATTGCCATATTTTGGACAGCCCAGCATATCCTCTGCTGTCTAAAGATGGAGATGTGATAATTGGAGGTTTATTTTCAATACATGGTGATATAAAGCTTCTGTCACTGCCATATAATGAAAAACCTGAACCTTTAATCTGCACAAGGTTTGTTACAGTTGAAAAGTTCAATTTATTTATTTTGGAAGAACAGTGAATAACATTGTGTTTTACCTTTTACTTTAGATTCTACTCAACAATGAATATGAATATGAATTGTATTATTTTCCTTGGGAATGTCCACAGCTTTAACCTTAGGGAATTTCGATTTGCTCAGACCATGACTTTTGTAATTGAGGAAATCAACAGGAGCAACAGCTTGCTCCCAAATATCTCAATTGGTTACAGGATTTATGACAATTGTGGCTCAAGATTATTATCTATGAAGGCAGCCATGGCTTTGATGAATGGTCAGGATATAACAGCAGATGATGCCTGCTCTGGACAAGCAGTAGTACAAGCAATTATAGGGGAGTCAGAGTCTTCTCCTACTATAGTACTCACAAAAACTACAGGGCCTTTTCAGATCCCAGTGGTAAGGATCAAATATATTGCCTAGTAATTACAAAATACCATTGGAAGGTAAAAGGGGCTCTTTCTTAAAATAGCTTGCTTTCAGTTCACCAATAACCTGATTACTCAAAGTAATCGTGATATTTCTGATATGTGTCTGAAAAATCAATTGTATATTTGCATACATTTGCATATAAATGTATTTATGCTAAGGGCCAAACCAAAACAACTGGCCAGTCTTAAGGTTTCCTGGACTTTCTTGGACGACATCAGTTCTAGCTAAACAAACTTGTGGTAAAAGTATGCTTTTGAAATTTATCTTTGTGTTCTCAGATAAGTCACGCTGCCACATGTGAATGTTTGAGCAACAGAAAAGACTATCCCTCGTTCTTCAGGACCATAGCAAGTGACTACTACCAGAGTACAGCACTGGCATATTTGGTCAAGCACTTTGGCTGGTCTTGGGTGGGAGCTGTGAACAGTGATAATGACTATGGCAACAATGGAATGGCCATTTTTCTGAATGCAGCAAAAGAGGAGGGAATATGTGTTGAGTACTCTGAGAAGTTTGATCGGTCAGATCCTGCCAAATTAATGAAAGTGGTAGACATTATTAAGAAAGGCACAGCTAAAGTAATCATTGTGTTTCTTGGCCATGTTGAGATGAATGTTCTAGTAGAAGAACTTATTCTGAGGAATGTCACTGGCTACCAACTGATTGGTGTTGAGGCATGGATTACTGCAGTCAACCTAGTAACACCAACAAGTTACAATGTACTGATTGGATCCATGGGATTCGATGTGGGAAAAATGAACATTGGTGGTTTTGCTGACTATGTTATTAAAGAGTTTTGGCAAACAGATTTTCCTTGCTTGAATACAGAGGGAAACATTTCTCAAACTGAATACAACTGCAGCAGATATGAGGAAATCATTCCCTTTAAAAACTACAATGAAGATATATCAGAATTGAGATATGCAAATAACATCTACAGTGCAATTTATGCTGTGGCACATTCTCTACACAGCCTGTTGAGATGCACAGAAAACAAGACCTGTGAGAAAGGCAAGACAATACAATCATGGCAGGTAACAATAATAAAAAGAGACAGAAACACTTAGGCTATGACTTATATTTTCATCAGATGATTGCTATTGCTCTGTTTTCCTTCAAAGGTTGTTGAGTCACTGAAAAAGGTCAATTTTACAACCAAAGCAGGAGAACAGGTGTGGTTCGACAGCACTGGGGCAACAGCTGCAAAATATGATGTAGTGAACTGGCAACGAGGCTTTAATGGACAAGTGCAGTTTAAGGTTGTGGGGTATTACGATGCCTCTCTGCCAAGTGGAAAACAGTTTGTCTTAAATGCTAACAATATAAGTTGGGCTGGAGGGAAATCAGAGGTACAGACAGTGTTGGTTTTCATTAAATGTAGTCTAAATTAAAAATAGAATATAAAATTCTTGAGATGTTATGCTACAATTGTGCAATGCAAAATCTATATTTGTCTTTATTTTCACATGGATAGTATTAATTGCAGCCATTATATATTGTTCATATTAGAAGCCAAGGTCTATGTGCAGTGAGAGCTGTCCTCCAGGTACCAGAAAAGCTGCACAGAAAGGAAGGCCTGTCTGCTGCTATGACTGTATACCATGTGCAGAGGGAGAGATCAGTAACCAGACAGGTAATTTCAGCATTACAAAAATTCAAAGGCAATTTATTAGCCGTACATATTGTTTCTTCCTCCTATTTTTTAGGATCCAGTTCCTGAACAATAGCATCAGTAAATAAAACCAAGAAACAATGGTTATTTTCCCTCCTAATCAGAATCATGATTATTTTTCAGATTCAAATAACTGTGAGCAGTGTCCAGGAGAATACTGGTCTAATGCTGACAGAGATAAATGTGTGTTAAAAGTCATAGAGTTTCTTTCATTTACAGAAGTTTTGGGGATAATACTAGTACTTTTTTCCTTGTTTGGAGCTACATTAACTGTGCTGGTAGCTATTTTATTTCTAATAAAAAAAGACACTCCTATTGTTAGGGCCAACAACTCTGAGCTGAGCTTCCTGCTGCTGTTCTCCCTGACTCTGTGTTTCCTCTGTTCACTTACTTTCATTGGACGGCCCTCTCAGTGGTCCTGTATGCTGCGACACACAGCGTTTGGGATCACCTTTGTCCTCTGTATCTCCTGTGTACTGGGGAAAACAGTAGTTGTGTTAATGGCCTTCAGGGCTACACTTCCAGGCAGTAATGTCATGAAATGGTTTGGGCCTCTACAGCAGAGACTCAGTGTACTTGCCTTTACGCTTATACAAGTCATGATTTGTGTAATTTGGTTAATAGTTTCCCCTCCTTTCCCGTACAAGAACATGAACTACTTCAAGGAAAAGATCATATTAGAATGTAATTTGGGCTCAGCTATAGGTTTCTGGGCTGTGCTGGGTTATATAGGAGTTCTTGCTTTCTTGTGCTTTGTTTTAGCTTTTCTCGCTAGAAAGTTGCCAGATAATTTTAATGAAGCTAAATTCATCACATTCAGTATACTCATATTCTGTGCTGTGTGGATCACCTTTATTCCAGCTTATGTTAGCTCTCCTGGAAAATTCACTGTAGCTGTGGAGATATTTGCCATTTTGGCCTCCAGTTTTGCTCTATTATTCTGTATATTCATACCTAAATGTTATATTATTCTGTTTAAACCTGAACTAAACACAAAGAAATGTGTGATAGGAAAAATGGCATCTAAATCTCTCTAAATAAAAAGATATTCAAATGTAAAAGCATAAAATTAATATTACTTTTATATCTAAATCTGTTAATACTGCTGATACATGTAAGAATACTATGGATGAAAAACAATTAAATTGTTTTATTAAAAATCACATTTGGTGTTATATCTATACAAAGGCATTCTGTATTCAGCCACATGTTTGCCTTCAAGAATATAAGACAATTATATTGGCACTAATTAATAATTATCAGTTCTCAACATAAAAACAATTATATGCCAATGCTGATATTGGCCACAATGTATTCAGAGTTCGATCCTTTTGCTGATTTAGGCCTATCACCCCTACCTACCTAAAACCCCTAAACATATTACTTCATTACAGACTATTATTTGCTCATCCCCACACACAGACCCATACTTCAGCAGCTCAATATAAAGATTTCAGTACTGGAAGATAGAATGTTTACTTTTTATTTTTAAAAAAGGCATTCGCATTAGATCAGCAGAGGGCACTGGCATTTAAGCCATCAAACTGTTACACTAGTCAAAATGATTAGGAAATATTGTTTTACTATATGAGCACAGCTATTTACAAGACATTTAATGATAAAAATCACTTTTTCAGACTGTCATTCATGTAGAAATACAAAAAAAAGGTTAATGAATGTTTGAAGGCAAGCGAAGCAGCACTGATGGGAGCATAAGAGCCGGGGGGGGGGGGGGGGTTTGTCAGAGTCTACCAGGAATTGAGAGAATGACATGTTAGTACTTGATCAACAATCTGACAAAACAAATTCCTGTGAGAATACACTCATCTGGAAAGCAATCTGATAGGTGGCCCTACAAATACTAATCAGAAATAACAAAGCTATTAATTAAACCACACCTATCAACTATGTAATAAACATTAGTAATCCTCTGCAGGAATTAACATTGCTCTAAACAACAGAGGCACAGTGTAAACAGTCAGATATAAATAATACATTGTTCATTTTGAGTTCTGCAAATGTCACAGTTGTAATTTTAATTTGTAATTTAGTCTAATTTACCAAATTTACTGCATGCTACGTAGTATAAATACATTATCGAGTCATAGTCAGTGTCTTTCTTTTTACATAATCTAAGGAGAAAGAAATAAATGTCAGGAGGCCCAAATTCTATGCAAGCCTCGGTGGTTGTGTGCACCTCCGTATGAGGCAGCAGGGACACAGGTTTACAAATATGATTAAATCAGAAAACATACAGAGAATGTGAGAATAGTCTGCCTTAGAGCAAAATTTGTAGAAGGTCAGTGGTGTCATGTATGAATACATAAAGTTATCGGTAATCCTTTTCAGTTTTTCTCATGACTTACATAATTGGTTGTCTTGAAAGACCATAGTACACAGACTCACTAAACACAATAAAAAAAAAACAGCACTTAACAACGTAACACTTATGGGACGTGTTCTTTTCTTATTTATTGCTCATAATATAATGATTAGCTAACTGTGCCTGTCATGAAGGCCCAAAAGCAGATGTCACAGACTAAAAGCCATAGCAGATACTCTCAATGCCTTGTCTTCAGAGCAATGCAATTTTAGGGATCATGTGTCCTTGTACTAGTTGTCTAATTTGTGCTTTATACTACATACGGTCATGAAGGGGACTCAGAAGAGATGTTAGGATCCATACACAACAGGTTTATTAACACCAGAGTAGCATATCCAAATATCATAATAAATAAGTAGGTCCAGGTCATACACACAAAAGGCGCAGGTGAACACTGTCTGATAAACAGACCCAGACTCCTGGTCAAGGTACAGGTTAATCAGAACAAACGGACAGACAGCTATTCAATACAGCGAAACAGGTAGACAAAACTTATATTTGGAAATCTGTCAAGACATAAACAGCACCTGCTAGAATGAACAGGCAAACTGTACGGCTTTGCAATGTGAGTGAGTGACCACATGTTTTATATAGTCTGTTAAAAGGAAATGGAAATGATCAGTGAAGAAGTGTTTAAAACTCAGGGGAGAGTGCCCTCTGGTGGCGTGGTTGTGAATTGTCTGTGGCTGGTGTGACACATACAGGGCAAACTGCTATATACAATAGAGAGGTGGGTGTTGTTATATTCAGTTACATATTAACAAATCACACACAGTGTAAACCACATCAGTGCAAGAGACATGACAAGGTGCAGAAAACAGCAAACATTCACAACAACCAAATGGTGATACTGGTTTGGTGCGTATGGGA
Organism: Pangasius sanitwongsei; assembly: GCA_037576675.1. Classification (NCBI taxonomy): domain Eukaryota; kingdom Metazoa; phylum Chordata; class Actinopteri; order Siluriformes; family Pangasiidae; genus Pangasius; species Pangasius sanitwongsei. The sequence continues at coordinate 3,575,726 of CM075008.1, read as the reverse complement.
TACTATACATACGATTGTATGTATGCATGTTACAAGTTACAGGCTGTTTAACACACAAGAAACCCACATTCAGTTTGTTTGTCTTACCGATGTTACACTTCAGGTTGGTTGTTTCTGCATGTGGCATGAGCTGGTGTTGTCCTGTGGGTGTAATGTGTAGAGAGTGAGGGCAATGCATCTGTAGTCATTAATAGTGCTGGGGTGTCCATTTTTTTGGCACTGGAGTTACACAGGATGTCTGCCAGGACTGGGGCACTTTCTTCAATCTTAGGGGAAGAGAGAACATTTGCTTTAGCATACCACATAACTGGCTGGCACAGGTCTTCAGCACCTTAGGCTGATTCTATCAGGCCCCCCAGCCTTGCCTCTGGACAATTTTCCCAGTTTTTTCCTCACTTGGTCAACTGTAATAGTCAGGGTGGAAAGAGAAAGGGAAGGGGCAATGGTGGCAGAGATGGTGCCTTCACTGGGGAAGTCATTAATGCCACCCAACTTGCTACAAGAGGATTTTGTGATGAGGAATGAAATGGGTTTATGTTTATTGAGACAGTGCTTTGAGTTATGTGTCCTTTTCCCATCCAAGCTCAACTAAATCACCACAAACCATGTGACAAAATGTGTTATGGTCTGATGAGACCAATTACAAAAGTTGTAATAATTCCATAATTCCAAAAGGGTGCAAAAAAGCATATCACAAAAAGAACACCATACATGCGGTGAAGCAGGGTGGTGGCAGCATCATGCTTTAAGGCTTCTCTTCTTCACCCAGAACTGGTGAAAGTACAGGGAATCAGGAAAAGCTACAAATACCAGCTGATTTTAGTGCAAAACTTTCAGGTGTCTGCTAGTAAGCTGAAGATGAAAAGGAATTTCACCTTTGAGCACAACAATGACCTAAAGCATACAGTATATCCAAATCAACAAAGGAATGGCTTAAAAAAAAGATCAATGTTTTTGAATGGCCTAGCCAGAGCCCAGACCTGAATATAACTAAAAATCTGTGGGGTGACATGAAGTGGGCTGTGCACAGGACATGGCCTCATAATTTGACAGATCTAGAATGCTTCTGCAAGCAAGAGTGGAAGATTTTGCTAAATCAAGATGTGCTATGCTGATAGACTCTTACCCAAAAAGACTGAGTGGTGTAATAAAATCAAAATGTGCTTCAAAAAGTATTAGTTTAGGGGTGTGCACACTTAAGCAAATATTTTTCTTTTTTTCCCTAAAAAAGTTTCTGATTTTCACTTTATTTGCAGACTTTGCAATTTAACATTAAAGGTGGAAAAAGATTTGACATGATTTATCTTAGTGTCATTCTTTTACATCACAAAAACCTGCCATTTCTACAGAGGTGTCTAGACTTTTTATATGCATTGTAGTTACAAGAGTGAGACATGTAAGTCTTGCCAGCAAGTCCTGGAAGTTCAGGGGCTAATGACGTCACAAAGCTCAGTCTCTGATTTGTCTAAATTGAACAGTCATATTCAGATGAGATCTGAGCATGTTTATAAAATTGTGGATATGATGTCTGTTGTGGATTCATGCTGCAAGAACAGTGAATGAAATTAGTGATGTTTTTCTGTGTATTGTTTTTTTCTTTCAGCCTGGCAAAAGGGGAAAATTGCCATATTCTGGACAGCCCAGCACATCCTCTGCTGGCTAAAGATGGAGATGTGATAATCGGAGGTTTATTTTCAATACACAGTGGCATAAAGCTTCCATCACTGTCATATACTGAAAAACCTGAACCGTTAATCTGTACTAGGTTTGTTACAGTGGAAAATTAGAGCTGTTTATAGAAAAATGATTGAATATTACATTTACTATTTATTTTAGTTTTAATTTTATATTAATCATTATCTGTAAATATTTTATTTTGAATCTGTTTCCACAGATTTAATCTCAGAGAATTGCGATTTGCTCAGACTATGACTTTTGTAATTGAGGAAATCAACAGAAGAAACAGTTTGCTCCCAAATATCTCAATTGGTTACAGGATTTATGACAATTGTGGCTCAAGATTATTATCTATGAAAGCATCCATGGCTTTGATGAATGGTATGGACATAACAGCAGATGATGCCTGCCCTGGACAAGCAGCAGTACAAGCCATCATAGGGGAGTCAGAGTCTTCTCCTACAATAGTACTCACAAAAACTACAGGACCTTTCAGTATCCCAGTGGTAAGGATCAATTACTGTCACATCCTGTGCTATGATTTGGATATATTTATCCAACTAACCATGTTACATAAAAATGTGCTTTTAATAAATTATCTTACTCTACTCAGATAAGCCATGGGGCCACATGTGAATGTTTGAGCAACAGAAAAGAGTACCCCTTTTTCTTCAGGACCATAGCAAGTGACTACTATCAGAGTAGAGCACTGGCATATTTGGTCAAGCACTTTGGCTGGTCTTGGGTGGGAGCTGTGAACAGTGATAATGACTATGGCAACAATGGAATGGCCATTTTTCTGAATGCAGCAAAAGAGGAGGGAATATGTGTTGAGTACTCTGAGAAGTTTGACAGGTCAGATACTGCCAAAATCATGAAAGTGGTGGATATTATTAAGAAAGGCACAGCCAAGGTAGTTATTATATTTATTGCCCAAGCTGATATGAATGTTCTAATAGACCAGCTTATTCTGAAGAATGTCACTGGCTACCAGATGATTGGTGTAGAGTCATGGATTACTGCAATCAATCTAGCAACTCCAGCAAGTTACAATGTACTGATGGGATCCATTGGATTGGATGTAGGAAAATTGAACATTGGTGGTTTTCCTGACTATGTCGTAAATGAATTTTGGGAAACAGATTTCCCTTGCTTGAATACAGAGGGAAACATTTCTCAAACTGAAAACAACTGCAACAAATATGAGGAAATCATTCCTTTTAAAAACTACAATGAAGATATATCAGAATTGAGATATGCAAATAACATCTACAGTGCAATTTATGCTGTGGCACATTCTCTACACAGCCTGTTGAGATGCACAGAAAACCAGAGTTGTGAAAAAGACAAGACAATACAATCATGGCAGGTAACACAATAACCAAAACAAGATGGAAATTACTAATGTTCTTGTAAAATGAAATATATTGTTCTCCTTTTCCTTTAAAGGTTGTTGAGTCTCTGAAAAAAGTAAATTTCACCACTAAAGCAGGAGACCATATCTGGTTCGATAGCACTGGGGCAACAGCTGCAAAATACGATGTGGTGAACTGGCAACGAGGTTTCGGTGGGGAAGTGCAGTTTAAGGTAGTTGGCTATTATGATGCCTCTCTGCCAAGTGGACAACAGTTTGTCCTAAATGCTGAAGATATAGTTTGGGCTGGAGAGAATAGAGAGGTACAGGCAGTTTTGTTGAATTTTAGGTTTCATAATTAAACATTAAGCATAGTCTAAGAATACGGATACAAATATATTCTAAAATTGTGACACACACACACACTATATATATATGTATATATATATATATATATATATATATATATATATATATATATATATACACATTTCATATTAGAAACCAAGGTCTGTGTGCAGTGAGAGCTGTCCTCCAGGCACCAGGAAAGCTGCACAGAAAGGAAGGCCTGTCTGCTGTTACGACTGTATACCATGTGCAGAGGGAGAAATCAGTAACCAGACAGGTAATTTCAGCATTACCAAGTTTCAAAGACATTTTTTTTGTTGTACATTTTGCATCATCCTCCTATTATTTAGGATACAGTTCCTGAAAAATGGTATCAATAAATGAAACCATGAGAAATATTTATTTTATTTTCTAATAAGAATAACCATGATTATTTTGCAGATTCAAATAACTGCGAGCAGTGTCCAGGAGAATATTGGTCTAATGCTGAGAAAGATAAATGTGTGTTAAAGGTCATAGAGTTTCTTTCATTTACAGAGATTATGGGGATTATACTGGTATTTTTTTCTTTGTTTGGTGCTGCAATAACTGTGTTAGTAGGTATTTTATTCATAATAAAAAAGGACACTCCTATTGTTAGGGCCAACAACTCTGAGCTGAGCTTCCTGTTGCTGTTCTCCCTGACTCTGTGTTTCCTCTGTTCACTTACTTTCATTGGACGGCCCTCTGAGTGGTCCTGTATGTTGCGCCACACAGCGTTTGGGATCACGTTTGTCCTCTGTATCTCCTGTGTTCTGGGGAAAACAGTAGTTGTGTTAATGGCCTTCAGAGCTACACTTCCAGGCAGTAATGTCATGAAATGGTTTGGGCCTCTACAGCAGAGACTGAGTGTTCTTGCATTCACCCTCATACAGGTTCTTATTTGTGTGCTTTGGTTAATAAATTCTCCTCCTCTCCCCTACAAGAACATGAACTACTTCAAGGAAAAGATCATATTAGAATGTAACTTGGGCTCAGCTATAGGTTTCTGGGCTGTGCTGGGTTATATAGGAGTTCTTGCTTTCTTGTGCTTTGTTTTAGCTTTTCTCGCTAGAAAGCTGCCGGATAATTTTAATGAAGCTAAATTCATCACATTTAGCATACTCATATTCTGTGCTGTATGGATCACTTTTATTCCAGCTTATGTTAGCTCTCCTGGAAAATTTACTGTAGCTGTGGAGATATTTGCAATTTTGGCCTCCAGTTTTGCTCTATTATTCTGCATATTTACACCTAAATGTTATATTATTCTGTTTAAACCTGAACTAAACACAAAGAAAAATATGATGGGTAAAATGGCATCTAAATCATTTTAAGAAACAAGATATCCAAATCTATCTATCTATATATATATATATATATATATATGAGAACAGATTAATCTTTTCATTAAAAATTCAACACTGTATCTTCATCCACAGTTATATCTTCTCATATTACTAGGACCCAATATATACATATATCTACATCCCTCCATCCATTCTCTGTACCGGTTATCCTATACAAGGTCAAGGGAAGCCTGAAGCCTATCCCAGGGGAATCAGGGCACAAGGCGGGGGACATCCTTTATAGGGTGCCAACCCATTGCAGGGCACAATTGCGCACACACTCACACACCCATTCACTCACTATGGACTATTTAGAGATGCCAATCAGCTTACAATGCATGCCATTGGCCTGGGGAGGAAACCGGCATACCCGGAGGAAACCCCCAAATTACGGGGAGAACATGCAAACTCCATGCACACAGGACAGAGGCAGGAATTGTACCCCCAGCCCTGGAGGTGTAATGCAGATGTGCTAAACACTAAGCCACCATGCCCCCAGAATGCTTGAACTAGATGATGGATGGTCGATCCTCTACATTTAAAATGCACCCCCCGATGGTTTCCATCAGATCAGCAGAGGATACTGAAGACTGACATTTAAGATTGGAAGTCTTGAGTGCACCAACCACAATGTCACCCCCAAATTAATACAATATGCTTATTTGGTACCTTGCACACAGATTGTAATTATAGACCATGTATTTAATTTACTATGCATTTAATGTCGAAAATCACAATTTTCAATGTTAACTGTGGAGAAATATAAAGAAACAAAGGCAACAGAGGTTGTGCTTTAGATGAGGATTTAAGGGTAGCACTAGAGATGGGAGCGTGCAATAGGAACTGGTGGGGGGTTGGCCAGAGATTTAGAAGGGACAAAACAGGCTCCTGTGAAAAATCTGGCAAGCAATCTGATTGGCAACCCAACAAATACTGTAAGTAGAAAAATAACAATTACTTGATAAAAATGCAGCTGGCAGCAAAATATTTGGCAGCAACATTCACAAATGCTAGCAGGGATGACACTGCTCTGAGCAACAAAAACATACCATTAGCCCTATATGATGCAATGCCCAATTAAATCAGTAGTAGAGAGTAAATTGTTTATATTGTTTACAGTTATTACAATTGTAATTTAACATTTTAACCATACTAACAGACTTAATGATCATATGTTGACATTTTCCCAGTCAGAGTTGTCAAATCCTTGTATTATTGTAATTAATTACCTCAGGATATTAATTCTGTCAAATAGTGAATATAATACAAATCAGTCTAATATAAACACACCACAGTTTAGTATTCACATAGTTCTCCTTGTCCTAATAACTATACAGGCCTAAACTCCTTCTCCATGTCTTAATGTACAACACAACCACCCCCGGCAACAAAATAGATAATTTTAATGTCTTTATGTAGTGCTTTTCTAACACTCATGGTCAATTTACTGATTAAAAGGGGAAAAAAGGAAAAAAACAAAACAAAGATTAATGCAGTTCTTCAAAAGCTGTGGCTGTACTCATATTGACTGGTTACAGTCTTTTTGATTGCCAATGCCCACATGCTACCCACAGTTTGCAGGTCCATACTGTTGCCAGACAGCAGCACCACAAAGATGGTGCAGTGGTCAAGACGACGGCCAACAAAAATCCATTGCTCTTTGACCAAATCAATTTTCGGGTGCACTTAACTTTAGCTTACACTTTAAAAAAGCAAACCATAAAAGTCAAACAAAAACCTCAAAACAAAAAGCACACAACAAATGAAAAGAGAAATGCTAGTGAGAAATGGCAGCACTGGTGCATACAGTATCCTTTCCACTGGAAACGGACACACACACACACATTTGTCTTACAATCCATGTGAGTATCTTCCAGTGAAAAAATTATTAATGCACCTAATCAATGCTATGGGTACACCTAAAACTAACCATAACCTCTACTTCAGTAACCAAAAAGAATCATTCTGTCTCTTTTAGTTTTTAAAATAAAGCTGCAATTTTGTAAAAATACAGTTTTCCTTGTGGGGACCATCCAAATGTCCACAGAAGGTCAAAACTGCCAGATATTCCTATCCTGTTGGGCACAATTGGTGCCCGTGAAATATAAATACATGGCATGTTTTCCTGTAAAAAAAATTAGCATAATGATGAAAAAAATCTGCTTTTTGTGAAACATTATTCTTATACATACAGTCCTAATTCCTCTAGAGACATATAAGTTTGAATACTTTCAGATACATTGACAATTATGTTATATACAATAGTTCATGATATGGAATTGCATGTCCCCTGGAGGTCCTCCTAAGTACATTTTTAACAATACAACTGGTTTGTAAATATTATGTATGTCACTGGAGCAGCAATAGAGAAATCAATTGTTGTTACTTCTAAAATTACTTGTAATGGAGAGATGAACTTTCATGTGTTACAACAGTAAAGCAAATAGCAGGTGCTTGTAAGCTCATACATAGACAGAAGAAAGCAGTTAGCACTCTTTTCCAAGCACTAGGCTTGTGGTGTCCTTACATTAATGAACCATTAGATGGCACTCAAGTTTCCTGGTTGTTAAGCAGCGATAAGAGAAGTTGCAATACTGAGACTGTGCATGTTGCAATGCTAGTTCTGAGCATTCATTAAAATTCTTAAAATGATGATTCTTCTGTGTTCCCTGTCTGCTTAAGATACAACAAGAACTTTTTTTTTTTTTTTTTTTACAAGATTTATTGTGCCTTGTCCTGGTGAGCCTGCTATACTGCTAATAAGGTGGCTGAAGATGTTTCAGAACTGCATTAATGACTATCGCAACAGAAGGTCAGAGATTGTTTTATACATTGCCTAATAATGGTGACAATCTGGCCGATGCTATTGAAGCTTTGGAAGAGTACTTCACTGCAAAAAGAAATGTGGTAGTGGAAGGACATTTTTAGAAAACATGTACAGGGGACTAATGAAACAGTAGTACAATACATTGCTGCTTTGAGAGACTTGGCTACTACTTGTGAATTTGCTGATAATCTGGATGATATGCTGCATTACTAGCTAGTTGAAAAATAACCCTTGCATCCGTGAAAGATTATTAGTGGAATCTAAACTGACACTGGACACTGCAATTACAATCACCACATAGCTACAGGCAACTGATGCCCAGGCAAAATCAATGTCGACAAGCAGCTCTGCCCAGCACAAGCCATACACACAACTCCTGCATCCGGACGACAGTGTCCAAAGGCCAAATTCAAAGCACATACCTTATTAAAGACCTCTGCTTCTGCTCCTGCTCCTGCTCTTTCGACTCGTACATGCTTCCACTGTGGCTCCGATGGACATCTTACAAACACATGGAACTGCCCCGCTGCATCTGCTACATGTAAGAATTACAATAAATTTGGACATTTTGCACAACTCTGCAATTCTGCTCCTACTTGTTCAATGCATGCATTTGAATTATCTGAGGTCTGTATTCTCCACCTGCCTGGACCAACTGACTGTCTGCTGTGTCATGTGGCCATAAATGTTTCTCCTGCTGTTGCACCCTTGTCTCTTCAACTTGCAGTTGACTCTGGTTTGTCCATTCTACTGATACAAATGTATAAACAGCATTTCCAGACTGTGCCCTTACAACCTCCAACTACCCGTTTGGTTACTTATTCACAGGAACCAATTTCAGTAATAGGATGTCTACTGGCAACAGTGTCTGAATATGGCCTTATCTGTCTTGCACACTTCTTCATTGTCGACAATGGCATAGCTTTGCTAGGCATGGACCTGATTAAAGCTCCAATTTGACAGACACACTGTGCTGCCACCACCACAATCTGCTCCAGTCCTCTCTATGCCCCTGAAACCTCCAGATATGCTCCTTTACCTAAGAAAAAAATATTCACAAAAGGCTTGACTAAATAAATATGTTTTCAGCCTAGACTTAAACACTGAGACTGTGTCTGAGCCCTGAACACAAATTGGAAGGATGTTACATAACTCTGGGGCTTTACCCCAGCTGTAGTCTTCACTATTCGAGGTACCAACAAATAGCTTGTACCTTTTGAATGAAGTAGGCATGGCGGATCATAATAGACCAAAAATTTGCTCAGGTACTGTGGCATGAGACCATTCAGTGCTTTATAAATCAATAGTACCATTTTATAATAAATGCAAAATTTGATTAGGAGCCAATGCCGTGTGGATAAGATAGGTAATGTGGTCATATCTTCTGGTTATAGTAAGGACTCTTTCACCTGCATTCTGGACTACCTAGAGCTTGTTTATGCACCTACTGGTACAGCTAGATAATAACACTTTACAATAATAACACCTTGAGGTAACAAAAGCATGAAATAATTTCTGAATCATGTAGTGACATATTTTTAACCTTAGCAACATTTCTGAGATGAAAGAAGGCTATCCTAGTAATATTATCTACATGAGCCTCAAATGAAAAAGAGTCAATAATCACACCAAGGTCTTTTACTGCTGCACATGATGAAGCAGAAAGGCCATCCAGAGTTACTATGTAATCAGAAAGCTTGCTTCGAACTGCATGTGGTCCAAGTACAAGTACTTCTGTCTTCTCAGAATTAAGTAAGTTAATAAGCATCCAGTGTCTAATGTCCTTTACACATTCCTCAACTTTATTGAGCTGGTAGCCTTTAATCTGGCTTTGTTGAAACATACAACTGTGTGTCATCAGCATAACAGTGGAAGTTAATACCATGTTCACAAATAATTTTGCCCAGAGATAGTTGTGACACACGAGATCACAAGGCAGTCGAACACAAGCACTCACAGGCAGGAATGTGGGGGAATGTGCTTTTTATTTTTTTTTTAAGTGAAGGTCAAGGGTGAAGGGAGTGGGGAGTGAAGGAAGGTAGTGTGCAGATGGCAGTGAGGGGTTGTCCCGGAGTGGAGCGCGGCGAGCAGGCAGCAGCAGCACGGCGGTGGGACGGAGGATGCATGGCGGTCATTCTCAGAGGTACAGATTGCTGTCGTGCAGAGGGTGAGGCTCGTCTTCTCTGCTTACGTCTCCTTCTGTGGGGAAAGAAGAGACAGTCATTATAGGGCTTAATAGCCTCACCTACCTCACTTGGAGAGTGGCCGTGTGCTCCTTTTATATCCCTCGGTCTTCTTTGTGAGGGTAGATTGCCACGGGCCCGCCTTCACAGTACCCGTACCCCCCCAGCTCCGAGCCTACTGCCGGCATGCGATGGGCCAAGAGTGAATAGCATATGGGAGAGCCCATCCGCATTACCATGCTGAGCCCCCGCCTGATGTTGCACTGTGAAGTTGTAGCCTTGGAGGGAGAGGAACCAACCCATCACTCGTGTTAGTGTCTTTGGCCTTGGCCATCCATTGGAGAGAGGCATGGTCAGTTAGCAGAGTGAAGGGCCGCCAAGCCAGGTAGTATTTGAGCTCGTCCATGGCCCACTTGATGGATAGAGCCTCTCTCTCCACGGCAGCATAGTTCCTCTCCGCAGGAATCAGCTTTCAGCTCACGAAGAGGACTGGGTGCTCCTCCCCATCGAAGACTTGTGAGAGAACAGCCCCGAGCCCTGTCTCAGATCTGTTTGGACAATAAAGGGGAGGCTGAAGTCAGGATTTCGCAGTACCGGGGAGCTCGTCAGGGCCTGTTTCAACTCATCGAATGCCTGCTCGGCCTCCTGACTCCAGTGCACCCAGTCCGGTTGTCCTTTCCTGGTGAGATATGAGAGGGGAGAGGCAATCGAGGAAAAGTTGGGCACGAATTGTCTATAAAAGCCAACCCCAAAAAGGCACATACCTGTTTCTTGGTGGCAGGTTTTGGATACTCACGCATGACTTCAACCTTATTTTCCTGTGGCATGAGGAGGCCCTGGCCAATGTGGTATCCTAGGTACTGTGCCTCGGTTAATCCCAGGTGGCAATTCTTGGGGTTCCTCTCCCAGGACCTCCCTGAGGTGGTGCAGGTGGTCAGACCAGGTGGAGGAGTGTATTACAACGTCATCTAAGTCGGCCGCGGCGTAGTGGCGGTGGGACTGTAGGATGACGTCAATCAGTCTTTGGAAGGTGGCTGGGGCCCCAAGCAGCACAAAGGGGAGGATCCAGCACTGCCAGTGGGCGCCAGAGGTCGAGAAGGCTGTTTTGGGTTTGGCTGCCAGACTCAGGGCCACTTTCCAGTACCCTTTTGTCAGGTCTAGTGTGGGCTTTGAAGCAGGCCCTCCCCAATCGCTCCACCAGGTCATCGACCCTAGGGAGGGGGTAGCTGTCGAACTCTGAGACCTGGTTCAGCTTCCGGAAGTCATTACACAGCCAGATACTCTCGTCAGGTTTTGGCACCACCACGATGGGGCTGGAATAGGGGCTGGTGGACTCTTCGATGATGCCGTCCCAGAGCATCCAGCTGACCTCCTCCACAGTTGTCTTGTGACGAACTTCTGAGACACGGTAGGGCTGCTGTCGGACCACAACTCCCAGAGGGGTCTTGATGTGATGGTGGACCAGGTGCATAAGGCCGGGTTTGGAGGAGAAGACATCCGCAAACTGGTCCACCAGCTCCGCCAGTTCCTGGTTCTGTGCCGGAGTGAGCTCCTCTCCTCGGTGGACCAAGGCATGCTGTGATGAATCTGTGGGAAGGCTCACAAATGCAGACACAGCAGGGGTAGGCTCAGTCCATTTTTTTTAATAGATTGACATGATATACCTGAGTGTCTGCGCACTTACCTGGCTGCTGCATTTTATAAGCCCTGCTTTGTTCCCACAGAGCAGCCTCCATATGCTCCCTGACGATCGGCATGACCTTGTCAATGTGCTCCTGCATCTCCTGGATGTAGTCTATCAGGGAGTGGTAGGGGGAGGGCTGCTCTTCCCAGAGTGTGGGAACCCTCGTGGGAACCCTCTTTCAAAGGGTGTGAAACCGGTTGATGCTTGAGGGGTTTCTCGGACGTCAAAGAGGACGTAGGGGAGGAGAAGGTCCCAGTTCCTCCCCTCCTCATCTACCACCCTCTGGAGCATCCTCCTCAGTGTCTGATTGAACCTCTCCACCAGCCTGTCTGTCTGGGAGTGGTAGACCTTCTCAAGTGGGTCACCTGCAACAACCAACACAGATCCGCCATTAGTTTAGATGTAAAGGGCGTACCTTGGTCGATGAGGATGTCCTTGGCGATCCCCACACGACTGAAGAGGAGAAGGAGCTCTTGAGCGATGTTCCAGGAGGTGGCCTTCCGAAGGGGGGCGGCCTCGGGGTACTGAGTGGCGTAGTCCACGATGACCAAGATGTACTTGTGTACGACTTCGGCAGCGGCCCCACCAGATCCATGCCGATTCTCTCAAAGGGGACGCCGATAATGGGGAGGGGGAAGAGTGGCCCGGACCTCAGCGTCCATCACTTGCAGAGGTCGCTTCGGCGTCTCCTTTATCCTGGGTGAGGCACACCGGCCAGACCCTTGCTCACCTCGTCTTGGTCCTATTTTTTCTTCGTGTTGTGGGAGGCTTTGGCAGTGGAGACCCTGGCCAGTCTTGGCCCAGAAGCAGAGGCACGGAGAGCTCAGGGATGAGGCCCGCCTTGGGCTTATGGTGAGGATGGAGGGCCAGACTAGGGTGACCGTGCTCCCTGAGTCCAGGAGGGCCGAGACTGGTGTGCCATTGACCTTGACTGGCACTGTAGGTAGGCTGGGTGGGGCCACCTTGTGGAGGGTGCATCCGGTGAGCCAGGGCTTTTCTGTCCGTTGTGGGGGAGTTGGGTTTGGCTCGGTCAGCATGGACACATCTTGGGGCGTCCCGTAAGTGGGGCGGCCATAGTTGGGTCTCCCCTCCCCTTGGGTGTGCAGATCCAGACGCTTCGCTGGAGAGGGTCAAGGGAAATCATGGCCGATCTCCAGAGTAGCCACTGCTCGCTCCAGAGCCTCTAGCATCTCCCTGGGACTGCAGGCTCCCCGCATGACCACTGCCTTCCTTTCTTCGGGTGGCAGAGCTCGGAGGATCCGGTCCATGGACACCCACTCGGCAACCTTGGTGGCAGAGAAACAGTCTGGTTGGAGCCACCGCTTAGCGATCCGCAAAAGTCAGTCCATCTGGCTGCTAGGGGTGGCCTTTGGGTCGTAGCCCCATCAGTGGAACCCTGCTGCCGCGCTGGCAGGGGAGAGGCCACAGCACAGGAGGATCTTGTTCTTTACGGTTTCATACTGCACAGCCTCCTCTGGGTCGAGGGCATGGTAAGCCAGCTGGGCCTCTCCCATGAGGAATGGAGCGAGGGTGTGGACCAGCCTTCTCTCTGAGCGACGCGCTCAAATGTGCGCAGATAGGCCTCCACGTCGTCATTGGCTGTAAGCTTGGTGATGAGGTGCTGGGCCTCGTGTCAGGGGCTGGGGAGGGGGATCACAGGGGCATCTGGCTTTTTAATCAGCTCCAGGAACTCCTGGGTGGCGGGTTGGAGGCCGTGGGCCAGCTCTTGGGTCAGGGCTTACTGCTGCAGGCTCGCCTGGAAGAGTTGCTGGAGAGATAGTTGTGACACACGAGATCACGAGGCGGTCGAACATAAGCATCCACAGGCAGGAATGTGGGGGAATGTGCTCTTTAATTTTTTTTGAAGTGCAAGTCAAGGGTGAAGGGAGTGAAGGAAGATAGCATGCAGATGGCAGTGAGGGGTCATCCCGGAATGGAGCGCGGCGAGCAGGCAGCAGCAGCACAGTGGCAGGACAGAGGATGCACGGCGGCTGTTCTCAGCAGTACGGATTGCTGTCATGCACAAGGCGAGGCTTTTCTTCTAAGCTTACGTCTCCTTCTGTGGGAAAAGAAGAGACAGTCATTAGAGGGCTTAATAGCCTTACCTACCTCACTTGGAGAGCGGCCGCGTGCTCCTTTTGTATCCCTCAGTCTTCTCTGTGAGGGTAGATTTCTGCTGCTGCTCTTATTCGCTGCCAGATGCACTGCATTAGGTTGGTCCGCCTCGCAGCCATGCGCACTCCGGCTGTCCAAAACAATGGTTATGTTTTAGGCCCCCTGCTCTTTTCTTTATATATACTATGTGACGGCAGGCCCACAGCCCACGCACATAATTCTTCTATCGCTCCTCACACAACTGCCGGCAGGGTGCTGAAAGGACAGCACCGCTTCAGCACCCCGCCGGCAGTTGTGTGAGGAGCGATAGAAGAATTATGTGCGTGGGCTGTGGGCCCGCCGTCACATAGTATATATAAAGAAAAGAGCAGGGGGCCTAAAACATAACCATGTAGACCATCAAACTTTACTTTAGTATGCATTGAGAAGTCACCATTTACAGCTACAAACTGATAGCGAACTGATAGGGGCCAGAGCATACTACTGCATTTATTTAAATTTCGTTTGCTAATTTACACACCTCTACAATGTTACTCTTAATAATCTCTGACTGGCAAAGACGTATGTCATTAGCTCCTACATGAATAACTATCTTTGAAAACCTATGCTTGCCTAAGACACTCAGATAACCTGCTATGTCCGGTGCCCTGGCTCCCAGTATACACTTAACTAGTGCTGCTGGTGCCCATAAAGGCCTAGCTAATTTCATGTGCCTTACGATAGAGTCTCCTATAACCAGAACTCTTTCAGGTTTCTCAGTGGGTGCTTCACTGAGGACAGCAAACCTGTTAGACACGTGAAGTGGAGAGGAGTGGTGCTCCTGTGGGCAAGCCTTAGCGTAATCTTTGGCATTGCGATTATGCTGCTGAGTCATCACCCATTCGCGCCTCTGTGAGGGCTCTAATGCTGGAGTTGGAGGATTGCTAACTCTGCCTAAGGCATCCAGACTTTCCCCTACAGAAAATACGCTGCTCTCGCTCTCACTAACCCTCTCTAGAATCTGGATGCGCACCTCTAATAATACAATCTTCTCCATCTCCATAGCTAACTAATATACATTTATCACAAATAAAGCTATTACTAACGACAGAAGAAGAATGACTTAACAACCTGCACTCAACACACTGAGCAAGCTGAATGTTTTCCATGTTGATTTCTTAACATACCTTAGTCGAAGATTTGTTGAGAGCATGTTAGACGGATCCTGCGTGGATGGCCTCTGCTAGCTGTCTTTAGACAAAAAAAAAGTGTTCTTCGAAAAAATGAAAATTCAGCAGAAGGGAAAGGTGAAAAATACAACAAACAGAAACAATAACACAAAATTATTGGTAAAGAAAGAAACAATATAGTTTAAAAGCTGACACAGGCAATAAACTCCCGGCAAACAAATCGAAAACAGGAGTTATGTCACCATTACATTTTGCCTAGCTTTGCCTACTTTTACACTCGTGCTGTTTCATTTTCAAGACTGCTGGCCTGAGGTAGCCTTCACTGCATCTGTTGAAACAAAACAAGTGACTGCATTTCTCACCTCTGCCTTCAGTAGACATTGCAACCCAACAACTCTAGTTAGTGACAGTGGGCCTCAGTTTACTTCACCTGAGTTCGCTGCATTCCTGAAAGAAAGGGACATTAAGCACATTCGTACATCTGTGTATCACCTTGCTGCAAATTGAGCTACTGAAAGCTTCCACCAAGTGCTTAAAAGTATGATTCAGTCAGGCATTCTACAATCACCACCATGGAAAGTGACAGTGACTGACTTTTCACTTGTACCGAGTTACACCACATGCTATGACAAGTGTTTTCTCATTTGAATTACTTCAAGGAAGGAAAATGCGCACCAGCCTCAATGTTCTTACACCCCCAACTTCTGGCCATGAGTCTAAACAAATGAGTAAGTGTGTTTCAGTATGGCAAGATAAAATGAAATCTCTCTTTGATCGCAAGTGTCCAGTATGTCATTCTTCTTTCCAAAATGGGGATAAAGTGCACATAAAGAAATCAGTATATGTGCCAAAAGCTCATTGCAAGTTCACTCCTCCAGTTGAGGTTAGGAAAAAAGTTGGCCTTTACACCCTACTTTTAGATGACGGAAAGAAATTGCATGCATCATGCCTCGCACCAGTACCGACTAATACTCTGCATAATGGATTAACCACCACTGCTGAAAACTTTTTTCAATCTCATGTGCAATTGTCTGGAAATTCAGTGTCCTCTGATTCTTGTTTGCATGAGAAATGCCAAAGATGTGAGCCTGATTGGCTAAAGGATAATGTACAATAGTCAGAGAAATTAACATCGACTTTTACTGCACACACACACACACACACACACACACACAAACATTCAAGTACTGTTATTGTCATGTTCATATTGTTTATTGTCATTAAGTGTTTTCTCGCATTCATTTAATGTGCAGTTTAGTGTATTCTTTCACATACATGTGAAATTGTTGATTAATAACAAATGTGATGCTCATTATTCTTATGCCATGCACTGTTATATGACTACAGAAAGAATTCATTTAAATAACAGGGGAATGTGTGATGCCCTTATATTAATGCACCACTAGACGGCACTCATGTTTCCTGGTTGTAGTTAAGCATGGGTAAGAGAAGAGGTGTTGCAATGCTGAGCCTGCACATGTTATAATGCTAGTTGAGCACTCATTAAAATTCTTAAAAGGATGATTCTGCTGCATTCTCTGTCTACATAAGATACAGCAGACAGATACACCATTTGAGAGTGCAACCTCACAAAGAACTGGAAGTTGCACAGAAAGCACAGAATAGTCCAGAGAGTTGTGGGGCCAGTCAACATGTGTCTATAATAGCCTGTAGTGTATATATGAAATAAATCTCTTAAACCATGCACATTTTCTTCACTCAGCTTAACAGTTCTCATACCAAAATGTAGCTTGTTCAGTCATGCAAAAAGAATGGGTCAAGTGACCTAACAGACATTGCATAAGAAATGAAAAGACTGGGAAAAGTGGAACACCAGGTCAGTTTGTCAGTGGCTTTGCTAGAGTCCATCACTAGGGTCTTAAACTTACTTAGTGTGTCCATAGCCCACAATATTTTTTTAATTCAAACGTTGGTGCTGGCAAGAGCTGGACTGCCTTAATGTTTGTTTAATGAATTGCACTGACTAGGCAAGGCACATCACCTAGAATTGATATTGTCAAGAAGGTGATATCAACTTATCTGATCTTTTTCAGCAGGTGTAATCTTCACCTGGGAACAAAAAGCCACTACTTGCTGGTGTTAGGCCAACAGGTGGAAGCACCTGACAGCAGACATCACCCATAAGACTACATCAGCTTTGTTCATGTATGTCCCCATTCAAGCATGATTAGATAGATATTGTGAGACTGCCATAACGTTCTGATAATGGTCAACTATGCCACATGCATGAGGATGTATGTTTATTAATTGTTTGCTCTCTAGGAATTCCCCCAGGCCTCAAAGGGCTTCTCCCTTATTGAATTACTGTTTGACCGATGACCCCATGGGCTTCTAGCTGCTGATGCCTAGGAGCACCATCCATTCCTCTATTGGTCAGAGAACACAAAGAAGAAATACGACAAATGGATTGGCTGTACAGACTGATAGCTCATGCAGGCCCTGTAGTTGTTGTAAATAATTTGAATAATAATGTGATGTCAATAACTTCAATGACATCACAAAGCTCATCGCCTCTCTGATTTGTCCAAACTGAATGGTCATACCCAGAAGACACAGAGCATGTCTATAAATATATGAGTATGATATCTGTTGAGGACTGATCCAGCAAAAGCACTGGACAAAATCTGTGATGTTATTCATTGTACTACTCCTTTCTCTTAGCCTGGCAAAGAGAGAAAATTACCATATTCTGGAAAACCCAGAAGATCCACTGCAGTCTAAAGATGGAGATGTGATAATTGGAGCTGTCTTTTCAATATATAGTGGTACACAGACTGCCACACTGCCACATACTGAAAAACCTCAACCTTTAAGCTGCATTAGGTTTGTTGTAGGGGAAAAATTGACATTATAGTCATTTTTTAAAGGAAATCTGTATTGTATTTGTGCATTGTATTTTTTTAGTTTTCTTCTTATATTAGATATGCCAATTGTATTTTCTTGTATTTTCTTTGAGGTTTTAACCTCAGAGATTTACACAGAAGCAACGGCTTAATCCCAAATATTTCAATATGTTACAGGATTTATGACAATTGTGGTTCAAGATTGTTATCTATGAAGGCAGCCATGGCTTTGATGATTGGTAAGGACATAACAGTAGATGATGTCTGCTCTGGTAGTTTTGCTGACAGTGTTGTAATTGAATTTTGGCATACAGTCTTCCCTTGCTTGCATACAGAGAGAAACATTTCTCACAATGAAAACAACTGCAGCAAATATGAAGATATAATTCCATGTACAAACTGCAATGAAGATATATCAGAATTGAGATATGCAAAAAATATATACAATGCAGGTTCTGCTGTGGTACATTCTCTACACAGCCTGTTGAGATGCACAGAAAACCAGAATTGCGAGAAAGACAAAACAATACAATCATGGCAGGTAACACAAGATAATCAAAGCAAGCTATGTCAATGACTGACACTATCATGAAATGAATACATGTTTTCTTTTCCTTTTGAAGGTTGGTGAGTTTCTAAAAAATGTAAATTGTACCACTGATGTAGGAGAAGTTTGGTTAGACAGCAATGGGGCAATGACTGCAAAGTACAATGTGGTGAACTGGCAACGAGGGCTCAATGGAGAAGTGCAGTGTAAGGCAGTGGTCTATTACGTTGCCTTTCTGCCAAGTGGACAACACTTTGTCCTAAATGCTGAAGATATAGTCTGGACTGGAGAGAAAATAGAGGTACATACAATATTACACACAATGATAGGCCCTTTAAACAATGATAGGTCCTATATAATTTTTTCTGGCAAAAACAAATGTTCTAAAAATGTTATCTACATGCCACTGAAAACAAAATATTGCTTTGAAGGAAAACATTTAAAAGAAATAAGCTGATTATATTGCTGAGCAAATTATTATGGCTCAGTAGCTTGGAATTGTGATAAAGAACCATATAATTTTAAGGTTCTTAAACAGTGTCTAAATTTAAAAAGTTTATTAATATGTGGACACATTGGTACAATTGTGCCTCTAAATTCTATATGAAAATTACTTATTGTAGCCACAATATATTGTTCATATTAGAAGCCAAGGTCTGTGTGCAGTGAGAGCTGTCCTCCAGGCACCAGAAAAGCTGCACAGAAAGGAAGGCCTGTCTGCTGCTACGACTGTATACCATGTGCAGAGGGAGAGATCAGTAACCAGACAGGTAATTTCCACATTACCAAGTTTCAAAGACATGTTGTTAATTGTACACTTTGTATCCTCATTTTATTATTTAGGATACAGTTTCTTAACAATGGCATTAATAAATAAAGCCACAAGATAAAGTAAATTTCCTTCCTAATCAGAACCATGATTATTTTTCAGATTCAATTAACTGTGAGCAGTGTCCAGGAGAATATTGGTCTAATGCTGACAGAGATAAATGTGTGCTAAAGGTCATAGAGTTTCTGTCATTTACAGAGGTTATGGGGAAAATACTGATACTTTTTTCTTTGTTTGGAACTGCATTAACTGTGTTAGTAACTATTTTATTTCTAGTAGAAAAAGACATTCCCATTGTTAAGGGCAACAACTCTGAGCTGAGCTTCCTGCTGCTATTCTCCCTGACTCTGTGTTTCCTCTGTTCACTTACTTTCATTGGACGGCCCTCTCAGTGGTCCTGTATACTGCGACACACAGCATTTGGGATCACCTTTGTCCTTTGTATCTCCTGTGTACTGGGGAAAACAGTAGTTGTGATGATGGCCTTCAGGGCTACACTTCCTGGCAGTAAAGGAAATCACTCAAAGAAACAAGTTATTCAAATTTGAAAACATAAAAGTCATCATTTTGGCTGAAGAATGTTAAACTTGGACATAAACACAAACACAATGTTGAATATAAACAAGTAAAAGAAAAAGAATATGATAATCACATCATAACAAGCAATGCTAAATGATTACACTTAATCTACATATGGATGAGAACAGAATAAACTAATCATTAAAAAAATCACAACCGAGTCTTATCTCTGTCCATAGAAAAATGTTTTGTATACAGCAACATGCATGTTTGTATATTAAGAATATAGGACAATTAGTTTATTGGAACAAAACTATCTTATTGGAATTTGTGATATGTCAATTTTCATCAAAAAAAGGGAGTTAAGAGATATAATTTCTCATTTTAACATTTACATTTATGGCATTTGGCAGATGCCTTTATCCAGCACGACTTACATTTATCTCAGTTATACAACTGAGCAGCTGAGGGTTAAGGACCTTGCTCAAGGGCCCAGCAGTGGCAGCTTGGTAGAAGTACAATGTCTTAACCACTGAGATACCACCACTGAGCTACTTTATTAATAGGCCCCAATGCATATAATCATAAACAAAAAACAAACAAGCAAACAAACAAATAAAATTCTGTCAGACAGAATAAAGAATAATCACCACAAACAAAATATAAAAATGCTTATACTAGATGATGGATGATCAATACTCTGCTTTAAAAAACATGTCTTATGGATTCCTTCTGAACAGCAGAGGACACTGAAGACTGGAATTTAAGACCACAAGCTCCTGCACCAGCCAAAATATCTCACACAATTTACACAATATGCTTGTTCCAAATGCTTATTTGGAAAACATCATGTGTACCATGAGTACATCATGAGTGTAGATTATAAATATTATAGTAGTATTTATAGTATTTAACATATTACACATTTAGTGTTGAAAATCACTATGTTCCATTATCTGTGTAGAAATTTAAAAAAAATAAGGGCAGAGTTTGTGCTTTGGGTGAGGACTTAGGGTGGAGGGTACTAATGACCTTAGGTGAAGCAGCGCAGATGGGACCCTGCAGTTGGACCCACTCATTGAGCGGCTTGATAAATGGGGATGTGAAGGGTGTGGCCCTTAAATGGTTTACTTTGTTCATTAAGGACAGGACATTATCAGTCAATATTGGTAATGTTTTCTCATCTTGTGCTACTGTGACTTGTTTTGCTCCACAAGGTTCCATCTTAGGGCCATCCTTTTTTCACTGTATATGCTCCTGCTAGGGCAAATTATCAAGAAGCAAAAACATTCAGTTTCATTGTTATGCAGATGAAATACAGCTGTATCTTCCCCTGAAACCCAGTGACAGCTACTCTTTTGTGTCACTCATTAAGTGTTGGGTTGTATGGCTTTTAATTTCAGAGGTCATTTTATTTGGGTCCCAAAATCACAGTAATAGCTAGTCTTAAAATCTTAGTCAATGTGTAAAAAGTAAAACCTTGCCATTGTTTTTGATTCAGAAATCAAATTTGCCAGACAAATCAACTCTGTCAGAAGCAGTTCCTATCATCTTAGATTGATCACCTAGCTGAACCCTTTCCTCTCCATTCACAATCTGGAAAAAGTTATCCATGGCTTTGTCTTATCACACATCGAGTATTGTAACACTCTATAAATTGGGATTAATCAGTCCTTAATGTTTCATTTACAATTAGTTGAAAACGCTGCTGCCAGGATTCTGACTGGCATTAAGAAAAGAGACCATATTACACCAGTCCTTGCATCGCTTCACTGCAATTTAAAGTGCTTTTATTTGGTTTTAAAGCCACAAATGGATTGGCTTCAACCTATATTAGAGATCTACTTGCACCTGCTATCCCAAGAAGATCATTAAGGTCATCCTTGCATAATTTGTTGTCTGTTCCTAGGACACAGTTAAAAATGAAAGGAGAGCGTGCTTTTGCTGTCTATGCCACTAGACTATGGAACACCCTTCCAACTATCATTAGACAAACTTCTTCCATTTCTGTTTTCAAGTGTGGTCTCAAAATGTATCTCTACAGGCAGGCATTTAAACAGTGCTGATAGGTGACAATATCTGTTTCCATTTTATGATCTTGTGTCTGAGTTGTACATTGTTTCTGTTTGTGTCCTAAGTGTTATTTTATCCACCATGTTATACTTACTTTCTTATCTATAGTTATTCTAATTTTACTTTTTAATTTTAATTTTGCTGCTTATTTTTTATTTGTTGTACAGCAGTTTGGTCAACATAAGTTGATTTTAAATGTGCTCTATAAATAAATTTTACTTACTTAGTTACTAAGGCCGTCTTCCATTCGTCTTCCTCTCTAATTCGAATGAGATTATATGCCCTGCACAGTTCTAACTTAGTGGCAATTCGGACATTTCATAGTTGTTCAAGGGCTGAGGGGACCAGTGGCAATGGATAACGATACTCAACTATCATCTGGTTTAACCCTCGATAATTGCTACATGGTCTGAGCCTGTCTCCTTTCTTCGCTACAACAAAGAACCCAGATGGGGCAGGGGATGTGGAAGGCCTGATATATCCCTGTTTAAGGGCTTCCTTAATGTACTCTTCCATGGCCTGGTTTTCGGTGGTGGATAAGGGGTAAATACTGTTGCGAGGAGGCATGGTGCCAGGCATGAGGCATGGAGCAGTCATAGATTGTGTGAGGAGGCAGACCACTGGCCTTTGCCTTACTGAAAACTTCTTTGAGTTCATGGTAAATGGGGAATTTTCACACTGGAGCAGCTTTCTGGGCTTTCTACAGAAGTCGATTCGTTCAGGAGCTGAGAAACTTTGAGACATTTTGCATGACAGGTAGCATACCAATGAGATAACCTCTCTCTGCCTTGGAGATTTGGCGGTCATATACTTGCAACCATGGGAATCCAAGAACAATGTCATATTTGGTAGTGTCAGTTACCAGAAATGAAATTTGCTCATAGCGAGCATTGTGATGAGCATTGTGATCCTCTTCCAATGGGTCTGCCATTGAAAGCTTGAACTTGGATTAAGGTTTGAAGTTTTGGTATGTCAGCAGTGAAACATGGGACGATACTTCGCGTTATGAGTCCGTTCATGACTGGGTTTTATAGTGTGTGAGAGCATGTGTGAGTGAGTCTAGGTATGAACAATCAATAATCAGGTGACATGGCAGCCATATTTGTAGTCTGCAGTGCATTCTGTGAATTGGAGTTCAAGGCCGATTCCAGCATTGACATGACAACATTGTCAAACACTGTCAAAGAAATCTTAAGTGCTCACTTATTATTATTAATTATATATATATATACAGTCAGGTCCATAAATATTGGGACATCGACACAATTCTAACATTTTTGGCTCTATACTCCACCACAATGGATTTCAAATGAAACGAACAAGATGTGCTTTAACT
>CM075008.1:3515796-3530185 GCA_037576675.1 Pangasius sanitwongsei | reverse complement strand
TTACTGATCTCTCCCTCTGCACATGGTATACAGTCATAGCAGCAGACAGGCCTTCCTTTCTGTGCAGCTTTTCTGGTGCCTGGAGGACAGCTTTCACTGCACACAGACCTTGGCTTCTAATATGAACAATATATTTTGCCTACAATCAGTATTTTTCACATAGAATTCAGCAAATATAAATTGCTTGAGGCACAATTGTAATAATTGTATCCACTTATTATTGATCTATTTTAATTTAGAAAATGTTTCAGAACATTCAAATTGTACCATTCTATCTGTCAGTTCCATGAAGGTATTGAGACATAATCATTTGCTCATTAATAAAATACAAGCTTTTTTAGTGTTGCATTTTTTAACAATAAGCACTATTTTGAAGTATTAATTTCAAAATGGACTTAAACCTATTTTTAAAAAAATTAAAAAATCATATATTTCAGTGTAGATTATATTTCATAAAAAAACAAGATAGAATTAGTAAACAATGTATGTACTTCTCTTTTTTCTCCAGCCCACACTATATCTTCAGTGTTTAGGACAAACTGTTGTCCACTTGGCAGTGAGGCATCATAATATCCCACTGCCTTAAACTGCACTTCTCCATTGAACCCTCGTTGCCAGTTCACCACATCGTATTTTGCAGCTGTTGCCCCAGTGCTGTCGAACCACACCTGTTCTCCTAATTGGGTGGTAAAATTTACCTTTTTAAGAGCCTCGATAACCTTCAAAGGGTAAAGAAAACAAGTATTCAAACAAATATTCATTTCATGACAACATCAATAATGAACATAGCCTGCTTTGTTTCTCTTCTTCTGTGTTACCTGCCATGGTTGTATTGTTTTGTCTTTCTCACAACTCTCGTTTTCTGTGCATCTCAGCAGGCTGTGTAGAGAATGTGCCACGGCATAAACAGCATTGTAGATGTTATTGGCATATCTCAATTCTGATATATCTTCATTGTAGTTTTTAAATGGAATTATATCTTCATATTTGTTGCAGTTGTTTTCAGTTTGAGAAATGTTTCCCTCTGTATTCAAGCAAGGGAAAGCTGTTTGCCAAAACTCTTTTATAACATAGTCAGCAAAACCACCAATGTTCATTTTTCCCACATCCAATCCAATGGATCCAGCCAATATGTTGTAATTTGCTGGTGTTACTAGATTGACTGCAGTAATCCATCCTTCAATACCAATCATCTGGTAGCCAATGACATTCTTTAAAATAAGATGATCTATTAGAATATTCATATCAATTTGGGTAAGAAATATGATAATTACTTTTGCTGTGCCTTTCTTAATAATATCGGCCACTTTCATGATTTTCTCAGGATCTGACCGGTCAAACTTTTCAGAGTACTCAATACATATTCCCTCCTTTTTGGCTGCATTCAGAAAAATGGTCATTCCACTGTTGCCATAATCATTATCACTGTTTACAGCTCCCACCCAAGACCAGCCAAAGTGCTTGACCAAATATGCCAGTGCTCTACTCTGGTAGTAGTCACTAGCTATGGTCCTGAAGAAAGAGGGGTACTCTTTTCTGTTGCTCAGGCATTCACATGTGGCAGCATGACTTATCTGAGTAGAGAAGGACAGATAAAAATAGATCCTGTTTGGTTGGATCTTACTTCTCAGAGTTTTTTCATATTTATTGCCTTTTTAATAAGAGGAAATTACAGATTCACAGAATTATAGAAAATAACAATAGCAAATAGCATCAAACAGAAAAACAAGAAAATGATAATCTGTGAAAAGATTATTTATGTATCATGTGCTCTATAAATGCAGAAGTATACTTATGTTAACAATGCTGATAACACAGTAAATTGCTCAAAAGCAAATATATATCTAGGGTAAACATGCACATCTGATAGCATATTAAACATAATTATTACAAGTTTATACTTAATTTATAGAAAAGTGTCTGCAGTTAAGATAATTATCTTATATATATCAGGTTTTTTTAAACTATTCAAAAGTGATTATTAATTATTTAAATCATCAATCCTTACCACTGGGATCTTAAAAGGCCCTGTAGATCTTGTGAGTGCTATAGTAGGAGTAGACTCTGACTCCCCTATGATGGCTTGTACTACTGCTTGACCAGAGCAGGCATCATCTGCTGTTATAGCCATACCATTCATCAAAGCCACGGCTGCCTTCATAGATAACAATCTTGACACACAGTTGTCATAAATCCTATAACCAACTGTGATATTTGGTAGCAAGTGGTTGCTTCTGTTGATTTCTTCAATTACAAAAATCATGGTCTGAGCAAAGCGAAATTCTCTGAGGTTAAATCTACAAATATTCATAAAAAGCATAAGAAAATATAAATCACATATTTAATACAAAGTCAAAAGTAAAAGACTTCCAACACAGAAATGCAGTACAGTTTTCCTTAAAAAATATTAAATATAATGATAATATATAGTGTTGTATAAATATAATACAAATGTGAAATTTTCCACTACAACAAACCTAATGCATATTAAAGGTTGAGGTTTTTCGGTATATGTCAGTGACTGTATCTGTGTACCACTATGTATTGAAAAAACAGCTCCAATTATCACATCTCCATCTTTAGATAACAGAGGATATTCTGGGTTTTCCAGAATATGGCAATTTTCTCCCTTTGCCAGGCTAAGGGAAAGGAGTGGTACAAGGAATAACATCACAATATGTGTCCAATGTGTTTGCGGAATCAATCCTCAACAGATATACTCTTCACATATTTATAGATATGCTCTGAGTCTTTTGAGTAAGACCATTCAATCAAATCAGAGAGGCGGTAAGCATTATGATGTCATTATTGCACAAGATGGTAGCTGCACCTATCTGATTTAAGTAATTCAATCAACAATTCCCACTCAATTTATTTATGAACACTGTGTTAGGCTTGTGCATGCTGGGCTAACTGCATGTGCTGTCAAACTGTGTGGACAATTTGTTTGCGTTGTTGTATTTCTTGTATGTGTTCACTGACCAGTAGGGGAATAGGTGATACTCCTAGGTCTCTTTGGTGACAGCTAGCAGCCTATCATGTCACCACCCAGACAGTAATTCAATTAAGAAAAAGCCATTTGAGGCTTGGGGGTATTGTACACTGCAAATATTAAACAAGGTGGTAACAGGTCCCAGCCTCATACATCCTCAGCTGCCACCAACATTTGATTAAATCACTTGACCAGCTTGTCTGTGTGGAGATCATTTAGATTTGACTCTTGGCTTTAACCTTTTGACTTTGTGGGGACATTTAGCTTGCCTTATGAGGAAAACTGCTTTATTTTTTAAAAACTTAAAAGACAAAAGGTTTCCTTTTGGATTTCAAGGTTAAGGTTAGGGTTGTTAATGTTTTTGCACTTCTGCATCATGTGGAGGGCCAGATGTGTATGCATTGCTTACCTTGGGAAGAGATGACACCAGGATGCACTATGGGAAGAAGGCAAACCGGGAGAGGCAATGTGATGCTCTGGGCACTGTTCTGCTGGGAAACCTTGGTTTGTGGCATTCACGTAGATGTTACTTTGACATGTACCATCTACTTAAACATTGGTGCAGACCAAGTACATCCCCTAATGGTAGTGGCCTCTCTCAGCAGGATAATACACCATGCCACCCTTTGAAAATTGTTCAGGAATGGTCTAAGCAACATGACAAAGAGTGCAAGGTGTTGACTACGTCTCGAAACTCCACTACATTCCCCAGATCTAAATCTGATTGAACATCTGTGGGATGTGCTGGACAAACAAATCCAATCGATGGAGGACCCATCTCGCAACTTAAAGGACTGCTGCTAACGCCTTTGTGCCAGATATCACAGCACACCTTCAGAGGTCTTTTGAAGTCCATGCCTCAATGGGTCAGAGCTGTTTTAGTGGCACAAGGGGGACATACAGAACATTAGGCAGCTGGTATTAATGTTATGGGTGGTTGGTATGTGTGTGTGTGTGTGCCACACACACTCTATACCCTATATATATACAGTTAGGTCCGGAAGTATTTGGACAGCGACAAAGCTTTTGCCTTTATACACCACCACAATCGATTTGAAATAAAACAATCAAGATGTGATCAAAGTGTAGATTTTCAGCTTTATTTTAAGAGCATTTACCATTTAGGAATTACAGCCATTTTAAGCAAAGTACCTCCATTTTCAGGGGCTCAAAGGCATTTGGACAAAGTGACATAACTGTAAATATAACCATAATTTTAATACTTGGATGAAAATCCTTTGCTGTGAAGTCTGAAGTCTGCCTGAAGTCTGGAGCCCATGGACATCACCAAGTTTCCACTGAGTTTCCTCCCTGGAGATGCTTTGCCAGACCTTCAGTTGCTGCTTGTTTGTGGGTCTTTCTGCCTTCAGTCTTGTCTTCAGTAAGTGAAAAGCATGCTCTATTGGGTTGAGATCAGGCGACTGACTTGGCCATTGAAGAATATTCCATTTCTTTGCCTTCAAAGAGTATGTTTAAGGTCATTATCCACCTGCACTGTGAAGTGGCATATATATATATATATATATATATATATATATATATATGTATATATGAATACCACACATGAAAAAATCTTAAGACAAATTTGCAAAATGCACACTCCCCATTCAAACTCCAAATCCATTGCAAATTTAGTGAACACTTCACAATTACACCCAGTTATCAATTTACAGATCCAGCACACACTGGCTCGACCAACACCTACTAGAAATATCACATACAAAAAAGAAGAAAAAAGGAACAAAAAAAACCCTCCAGTCTTTAAATCTATAGCAGCCCATCAATTTCTAGCTGCAGTGATTGTGGTAGAGAGAGAACAGCAGCTAGTGTCTCAGCAAGTTTGGTTCAGTTTTTAGCCTGTTATCAATGGTGGGCTGGAGTTACCCTTCTTGCCACTGGGAACCAGCGGTATTAATTAGCCAGACACTATCACAAAAAGGACAGCAAGTTACTGAAGAGAACAAAGAGCTTTGTGTAAATTTTATAATCGCTAACGTACCTCTAAATACAAAGGCTAATCACAAAGGCTGCAATGACACACTCACAGAAACTCCTTTAGTGAATGCTTATAGGATCCACAGCATCTCAATCAGTGCATAATTTTGGTGTCCAGATCCCAATGCTAACAACCAGAAACCAACTTTAGGTCATCACATTTAAATGTTTATTTAAGATCGACAAAATGAGCATTTAAGCCACATAACTTTATGCACTGGTTATTCAATAAACTGCCCTGCACCCATTGACACTGCTACAGATACCAATTCTTAGTTTAGCAGCCAAGAGGAAACCTATTCTAGGACCCCAAGGTGTCTGACTATATGCCTGTCCCTACAATCCACAGCCTGCAAACAATTTTGTCAATGTAAGTTCCTTTCCAGGATTGTTGGATAAAAACTGTGTGTGTGTTTCCAGTGGAAAGGGTACCTTTGTTTGTTGTGTGTGCTTTTGGTCTTCATTTTTTTATGTCAATTTACTGTTTTGCCTTTTTACATTGCAAACTAAACATGAGTATACATGAAGCTGATTTAGTCACTGGTGGAGTCTCTCACAGGGCAAAGCCTGAACAGGGATGTTTTGTTAACTGTCATACTCCAAACCCAATGCATGCTGCCCAGGTGTGACCTGAGAACAGCTCTTGGTCACTTTGGGCTCTGTTATGACTTGTCAACTCTACATGATCCACTGCTGTTGTTAATGGCAAAGCGATTTGCTTTGCTCTCATCTTTGTTGCTGATTGTTGTGGATATTCTCCATGGTTCAATCTGCCTTATAGCCATGACACAGCACCATCTTTGTGGTGGCAGTACAGAACTGCATACTGTAGGTGGCACTGCCCACAGCTTTTTGAGAACAGAATTAATTTTTCTTTTTTTTTTGCGCTTGTGCTGAAGCATCAGAAGTGCACTACATAAAGACATATAAAAGTAATATTCTATTTATTGTCGTTGTTGTTGCATATACAAGGACAAAGAGGACTATGTGAACTATGAAGTCAAAATGAATTATGGATCTTATTACTATAACTGATGTGTTTATTTTAGACTCTGTTTGTATTATATTTACTATTTGACAGAATTAGACTTTGCTTTTCCTTTTTGTGTTGTTTGCCATGGTTGTATTGTTTTATCTTTCTCACAACTCTGGTTTTCTGTGCATCTCAAAAGGTTGTGTAGAGAATGTGCCACAGCAGGAACTGCATTGTAGATGTTTTGTGCATATCTCAATTCTGATATATCTTGATTGTAGTAAATGGTATCATACCTCATTTGTTGCTGCAGATGTTTTCAGTTTGAGAACATTTCTTTATTTAAGCAAGAGAATGCTGTTTGCCAAAACTCTTTTATAACATAGTTATCAAAACCACCAATGTTCATTTTCCCACATCAAAACCAATGGATTTAAAACAGTTTAAATAAATTTAACACCAACGTTTGGATGAAAAAATATTGATGAATTGTTAATTTGAAGCCCTACTGCCCAGTCATCTTTGAGCCATCACTTTTATCCATACTCTCAAAGGTGCTAATAGATAGGAATATCTGGAGGATTCAGGCCATCATAGCCCCAGCCCACCACCGGAAGGAGACAGAGAGCTGCATCTGGGTAACTAATGGCAACCGGCTCCACCTGTGACTGGCCCATGTAAGGACTGCTTACAAGTTGCTCAAACACTCAGTCTTGAGTTCACCATGGTATTTTGAAAACTACAGGTTTCTTTGTTTTGGGTTGCTGTAGGGTGAGTGTCAGGCCTCATACCTCTTAAGGCTAGCTCCTTTGTGAGTTCAAATCTGACTCTGGGTGATCTTTAATTTGTATATATTAGGAGAGTGCTTTTTCAATTTGTTCCTTTTCTCTATATCTAGCACAGAGTGTGTTGGCCTTAGTATTTATTTCTCTTTTTGTAGGTTTCTGTTTTTCTATTTAGCTGCTCTGCACTTTGGTTCTATATCCAGAGAATTGTTTGTTTCTCACTGTTCGCTCAAGTCTCCGGTATACTGAGGCCTGGGTTCAAATCTGCTGCAGGATGAGTCACCATATTACAGCAAGACTGAGCCTTCAACATAGACCCAGAATAGCTGGAACAGCTAAGAACATTGGCAACAAGGTTGCTGCAGTAGGCAGGCATGAGAAGATTCTACAACAAATCCTCTTACAACTGCAAGCACTATCTGAGCGCTCTGGTCAAGAAGCAGAATCTTCTCAGCTAGCTGCGGGTTCAAGTTATGAGAAA
Organism: Pangasius sanitwongsei; assembly: GCA_037576675.1. Lineage (NCBI taxonomy): Eukaryota > Metazoa > Chordata > Actinopteri > Siluriformes > Pangasiidae > Pangasius > Pangasius sanitwongsei. Next base: position 3,522,959 of record CM075008.1, on the reverse strand, counting down.
CCTCCTGTCATTCCAGATGTCACCCACAAAGCTGCCTCCCACAAAAAAGTACAGTGGGACCTTGGGGGAAGTGTAGAGATTTCCTCCTCCAGTTTCTGCTAGTATTCGAACAACAACCATCTGCCATTTGATGCCTTTACTGAGGATATGGACAAAACCTTTGATAGCCAAGTGCATCTCCGACTTCAGATGGGCAGATGCAGTGTGGCTGACTAGGCCATAGAGTTCTAGACCCTGTCAGCCAAGAGTGGTTGTAACTCAAAGGCACACGTGGCCACTTATCAGCAGGGTTTAGCAGGAGGAAATCAAGTCGCTACCCGAGAACCAGCTGAATCTTGAGTCCCTATATGAGCTGATTCTGAGACTCGAAAACTGCCTTTGGGAACCTCCTGAATTAAGTACCCCCCTGAGCCCACCACTGTGGCAGTCACAGGGCACTGAGTCTTTTCAGCAGCCCATCCAGATAGGCTGCACTTGCCTCTCATTCCACTCCTAAAACTGTATGTCCCCTCTGCAGCCAGGGCCAGGGTCTTGCAGTGGAGGCATGTTTCCTGATTGACTGGACATCCTGTTGTTACCAGAACTCTAGAAGTCCTACACAGACACTTCTGGTGACCAACCATCTATCAGGATGTTCACTCCTATGTCACAGTTTGCCAGGTGTGTGCCCAAAACAAAAACCCTAGGGCACCAACAGCTGGCCTGTTCCTTTCATTTCCTATACTCTCTCTCTCCTGGTCCCACCTGTCCCTCGATTTTACTATGGGTCTTCTTATCTCTTGAGGCAACTCTGTGATCCTAGTAGTAGTTGATTGCTTTTCTAATGCCTGTTGATTCATACCCCTGCCGGGCTCTTCCATCGGCCAAACACACTGCTGACCTGCTCCTGCAGCATGTGGTGAGGATCCATGGCATATCGCAGAATTTGGTGTCTGATCGCAGGCCCCAGTTCACTAACCACTTCTAGAAAGTCTTCTGAAGGCTTTTAGGGACCATAGTAAGTCTGTTCTTGGGGCAGCACTCACAGTCTAATGACCAGGCACAGAGGGTCAACCAGGATCTAGAGCATACCCTTCACTGCCTCACATCAGCTAATCCCACCTCTTGGGCTTTCCATATGTTCTGGGTGGAATATGCCCATAATACCCTTTGGTATTCTTCCTTAGGTATGACACACTTGGAGTCCCAAATTGGATATCTGCTACTACTGTTTCCTGATCAAGATACAGGAGTCAGACCTGCTGCCACGGCACTACTGGTGCATTGTCAGTGGTCCTGGAAGAAAGCCTGGGCTGATTTTTTGGCAGCCTCCTGCACTCGAGAGTGAAAAGCTAATCAGTGCCATGATCTGGGGCCTTCTGTCCATCCCAGTCAGTGAGTGTGGCTCTCAGCTAGAGAGCTCCGCTTGTGTGTGGACACTTTGTATGTGCTGAGACAGGTCAAGTCTGTATTGTACCGTCTTTGACTTTCCCTATCCATGAAAGTGAACCCCACATTTCATGTCTCGCGGCTGGCAAGGGAACATTGGGAGCTGTTCCTAGGGGAAGGAGTCCTGTAAGGGGCAGGATGCCACAGCCCCGGCCTGCCAACAGAGGGAGACAGAGAGCTGCCTCTTGATAATTAGTGGCAGCTGGCTCCACCTGTGACTTGCCTAATTAATGGCTGCTTACAGGTTGCTGAAATGCTCAGTCCTTAGTTCAACCTGGGAGGAAAAGACTAAGCTGGTATCATTATCTTGGCAAGTGTGAGGCATACCTCTTAGGCCTAGCTCCCCTTTTGAGTTCAGTCCCGCTTGTGGTGCATTGGTAATATGAGTGCTTTCTAATCTAGAGGTTGTGAGCTTGAATCTGACTCTGGCTGATCTTCAATTTGTTTATTATAGGAGAGTTCATTTTCAGTTTACTTTTCTCCATATCCAGCACATATATATTTGGTGGGTTCTATTCGTCCTCCTTATCTCCTTAAATTATAGCATTTGTAGGGCTACATATCAGATTGCTTTCCAAGTGAATGATTTCTCGCAGTTCTGTCCTTTCTAAATTCCAAGCCAAGCCACCCCCCATTGCATGATCCCATCTGCCTCCCTTACTCCTCACCTAAAGCACAACCTTTGATTCTTCATATTTCTACATAGCTAACAGTGAGCATAGTTAAATAGTGACTTTTAGTATTAAATGTATAATATGTTAAATACTTTATGCTATAATATTTATTGTGTGAAAGTAAGGTACCTATGGAGTTACACAATAAGCATATTGTGTAAAGAGTTTGAGATTTTGTTTCATGGACATAACAGATGCATTTTAAAAGTAGAGCACTGACCATCCCTCACCTAGTACAAGCATTTTTATATTTGGTTTGTGAAGTTTATGCTTTATGCTCTATTTATTTACTTATTTGTTTGTTTGTTTATCTTTTATAAAATTCTTAATGCCAATAAGAATATTGCCAATAAGTGTCATATTTTCATGATTACAAACAGGCATGTTACTGAAGACAAAATATGTTTCTATGGACAGAGATAAGACACAGTTGTGATTTTTTAATGACTTAGGTTTAATCAGTTCTCATCCATATGCATATTTTATGTAATTAAGTGTAATATAGCTAAATATTATTTAGAGATTATATGTGACATTTTCCAAGTGTAACATTCTCCAGCTAAAATGTTTTCAGATTGAACAACATTTTTTATTAATGTGATTTAGAGGCCATTTTACCCATCATATTTTTCTTTGTGTTTAGTTCAGGTTTAAACAGAATAACATAACATTTAGGTGTAAATATACAGAATAATAGAGCAAAACTTGATGCCAAAATGGCAAATATCTCCACAGCTACAGTAAATTTTCCAGGAGAGCTAACATAAGCTGGAATAAAGGTTATCCACACAGCACAGAATATGAGTATGCTGAATGTGATGAATTTAGCTTCATTAAAATTATCTGGCAGCTTTCTAGCTAGAAAAGCTAAAACAAAGCACAAGAAAGCAAGGACTCCTATATAACCCAACACTGCCCAAAAACCTATAGTTGAGCCCAGGTTACATTCTAATATGATCTTTTCCTTGTAGTAGTTCATGTTCTTATAGGGAAAAGGAGGAGAAACTGTTAACCAAAGCACACAAATAAGAACCTGTACGAGAGTGAAGGCAAGTACACTGAGTCTCTGCTGTAGAGGCCCAAACCATTTCATGACATTACTGCCTGGAAGTGTAGCCCTGAAGGCCATTAACACAACTACTGTTTTCCCCAGTACACAGGAGATACAGAGGACAAAGGTGATCCCAAACGCTGTGTGTCGCAGCATACAGGACCACTGAGAGGGCCGTCCAATGAAAGTAAGTGAACAGAGGAAACACAGAGTCAGGGAGAACAGCAGCAGGAAGCTCAGTTCAGAGTTGTTGGCCCTAACAATGGGCGTATCCCTTTCTACTAGAAATAAAATAGCTACTAACACAGTTAATGTAGCTCCAAACAAAGAAAAAGCTACCAGTACTATCCCCATAACCTCTGTAAATGAAAGAAACTCTATGACCTTTAACACACATTTGTCTCTGTCACCATTAGACCAAAATTCTCCTGGACACTGCTCACAGTTATTTGAATCTGAAAAATAATTATGGTTATTCATATTATGAAGGAACACAAACTTTATCTCATGGTTTTATTTATGAATGCCATTGTTCAGGAACTGTATTCTAAATAATAAAAGGAGGATACACAATGTACAATGAACAACTTGTCTTTGAAAGTTGGTAATATGGAAATCACCTGTCTGGTTACTGATCTCTCCCTCTGCACATGGTATACAGTCGTAGCAGCAGACAGGCCTTCCTTTCTGTGCAGCTTTTCTGGTTCCTGGAGGACAGCTCTCACTGCACACAGACCTTGGCTTCTAATGTGCACAATATAATATAGCTATAGTGGTTGATCCATAATCGTTTACTTATCAATAAAATCACAGCCTTATAGCTTTGTTCATTGTACTTTTTTTGAAGCAAAATATTGGTGTAAAGCATTTCATGGATATTCCATGGGATGTACATAACAGTTTTAGAACATTCTTTTGCCAAAAAAAGTTATATAAAACTTTATAAGCCCTGATTTAGTTTTAAATATCATTTATTCTAGTTTAGATATTTCTTACATCAAAAAATGAGTAAACAATGTACCTCTCTTTTCTCTCCAGCCCAGACTATATCTTCAGCATTTAGGACAAACTGTTGTCCAGTTGGCAGAGAGGCATCATAATAGCCCACGACCTTAAACTCCACTTCTCCATTGACCCCTCGTTGCCAGTTCACTACATCATATTTTGCAGCCGTTGCCCCAGTGCTGTCAAACAAAATGTGGTCTCCTAATTTGGTTGTAAAATTGACCTTTTTTAGAGACTCAACAACCTTGAAAGGGAAGAAAACAAGTATTAATTTCATCAGAGTATCAGTTTTGGACATGGCCTACTTTGCTTCTTTCTTTTGTGTTACCTGCCATGGTTGTATTGTTTTGAGCTTCTCACAACTCTGTTTTTTTGTGCATCTCAAAAGGCTGTGTAGAGAATGTGCCACAGCATAAACCGCATTGTACATGTTATTTGCATACCTCAGTTCTGATACATCTTCATTGTAGTTTTTAAATTGAATAATATCTTTATATTTGCTGCAGTTGTTTTCAGTTTGAGAAATGTTTCCCTCTGTATGCAAGCAAGGGATTGCTGTTTGCCAAAATTCGTTGACAACATAGTCAGCAAAACCACTAATGTTCAATTTTCCTATAGCAAAACCAATGGATCCAGCCAATATGTTGTAACTTCCTGGTGTTATTAGATTGACAGAAGTAATCCACGCCTCAACACCAATCATCTGGTAGCCAGTGACATTCTTTAGAATAAGCTGGTTTATTAGAATTTTCATATCAAAGTGGGCAAGAAATATGATAATTACTTTGGCTGTGCCTTTCTTAATAATATCTGCCACTCTCATGATTTTGGCAGTATCTGATCTGTCAAATTTCTCAGAGTACTCAACACATATTCCCTCCTCTTTGGCTGCAGTCAGAAAAATGGCCATTCCATTGTTGCCATAGTCATTATCACTGTTCACAGCTCCCACCCAAGACCAGCCAAAGTGCTTGACCAAATATACCAGTGCTCTGCTCTGGTAGTAGTCACTTGCTATGGTCCTAAAGAAAGAGGGATACTCTTTTCTGTTGCTCAAACATTCACAGGTGGCAGCATGACTTACCTAAGGACAGAAAGAGAGGTAAAAAAATTACACATTTACTTTTCATAGCAAGAGGAACTTTGAAAGAAGCCTGTTATAATGGATAATATAACTAGCATCAAACACTAAAAATCACAAAAGAAAATTATAAGCTGTGATAACAATTCTTAATTATCATGTACACTATAAGTCCGAAAGCACACTCATGTAAATAATGCTGAAAGTAAGAATAACATTCATTCATTCATCTTTACCACTCTATCCTGGTCAGGGTTGCAGTGGACACATGAAATTCATGACAATCCATGAAATTTTGGGCACAAGGCAGGCGAATTCACCAGCATTGCAGGACACCATTCTCACACACACACAAACATTCAAACACTCTTTCACACCTAGGAGCAATTAAGTGTAGCCAGTCTGCCTATCTGACTGTTTATGCACAGTGGGTAGAAACCCAGAGGAATGCCACAAGAACACAGATCAAGCATGCAAAACTCTGCACAGGCAGTAACCCAAGCACAAGATTGAGCCCAGGACCTTGAGGTTGTGAGGCAGCAATGATGCTTACTGCACCTCCATACCACCCATAAGAATAAAATGCCTTGTACAGAAACAAATAGATATCTAGATTAATCATGCACATTTGATGGAATATTAAACATACATATTACAAATGTGTCTCAAAGTAAAATTAGGCTTCTCTTAGCTGTTGAAGTTAAAGTGACTCATCACAGAGGACTATTGATTAGTAAATACATAAGAATGGATATATGATGACTTAACTGTAGACATCTATAAATGAAGATAATCATCTCATGCATATTTCAAATGTATCTTATAACTATTAAATAAATTGTTATTAAATAATGATTAATATTATTCATACTTACCACTGGGATCTTAAAAGGCCCTGTAGTTTTTGCAAGTGCTATAGTAGGAGAAGACTCTGACTCCCCTATGATGGCTTGTACTACTGCTTGTCCAGAGCAGGCACTATCTGCTGTTATTTCCATACCATTCATCAAAGCCATGGCTGCCTTCATAGATAACAATCTTGAGAGACAATTGTCATAAATCCTGTAACCAACTGAGATATTTGGGAGCAAGCTGTTGCTTCTGTTGATTTCATCAATTGCAAAAATCATGGTCTGAGCAAGGCGTAATTTACTGAGGTTAAATCTACAAATATACATAAAAATCATAATTTCAAATAATATTTAATATAAAATGAAAGCTAAATAAAACCAATACAATGCACAAATACAAAACAGATTTCCTAAAAAATGACTACAGTGTGAAATATCCCATTACAACAAACCTAATGCAGATTAAGGGTTGAGGTTTTTCAGTATATGGCAGTGACTCGATCTGTGTACCATCGTGTATTGAAAAGATAGCTCCAATTATCACATCTCCATCTTTATATAGAAGAGGATATTCAGGGTTTTCCAGAATATGGCAATTTTCTCCCTTTGCCAGGCTAAGACAAACGAATAATACAAGGAATAACATCACAAAGTTTGTCCAATGCTTTTGGTGGCTCAGTGCTCAACAGATATACTCTTCAGATATTTATAGGCATGCTTTGGGGCTTCTGGGTATGACCATTCAGTTTAAACATATCAGAGAAGTGTTAATCTTTGTGATGTCATTATGGGACAGGATGATAGATGCATCTCTCATTTATATCTGATTTACTTCAGCCAACAATGACCATGCGAAATATTTACAAACACTTTTATTGCCTTATGCATGCTAGGCCTTCATGTACTGTCAAACTATGTCCAGTCTTTTTACATTGTTGTATTTTCTTGTATGTGTTCGCTGATGAGTCGGGGAATAAATGGTGCTCCTAGGCCTCTTTGGGTACAGCTAGAAGCCTATGGGGTCATTGGCCACAGTAAATCATTTAGGGAGAAGCTCTTGAGGCATGAAGCAA
>CM075008.1:3465686-3488960 GCA_037576675.1 Pangasius sanitwongsei | reverse complement strand
AATCTCTGTACAGCACTTTGGTCAGTTTTTACTGTTTAAAATGTGCTCTATAAATAAAATTTACTTACTTACTTACTAGATTTTGCTAAGAAACATCTAAAAAAAAAGCCTGACCTTTTTTCTGTTCTGATGCAAGATTAACTTGTACCAGAATGATGAGAAGAGAAGAATGTGGAGAAGGAAAAGAAGGGCTCATGATCCAAAGCATACCACATCATCTGTCAAACATGGTGTAGGCAGTGTTATGTGTGCAGCAAAGTGTGTAGCAGGGCTTCAAATTGACAATCCATCTACCTACCAAATGTGGGTAAAAGTTGGTAATGGCAAATAACTTCATTAATTCTCATTGTTGTACAATGGTGTAGAATATACACTCTCCATTCACCTTATTAGGTACACCTATACATCTGCACATTCATGCAGTTATCCAATCAGCCAATCATGCAGCAGCAGTGCAATGCAAAAAATCATGCAGATACAGTTCAAGAGCTTCAGTTAATGCTCACAACAAACATCAGAATGGGGAAAAAAAAAATTATCTCTGTGACTTTAAACAAGGCATGTTTGTTGGTGCCATATGCTCTGGTTTTTGTATTTCAGAAACTGCTGATCTCCTGGGATTCTGTGTGAAATTCCCAGGAGATCCGCAGTTTATGACATACCCAAACCAGCACTTCTGGTACCAACATCCATGCCACGATCAAAGTCACAGAGATCAAACTTTTTCTTCATTCCGATGTTTGATGTGAACATTAACTGAAGCTCTTGACCTTTTTGCATTGCGCTGCTGCCACATGATTGGCTAATTAGATAACTGCATGAATGTGCAGGTATACAGGTATTCCTATTAAAGTGGACGGTGAGTATATATGAAGTAAGTGTATTAGGCCATGCACATTTTCTACAGTCAGCTTAACAGTTCTCAGGCCAAAATGTAGTTTGGCCAGTCATGCAAATAGAGCAAGTCAATAGAACTTACAGACAATGAAGAAAAGAAAAGAGTGGGAAAATTGGAACAGCGGGTCAGCTGGTTAGTGGTATCATTACAGTCCATCACTAGACGGACAATAATGACTGTAAATAGTTTGTGTTGTCTTTGTTGAATGACTTAAACCTGATATAACTGAGCTACCATCGTGTCCCTTAATGACATCACAAAGCTCACCACCTCTCTGATTTGTCCAAACAGAATGGTCAGACCCAGTACATCCAGAGCATGTCTATAAATATATGGAGACTATATCTTTTGAGGACTGATCCAGCAAAAGCTTTTGACTAAGTTTGTGATGTTATTCCTTGTACTACTCCTTTCTCTTAGCATGGCAAACGGAGAAAATTGCCAAATCTTGGAAAACCCAGCATATCCTTTGCTATCTAAAGATGGAGATGTGATAATTGGAGCTGTTTTTTCAATACACGATGGTACACAGATGCAGTCACTGCCATATACTGAAAAACCTCAACCTTTAATCTGCATTAGGTTTGTTGTAGTGGGCAATTTCATATTGGACTCATTTTTAGGAAAGGTGTATTTTATTTCTGCACTGTATTTCTTTTAGTTCTCATTTTATATTAAATATACCATTTAAATTTTCATTATGAATTGTAGATTTAACCTCAGAGAATTACGCCTTGCTCAGACCATGACTTTTGCAATCAACGAAATCAACAAAAGCAACAGCTTGCTCCCAAATATTTCAATTGGTTACAGGATTTTTGACAATTGTGGCTCAAGAATGTTGAGTATGAAGGCAGCCATGGCTTTGATGAATGGTCAGGACATAACAGCAGATGATGCCTGCTCTGGACAAGCAGTAGTACAAGCCATCATAGGGGAGTCAGAGTCTACTCCTACTATAGCACTCACAAAAACTACAGGGCCGTTTAAGATCCCAGTGGTAAGGATCAATGATTTTAACAATTATAATAGAATTTATTTATTAGTTAAAAAACACACTTGAAATTTCCAAAAGATGATTCTCTCTTTATTTATAAAGAAATGCTTACAGTTAAGTCATTATGTATGTATTTTTATCTAGGTACTAATTATAAATTCTCTAAGATGAGTCTCTTTAGCCTCAACCGCTAAGAGAAGCTTAAACTTTGAGAAACTATTCTAGCAAGGAGGTAAATTGTACTTATGTTTAATATTTGATCAAATGTGCATGTTTAGTCTATATATCACTTTGAGCAATGTACGTTATTCTTACGAGCAGCGCAGTGGGTAATATTGTCACCTCGCAGCTCCAGGGTCCTGGGTTCAATCCTGTGCTCATGTTGCTGTCTGATAGGGGGACTTGCTACTCTAAACTGCCTGTAGATGTGAAAGCTTGTGTGATTGTGTGTATGGTGTCCTGTGATCTGGGTGAATTCTCCTGCCTTGCGCCCAGTGTTTCTGGGATTGGCTCTGGCTTTACCATAAACCTGACCAGGATAAAATATTTTTTAAAAAAAATAATGAATTTAATTCTTACTATCAGCATTAACCCAGCCACTGGAAGTGTACTCTCAGTGCTGGTCACTAGCCTGGATAAAATGGGAGGGTTGCATCAGGAAGGGCATCTGGCATAAAACCTGCGCCAAAATCAAACATGCGGATCAATGATTTATGGGGTACATAATACATAAACTTTGTTTTCACAGACTATGATATTCCTTTAGTTTTTTATTATTATTATTATTTTGCTAGTTGATATTTTCCCTGTTAAACAGGCTTCTGTCTAATTTCTTCTTGCTAAAAGCAAATAAACATGTAAACACATTGAGATGCAATAAAATACACTAAAACAGCCTTTAACATTTTATCTACCTTTCTCTCCTCAGATAAGTCATGCTGCCACCTGTGAATGTTTGAGCAACAGAAAAGAGTATTCTTCTTTCTTTAGGACCATAGCAAGTGACTACTACCAGAGCAGAGCATTGGCATATTTGGTCAAGCACTTTGGCTGGTCTTGGGTGGGAGCTGTGAACAGTGATAATGACTATGGCAACAATGGAATGGCCATTTTTCTGAATGCAGCAAAAGAGGAGGGAATATGTGTTGAGTACTCTGAGAAATTTGAGCGGTCAGATACTGCCAAAATCATGAAAGTGGCCGATATTATTAAGAGAGGCACAGCAAAAGTAATTATTGTATTTCTTGCCCACATTGATATGAACATTCTAATAGATCAGCTTATTCTAAAGAATGTGACCGGCTACCAGATGATTGGTGTTGAAGCATGGATTACTGCTGTCAATCTAGTAACACCAGCAAGTTACAATGTATTGGCTGGATCCATTGGCTTTGATGTGGGAAAATTGAACATTGGTAGTTTTGCTGAGTATGTTGTAAATGAATTTTGGCAAACGGCTATCCCTTGCATGAATACAGAGGGAAACATTTCTCAAACTGAAAACGACTGCAGCAAATATGAAGATATGATTCCATTTAAAAACTACAAAGACGATATATCAGAATTGAGATATGCAAAAAACATCTACGATGCAGTTTATGCTGTAGCACATTCTCTACATAGCCTGCTGAGATGCACAGAAAACCAGAGTTGTGAGAAAGACAAAACAATACAACTATGGCAGGTATCACAAAGAAGAGAAGTAAAGCAGGCTATGTCCATGACTGATATTGTCATGAAATGAATATTTGTTTGAATACTTGTTTTCTTTACCCTTTGAAGGTTATTGAGGCTCTTAAAAAGATAAATTTTACCACCCAATTAGGAGAACAGGTGTGGTTCGACAGCACTGGGGCAACAGCTGCAAAATACGATGTGGTGAACTGGCAACGAGGGTTCAATGGAGAAGTGCAGTTTAAGGCAGTGGGTTATTATGATGCTTCACTGCCAAGTGGACAACAGTTTGTCCTAAACACTGAAGATATATTCTGGGCTGGAGAGAAAAGAGAGGTATATATATTGTATTCTAATTCTAGGTTTGAAATATAATCTTTTCTTTTTTTAATTAACTAAGACATTTAAGTCCCTGTATAACTTTTTTGGCAAAAAACAATGTTCTTAAAATGTATCTATATCCGACTGAATATACATGAAATGTTTTACACCGAATAGTGATTCAAAGTTAAAAATCCTGCTTATTAATGACCATATGATTATGGCTCAACATCTTCATGGAATTGTCAGACAGAACCTTATAAATTGAAGGTTCTGAAACATCCAAATTAAAATAGATTATTAACATATGGACACATTATTACAGTTGTACCTCAAACAAAAAGTAATGATTGTAGCTTTAATATACTGTTCACATTAGAAGCCAACATCTATGTGCAGTGAGAGCTGTCCTCCAGGAACCAGGAAAGCTGCACAGAAAGGAAGGCCTGTCTGCTGCTATGACTGTATACCCTGCGCAGAGGGAGAGATCAGTAACCAGACAGGTAATTGCAGCATTACCAATTTTCAAAGACAAGTTGTTAATTGCACATTGTGTATCCTCCATTTATTATTTAGGATACAATTCCTGAACAACGGCATTAATAAATGAGCTCATGAGATGAAGTTTATTTTCCTTCCTAATACGAATAACCATGATTACTTTGCAGATTCAAATAACTGTGAGCAGTGTCCAGGAGAATATTGGTCTAATGCTGATAGAGATAAATGTGTGTTAAAGGTCATAGAGTTTCTTTCATTTACAGAGGTCATGGGGATAATACTGGTATTTTTTTCTTTGTTTGGAGCTACGTTAACTGTGCTGGTAGCTATTTTATTTCTAATAGAAAAGGACACTCCAATTGTTAAGGCCAACAACTCTGAGCTGAGCTTCCTGCTGCTGTTCTCCCTGACTCTGTGTTTCCTCTGTTCACTTACTTTCATTGGACGGCCCTCTCAGTGGTCCTGTATGCTGCGACACACAGCGTTTGGGATCACCTTTGTCCTCTGTATCTCCTGTGTACTGGGGAAAACAGTAGTTGTGTTAATGGCCTTCAGGGCTACACTTCCAGGCAGTAATGTCATGAAATGGTTTGGGCCTCTACAGCAGAGACTCACTGTTCTTGCCTTTACTCTCATACAGGTCCTTATTTGTGTGCTTTGGTTAACAGTTTCTCCTCCATTCCCTTACAAGAACATGAACTACTACAAGGAAAAGATCATATTAGAATGTAATTTGGGCTCAGCTATAGGTTTTTGGGCTGTGCTGGGTTATATAGGAGTTCTTGCTTTCTTGTGCTTTATTTTGGCTTTTCTAGCTAGAAAGCTGCCAGATAATTTTAATGAAGCTAAATTCATCACATTCAGTATACTCATATTCTGTGCTGTGTGGATAACCTTTATTCCAGCATATGTTAGCTCTCCTGGAAAATTTACTGTAGCTGTGGAGATATTTGCTATTTTGGCCTCCAGTTTTGCACTACTATTCTGTATATTTACGCCTAAATGTTATGTTATTCTGTTTAAACCTGAACTAAACACAAAGAAAAATTTGATGGGTAACATGGCCTCTAAATCACTTTAATAAATAAGTTTTTCAATTTGCAAAGGTATACTTCAGCATTTTAGCTGAAGAATGTTGAACTTGGAAATATAATGTTGAATATCATTAATTAATTACACATCTAATTACATCTACTCTGCATATAGATGAGAACAGATTAAACGTATCATAAAAACTTGAATTGTGACTTATCTCTGTCTGTTGACAGATTTCTTTTTTATTAAACAACATGCTTGATCAGTTTACAAATTAAATCAGTTTAATTTTGGCACAAAGAATATGTGATATATCAATTTTCATCAATAAATTAATCTGATATGACAGAATAAAGACAAATCTCTACAACCAAACTATAAAAATGCTTGTACTATAATAATGGGTGGTCAGTTCTGTACTTCTAAAGTTTATCTGGTATTGTGTCCATCAGATCAGCAGAGGGCACTGACCACAAACTTGTGCACCACCACATTTCTCCCATAATTCACACAATGGATTATTTGAAAAACTATTTGAGAACATTTCATGCACATAATAAATATAACAGCATTTAATTTACTATACAGTTAAATGTTGAACATCACTATTTTGCACTTTTAACTATGTAGGAATATAAAAAAACCACGGCCACAGAAGTTGTGCTTTAGGTGAGGACTTAAGGGAGGCAGTACAGATGAGGGCATGCAATAGGAAACTTAGGGGGGTGTCTAGGGATTTAGAAGGGACAAAACAGGCTCAAAATCAATCACCTGGAAACAAATCTGATAGGTGGCCCTATGAATGCTTTAATTACAAACAACCATATTAATTAAAATTCAGCTGTCAGTAACATAATATACTTTCATCAATACCTGAAGGGATGACATTGTTCTGAACAACAAAAACACAGCATCAGCACAATGCACAGTTACATAAGGAGTAAACAATATTTTTTGTTTACAGTTATGACAAGTGTAATTTATCATTTGAAACATACTAACCGCCTTGAATGATATAGTGAGGAACGTTCCATAATCAGAGTTTTCATATAGTTGTCACCAGCTTTCATATTTCTAAAATTACTAGTAGTGGAGAAATAAACTCTTATGTGGCACTCATTGTAAGCTCATGTATAAACAGAAAAGAGCAATTAGCATTCATTCCCAAGCACATATTCTAAGCATATATAAGTTTTTAGCCTCATACTGGGACAACAAAGGTAGAAGATAGATACACCATTTGAAAGTGAAACCTCAAATTTAACTTACAGAAGATGTAGCACAGAAAACACAGAAAAGTGCAGCGCAAGCCTTGTTGACCTGGCAAACCACAGATATTGAAGTGGAAGCTAACATTAGCACCATTGAGAGTACTAAAAAAGGGATGGCTCAGAGATGACTGGACAGGATTAAAAATCCATCTACCCATCAACTGTAGGTAAAGGTTGTATTGGCAAATACCTTTTAATTTCCTAGACAGTCATGGGGACAGTCATTTAAAATTGTGTCTGTAATATATTGTGGTGTGTATTTGAACTAACTCTCTTAGGCCATGTACATTTTCTTCACTCAGCTTAACACAAAAATTTGCTTCATCACTCATGCAAAAAGAGAGGGCCAAGTGACCTAAGAGACATTGTCCTAGAACAGAAAAGAGTGGGAAAATTGGAATGACAGTTCTGTTTGTCAGTGGTGTCGTTAGAATCCATCACTAAGGGCTTAAACCTACATAGTTTAAACCTACATGTACACAGCCCACAACGTTTTTTTTCATTCAAACTTTTTTGTTAACAACTGATGAATTGCCTTAATGTTTGTTTGATCAATTAAGTTGGCTAAGAGAGTAGAGAGAGAGTAGAGTATCACTTCCTAGCAGTAAGAATTCTCCAGAATGGTCTAACCTAAAGAGTGCACAAAAGCCAACTTAGAAATGTAGATGAACCTGACAGCAGACATCACCCAGCAGCCTCTATCAGCTTTACTCATGTGTGACACCCGTCAAGCATGTTGGGATAGACATTGAGAGGTTGACATTTTGCTAATGGTCAACTATGCCACATGTTTACTGAACACCATAGCTCTGATGAAAGCAACATCTTAAGCTGTTACTAGAGGGCTTTACCTCCTTCGTCCTTGGTGGCTGAAATGAGGAAATTTAGGAGAGCCATAGCTAATACATATCCACACAGATGAGCTGGCCAATTGATTTAATCAAATGCTGAAGAGGGTGGCAGCTGGGACTTACTTCCACTTTATTTATTATTTGCTGCTGTAAGCTGAAAACCCAGCCACTGGGGTTGCACAAGCCAGTGTACTCTCAGTGCCGGTCCCAAGAGGGTTGCACCAGGAAGGGCATCCAGCATAAAACCTGTGCCAAATTAAATATGTGGTAGGGTACCGGGGTAAACTATGCTACTGTTGGGCGAAGGAGGAGAAGGAGCTGGAAATTGAAGGGGTGATGATAAATCAGTGCATATGCCCCGCAAGTGGGGTGTGGGATGGAGGAGAAAGAAGATTTTTGGAATGAGTTGGTTGCTCTCGTTCAGAAAATCATCCAGTAATGGGAAAAGCATCAAAGTTATCATTATCCAACTGAGTTCGCCATAATGACAGTTTTCTCATCCATGCTTTAATTTTATCAGAAAGACTGACGCGTTTTTACCCTGAAGTCCTGTGTTCAGATCATTAGGTTTTCCCGCGACCCCCAGGTTAATAACCGCTGCGTTATGTCAAAAGATTAATTTCTTTCCTTTCAAATGAAAAATTTGTAATCCTGATAGTATTCCTATTTTTTACAAAATGTACCTGTAATCTGATTACTTTGTTGTTGTTGTTTTTTGACGTAACTGTAACGAATTACAGTTACCAGTTCTTTTGTATCCTGATTACGTAATGCCGTTACATGTATTCCGTTACTTCCTAAGCCTGACAGTGGGTTATTACGATGCCTCTCTGCTAAGTTGACAACCGTTTGTCCTGAATGCTGATGATATAGTCTGGGCTGGAGAGACAAGAGATCCATCCAATGTTTGCTAATTCTAAGTTTTTATTAAATATAATGTGAATTGGAATAGGTGATTTTGTTTTTAAATCAGGCCTTGTAACCTTTATGGTTTATAACCTTTATGGCAAAATGAAAACTAACCGGACTGGAAAAACTCTCAATAAAACTATAAAACTTTTCAACTGTCTAGTTTAAGTGAGCCTGTGGCCATGAGCTCAGATTCCTGCTCTTGGCTGACAGGAGTGGAACCCTATGTGGTCTTCTGCTGTTGTAGTCCATCCACCTTAAGGTTTGATGTTTTGTGCATGCTGAGATGCTTTTCTTCTCACCACAATTGAAGAGAGTGATTATTTGAGTTTCTATGTCCTTCCTCTCAGCTAGAAACAATCTGGCCATTTTCCTCTGATCTCTCTTATCAACAAAGGCATTTCTACCCACAGAACTGTTACTCAATCAATATTTTTTTTTGCTTTTCACACAATTCTATGTAAACTATTGAGACTGCTGTGTGATTCCCAGGAGATCAGCAGTTTATGAAATACTCAAACCAGCCCTTCTGGTACCACCATCCATGCCTCAATAAAAGTCACAGAGGTCACACTTTTTCTTCATTAAGGTGTTTGATGTGAACATTAACTGAAGCTCTTGACTTGTATCTGCATGATTTTTGCATTGTGCTGCTGCCACATGATTGGCTGATTAGATAACTGCATGAATGTGCAGGTGTGCAGGTGTACCTAATAAAGTGTATGGTAAATGTATGTCACCCTTCAAGGATATTGAGAGGTTTCCATTACATTTTGGTAATGGTCAATGCCCACCTGTTTACTGAAGGCTGCAGCCCTGAGGAAAGCAACATCTTAAGCTATTACTTGAGAGCTTTTTCTTCTTCTTCCTGAGTGGCTAAGCTGAGGCAACTTCTCCAGGTAAGCCAGAGCTACACCATACCCCCACAGATGAGCTGGTTAAGTGATATAATCAAAAGCTGAGGAGGGCAGCACGTATCAAGCTGGAACCTGTCGCTACTTTTATTTATTATTTGCTCTCTAGGATTTCCTCCAGGCCTCAAAGGGCTTCTCCCTAATTGAATTACTGTTCGGTTGATGACCCCATTGGCTTTTAGCTGTCACCAAACAGGGGTGGGAGCATCATCAATTTCCTTACTGGTCAGTGAACACATTCAAGAATACAACAACTCAAAGTGATTGGACGCACAGTTTGGTAGACGCAGCATGCACAAAGTTGGTTGTAAATAATTTGTGTGTTTAATTGCTGACTGAATTAAACCAGACATATGTAACTGAGAGATGCATCTACCATCCTTTCCCTTAATGACATCACAAAGATCACCACTTCTGTGATTTGTCCAAAATGAATTATCATACCTAGCATGTCTATAAATATTGGGACTTGATATTCTGGTTTTGATCTTGTTTTGCTCTCTGGATTTTTGGATTTGCCCTCACAGTGTTGTTTGTAGTTCACCTGACTTCTTGCCTGTCTCAGTTTACAATTTTTGCTTCATGTTTTGAATCTGTTTGTTTGTCAGTGTTTCAATAAAATCTCTAAACTGCATTTGCATCCATCTCTGACTTTGCTGCATGACAGATATATATTTGTCTTTGAGCAATGTATAGGTACCATTGCCACCTCATGGCTCCAGGGTTCTGTGTTGAAACCTGTGCTTTGGTTGCTGTCTGTGCTGAGTTCTCTCAGTGTATGTATGGGGTTTCCTCCTGGTTCAATGGTTTCCAGCCACTGTCCAAAAATATGCACGTGAACTGCCTACATTAAATTGCCCCGGAGTGTGAAAGTGTGTGTGAATGTGTCTGTCCATGGTGTCCTGAGAGGCACGGTGAATACTCCTCTCTTGCACCTAAAGTTTCTAAGGCTTTTTTAGTTTCTAAATGAATGAATAAAACTTATTCTCATTATGTGCATTATTTACATGAGCTTACCTTTGGATTTATAGTTTACTTTATACATAAACTATCTCTAAATTGTTCATAGTGTGTGAATGGGTATGTGAGTGTGTGTGCAGTTGTGCCCTGCAATGGGTTGGCATCCCGTTCAGGATGTCCCCCACCTTGTGCCCAGAGTCCTCGGGGATAGGCTCGAGGCTCCCCCACAACCCCAGGTAGGATAAGTGGTACAGAAAATGGACAGATTGATGGATATGTTTTCACATATTTTAAATTTCTTTTGTGTTTTTCAGTTTGATGCAAGTTATTTTCTCTGTTAACACAGGTTCCTCTCCAATTTCCTCTTACTATGAACAAATAAAAGTAAAAACGTCAGTGTATGATGCACAAAACAATCTTTAGTTATATATATTTTTTTTTTACCTGTCTTTCTCTCCTCAGATAAGTCAAGCATACACACATATGAATGTTTGAAAAAAATTATGGTGGCTATTATGATGCCTCTCTGCCAAGTGGACAACAGTTTCATACAATGTTTTGTAACATTGTGTGTTACAAAAATCATAAACACATGATTTTTTAAAATTACATTAAGCCGTTTAAGGCCCTATATGATTTTTTTTTTTTTTTTTAGTAAAAATAAGTGTTCTAAAATATTATCTACATGTCTCTGAATATCAGAAAAAGCTTTCAAAAATATTGTTTTGAAGTAAAAACTTACAAAGTTGAAAAGGCTGCTTGGTATTTATTGATAAGCAAACAAATATGGATCAACAGCTTAATGGAACTGTCAGAAAGCTATCCTCTGTAGTGAAAGCTATCCTCCAGGCACCAGGAAAGCTGCACAGAAAGGAAGACCTGTCTGCTGCCATTACTGTATATTGTATACTGTGCAGAAAGAGTAATCAGGAACCAGACTGGTAATTTCAGCATTACCACATTTCAAAGATGTTAATTGGACATTTTGTATACTCCTTTTGTTAATTAGGATACAGTTCCTGAGCAAGGCATTAATAAATGAATTCATCAGATAAAGTATTTTTCCCTTCCTAATAAGAATAACCATGATTATGTTTCAGATTCAAACAACTGTGAGCAGTGTCCAGGAGAATATTGGTCTAATGCTAACAGTGATAAATGTTAAAGGTCATAGAGTTTCTTTCATTTACGGAGGTTATGCGGATAGTACTGGTACTTTTTTCTTTGTTTGGAATTAACTACATTAACTGTGTTAGTAGCTATTTTATTTCTAATAAAAAGGACACTTCCATTGTTAAGGCCAACAAGTCTAAGCTAAGCTTCCTGCTGCTGTTCTCCCTGACTCTGTCAGTGGTCCTCTACGCTGCACCACACAGCATTTGGGATCACATTTGTCTTCTGTATCTCCTCTGTACTGGGGAAAACAGTAGTTGTGCTAATGGCTTTCAGGGCTACACTTCCAAGCAGTAATGTCATGAAATAGTCTGGGCCTCTACAGCAGAGACAGGTCCTTATTTGTGTGCTGTGGTTAACAGTTTATCGTCCTTTTCTCTACAAGTACATGAACTACTACAAGGAAAATATCATATTATAATATATGTTGGGCTCACCTATAGGTTTTTGGGCCATGATGGGTTATATAGGCATTCTGGCTTTCTTGGGCTTTGTTTCGTATGCTGAATGTGATGAATTTAGCTTCGTGAAAATTATCCCTCAGCTTTCTAATAAAGCTAAATTCATCACATTCAGCATACTCATATTCTATGCTATGTGGATAACCTTTATTCCAGCTTGCGTCAGCTCTCCTGAAAAATTTACTGTAGCTATGGAGATACTGTATTTGCTATTTTGGCCTCCAGTTTTGCTCTACTATTTTGTTTATTTACACCTCAGTGTTATATTATTCTACTTAAACTTAAACACAAAGAAAAATGTGATTGGTAAAATGTTATCTAAATCACTTTAAGAAACAGTTTACTGCAAACATATACATCATCATTTCAGCTGAAGAATGCTGCATACATTGTCAAATATAATAAATGTGGATGAGAACAGATTAAACATATTAAAAAATTGCGATTATGACTTTTCTCTGTTTATAGAAAGACATTCTGTACACAGAAACATGCATGTTTGTATTCTACAAATACAGGGCACTTACCTTATTGGCACTAAGAATTTGTGATGTTAATAAGTTAATAGTTACATCTTCTAATAGGCCCTAGTGTATACAACAGTAAACCAACCAAATAGTTAATAAATAAATAAATAAATATTTCATGACATAATAAAACATAAACAAGTAAAATTTAAAACTGCTTGTACTAGATGATGGATGGTTAATGCTCTACTTATAAAATGCATCTGCTATGGTTTCCATCAGACCAACAGAGGGCACTGAAGACTATCTTTTGATACCAAAATCTCATGCACCAGCCAAAATATCTCTCACGTAGTACAAAAATAGGTTTATTTGGAAATCTCCTTACATGCATATAATAAATATTATACCTCAAGTATTTTATTTACCATACACTTAATGTTGAAAATCACTATTTTGCACTGTGCAGTGTGTAGAAATAGAAAGAAACTAGGGTGACAGAGGTTGTGATGTAGGTGAGGACATGCAGTAGGTGAGGAGGCAGTGCAGATGAGAGCATGCAATAGGAACCCATGGGGGTGGGGAATTGTCTAGAGATTTAGAGGGTGACATGTTAGAACTTGAACAAGCTGACAAAACAGACTCCTGTGAGAAGTACTCACCTGGAAAGTAATTTGATAGGTGACTCCACAAACACTGTAATTACAAATAACGACCATATTAATTAAAACACAGCTGGCAGCAACATAATTTACTTTCAGAAATGCCTGCAGGAACATTGCTCTGAATAACAAAAACACACTGTATGATGCAACTCACAATTAAATCAGAAGTAAACAATATATTGTTTATTTTATGTACAGTTATCACAGATTTTAACATTTTAACCATACTAACAGGCTTGAATGATGATATGTTGAGACACAAGTCAAATTTGCTTCTACATAATAACTAACACATACACTGTTGCTGTTAATTACTACGAGATGTCATATTAGTTTTATCAAATGATAAATATAATTCCAGTAGAAGTATTCATAATTCAGAGAATTCACATAGTCCTCTTTTTCCTAATAACTTTGCAGGCTTATGAAGCTCAACAACAACAACAACAACAACAACAGCAGCAATACATAGAATCAAACTTTTACAGTTCATGTCTTTATACAGTACTCTTCTGACACTCAAGGTCACATTACCAATTCAGAGGGAAAAAAAATAACACAAATGAAAAAAAAAATTTAACTGTGCTTATATATACTAGCAACAGTCTTTTTGATTGTCAATGTTGCACGCCACCAACAGTATGCAGGTCCATACTGCCACCACAAAGGGGGTGCAGTGGAGCAGCTATAAGGCAGCGCAAACCAGAGAGCGTGGTAACAAATTCAGCAACAAAAGAAAGCCAAAGATGAGAGCAAAGCAAATACTTTAGCCATTAAAAACAGCAGTGAATCATGTGGAGCTGGCAGCCTTAACAGAGCTCAAAGTAACCAGGAGCTGCTCTCAATCACACTTGGTCAAAATGGATAGGGTTTTGAGGATGACTGCCAAAAAAACTCAGTTGCTCAGGATTCGGCCTGTGAGAGACTCCACCAGTGACCAAATTGACTTCCTGGGACACTCAGGTTTAGCTTACAATTTAAAAAAGCAAAACAATAAAATCACACAAAAAAATTAAAACCAAAAGCACACACAACAACCGTAAAAACAAGATGCTAGTGCACACAGTACCCTTTTCACTGGAAACAGAACACACACATACACACATGCTTGCCCTACTGTCCTTGTGAGAAACTTCCATTGACAAAATGGTTAATGCAGCTATTAATACTATGCCTACACCTAAAGCTAACCCTAACCTTAACCATGAAATGCAGTTTTCCTCATGGGACAAGCCAAATAATGTAAACATCAATAGAGTTTGTAAATAATTAGAGTCTTAATAGTTTTGAATTAAACCAAATAGATGTAGCTACCATATTGCCCCTTAATGACATCACAAAGCTAATCACCTCTCCGATTTGTCCAGACTGAATGGTTATACCCAGAACACAGAGAACTATAAATATGTGAAGACTATATCTGTTGAGGACTGATCGAGCAAACGCACTGGACAAATTTTGTGATGTTATTCCTTGTAGTACTCGTTTCTCTTAGCATGGCAAATGGAGAAAATTGCCATATCATGGAAAACCCAGCATATCCTCTGCTGTCTAAAGATGGAGATGTGATAATTGGAGCTGTCTTTTCAATACATAGTGGTACACATATGCAGTCACTGCCATATACTGAAAAACCTCAGCCTTTAATCTGCATTAGGTTTGTTGTAGTGGACAGTTTCATATTTGTAATATGTTTATATATTATATATTTATTAGATTTTTTTTTTAAAACTACTGTATTTTTGGATTAAATTTATTTTACTTTAATTTTATATTAAATGTGTTATTTGTATTTTCTTATGCTTTTTATGCATATGTATAGATTTAATCTCAGAGAATTTCGCTTTGCTCAGACCATGATTTTTGTAATTGAAGAAATCAACAGAAGCAACAGCTTGCTCCCAAATATTTCAATTGGGTACAAGATTTATGACAACTGTGGCTCAAGATTATTATCTATGAAGGCAGCCATGGCTTTGATGAATGGTCAGGATATAACAGCAGATGATGCCTGCTCTGGACAAGCAGTAGTACAAGCCATCATAGGGGAGTCAGAGTCTTCTCCTACTATAGTACTCACAAAAACTACAGGGCCTTTTAAGATCCCAGTGGTAAGAATCAATTATTCTAATAATTATTTAATAACAATTTATTTAGTTATTTACTGTTGCTAATTTATCTCTTAAAATCTGTAATTTCCTCTTGTTAAAAAGCAAATAAATATGCAAAATCTCTGACGTGTAAGATCCAACAAAACAGACATCAGTTATTTATTTTATCTGCCTTTCTCCACTCAGATAAGTCATGCTGCCACATGTGAATGCCTGAGCAACAGAAAAGAGTACCCCTCTTTCTTCAGGACCATAGCGAGTGACTACTACCAGAGTAGAGCACTGGCATATCTGGTCAAGCACTTTGGCTGGTCCTGGGTGGGAGCTGTGAACAGTGATAATGATTATGGCAACAGTGGAATGGCCATTTTTCTGAATGCAGCCAAAGAGGAGGGAATATGTGTTGAGTATTCTGAGAAGTTTGACCGGTCAGATCCTGAGAAAATCATGAAAGTAGCCGATATTATTAAGAAAGGCACATCCAAAGTAATTATCATATTTCTTGCCCACATTGATATGAATATTCTAATAGATCATCTTATTTTAAAGAATGTCACTGGCTACCAGATGATTGGTGTTGAAGGATGGATTACTGCAGTAAATCTAGTAACACCAGCAAGTTATAACATATTGGCTGGATCCATTGGATTGGATGTGGGAAAATTGAACATTAGTGGTTTTGCTGACTATGTTATAAAAGAGTTCTGGCAAACAGAGCTCCCTTGCTTGCATACAGAGGAAAACATTTCTCAAACTGAAAATAACTGCAGGAAATATGAAGATATGATTCCATTTAAAAATTACAATGAAGATATATCAGAATTGAGATATGCAAATAACATCTACAATGCTGTTTATGCCGTGGCACATTCTCTACACAGCTTGTTGATATGCACAGAAAGTCAGAGTTGTGAGAAAGACAAAGCAATACAATCATGGCAGGTAACAAAAAGAAGAGGAGCAAACCAGGCTATGTCCATGACTGATTTTGTCATGAAATTAATACTTGTTTTTTCCCCTTTGAAGGTTGGTGAGTCACTAAAAAAGGTAAATTTTACGACCAAAGTAGGAGAACAGATTTGGTTTGATAGCACTGGTGCAACAGCTGCAAAATACGATGTGGTGAACTGGCAACGAGGGTTAAGTGGAGAAGTGCAGTTTAAGGCAGTGGGCTACTATGATGCCTCTCTGCCAACTGGACAACAATTTGTCCTAAATGGTGAAGATATAGTTTGGGCTGGAGAGATAAGAGAGGTACATACAATTCTATGTTTTTATTAAATATAATCTACAAAGGAAAAAATAAATGATATGTACATGCCACTAATACTGTATATATAAAGAAGTTTTACTCCATACTGCTTCAGTGTATAAAAATCCAAAGCTGAAATGCTGCTTGGATTGTACTGAAGAGAAAATGATTATGGCTCAACAGCTTCAAAGAACTGTCAGATAAAAACTATGAATTCCAAAGTTCTAAAAGATAGTCTAAATTAAAATAAATAAGTGGATATATTTATTATAATTGTGCCTCAAACAGTTTATATTTTTCTGAATTTTATGTGGAAATTCCTGAATGTAGCCATAATATATTGTTCATATTAGAAGCCAAGATCTGTGTGCAGTGAGAGCTGTCCTCCAGGCACCAGAAAAGCTGTACAGAAAGGAAGGCCTGTCTGTTGCTATGACTGTATACCATGTGCAGAGGGAGAGATCAGTAACCAGACAGGTAATTTCAGCATTACCAAGTTTCAAAGACAAATTGTTAATTGTACATTTTGTATCATCCTCCTATTATTTAGGATACAGTTCCTGAAAAATGGCATCAATAAATGAAACCATGAGAAATATTTATTTTATTTTCTAATAAGAATAACCATGATTATTTTGCAGATTCAAATAACTGTGAGCAGTGTCCAGGAGAATATTGGTCTAATGCTGAAAGAGATAAATGTGTGTTAAAGGTTATAGAGTTTCTTTCATTTACAGAGGTTATGGGGATTATACTGGTACTTTTTTCTTTGTTTGGAGCAGCAATAACTGTGTTAGTAGCTATTTTATTTCTAATAAAAAAAGACACTCCAATTGTTAAGGCCAACAACTCTGAGCTGAGCTTCCTGTTGCTCTTCTCTCTGACTCTGTGTTTCCTCTGTTCACTTACATTCATCGGAAGGCCCTCTGAGTGGTCCTGTATGCTGCGCCACACAGCGTTTGGGATCACATTTGTTCTCTGTATCTCATGTGTTCTGGGGAAAACAGTAGTTGTGCTAATGGCATTCAGGGCTACACTTCCAGGCAGTAATGTAATGAAATGGTTTGGGCCTCCACAGCAGAGACTCAGTGTACTTGTATTCACTCTCATACAGGTCCTTATTTGTGTGCTGTGGTTAACAGTTTCTCCTCCTTTCCCCTACAAGAACATGAACTACTACAAGGAAAAGATCATATTAGAATGCAACTTGGGCTCACCTATAGGTTTCTGGGCTGTGCTGGGTTATATAGGAGTTCTGGCTTTCTTGTGCTTTATTTTGGCTTTTCTAGCTAGAAAACTGCCAGATAATTTTAACGAAGCTAAATTCATCACATTTAGCATACTCATATTCTGTGCAGTTTGGCTTACCTTTATTCCAGCTTATGTTAGCTCTCCTGGAAAATTTACTGTAGCTGTGGAGATATTTGCTATTTTAGCCTCTAGTTTTGCACTGCTCTTCTGTATCTTTACACCTAAATGTTATATTATACTATTTAAACCCGAACTCAATACAAAGAAACATATGATGGGAAAAATGGCATCTAAATGACAAATAAAAATATTCAAATCTGTAACAGTAGTCATTCGAGTGGACTGAATGTTGAAATTGGTTATTTGAGTGGAATGAATTGATTACGTGACAATTCTAAAAATAAAGAAATAACTCTCACTCACTTTCAGTAACATCTTTATCTCAGCCAGGTTCACTGTGGATCCTGGAAACACTGGGAATGAGGTGGGAATACAGCATGGATGGGACACCACTCCATCACAGGGCACCATGCATACATACACATTCACACTCAATTATTAAAACCTAGAAAAGAAATTCTCTTAGCCAATCCACCTAAAAGTATCTTTTTGTGAGGTAGGAGGAAAGCACAAAGCCTAGAGGAAACCCACACAAACATAGACAGAACATGCAGAGAAATTTTGCACAGACAGTAATTCAAACTCAGAATCAAAATGGGGACCATGGAGCTGTGAAACAGTAAGGCTGTAAGGCTACCTAGGCTAGTGAAGAGAAAAAGAGCAAACCATCTCACCTTCAACAATGGCTTGTTTAATACAGCAGGGCTATTTCACAAAAATGTGGTCCTGGTCTTTTTTTTTTTCTCTCTTTTCGCTTATGTGAATATTGATGGAGAAAGCAAATAGTTCTCTCTACCAAGGAAGTGGCAGACAACACAGGAACTTTGTTTCTGGCAGACAACACAGGAACTGATGAGGTCATAGTGACAAAAACTATCAGTAATCAATGTGAATCGCAATGCAAACTAGGTGTGACACCCTGTTCCAAACAGATTATGGCACACTGCTCAGCATAGACATAATCAAATTATCACAACCCCATTCAAAAGTGCCCTGGGCACTAAAGTAAGAAAGACACCACCCAACAACTCACACAGTAAAACCAGGCCAGACTTGCAAGTGCAACACAAGGAAACTGTCTATAAATAATAAAAAGAAACCTAATTATTGCACAAAATGTGTTGAGTGTGGTGGTGGGTTGTGGATGTGTATATTAAAGGACAAAAAAATGTTTTTTTTCTCTTGGCAATGTGTTAGGCATGGACTAGCAAGTGTGGTACAGTGTGGATGACTATAATAAAGCGAATGTCTATTAACTGGGAAACAAAACCACAATTATTAACTAAAGACTGTTTGTGCTAATTGTTTGTGCTAGGAATTAAGTCATTAAAGGAACCAACTAACCAATTTATATACCAACTCTATATCTTTGATGGACTGCTATATAAATCAGAAACAGCTCAAGTCCAGTGAATGAAAATGTATGCATATGTGGCCAAATACAATCATAATTATCCATATTAACATAAAATGCATTTACACTAGCATAAAATGGGCCGGCAACTAAACCATAAAGCATGCATTCAATATAACCACAAACAAATGGTAGCATCTACTGTCTATGCCTCATATGCCCCTTCATTTTTTCAAATACTTTAATACTAAGCACTCAGAATAGAATTCACTGTCCCAATTTTTCTGGAAGGGCACTATATTGGTTATCAATATTGTTAAATCATCGTTGAATAGGTTAATTGATTAATAGTGTTGTAATCACTTTAAAAATACTCAGGATGACGTGTTGAAATACATATGATCACATGATTGCATATTGAATGCACCCAGAAGGATCCATCACTCCCTATATAACTTGCTGCTCCATTTGTATCAGAGAAATGCACTAGTGCCCCAGAGCCTCTGTGATGTTTCTATATGCATTATTGCTCCTCTGTGTCTTCAAAGTGAAGGGAGAAAAGGCTAATTGTCAAATGATTGGGAACCCAGAGTACCCCCAGCTCTCCAAGGATGGTGATGTCATCATTGGGGGAGCTTTTTCAATTCACAGCAAAATTACATTACAGACACTGTCATTTACTGAGAAGCCACAACGTCTAATCTGCACAAGGTTTGTTTCTTTTGTTAATCTTTGTACTTCTGTTACAATTTAACTTTACTTTGTAATCTAAAGTTAACATTTGACTTGTCAGGACCTGTGTAAGTATAAAGTCAAACTGTATAAACTTACATTCTTGTAAAAATGTGAAAAATAATCTGAAATTATGCTATTGTGAAATAATATTGACAAGATTTTTTTTTATTATTATTTATTTATTTAGTCTGAACTTCAGAGAATTCCGGTTTGTTCAGACTATGATCTTTGCTATTGATGAAATAAACAAGAGTGGCCTGCTTCCTAATATTTCTATTGGATATAAGATATTTGATAGCTGTGGCTCAACGTTAGCCTCAATGAGATCGGCAGTGGGTTTAATAAATGGTCAGGAGCTTACAGCTCAAGAAACATGCTCTGGGCATTCAGCAGTGCAGGCCATCATTGGGGAATCAGAGTCTTCCTCAACCATAGTGATGTCAAGAGCAACAGGGCCATTCAAGATTCCAGTGGTAAAATAAATGGACATAAAACTGCTGTTGTTAATTCATTTAAATGTGTCACATGAATAATATTGTCTTGATATGCTTCTTACTTTCAACAGATCAGTCATTTTGCTACCTGTGCTTGCCTGAGCAACAGAAAAGAATATCCTTCTTTCTTCAGAACAATTCCCAGTGATTACTACCAGAGCAGAGCTCTGGCTCAGCTAGTGAAGTATTTTGGATGGACCTGGGTAGGAGCAGTAAGAAGCGACAATGACTATGGCAACAATGGCATGGCCACATTTGTGGAGGCAGCTGGAAAAGAGGGAGTATGCATTGAGTATAATGAAGCAATTCTAAGGACAAATTCAAAGGAGAGCATAGCTAAAGTTGTAGAAATAATAAAAAAAGGCACATCTAAGGTGTTGGTAGCATTTCTGGCTCAAAATGAAATGGACGTTTTGTTAGAAGAGGCCTTTGTTCAAAATGTGACAGGGCTTCAATGGGTAGGCAGTGAGTCCTGGATAACTGCCAGATACTTAGCAACTGAAAGGACATCAAAAATTATCAGCAGTGCATTAGGATTTACCATTAATAAATCTAAAATTCCAGGGCTAAAGGACTTTCTTCTAAAAGTCCATCCATCCCAGATTCTGTCAAACTCCCTTTTGATAGAATTCTGGGAAATGACATTTGGATGTCAGTTTTCACCACAAACAGGGAATGTGAAACTTTGCACTGGATTTGAAGATCTCAAAGAAATAAATAATACATTCACTGATGTTTCAGAGCTAAGGATTTCAAACAATGTATATAAGGCAGTATATGCAATAGCTCACGCTCTACATAACACTTTGGCTTGCAATGCTGATGGTTCCTTAGAAAATGCAAACTGCACCAAAAAGGATATGTTCCTACCGGGTCAGGTAAAAAAAATAAAAACAAATAGATAAGCAAACTTACAAGAGTACTGAGAGGATTACAAGAAAATACACATGCATGTAAAAATAGCACATGATTTCCCCATGCAGGTACTAGAATCCTTACAGAGTGTGGACTTTACAATGCCATCAGGTGAACGTGTGTATTTTAATGCTAATGGAGACCCTACTGCAAAATATGAGCTGGTGAACTGGCAGAAAAATTCAGCTGGAGAAATAACCTTTGCTGCAGTTGGTTACTATGATGCCTCTCTCCCAACTGACAAGCAGTTTGTCATGAATCCTGTTAATATAGCTTGGGCTGGAAATAGTAATATGGTAGGTATGGAGTAGAGATGAGAAAACTTACTGTAAAGTTATAGTAAATGTGTTATTTTCAAAAGTATAACTGAGTCAGAATGTGTGTCAGAGGCCAAGATCTGTGTGCAGTGAGAGCTGTCAGCCAGGATTCAGACAGGCACAAATCAAAGGGAGACCACCATGCTGCTTTGCCTGTATACAATGCCCTGTGGGTGAAATCAGCAATGAGACTGGTATGTGTCCATGTGTTATTTTATGGTTGAAATATAAAAGAGCCAGACATGTATTACAAAACAAAAATGTAGGCATTTCTATACACTTTAAATAAATATAAAGGTAAAAACATAAACGATTTTGACCATTTTCTCTCATTTTAGACTCTGTTGAATGCATCAGATGCCCTCTGGAGTACTGGTCAAATGAAAATCATAGTATGTGTGTTCCAAAGAAAGTGGAATACCTTTCATTTGATGAAAACATGGGGATTCTCCTGACAGCTGTTTCATTAACAGGAGTTTCTATTACTATAGCTGTAGGATTGGTATTTTTCTATTTTAGAGACACACCACTTGTAAAAGCAAGCAACATTGAGCTGAGCCTCCTGCTACTCTTCTCTCTGACTCTGTGTTTTCTTTGTTCACTTACTTTCATTGGACAGCCTTCTGAGTGGTCTTGTATGCTGCGCCACACAGCATTTGGCATTACATTTGCACTTTGTATGTCCTGCGTTTTAGCAAGAACAATAGCAGTAGTGATGGCATTTAAAGCCACAGTGCCAGGTAGCAGTTTCCCCCAGTGTTCAGTGCCTGTGCAGCGAATGAGTGTTTTCTGCTGCACCCTTTTTCAAGTCATAATATGTGCTCTGTGGTTAACACTTGCACCCCCAGTGCCTCAAAAAAACATGGCTCATTCCACAGATAAAATAATACTAGAATGTAATTTGGGCTCAACCATAGGTTTCTGGGCTGTGCTGGTATATATCGGACTTTTGGCTCTTTTATGTTTTATTTTAGCTTTTCTGGCTCGTAAACTGCCCGATAATTTTAATGAAGCTAAATTTATCACATTCAGCATGCTCATATTCTGTGCCGTTTGGATCACTTTTATTCCAGCATATGTTAGTTCTCCTGGAAAATATACTGTAGCTGTGGAGATATTTGCAATTTTAGCATCAAGTTTTGGTTTACTGTTCTGTATATTTACTCCAAAATGTTATATCATCATACTTAAGCCAGAAAAGAATACAAGAAAACATCTAATGGGCAAAGCAAATACAAACTCTTAGTGCTTTTCTTCACACATGAAACACACTGTACTGACTGAAAATTCATAAATCAAATTAAAATCAAATCAAATGTTTTTTACGTTTGTTAATGAGTTTAATACATTAAACAGTTTAATTCAGTTTTTTTCCTATTCAGAATTTCATAAAATGCAGTAATAAACATTGATTTGAGCATTAACTTTTGACTCATGATTGATCATAATGATTGATTAAATTTGTCCTAATTGATTGTTGATACAGTCAGGTCCGGAAGTATTTGGACAATGACAGAGGTTTTGTGATTTTGCCTTTATACGTCACCACAATGGATTTGAAATAAAATAATCAAGATGTGATTGAAGTGTAGACTTTCAGCTTTATTTTAAGAGGTTCCACAAAAATA
>CM075008.1:3389304-3405942 GCA_037576675.1 Pangasius sanitwongsei | reverse complement strand
ACAATATACTGCAAGGAGCCATAGGGCTAGCTATTCCCAAAACAACAGTAACAGGTCTGAAGGACTTCATTCTAGATGTAAAACCACTGAAATCAGTAAGCAGTGCCATTTTTACAAAATTCTGGGAGGCTTTGTTTACTTGTACATATAGAGGGCAGAATAATTCAGGGAACATACCAATGTGTACAGGTGAAGAGAAACTGTCTGAAGTGAAAAACACCTTCACTGACATGTCCATGATGCCCATTTTCACTAATGTTTATACAGGAGTGTATGCTATTGCCCATACACTACATAAACTTCTTGGCTGCAAAAAAACATGTCCTACAAAGAAGCAGCCTGATCCTTTCACAGTGAGTTAACAGTGTTTTTTAGGCACACGTTTTTGTACTTTTGGCTTTAGAACTTCGATGTACATAAGAAGCACTCATTTAAATAACCAGGCAAAATTTTCAATATTGTGAAATATAGAAATATATAGATTCTTTCTAACCTATGAATTTTACTTTATTCAATCAGTTTCTAGAACACCTGAAAAAAGTTCATTTCAAGACAAAAGAAGGCGAAGACGTTTATTTTGATAAAAATGGCGACCCTCCAGCAAAATATGAAATAATAAATTGGCAAAAAAGTAAAGAATACCAAAATGAATTTGTCACTGTTGGATTTTATGACTCCTCTTTTCCTGCTCAGGATCGATTAGCAATAAATATGGCCTTGATCACGTGGTCACAAAATACAAATCAAGTGAGTATAAGGGGAAAAAATTCTAATTGGTCTCAATTAAATTAATTATCACAGAAAGACTTTATAATGTGTATCATATTATGTTTCAAGTAAACAGATTTTCTACTTATACAAGGTGCCAAAATCTGTATGCAGTGAGAGCTGCCTCCCTGGCACAAGGAAGGCTGTGCAGAAAGGAAAGCCTATCTGCTGTTTTGACTGCATACCATGTGCTGCTGGAGAGATCAGTAATATGACAGGTACAGAATATCCCTAAAGAAGAAAAATAACTACTTAATAATAATAATAATAATAATAATATTATTATTATTATTATTATTATTATTATTGTAGTAGTAGTAGTATATGTAACTGTTGTCCATAAAATTCTACAAAAAACATTTTGCCAATTATGTCAACCTAGATTAATATACAGAAGCCTAAGGAGACAAACCTAGTAATAGCTAGGAACTGCCTTGATTAGTCTGACACACATTAACTTCTGCTCGTTATTTCTTCTATATATCAAACTTTTTAACTTGCTCTGCAATTGTTATGTCTTTCACTCTATGACAGATTCCACTGAATGTGAGCAGTGCCAGCAAGATTACTGGTCAAATGATGATAAGAATAAATGTGTAAAGAAGGAAATTGAATATTTGTCCTATGAGGAAACTATGGGAATTTTGCTAACAGTGGTTTCTATTGTTGGTTCATTTATGACAATAGTAATAGCAATCATATTCTTTAAATATAAAAATACACCAATAGTCAAAGCCAACAACTCTGAACTGAGCTTCGTGCTGCTCTTCTCACTGGCTCTGTGTTTCCTCTGTTCACTTACTTTTATTGGGCAGCCCTCTGAGTGGTCCTGTATGCTGCGGCACACAGCGTTTGGGATCACCTTCGTCCTTTGCATCTCTTGTGTACTGGGAAAAACGATAGTGGTGTTAATGGCATTCAGGGCTACACTTCCAGGCAGTAATGTCATGAAATGGTTTGGGCCTCCACAACAGAGACTCAGTGTTCTTATCTTCACTCTCATACAAGTCCTTATTTGTGTGCTTTGGTTGACAATTTCCCCTCCTTTCCCCTTCAAAAATCTAAAGCACTATAAGGAAAAGATTATTCTTGAATGCAACGTGGGCTCAAACTTAGGTTTCTGGGCTGTGCTGGGTTACATAGGAATGTTAGCAATATTATGTTTTATTTTAGCTTTTCTGGCCAGGAAACTTCCAGATAATTTTAATGAAGCCAAATTCATAACCTTTAGCATGGTAATGTTCTGTGCAGTTTGGATCACATTTATTCCAGCTTATGTTAGCTCTCCTGGAAAATTCACTGTAGCTGTGGAGATATTTGCTATTTTAGCCTCAAGCTTTGGTTTACTCTTCTGTATCTTTCTGCCAAAGTGTTACATCATAATTTTTAAGCCAGAGAAAAACACTAAAAATGAAATAATGGGAAAGGTGAGAAAAAGTTAACAGGTTAAATATCCATGATTAATATGAATCAATATATTCAATATGGTCCACTGAAACTCAAATCTAACTCATGAGATCATTTATTCATTTATATTTTTTTTTTAATTTAATAAAAATAAAAAACAATACAGCAATGACTACCAATGTTAAGGGTGATATTAATTTGTGTCTGTTGCTGTTAAAACTTTCACTCAATAAAAATGGTATGCAGGAACACATCAAATGACCAGTAAAACAGGAAATGTAACAAAATACTCATACAATGAGACAAAAGAAATGGAGATTTGTGGCTTGCAATTTTAGTGGCCGTATTAATGTATTTGCATGAGCCACATCTTGGTTACATTCAGTAGTATCCTAGTTACCATATATTCAATGCTCACACAATGCAAGTCAAGGCAACACTCTCACAATTGTCCATATTTCTACAATGGGATTTTCCATTGTAGGTTTTACAGAGTGCCACATGGGCACACAGAAAAAATAATCTCAACAGTATGGGGCACCAAATGAACATTATAGGCCATTCTGATTTTATTTAGTGTAAATTTTAAATATAAATATAAATGTTGCTGCTCTTCTTCCGGCTGCTCCTGTTAGGGGCCATCACAGCAGATCATGGGTCTGCATATTTGATTTGGCACAGTTTTTACAGCGGATGTCCTTCCTGACACAACCCTCCTCATTTTTATCTGAGCTTGGGACCAGCACTGGGCATCCACTGTCATGTGCAACCCCAGTGGCTGTGGGTCAGT
Organism: Pangasius sanitwongsei; assembly: GCA_037576675.1. NCBI lineage: Eukaryota > Metazoa > Chordata > Actinopteri > Siluriformes > Pangasiidae > Pangasius > Pangasius sanitwongsei. Next base: position 3,402,977 of record CM075008.1, on the reverse strand, counting down.
TCCCTGGCCGGGAATAGAACCCAAGTCATGGCGGGGATAATGCTGTGGCCTAACCACTAGTCCTCCTAGGTCCAAAATGTTAAATGTAAATATTAAATATAATTGTTAAATATAAATGTTAAAAATAATTCAAAATGTTAATATTTTGAATATGTTCAATATATATTCAAAATATATTTTCAATATGTAAAAAATATATATTTTGACATATTGCAAAGACTGATTCAGGACACTCATTTGGGACCACAATGCCATCACTACAACCATTAATTAAAGATATTAGCTTCCGCTATGAAATTACAATTACATACAGACATAAAAATACAAAAATTGCAAAATACAAGGTAGGTAGGACCTGTAGCGCTAGCTAGTCATGTACCCAGCTTAACCACCTCTACTGCAATGTGTTAGTATTTCGCTCCTTTTGCATGTCTTTAATTTCATAGTGGAGACTAATTTCAGAAGTTACTGGTTGTGGAAATGTCATTACAGCCATAAATGAGCATCCTGAATTAAAACTGGTAACCCTACCGATGCTCTGTTTTTCCACTGAAGTACACAGTGAGAGGGCAGGCACATTTAGCATATAATCGAAATACTGAACTTCTATATACAACATTTATATTTAACATTTATATTTACATTTGTATTTAATATTTATTTGTAACATTTATGTATTATATAATATTTAATCATTATATTTAACATTTACATTAAATATTTACATTTAACTTTATTTATATTTAAAATTCTCACTGAAATTTAAGACTGTTTCTTAGAAATCTAAATGTTAAATATAAATGTTAAATATAGGGAATATGGGGACGTGATCCTTCTGTAAGATCCTACTGTAAAAATGACTAATGCTTTACCCTATTAACATGAGTAGTGAAATAAAAAAAAAAGAATCTGTCACTTATTGCATGCAGAGGTAGTATGTGTGAACCAGGTTTTAGTAGGCATATCAAAAATGAATGGCTTGATATGAAAGTTGATAGAAATCAAAGAATATTACTAGTTCCTCCTTTCTCCAAACCTCTATCTACCTAGCCCACTCTATTTTATATAATTCAGATTAATTAAATTCAAATTTAATGCAATTTTATTCGTATAGCACTTTTAACAATGAAATTTGTTACAAAGCAGCTATACAGAAATATATAAATTCCTGATATAAATATTAAATTTATAAATGAATCCCTGAGAACTCCTTGAGACCATATGAGGAAGAGACCTTGAGAGGAACCAGACTCAAAATGGAACCCATCCTCATCTGGGTGACACTAGATAGTGCAATTGTAAATAATTCCTTCTATAACTGTATACTGTACTGCTCAAAAAAATTAAGGGAACACTTAAATTACACATTGGATCTCGATGAATGAAATATTCAAGTTAAAAATCTTTACTTATATAAATTGTGTAATTTATTGAGAACAAAATTATGTCCAATGGTCAGTGGAAGCCAAAGTCATCAGCACATTGATGGCTGGCTTCAAAATCACACTATAAATCAAAGTAAAAAATTGAAATTACAGGCTGATCCAACTTGCATGAATTTCATCACGGCAACTCATAATGTAAGTCAGTAGTGTGTATGGCCCCTACGTGCCTGTATGCACTCCTGACAACATCTGGGCATGCTCCTGATGAGATGGTGGATGGTGTCCTGGGGGATCTCCTCCCAGACCTGGATCATGGCATCAGTGACCTCCTGGACAGTCTGTAGTGCTACTTGGCGGCTTTGGATGCTCTGATACATAACCTCCCAGAGGTTCTCAATTGGTTTCAGGTCTGGTGAAGGCCAGTCAATGGCATTAATGCCTTCCTCATCCAGAAACTGATTACACACTCTGGCCACATGAGGCCGGGTATTGTCATGCACCAGGAGGAATCCAGGGCCCACTGCACCAGCATAAGGTCTGACAAGGGCTCTGAGGGTTTCATCCTGGTACCTAACATCAGTAAGGTTACTGCTGGCTAGCACGTGGAGGTCTGTGCAACCTTCCAAGGATATTCCTCCCCAGACCATCACTGACCTACTGCCAAACCGGTCATGCTGGATGATGTTGCAGGCAGCATAACATTCTCCACGGCATCTCCAGACTCTTTCGCATCTGTCATATATGCTCAGTGTGAACCTGCTCTCATCCATGAAGAGAACGGGGCACCAATGATGGACCTGCCAACTCTGGTGTTCTCTGGCAAATGCCAATCGAGCTGCATGGTGCTGGGCTGGTACAGGTCCCACTAGAGGACATTGGACCCTCATACCCCCCTCATGGAGCCTGTTTCTGACAGTTTGTTGCCCTTCTACAGCCCTGTCCAGCTCTCCTCGTGTAACAGCCCATCTCCCGGTATCTCCTCCATGCTCTTGAAACTGTGCTGAAACTGTGCTGGCACAGACACACCAAACCTCCTTGCAATGACACGTATGGATGTGCCATCCTGGAGGAGCTGGACTACCTGTGCAACCAGATTGGGTTGCAGGTACTGCCTCATGCTACAAGTAATGACAAGGACCCTAACAAAACACAAAACTAGAGACAAATCAGTCAGGAAGGATAAGGAGAGAGCAATTGTCTGTGTCCACCACCTGCAAAACCATTCCTTTTGGGGGGGTTGTCCTGCTGTTGCCTCTCTAGTGCACCAGTTGTCACTTTCATTTGCACCAAAGCAGGTGAAACCGATTCATAATCACTTATGCTTCCTAACTGGACAGACTGATATCCCTGAAGTTTAAGTGACTTGATGTTATACTGTAAAGATTAAGTGTTCCATTATTTTTATTTTTTTGAGCAGTGTGTATAGTATAGTGTGTATAGTTTTCAGGTGATGAGATCTAAGTAGGGCATCAGGATGGATCAGGCAGGTCCAGAGAGCGGAAGGGGTCAGGATCACTGGCATATTAGGAGTAGCATGTGTAGCTTGACACAGAGAGAGAGAGAGAGAGAGAGAGAGAGAGAGAGAGAGAAAAAAAAACATGTAAAGTCATGTAATGGTTAAAGACAATGTGCATTGTGTGCAGAGTGCAAGCGGGGACTCTAGCAAGACTAGCTATGAGAGCATTACTAAAAGAGAGAGCCAGGAGGTAAATCTACTACTAATCACCCTGGGACATAAAGCGGCCAGCCACTCCACTGTCAACAAATCTGAGTGAAAGTCTGAGAGCTGGGGGAACAACATCATCCAAACATCCCAGTTTATCAAAACACTCTATTCCCATGAACCTTCCAGATCTGCTCCTTTACCTAAGAAAAAATTATTAACAAAAGGCTTGACTAAACAAATAGGACCATTATAGTTCAGTAGTAATATTTTAAAAATCAATGCAAAATTAGATTGGGAGCCATTGCAGTGTGGATATGATAGGGGTGATGTGGTCATATCTTCTGGTTCTAGTAAGGATTCTTTCAGCTGCATTCTGGACTAACTGTCAATCTGGACTAGCTTGTTTATGCACCTACCAGAACATCCAGACCGTAAGTCATTACAATAATCCAAATGAGGTAACAAAAGCAGGAACTAGTTTTTCTGCATCATATATCATATTTCTTATCTTAGCAATATTTCTGAGATGAAAGAAGGCTATTCTAATAATATCATCTACATAAGCTTATCTACTATGTCATCAGAATGCTTCCTTCTAGCTGCATGTGGTCCTAGTACAAGTACTTCTGTCTTCTCAGAATTAAGTAGAAGGAAGATACTAAGCACCCAGTATCTAATGTCCTTTACACATTCCTCAACTTTATTAAGCTGGTGTCTCTCATCTGACTTTACTGAAACATACAACTGTGTGTCATCAGCATAACAGTGGAAGCTAATACCATGTTTATGAATAATTTTACCCAGAGGTAGCAGATATAAAGAAAAAAGGTGGGCCTAAAACAGAACCTTGTGGAACACCAACCTTAGTATGCATAGAGAAGTCACCATTTACATATACAAACTGATAACGATCAGTCAAATAAGACCTGAGCCAGGAAAGGGCTGTTCCCTTAACTCCAACATTTTCTAGTCTATCAAAGAGAACAGTAGGCCAGTAGTATGTCATTTACCACCAGTGCTATCATGAGGCCTAAATCCCTCCTGACAGATTTCATGAATGTTATTCCTATGTAGGTATGAGCATAATTGCTGTGTTTGAAGAAACATTTAGGCAGGGGATCTAGTACACAAGTTGATGCTGCTGATGAAGAAATTCGTAAAATTAGTTTGGTCTCTCAAAGGGGAGTAAAACTTTCTTATTGCTGGTCTGATATAGTTATATTGTTATCTACAGGGTTAGTTTTCTGGCTTTAAATTTAAATTGTCTGTCTTTAAATTTATCACCTGAATTTTTAGCCTGATCTTTTCAATTTTGTCATTGAAAAAATTCATGAAGACATCACTACTACATATTGATGGTGTGCACAAACAGTAAGATTCTTGGAATTGAATGGACATGAAAGGACCACACTAGCTAGCTAGCTAGCTGAAGCAAAATTTAAGCTTGTTTTTAAAATTTGTTTTTCTTGCTTACTGTATGTCTGCTTATGTCTAAGTCAAACAGTCAGTCAGAATGGGCATGCACTTTTTGGGGAAGTTTGTTTGGGTGTGTGGACAGGACAGTGGCATGAATTTCCACCTCACGGCTCCTGGGTCGACATTTTAATGCTGAGCTTATATTACTGTTTGAGTAGAGTTATGCATGGTTTTGCCATGTCTGTTTGAGTCCTCCAAATTCCCCGATTTTCTCCTACCTCCTAGAAACATTTTCTGTTATTGTGCAAAAGATATACAATATAAAATAAAATGTATAAAATTTAAAACCCAAGCAATGAGAAATGTCTTCTGCTATTACACCTTGTTACCATAGGAAGGAGGTATACAAATGTAGGATTGTTTGCACATATATTTTATGTTTTGTGGGAAAACTAGTGCACCAGATGTTTGTAAATTATTGTGTAGTGTAGAGGAAATAAATGTAGCAGCAGTGGGAAAAAGTCAGTGGTAAAAAGAATCACATAAATAGTAAAGTTTCCAATTCAGCGTCGTATAGTGCAGGTGTGCAGTGGTGTTACTAGTCATACTGGGTTAGGGGTTTGACTAGCCTAGGTGAGTGTTGAGAGGGAGCAGTGTGTTGAGTACTCTTACTGTCTAACAGAAGAAGCTGTTGTGGAGTCTGTTGGAGGTGGCATGGATGCTCCGGTACCTTCTATCTGTTGGGAGGAGGGTAAAGAGTCCATGAGTGGGGTGGGAGGGGTTGTCCACAACAGCAACAATGATGAATCAAGAGAAGGTGAAGCAGCTCACAGAATGGTGTAAAGACAACAATCTATCACTCAATGTCAACAAAACCAAAGAAATGTTTGTTGACTTCAGGAGGACCCATGTAAACCACTCACCAGTGCACACCACTGGAATCTCAATACCACCTGCCTAGTCAGAAGGCGCAGTAGCATCTCCATTTCCTGCAGTGCCTGAAGAGAGCCAACCCCCCCCTCCCATCCTCAACAACTTCAACAGAGGGACAATAGAGCATCCTGACCAGCTGTGTCACTGTTTGGTATGGTAACCGCACAGTTTCAAAAAGTAAGATACTACAGCAAATTGTGAGAACAGCTAAAAAGATCTCTACCTACCATGTTCGTTTGCTTGTTCAATGGGTTGTGAAGTCAACATGCTGGTGGAATTTTGGCAGCACTGATTTCAGGTTTGCATGGTTAAAGTCCCCATTTACAATGGGAAATCTGGTGGGGTGCACTGTCTGTAGATAGCCCCGTTATTCTGTCCTTGCTAAACATGACTTGTGGTATAAAAACAAAAATGATAACATAAAATAAAAAAATATATATTTTAATTTAACGAGCCAGGATGGCGATGACAAAACTCAAGGATGCAGTGGTAGCGAGCAGGAGAAGCTGCAGGAGGCTACTGGGGCTGCAGGAGGCTAACCAGGTTCCACAGCAGGAGGAAGTACACCGCAAATCGGAATTGGAAGGAGAGTGCTTTAAGTGGAGAAGAAGAGTTTGGTGTGTCTAGTAACAGGTCAGAGATGGGATGCACAATTATTTGTACAGCAGCTCAGTTCAAAGTTAAGCAGATCTACTACCCCTGGCTTGTAATGGAAAAGGGCGTCACACTGAAAGGGGGAAAACCCAGCCAAAAAAAAACACTTAACCAGAGGCAGTTTTTCCTAAGTTTGGCTAAGAACTTGGAGTACCGTATGTTATCTAAAGTTGGCGGTTCCTGGATAAATCTGGATATAAAAAGTTTACTGAGGAGTTAAATGTGCTTTATGCACAGTACTGGCCCAAGGACGCTAGTGCGATGTATGGAGAGACTGAATTTGATTCGCTGTGCGTTTTGGCAGTGACAGCCCACATGCAGTCATCCAGGCCTACAGAGAGTACAGAAACTGAAGGAGACTGATTGTTGCTGTCAATAGCATTCCTATATCAAGTGCTGAGTGTGAGCGTGGATTTTCCCAAATAAACTTGATTTGCACCCTGAACCGTGCCTCTCTGCACATATCCATCATATCATATTTACTCTTTCTGAATCTTGTTGGACACCCCCTTCCCACCACGCCCGGCCAAATTCAGTCCAGACCCTTATGAAAAGTTACTGGCCAAAGGACATAGAGCTGCCCGAAAGGACATAGAACTGCCAGAATCTCGGAACAGGGAGGAGGAAAGAATCAGGGACATGGCTGTGTTGTGGGGTGTTTTGGACAACTAGCTAAGGTAAGCATACATTTGTCTATTAATATCTTAGAAAGCTGTGTGTAATTCTTTATTCTGAACTTAAATTAATTGCTGAGAAATTAATTGCTTACTGCAAGTGCTCTAAGCCCCACAGCTAAGCATGTAGTGATGTGGGCATTTCAGCTGGGCATTTGCCTGTGCAGAGTGGCCTAAAATAATTTAAAATTATTGCCATAATATTTATATCAGGCAAATTATTTGAAACTGAGGCAATTAAGCCCCCAGCTTAGTAAGTGGGCATCTGAATGCATAGCATGTTGTTTTCAGCACGTGTTCTGTATGCATTCCGGGACCTGAACCCGCCTCGTCACCACTCCACTCTTATATACATTTCGCATTCCGGCACCTTTTGATTTACAAATTAAGCACTGGTTATTGGTCAAGAAATGACACTGCCCTATACAAGGTAGATTTTGGCTTCTCATTCAGTCATATTCCCTGGAATAGTTCAAATTTTAACTTATATTCAACACATCATGCATCAACAATCACTCACAAGTGATCTACAGTATGCATAAACATGGTTTTTTGCTTGCATGGTAATTGCTTGGGTCAGTGCGTAAGTTAGTTTGCATGTTATCACATTTTGTATGATGCAAATCACATAGGCTGACTGAAATGGTCATTTACAACCCAACATCACTTATTTGTGTTCTAAGAACATAACAATGTAAACTGTCCTTAATATACTACAGAATTCTTAACTTACAGGTATATATGGGCCAAGTTTCACCATAAGAACATGGCTGCACCTCCTGACATGGTGTTTCAACTAGCATGAGACATGAGAACATTAATTGAAGTGAAAATCGCAACCACTAAGGTGAATGCCCACATCCAAAATGAAACAACTAAATGCAGAATAATACTATTAAATCTATACCAACGCACCTTTAGAGTTCATTAAGCACTTCACTTACATTAGTGCTGGTTGGAAAGTACACTGCGACAATAAACACAGTGGTAAAGTCTCTGGGGATGTAGTATGGCTGACAGATTACAGTTACAAACTCCACCAACAATGAATAGTAACTTGAGACTACTTTAGCATTCCTGCATGATTAATTGTTGGTGTAAACACAGAGACCACCACTCCAGGTCTTACCAGACAGTGCTGCTATACTGACAGCCTGAGTTCATGGTGGGTAGTTAACTGCAGTCTGGGGAAGTCCAGAAGGGAGTGAACATTGGAGAGGAGAATGGATGGTAGAGTGGAGGTGGCTAGAGTTAGTTTTTAGCCTTCAGAAGTAAACTTCTGCTCCTACCTCTACATTTATAACCTAATCCATTGATGGTAGAATATCATTACTGCCAAACTGTAAAGAAATGTAAGTTTGGAATAGGAAACGGCATCTTCCACCTCTGTCTCTGCCTTTTTATCTAAGGTAAAAGTCATTCCTGGGATGTGACTAATCAAAGCCTCATTTCTTCACCTCAAATACGGTCTCTCCGGATTATTCTACTCAATAGAAAGGTTTTACCTACAATAATTAATTAAAACAAGTAATTCAATATTAATAAAAAATATATAAATTTTATAAATGTAGACATAAGATTGATAGCTAGCTAAGTTAGCTAAGAATATTTGATGGTGCTTCTCATAGTGCAACATTGTGGTATGCTCTCATTAAAGTTCTGTTTAGTCTTGAGTCTTTGTATGTGTGTATTGCTGCTTCCTGTGACTATCACCATTGCAAATATAAAATATGACTGACAAACCCTGCTATATATCAGAGAAGTCAGACTATTTGCTGAGTTTTTTGCCCCGAGCTACGTCGTTTCCCTGAGTTGCTTCGGTATGGAGTTGAGAAGCCAAACAAAGTAGCTACACCAGAATCCCTAGCTTCCAACATGCTTCCCGAAGAGGAGACATGGTAGGCAGGGTGGTGCGGAGTGTCGACTTCAGCATCTGGTCAACTGCGGTAGGCTAACCCTTCCAAACATTTTCATTGCTAACATTCAGTCATTAGCAGGGTCACACTACAATGGCACATTAGAGACTGCTCAGTTTTGTGTTTCTGTGAAACCTGGCTGAATCAGAAGATTCCTCAAAAGGCCATTACACCAGCTACACGGCCTACAGACGTGACCGCAACACAGAGGAGTGGACAAAACTCGGAGCATAAAACTCGGGGCAGAGGAACTGCTGTCCTCCTCAAACAATCCTAGTGTACGGATATCAAGGTTTTATCAAAATTCTTCTCAGCTCACGTGGAATATCTCACGTGGAAAGAACTGCGGTGCATCATTCTGTGTATTGTTCACATCCCTCTTCTCCTAATGAGGATAAGGGACTGAAAGAACTGTATGATATGGTCAGTAAATTTGAAAACAGATACCCCGATGCTGTTTTTATTGTATTGGGAGATTTTAATCATTGTAACCTCAAAACATATCTACCCAAATATGAACAATACATTACTTTTCCAACCAGAGATCAAAATACATTTCAAAATACACACTTACAGATTAGAAACATGTCACACCTCCTTTGGCTGTGACCCACATGAATAACTTAACCATGGAGAATTTGCATGTCCTTCTACATAAATAACACAGATTATTTCTGTTCACTGAGCTGACAAATCAGACCAAGGGCACATTCATTAACTCTTTCTCTCAATATCTCTTCTCTAGAGCTTCTAGAGCTGCATAGATTGATGGAGTCAATCGTTATGCTCTTGCATATAGTAATAGCCATCATCAATTCTTCCAGTGCCCAAGAGACTACTTGCGGCCTGCATGGAGACCCTGCATACCCACAACTATGGAAAGATGGTGATTTTATAGTTGGAGGAATTTTCCCCTTCCATAAAAAATGGGAGATCATTGACTCTTCCTATTCAGTTGCACCGGCAATAAATTGCATGAGGTAAGCAACATAAACATTAACTGAAAAATATAATGTACACTTGCAAGCAGATGTAAGCAGAAGTTTTGTCATATATGGAATAATGTAAATGAATATATACTATCTGATTTTTTAAGTGTGGAATTCAGAGCCTTCCAGTATTCACAGACATTGATCTTTGCAACAGAGGAGATCAACAACAGTTCTTCGTTACTGCCTGGTGTCTCACTGGGCTACAAAATTTTTGACACCTGTAATTCTGCAGCACTGGGGGTGAAAGGAGCAATGACACTTCTGAATGGAAATGAGAACTCAGTCTCAGACCAGATCTGCACAAAGCCAGCCCAGGTGCAAGCCATAATAGGAGAGACATATTCATCAGTGTCCATGGCTATAGCAAAAACTATTGGACCTTTCAGTGTGCCCTTAGTAAGAAATCATTTACTTATTTATTCTTTGAAATAATAAAATGACATTTACAACAATCTTATTAAAGACATTTTATAGCTCATTTAAGCTAATAATATTATGTTTCAGTAGAAAAAATACTGATAGTCATGTCTGATTTGTTGTAACTATGTGAATCTAATTTTAGATCAGTTACTATTCTACTTGTGAGTGTCTCAGTGATAAAAGGAAATATCCCTCATTTCTGCGCACTATTCCCAGTGATTATTACCAGACCTTTGCACTTGCAGAGATGGTCAAACACTTTGGCTGGACCTGGGTGGGAGCAATAAGAAGAGATGATGACTATGGTAATAATGGGATGACCGCATTTACTAAAATTGCAGAGCAACTGGGCATATGCTTAGAATATTCACTTCCATTTTATAGAACCTACTCACAAGAAAAAGTGTTGAGAATCGTTGATCAAATTAAAAGCTCCACTTCTCGAGTGATAGTGGGATTTGTCACACCCTGGGACCTGGAGATTTTGCTTCATGTATTTTCTGAACACAACATCACTGGATATCAGTGGGTGGGAAGTGAGGGATGGATCGCTGATCTAATAGCAGCTACATTGGATAAGTACGATATACTGCAAGGAGCCATAGGGCTAGCTATTCCCAAAACAACAGTAACAGGTCTGAAGGACTTTATTCTAGATATAAAACCATTGAAAGCTGTAGGCAGTGCCATTTTTACAAAATTCTGGGAAGCTCTGTTTACTTGTACACATACAGTGCAGAATAACTCAGAGAACATACCAGTCTGCACAGGAGAAGAGAAACTGTCTGAGGTGGCAAACACATTCACTGACATGTCCTTGATGCCTATTTTCAGTAATGTGTATAAAGGAGTATATGCCATTGCACATACACTACATGAACTTCTTGGCTGCAAACAAACATGTTCTATAAAGAAGCAGCCTGATCCTTTCACAGTGAGTTAACATTTTTGTAATTCAAAGCTTTGATATACACAAGCTGTATTAATATACATAAATATGCATACAGCTGCCTATAAATCTTCCTTATGACATTGCCATAATGTATATATAACTGAGTTAAGAAAAAATTCATTTCAAAACATGATGTATTTTTTCTTCGAACCCAGACAGAATTTATCATATTTTGAAATAACATGATAAATTTTGTCTGGGTTTCAAGACAATATAAATCATATTTTAAAACGAATTATTTCTTAATTCAATTAAATATTATTTGTATAGCAATGTAAAGAGCAGATTTATAGACAGAGGTTTTTTTTTTTTTTCATCAGTTTTTAGAACACCTCAAAAAGGTACGTTTCAAGACCAAGGAAGGTGAAGAGGTTTATTTTGATAAAAATGGTGATCCTCCAGCAAGATATGAAATAATAAATTGGCAAAAAAGTAGCAAACACCAATATAAATTTGTCACTGTTGGACTTTATGACTCATCTCTGCCTGCCCAGGATCGATTAGCAGTAAATATGGCCTCCATTGTCTGGGCACAAAATACAAATCAAGTGAGTATTTGGAGAAATATATGACTTCTCATATTATGTGTATGTTGGGTGTTCTTACGTTGTTATGTGTATGATAGGGTGTTCTTATGGTGTGTACTTCAAGTAGTTAGTTCAATTCAATTACGTTTTATTGTTTTTTTATTGGTCCTTGGTTTGTGTATTTTCAGTGGTTGGTTTATGTATGCTTAACCAATGTTTAAATGTTAAAACAGCATTTAAGAAAATATTTAACAAAATTAAACTTTTGCCTTGGTCATAGGTACCAAAATCCATATGTAGTGAGAGCTGTCCCCCTGGAACAAGAAAGGCTGTGCAGAAAGGAAAGCCTGTCTGCTGTTTTGACTGCATATCATGTGCTGATGGAGAGATCAGTAATATGTCAGGTACAAAAACAGCCTGAAACAAACAAACAAATAAACACAAACAAACAAACAAATAAACACACACACACACACACATACATACACACACATACATACATACATACATACATACATATATATATGTAGAATTTGTCATTTTGCCTCTGTACTCCACCACAATGGATTTAAAATGTAGCAATCAAGATGTGACTGAAGTGTAGACTTTCAGCTTTAATTCAAGGGGTTTAACAAAAATATTGCATTAACCATTTAACCGTTTAGGAAATACAGACATTTTTTACAGAGTCCCTCCATTTTCACAGGCTCAAAAGTAATTGGACAAACTATCATATGTATATTAAGATTATTTTTATTACTTGGAGGTACATCATTTGCAGTCAATGACTGCCTGAAGTCTGGGCATCAGTCTGGGCATAACCAAATGCTGAGTTTCCCCCCTTGAGATGCTTTGCCAGGTCTTTACTGCAGCCATCTTCAGTTACTGCTTGTTTGTGGGTCTTTCTGCCTTCAGATTTGTCTTCAGTAAGTGAAAAGCAGCTCAATTGGGTTGAGGTCAGGTGACTGACTCGGCCATTTAAGAACATTCAATTTCCAAGCTCTTAGGCTGCTTTCAGTATGTTTTGGGTTGTTATCCATCTGTACTGTGAAGCGCTGTCCTATCAGTTTTGCAGCATTTGAATGAATCTGAGCAGAAAGTGTAGCTCTATACACTTCAGAATTCATCTTGCTAATTCTATCAACAGTCACATCATCAATAAACCCCAGTGGCCCAGGTCTGTTGGCAGCCATACATGCCCATGCCATAACGCTACCTCCACATGTTTGACGGATGATGTGGTATGCTTTGGATCATGAGCCATTCCTTTGCTTCTCCATACTTTTCTCTTCCCATCATTCTGGTACAAGTTAATCTTGCATCGGAACTGGTCAAGCTTTTTTTTTTTTTTTTTTTTTAGAGGTTTTTCAGCAAAGTCTAATCTGGCCTTTCTGTTCTTGAGTGTTACCAGCAGTTTGCATCTTGAGGTAAACTGTCTATATTTACATTCATGAAGGTGGCTCTTGATTGTAGACTTTGACAATGATACGCTTACCTCCTCCAGAGTGTTCCTGACTTGGCTAGATGTGGTGAAGGGGTTTTCTTCAATAAGAAAAGAATTCTGGAGTCTTCTGCCACTTTAGTTGTTTTCTGTGGTCTTCCAGGCCTTTTGGTGTTTCTGAGCTTGCCAGTGCATTCCTTCTTTTTAAGAATGTACCCAACTGTTGATTTGGCCCTCCTAAAGTTTCTGCTATGTCTCTGATAGGTCTGTCTTGGTTTTTCAGCCTAATGATGGCCTCCTTCACTTGCATCAACATCTCTTTGGACTGCAATAGTGAGAGTTCTGATGAACAGCTACCAAATGCAAAATCAACACTTGGAATCAGCTCCAGACCTTTTATCCCCTTAGTCTATCATGAAATAAGGAGGAAACAGGCCACAGCTGGCCATGAAACTGCTTATCAGTCAATTTTCCAATTACTTTTGAGCCTGTGAAAATGGAGAGACTCTGAGACTCTTGACTGCTTCATTTCAAATCCATTGTGGTGGTCTACAGAGGCAAAATGACCAAAATTGTGTCACTGTTCAAATACTTATGGACCTGACTGTGTCTACACACACATTATATATACACTATATTACCAAAAGTATTCGGTCACCCATCCAAATGATCAGAATCAGGTGTCCTAATCACTTGG
>CM075008.1:3362071-3389204 GCA_037576675.1 Pangasius sanitwongsei | reverse complement strand
GAATGGGATGGCACTTAAGTTCATATGTGAGTCAAGGCAGGTGACCGAATACTTTTGGTAATATATATATATATATATATATATATATATATATATATATATATATAATAAACTAATAATACAGTCAACAATTCTTGCAATGGTAACAAATTAGACTTACTAAATTTAAAAAAAAAATGCTCAGTGTTATATGTTTCTTATTCTTTTTTGTACTCTGTCTCTCTCACTTTTCTCTTGGTGTGTGTGTGTGACAGATTCTATTAAATGTGAACAATGCCAGCAAGATTACTGGTCAAATTCAGACAAAGATGAATGTGTAAAGAAAGAAATTGAATATTTGTCCTATGAAGAAACTATGGGAATTTTGTTAACAGCAGTGTCCATCACTGGTGCATTTATCACAATAGTAATAGCAATCATATTCTTTAGATATAAAAATACCCCAATAGTCAAAGCAAACAACTCAGAACTGAGCTTCCTGCTGCTCTTCTCTCTGACTCTGTGTTTCCTTTGTTCACTTACTTTCATTGGACGGCCTTCTGAGTGGTCCTGCATGCTGCGTCACACAGTGTTTGGGATTACCTTTGTCCTCTGCATCTCCTGTGTTCTGGGAAAAACTATAGTGGTGTTAATGGCATTCAGGGCTACACTTCCAGGCAGTAATGTCATGAAATGGTTTGGGCCTCCACAACAGAGACTCAGTGTTCTTATCTTCACTCTCATACAGGTTGTTATTTGTGTGCTTTGGCTGATGATTTCCCCCCCATTCCCCTTCAAAAATCTCATGCACTATAAGGAAAAGATCATTCTTGAATGCAATTTGGGGTCAAACATAGGTTTCTGGGCTGTGCTGGGTTACATAGGATTTTTAGCACTTTTGTGTTTCATTTTAGCTTTTTTGGCTAGGAAGCTTCCAGATAATTTTAATGAAGCCAAATTCATCACATTTAGCATGTTAATGTTCTGTGCAGTTTGGATTACTTTTATACCAGCTTATGTCAGCTCTCCTGGAAAATTCACTGTGGCTGTAGAGATATTTGCTATTTTAGCATCAAGCTTTGGTTTACTATTCTGTATCTTTCTTCCAAAGTGTTACATAATCATCCTAAAGCCAGAGAAAAACACTAAAAAGCAAATTATGGGAAAAGTGCCTGTTCAATAAATTAATAGTTTAAATATGTTTGATTATTATGGACCAACAAGTGTGTTGTCCAGTGAACTCCAAACCTTACTCCTGAGGTCATTTATTCATTTATATTTTATGTACTTTATTTGAAATACTGGACAATATAGTAATGATTGCCATAGCAATGATTGTGTGGGCTGCCCATATCAAACCAGTAAGGGCATGATTGCATGTTAAGACTAATATTATAACTTTGTGCCTATTACTGTTAAACCATTCAATCATTCAATTGTCAAAAATGACAATTATGATAGCATGCAGATACTCAATAAATAATCAACAAAGCCGGACATGCAAAGAAATTTACCATGAGGCAAAAGGAGTGGAGATTTGTGGCTTGTAAATTCAATAGCTGTATTGAAAATTTAGATGAGCCATAAGCCATGCCCTCTTGATTGCATTCATTAGTACCTTGGTTATTTATCAAATATTCAAAGTCCACAAAATGCAGGAACATGCACTCTCTTCCAACTGTCCATTTTTCTCTTTTATATTCACCATACTGTTTTTATAAACACCAGACAACAATAAATGTACACGTTTATATTCTTCTGCTGTGTGGTTCTACTGCTTCTATATATTAATACTAACATTGCATAGTTTTATCTGGTAGGTTTTACTGAGTGACACAGTACCATTTGAAAACTCTACCCTGTTAATATAGGTAGAGAAAGTAAAAATAAAGAAGTAGCAAGTGAATCAATTTTAGTGAATGCAAGGGAGGCCAGAAGGGAGTGAATGTGCCATTCAGCTCCAGCAGATCCTGAGCCTGTCCTCTTACCTGAAAGTCAGCTTGAGGTAGGGCTGGGCTCATGTTGAATCTAAAAAAAATAAAAAAAATAACAACTATAACAATATACTGTAAATAGGGACTTTTGAATATTTGATTATTCAGGAGGGTCTTAAAATTGTAAAAGTATATTAGTTATTCATTAGAATTTAACAGTAATCACAAGAGATACATGTTTAGCATAATTCCCAGAGAGTATGCCATGGGCGAACAGGTGTTTGACTGCCTGTGTGGTTGGTTAGCTGTGTTGTTAGTAAGATGTTTATTTACTTGTATTTATTTTACTTATTATTTGCCAGATATCAGACACTCAGCAATTTACAACCCATAAAATGTATCCAACAATCTGGTATTGTTAGATTTTCCCAGTTTTTTCCCGTTTTTTCTTGGAAAAGATACAAGCAGGCCCAAAACTTAAAGTGTTTCTTTACTGAAGCTTTGCTATTCTTAAAAAGATGTTATCCTATCTAGTACCTAGGTCTCACTTTCAACCTCCAACTCTCCAGGTATTTATCTATCAATTTTGTAGCATTTGGCTGAATGTGAACAGAGAGTATAGCCCTATACACCTCAGAATACTCTGGAGAAGGTAGGCATATCATTGTCAAAATCTACAACCAAGAGACGCCTTCATGAATGTAAATACAGAGGGTTTACAACAAGGTGCAAACCACTGGTAACATTCAAGAAAAAGAAAGCCAGATTAGACTTTGCCAGAAGACTCAGTAAAGGTATCTTGTGATTAACCCTATTGCGCCCAGACGGATGGGCCAGCTAGACTAATCAACACCAACAGAGGGAAGACATAAGTACACAACCCCCTTGTTAGTATACAGAGTTTACTGTGCTTTCTTGTCCACCAGGGCTTTACATTTAAGCACACATTACCATGCCACGGAGTGGCCTAATGGTTAGAGAGTCTGACTTCTAACCCGAAGGTGAACCTGAAGGTCGTGGGTTCGAATCTCAGGCCGGCAGGGATTGTAGGGGAGTGAATGACCAGCGCTCTCTTCCACCCTCAATACCACGACTGAGGTGAGACCCTTGACCCTTGAGACCCATACCCCCAACTGCTCCCTGGGCAGCGCAGCAAAAAAGGCTGCCCACTGCTCCGGGTGTGTGTTCATGGTGTGTGGGTTCAGTACTGTGTGTGTGTGCACTTGGATGGGTTAAATGCAGAGCACAAATTCCGAGTATGGGTCACCATACTTGGCCACACTTCATTCCACGTCAAAGATGGCTTGGCACTCGCCACTTTCCTAATGTGTTTATACAGCTTGTTACCTAGGTGTGACGTTATGTATGAGGGCGCCCTTTCTTACCCGTCCAAGCCCAGTTAAACAAAAGAAAAAACAGACAGCATACATAGGCTGGGACTTATGGGAGGAATCACAAAAACCCAAACAAATCAGAACAGATAAACATTCACGTGTCAGAATGACTGAATTGGACCCAAATGCGGACAGAAGTATTAGTTTCAAAGTCTTTAATGAATTTAAGCAGTTCTCCAAAACAAATGGGAGAGGTGTGCACAACGGCAGTAGAGCAGGGAGTGGAAAGGCAATAAACTCAAAATAAAAACAGTTCACACTCACTGGTAGCAAACACAGAGTCCATACAAGGGTTAATTTATTCCAAAAGGAATGCTCAGCTCACAGGCTGGTTAAAGTCCACAAGGCAAAATCCGAAACAAACTAATCCAGGCTGAAATCCAGGTCGCAAACAGTCCAAATGGTCAAATCTAGAAAACAATAAACAACAGCAGAACATTGCAGACTTACTCAAAAACAGGCAACAGGCAGGGTCCAAACCAGGAGAACAGACGAAAAAACAGGTGGGATAGCAACTCTGATATGCAAGGTAAACAGAGAAGACCATCTGGCGATGAGCACATGTTCTTAGAGTCCTTTTATAGTGTTTGGACACAAAATGGCCAGTGCAGGAAGCGCTCCTCCCACAATGGCTGCAGACCCGGAAGTGCAATCATGACAGTATCCCCCCTCAAAGGGGCGTCTCATGATATCCCCACAGGCTGCTCTGGATGGTCCCTGTGGAACTGAGCTATGAGGTCCAGGTCCAGG
Organism: Pangasius sanitwongsei; assembly: GCA_037576675.1. NCBI lineage: Eukaryota > Metazoa > Chordata > Actinopteri > Siluriformes > Pangasiidae > Pangasius > Pangasius sanitwongsei. Next base: position 3,385,147 of record CM075008.1, on the reverse strand, counting down.
ATGTGCCGAGCAGGCACCCAGGAGTGCTCCACCAGGCCGTAACCTTCCCAGTCCACAAGTTATTGAAGACCTCTACCCCGACATCTGGAGCACAGGAGGTGACGCACAGTGTAGGCTGGGCCTCCATCGATTAGCCGGGTTAGCCGGCTAACGAGCAGGCTTGGACGAGCTTGAGCTTGGACACGTGGAAGGTCGGGTGGATCCGCAGGGCTGTGGGGAGCTTCAGATGTATGGCCACGGGGTTGAGCACCTTGGATATCGGGAAGGGTCCCACAAAGCAGGGGGCCAGTTTCTGGCAGGTCATCCTGTGGGGTAAGTCTTTGGTGGCCAGCCACACTCTCTGGCCGACGCGGTAGGGTGGAGCGCTGCGCCATTTGCAGTTAGCCCACCTGGCGTAACTCCTGGAGCTTTTTAGCAGGGCGAGGCAAGCTCTCCTCCAGGTGTGGCAAAACCGCTTCACGAAGTCCAGGGCTGATGGAACAGAGGCCTCTAACTCCTGAGTAGTGAACAGAAGAGGCTGGTACCCATAGGTTATTTGGAAGCATGAGAGACCTGTGGCAGCTGACAGCGGGGAGTTGTGTGCATACTCAACCCAGACCAGGTTCGAGGACCAAGATGCAGGTTCCTGGGAGCACAGGATGCGTAGACCGGTCTCAAGTTCCTGGTTCAAACGCTCTGTCTGATCCTCCTTGGCAGCAGCACAGGCCAGAAACGAGGAGCCGAGGCAACTGGTGTGACAGTAGATCCCCCAGTCCAATATTCTCCTGCTTATCCACACGGGGGTTGTGCTTGCTCAACCAGGTGTAACCAAAGATGATCGGGGCTTGAGGAGATGGGATTACGTAGAATGATAGCCATTCACTGTGGTGTTGCGACACGATGACTTGCAGAGGCTTCATCTGGCATCAGGCTCAGTGGAGAACATGGCCGTCTAGTGCCTGAACCAGGAGGGCAGAAGGGAGAGGCTCCGTCTCAACACCTAGTTGCCCGGCCAGCTCCTCATCCATGAATTCAGAGTTGGCACCAGAGTCAAGGAGGATGACCCTCCTTCAGTGCCAAGCCTTCTCTTTTGCCAGGCAGGTCCAAACCACGTGTCCTGGGCCACTGCAGCAGAGACACAGGCCAGCAGAACAACGTCTCTCCCTTTCAGCGGCCAATAACCTGTGCCGGCCAATCTGCATGGCTTCCAGTGACGTGGGTGGAGATGCCATGACACAGGGAGTCTGGATGGCTGCTTGAGTCCGGGTATGCTCACTCGCCTTGCGTGGTCTCTCGTGGCGAGGTTCTTGGAGTTGGCGGTCGATTCATGTGGCCAGGTTGACGAGGCCGTCGAGGTGTTTGGGCAGCTCTTGGGCGGTGAGCTCATCCTTGACTTCCACTGAGAGGCCTCTGTAGAAGGCATTGTAGAGTGCCACTGGGTTTGACTCGCTGAAGTCCACTGCATACTCTGTGACCAGGCAATCCCCTTGCGCCATCTCAAACAAAGCCAACGAGGCCTCACCCTTGGAAAGGGCAGCGTCGAACACCTTACGAAGTTCCAGGGCGAAGGCATCTTGCGAGGAACATATGGCCGACTGCTGCTCCCACTCCGCCGTTGCCCACAGCCTGGCTTTACCAGTGAGTAGCGATATGACGTAGGCTATCCTTGCTCTCTCAGTGGGGAAGGATGACAACTGTAATTTGAAAAATCACAGAGCACTGCATAAGGAAGGAGCGGCAGCGACCTGGCTCTCCGGCGAAACACTCCGGGTGTGGCAGGTGAGATTCGCGGGATGGCTGTTGCGATGGCATGGAGGATAAGGACTGCGGGTTGAGCTGGCTCACGCACTGCACCAGGTCTTGGGTGACGCTGACTAGGTCCTTCGTGGGCAGCAGTGGTGTTAGACAGTGAGTTCAGCAGGTACTGTAAATTCTGTGTGCCTGCTGGGTCCATGTCTGGCCAGATGGTCCTGTCAGAATGACTGAGTTGGACCTAAATGCAGGACACAGACAATGAGCTTGAAATAAAAAAAACAGTTCACACTCACTGGTAGCAAGCACAGAGTCCATACATAGGTTAATTCCAAAAGGAATGCCCAGCTCACAGGCTGGTTTAAGTCCACAAGGCAAAATCCAAAGGGCAGGCTGAAATCCAAGTCGCAAACAGTCTGAATGGTAAAATCCAGCAAAAAACAAACAACAGCAGAACAAAGCAGCCTTACTCAAAAACAGGCAACAGGCAGGGTCAAAACCGAGAGAACAGACCAAAAAAAAAAAAAAAAAAAAAAAACACAGGCAGGATAGCAAGAAGCTAGATGTTCTTAGAGTCTTTTTATAGTGCTGGGACACAAAATGGCTGCCGCAGGAAGCACTCCTCCCAAAATGGCCACTGACCCAGAAGTGCAATCGTGACATCACAACTTCTCCCGCATTTAGCTCTTTCCTCTCTCTCTCTCTACTCTAAGGACTGCATTGATGCTTTCTACTTTTCAGCATATCCTTGCTGAGAAAGTTGAGTCTCACTGGCTCTCTCTTTTGGGAACATCAGATTGATCGACAGGATTGGTTCTTGTCCAAACAAAAGAAAGAACGGCGAGTATACAGTGGATTCATGTATTATTGAATTCTAGGCATAGACATCTTTATTGAGGTAGTCTTTCCAGTTTGGCTTTTCTGTCTCCTCTAGAGTTCTCAACATGCTTGGTCATGCATGGATATCCAAAGCGAAGTATGAACTCATCAAAGATCTTACAAGCTGCTGTTTTTCCAGATTTATTTGATGTTGCATAAGGCTGTGAAAATTTGGTGAAGTGGTCTATAATTACTAACACATATTCAACTCCTCCCTTACTCCTCTCAAGGTGCAAGTAGTCGATTGAGGTCATTTAAAATGGGGCAGATGTTTCAATGCTCTGAATCAGTGTCTTTGTCATTCTGTTAGGATTTCTTTGTTTTAAGCATCTGCATACTCTAGTCACATAGTGTTCAATTTCCTCTCCCATTTTTGGCCAAGCGAAGCATTCTCTAGCAAGCGATAATTTTCTGTCTGCACCTAAGTGACCCAACTCTTTGTGTAACTGCTTGTAGAACACAGCTTTGAGCTCTGCTCTGGTATTACTAGCTGTGTTCTTGTGGCTGTCTTTCATCGCAAGATCCCATCTTCTCCCACCTGAGACTTTTCTCTGAGAAGATGCTTAAGAATTACTGTTTCTTTCACTTTGTCTTTGTATCTTAGATGACTGTTTTGTTCTTTCAGTGTTATCAATCTGCTGATGACTGGATCTTGTAGCTACATAGCTTGAATATCTTCTGTAGCAATAGGTTTCACTGACACTGCACGGGCATTTACTTCAGGAACCACACTGGAATCACAGGTGATAGCAGATATCCAGTCTGTCTCTCCATTCCTTCTGTCAAAACATTTAGCACATCTTACATACACTCTGCTGTGCACACTTTCCTGAGTTCTTCCATCTTGGTTTGTGATCTAGATAGGAAATCCACATCTCTGTTAGATTTTCCAGGTCTGTACTTCAGAGTGAATCTGTAGTCTGACAGTTCTGCAACCCATCAGTGTCCCACTGCACCCAGTTTTGCTGACTTCATCAGTGGGTTGTTATCACTGTACATTGTAAAATGTGGTGAATGGAAAAGATAGCCGCAGAACAGCTTTGTGACCACCCACATCAAAGCTAGAAATTCTAGTTTTCCAGAATGCATTCTATAATTCTTTTCAGCAGGGGTTAACATGCGGGAACCGTAACTGATGACTCTCAGCATGCGCCCTTGCCTCTGGTACAGAATGGCACCAAGTCCATCCTCAGATGTGTCCACATACAGGTGAATTGGTAAGTACATTATCATTTCAAGTACTTGTTGGTGTTTACTTGTCCACTCAACAGGCTGAGATGGTTGTAGCTGGAATGAACAACAAACACTTTCCTTTCTTTTGCTGAAGCCGATTTCTTTATTCTCTTCACTTTTGGTTGTGACAAGGCTTTACAGAGGGAGTCAGTTATTCTTGAGAAAGCACTAATGTAATTTCTGTAGTAACTCTAGAAGTCTACTAATGTTCTCACCTCTCTGACTGTCTGTGGTTTCTTTTCTATCAGAGTTTTGATGGCCTCTGCCTCCTTAGAATTCATGCGGTACCCATTCTCTGAGGTCACTCTGCCCACATAACAAACTTCTTGTTTAGAGAGATCATATTTTAGCCTTCAGTTTAATCCCACACTTGTCCTTGCAGGACTTTTCAACATGTAAGTCAAAGTCTTTGCTAAACACAAGGATTTCATCAAGGTAAGGAATGCAACTTTTGTCTCTCAGGTCACCAATTGCTCCATGTACTGCTGAAATGCCTCTGGGGCATTAGTAAGGCCAAAGGGGATTCTGACTGATATAGGCCCCAAGGAGTGATGCGGTGCATGACCTGCTTTCCTTGCTGACATATCCCTGGTGATAGGCTTTTCCTTGATCACATACTGTAAACCATGAATTACCACTGAGATTCTCTATTATTTCTTGAATTTTTGAGATGGGGTGACGGTCAGGTTATGTCTTTTGATTCAATATTCTATAATCCACACATAGACACTGTCCATGTGTGCATAGATGCAATCCTTCTTCCTAACACACATGATGGGTGAGGAATATGAAGATCAGGATTTCTGGATCCTGGATTCTGGATTTACATTTATGGCATTTGGCAGATGCTCTTATCCAGAGCGACTTTCAAAAGTGCTTTGAAGTCTATCAAAAATACATTCTGATACACGCAGACAACACAATTTTTTAAGTTATAATTTAAATACTTTAGGAAGAGGAAAGTTTTTAGACGTCTAATTCTATTTCTGATGCATTTGTGTTTGTTTTTCAGGCATAGATTTCTCCTCCAGTGGCTGTGAAGAATCTACTATATGCAACTATCCAAATACTGTCCTTCCCTGCAGGGCAATATCGTTTTCTCTATTATTACCGTAATAACTGCTCCATCCTCATTAGGAAGCTTAATTATTGTGACAGAACTTCCAACTTCCAATGGGAAGGAGAGGCTGAGCTGAGTGTCAGCCACATAACAGTGGTATGAAAATCCATGTAAGGATATGACCTTGCCAAGAGATTGAGTATAGAGGGAGAACAGAAGAAGAGACAAGTTCTGAGCCATGTGGGACACCAGTGGAGAGTCTGCTTGGAGCAGATGTGGATCCCCTCAACATCACCTGATATGACCGACCTTCCAGGTAGGAAGCAAACCATTGCCATGCTGTGCCATGAATTCCAAGAATCATGAGGATGGACAAGGGAGTTTTGTGGTTGACTGTGACAAACAGGCACTGATTACGGTCTACCGTTGTAATCTGTTAGGCTGAAACTGACTTCCACCGAGCCCTGGTATGGTCCATTTGTGCCACTAACTGCAATAACATTCAGTTCCCCTTCATCAAGAAGTTTCCTGACTGGTCTGATTTGAGTGTCTGGGAGGTATCTGTTTTTCCAATTCAGGTCTATAATTGAAACTTATGATCTTATGTCCCACAATACACATGTACTGACCCCGCCGAGGTCACACTAGACCAAGCACCTTGGTTCAACCAGCTTTGCTGTTTTCTCTTGTTTATTGACAGTGGCAAATGGGTCTGTGTGGCTAAAGATGAAGTTAAGGTAAGTGTAACCTCTACTTTTTTTGTGGTGACAGTTTTTTCCTGTGCTTGCGACAGACTGTTGTCCAATGTTCACTACTACTTTGTAACACTGTGTACATTTGCACATACACTGCATAAACTGTATGAATTATTGAGTATTGTGAGCTGATTTGCACTAGCATTTACCATCCTCATAGAGAAAGGCCTGTTAAAATTATTTAGGACTTAAAAAATGACAAATGAATGGTTTAACAAGTAAGACCCACCACACCAACCAGTGGTTCTTATTGCACATCAGGGAATGAAACACAAGGGAGTTATTATCTGTAAATACAACTGTAGGAGAGATATGTAAATTGTGATAAACTTAAAAATAAACACCAGTAATAATTCCAAGGTTTCCTTCTCAATGGTACTGTACCACCTTTGTTAACTATGAAGGTTTATGGAATGAAAACAAATGGGATGATCAGTACCTCAGGATACCCATGATGATCAACACAACCCTAGCTCCAGCATCACATGCATCCACTTCCAATTTAAAAGGTCGACTATAGTCAGAAAGGGTCTTCACTCCACACATAGTCAACATTAGCCCTAAGCAAATTAGTCACTGGGAACACCACCACTGAAAAGTTCTTACAAAACAATCTATAATACCCTGCCATTAGCAGTAATTGGCACAACTCACGCCTTGTGCATGGGGCAGGATGCACAAGGACAGTATGGATTATGTCATTTGGGGTCTGTAGCTTACCTTCACACACCTCTTTCCCAAAATATGACATAGTGTCTTTCAGGGTTAAAGAGGCTTTATCTAAACAATTAAATACTGTCTGCAGGGATTCTGCATGCCAATGGCCATCACAAAATACTTCATAAAAGAATCAGGGGTACAAAGGCAAAAGTCTCAGAGGGATGTTCTGTTAAAGGCACTTGACAATAGCCATTAAGTACAAGTTCACCTTAGTCACAAATTTAGTATTACCTATACTATGTATGCAGTCCTCAGTCTCGGGCAGAGAGTAGGAGTCTCTTTCACTTTCCTGTAATTTTCGACCAGATATTCTACCATTTTCTGCACAATAGCATGTTTTACTGGATTTGTTCTGTAATAATTCTACTTCAGAATCAGAATCAGCTTTATTCACCAAGTGTGTGCGCAGACACACAAGGAATTTGTTGTGTTTTTTTTTTTAAGGTGCTCTTGGTACATACATGCATACATACATACATACATGCATATCTGACATGAGAACAGAAAACATTTAAATAATAAGACTTATTATTTAAAAAATAATAATGTGTATGAATCCAGAACAGAAGATTTATGTACAGATTTGTGCATTATTTACTCTATATACAGCTGTATAAATAAAGAGATATGCATATGTATTAACATAATACTTGAAAAAGAACACAGGTAATGATTCTTGTGTTAGCTGTTTAAGCTGGAGATGGCATGGGGGAAAAAAATGTTTTTATGCCTAGATGTTCTAGTGCACAGAGATCTGTAACGTCTGCCTGAAGGGAGAAGTGCAAACAGGTTGTGGCCGGGGTGAGAGGGGTCTGTGATGACGTTACCTGCCCATTTCTTCACCCCTGGAGTTGTACAAGTCCTGAAGGCACACCGATGATCCTTTCTGCTGTCCTAACAGTCCGTTGCAGTCTTCTTATATCTGATTTGCCGGCTGACCCAAACCAGACAGTTATAGAAGTACACAAAACCAACTCAACAGCTGAGTAAAACTGTGTCATCTGTGCCTGTGGCAGGTTGAACTTTTCCAGTTGATGAAGAAAGAACAACCTCTGCTGGGCCTTTTTCACAATGGAGTCAATGTGAACGTCCCACTTCAGGTTCTGAGAGATGGTGGTGTCCAGGAACTTGAATGACTCCACTGCAGCCACAGTGCTGTCCATGACGGTGAGAAGGGGGAGAGCAGGGGGGTTTCTCCTGAAGTCCACTATCATCTCCACAGTTTTGAGTGTGTTCAGCTCCAGGTTGTTGTGACTGCCCCAGACAGCCAGCTGCTCAACCTCTTGTCTGTAAGCAGACTCGTCGCCATCCTGGATGAGGCCGATGACTGTAGTGTCATCTGCGAACTTCAGGAGTTTGACAGAGGGGTCTTTAGAGGTGCAGTCATTTGTATAGAGGGAGAAAAGCAGCAGGGAGAGAACACAGCCCTGAGGAGCTCCAGAGCTGATGGTGCAGGTGTTGGATGTGTATTTTCCCAGCCCCACTAGCTGCTGCCTGTCTGTCAGTAAGCTGGTGATCCACTGACAGAAGGAGGTGGGTACAGAGAGCTGTGTCAGTTTATTCAGAAGGGTATCTGGGATGATGGTGTTGAAAGCGGAGCTGAAGTCCACAAACAGGATCCTTGCATAAGTCCCTGGTTTGCCCAAATGTTGGAGGATGTAGTGCAATCCCATATTGACTGCATCATCCACAGACCTTAACAGACCTAACAACCTCACAGATCTTATGTACAGGCTGAGAAACAGTAGGGGGGAGGGAGGGGGGTTGTTGATGGCTGTGTTGTGAGACGGTCAGAGCGAGTGTGGGGTGTCAGACCAGGCTTTTTAAACTTACAGTAGAACTCATTCAGGTCTTCAGCCAGTTGTTGATTGGCCTCAGTGCTGGGGTATGGGGTCTTGTAGCTGGTGATGGCTTTCAGGCCTTTCCACACTGATGTAGAGTCATTACTTGAAAGCTGTTTTTTCAGCTTTTCAGAGTAGTTTTGCTTTGCCACTCTTATCTCCCTATTTAGTGTGTATTTGGCCTGTTTGTACAAGGCTTTGTCCCCACTTCTGTAGGCATCCTCTTTGGCCTGGCGAAGCTGTTTGAGTTTTGCACTGAACCAAGGTTTGTCATTGTTAAATGTTAAATAAGTCCTGGTGGGAACACACAAGTCCTCACAGAAACCGATGTAGGACGTCACGGTGTCAGTGAGCTCATCCAGATCAGTAGCTGCAGCCTCAAAAACACTCCAATCAGTGCAGTCGAAGCAGGTTTGTAAATCCCGCTCTGCTTCAGTAGTCCATCTCTTTACAGTTTTTACTACAGGCTTAGCAGATTTAAGTTTCTGCTTGTAGGCTGGTAGAAGATGAACCAAACAGTGATCAGAGAGTCCCTGAGCTGCTCAGGGGACAGAGTGGTATGCATCCATTAAAACAGTGTAGCAATGGTTCAGTATATTGCTGTCCGTGGTGGGGCATGTGATATGCTGTCTGTATTTAGGCAGTTCGCGGGTGAGATTAGCTTTATAATAATCATCGAAAATGATAATGAAAGAGTCCGGGTAACGCTGCTCTGTGTGTGTGATCTGATCGGCCAACAGTTCTACCGCTGCACTCACATGTGCGTCAGGAGGAATGTACGCACTCACCAGAATAAACGAGGAAAACTAGTGAATAAAAAGGCTTACAGTTAATAAAGAGAGCTTCCAAATTTGGGCAGCACATCTTTAAAACTGTCACGTCTGTACACCAGCCTTCACTGATATAAAAACATAATCCACCGCCTCTCGTTTTCCCCGACGACTCGGTGCTTGACTCGGTACTCAATGGGAACACTGCCACCCACATCAATATCATGTTTTAACAGTGGTTCTCCTTGGCACATCTGTAAATAAGGTAGCATATTCTTTGAATAATGCCTTCAATTCAGCATGGGAATCATCAGAGAGATTTTGGAGAATCAATTCATATCACTTATCAATTCATATCACATAATTCATATCACTTAATTTCACTTCATTTGGGCCAAAAAATTTGGCTTGCAAGGTCCAACACCTTGTCATGAGGTTTCAATTCCTGTTGCACATTTTGCTTATCAAAACAGCGCTCATGGTGGACTAGGCAGTGGACAGGGCCATAGGGGCAGTGGCACAAGCTTTTCACTGAATCGGCTAACATAGGCTAGCAAATTCCCTTTTGAATGGTCTTTTTCGTTCAACAACTGATCCTTTAATAATCTTACGAGATCCTGCACTGTGTAACACAGTTCTGCAGGACTAAACCCTAGTGAATCCTGAACAACCTCACAGAGAGTAAAAATAAGTAGACATACTCCTTCCCAGACTCAAGAAAGAATCTACACAGACGAGATTTTAATGTCTAATGAAACTGGTTCTATGCTTTAGGACTTGGGACACATTCTAAGGAACAGCATTAACATGCAACACCTTAGGGTGAGCCTAACTGGCTCCGGGTCCATCCAGCCACAAAATGCATTGTGCATCTCCCATTTGATATTCTGGCCATTATACATTTCAAAGAGGTTCATGGGAATAAAAAAGTGTATACATTATACAATAGCTGGGATGCAATACCATTCACATCCTATGCCAGCAACTCTGTCCATTGATTTTGTAATTCTCTCTATTTTTACTATCTGTCTATTATATATTTGTGTTTTGTATAATAAACCCTTTTATTACTTTATCCTTAAATACTCAGTAGTTCTTCTGCAAGAAAGTATGGTGCATTAAGAGTGCATGATTTCTTTGGTTTGTTTGTTTACTAGAAATAATTTTCTATCTAAAGTTTTAATATGTTAGACACATTTGAGTGTGACATCTGACAAGCTAATATAAAAGGCGAATACTTGCAAGTTTAAATAAAAACCTCTGACAATTAAATAGGAAAAGCCTAGGCTTGCATGGCAGTAGAAACCACTGAGCTAACAGAATAATTGTTTACTGAATAGATAAATATATAAAAGCCTCTGATGTAGGAACATCAATTTATAATGACAGCTTAGTATGAAGCTATTTTAGATTAAATGCAATTTGAACACTGAGATATTGCACTTTTAACACTAACTAAAAGGTGATTGTTTGGAATCACTTACATTAAGTTAACTATAAATTGGAGTCAAATATTTAATTAAATGTATTGGAGTCAGATATTTAAGTCATAAAGTTAAAACATGCATTTAACCTTCAGCTGCACCTATTCCTGTCCTTGGACACACTGAGTGCACTAAGCGCAGTACATCATTTTATTTTTATTCCTACACAGTAAAATATTAATTTTTTCATAAAATTTCTGGGCATTTGTGGTTTGTGTTCCTTTCCACTTGCCACTAGCATGTGACAACTTGCGGCTTCCTAAGCTATGGTTGCTTTTATCTATTTTTTGTACATTGATTATGCTTTTGTGGTGGATGTGAGAGTAGTATCTAGAGATGTTGAAATTGAATTTGATTTTTGATTTGATTTGGAGGCATTTGTATGGTCTCCATTTTTGGAGATCCTGAAAAAAAATATTTCAGAATTTTAAGAACTTTCTTATATCAGAATTTTAAAACATTGCCACACTCTGCTAGGAAGGCAAAGATTATGAATACAGTAATTAACAGTGGTTATGTGCAGGATCAACATCACCTGGTACAAGGACTGCTTCTGTCACTGGAGCTGTTGGCTTACCTGAGACAGGGAGTGCTGGTGTTGCTGTACATGAGGTTGACATGTTACTTCCCCACATACAGAAGGTAATGTCAGTTATGGCAATAATGCTGAAGGAGCTGGAGCTATCCATCGAGAAGCAAGAGTCTAAAACAGAGTTCCTGCAGGTGTATGCTCTGGTGCTCAAGGGTCTCAGAATGGCTTCTTCTCCACAGTCTAATTTCACAGATTTTGACATAAGCAAACATATATCACTGGTGCCTCTATATTTAGATAATTAGAAGTTGATTCTTATTTCACTGCCTTTGGGCAGGTGGGAGTTACCCTACATTGGCCCAAGGACATGTGGTCTTTGCTGTTTCTATGTATGTGTTCATTATTATGTGTGGAACAAAGCCTCGATTATGATAAGGTAAAAGCTGATGTACTCCGAGCATATGATTTAGCTTTGGAATGCACTCCAAACTCCATGTATCTCTGAGACTGTACAAGACTTGCTTTATTTAAATCAAAACTAAAGACACACATTTACTAACAGTTTCCCTTTCCAAACATAATAAAAGCAAAATGCCAGCAAGACATATGTTAGCAGGGGAAAAGAGGTTCTGCCATCATCTTTTACACTGGTCGTTTATAGCCCAATTACCATTCCTGTAGCACTCAGCCTGGTGATGGCTCAATCTAGCGAGAGGGAGGACAGACAGTGAGACAATACAAGTCACAGAATACAAAGGGTTCCATAACAACTGTCCATTGTGTTTCTTGTAAAATATGCTTAAATAAAATACAGTATAGATTTCAGCACTGATATTATTGTGTCTGCACTTAACTTTCATTAAAGAAAATGCCCTGATATTTAGCTCCCCATTACACTACACTACACTACACATTATTATTGCAAGCAGTGCAGCTGGACCCTAACTTAGTCAAATCTGTCAAACAAAAGTGGCTCTACATCATTATGCAATGCAAACAGCTCAGATGTTTATAAGATTCACTATGCTTTTTAATCACAGTTGTACTGAATGGGATTAATTGTGTTAGAGAATCACAAATACGGAATGTTGATGGATTCTCAGCAAAATCATCACATGATCTATTCATGTTGAATTCATTTCCAAAAAAAAAAAACATAGCTCTTTAGAAATGTGCATTTAGAAATGTTCACCTACAGAGCACGGATGAAAGCCCTGTGGTGCAAAGTAAAGGCAAGCTGACAACAGACAATGTACACTCACCTGCCAAATTATTAGACTGTTAATTTATTAATTATTTAACTGCACATGCTCATTTATGCAATTATCCAGTCATATCTTCTGGTTTGTGGTGCCAGAAGGTTGGTTTGAGTATTTCAGAAACTGCTAATCTTCTGGGATGTAGAGTGTAGAGTCTCTAGAGTTTACACAGAATGGTTGTCCCATTTCTTCACATTTTCTGTTTTATATAGTTCTGTAAACTACACATTTTCTGCAACTGAGATTCAACTAGAAGTAAAGTTGTTCATCTACCTCTACATTTATAATCTAATCCCCTAATGGAAAAACAGCATTACTACCAAATTGTAAAGAAATGTACATTTGCAAAAGAAAATGCTAATTATCACTTTGATTATCAGCATCATCCACTTCAGTCTCAGCCTCATCACCTGAGGTAAAAAAGACTCATACTCTCTCACATCAAAACTGTCATCCCTGCTGACCTCGACCAAAACCAGTTTGCTTACCGTGCAAACAGATCGACAGAAGATGCAGTCATCAAAGCTCTCCACACTGCACTTACACACATGGATGACGGAAACACTTATGTAAGACTGCTGTTTGTGGATTTCAGTTCAGCTTTTAATTCAGTCATACCCCACAAACTCGTTCAAAAACTGAACAACTTGGGCCTAGGCAGTTCACTGTGCACATGGATACTGGACTTCCTCTCATCCTGAACACTGGCACACCACAGGGGTGTGTCCTCAGCCCCTCGCTCTTCACACACAACTGCTCCCCATATCCATTCCACCAACACCATTGTCAAATTTGCTGATGACACCATAGTGGGACTGATTACAGATAATAATGAAACAGCCTACAAGGAGGAGGTTCAGCATCTGACAAAATGGTGTTCCCTCAATAATCTGGACTTAAACATCTCCAAAACCAAGGAACTTATAATTGACTTCAGAAGATCAAGGCGTACTGAGCACTCTGCCCTCTGCATACAGGGTAAGGAGGTCGAGAGGGTAGAGAGCTTTAAGTTCCTTGGTGTGCATATCTCAGCCGACCTCACCTGGTCCGCACACATCTCCCATCAGGTGGGGAAGGCACAGCAAAGACTGTACTTCCTCAGGGAACTGAAACAGGCGCACCTCCCACATCACCTGCTGACCAATTTCTATCGGTCAAAAATAGAGAGCGTTCTGACCTACTGCATCACAGTGTGGTTCAGCAGCTGCACAGAAGAGAATAAAAAAGACTTGCAGCAGGTGGTGAGGGTGGCAGAGTGCATCATTGGCACATCAGTACCTCCCCTCAAAGACATTTACACTGGCCGTCTCAGAAAGAAAGCCAATTGTATCATAATGGACCCCACTCACCCTGGACATCACCTGTTTTCCCCTCTGCCTTCTGGGAAGAGATACAGAACAATCAAAACGAGGACTAACAGATTAAAGAACAGTTTCTTCCCACAGGCAGTCAAATGCATAAATCCTCCTCCTTCCCTCCTTCTCCTCCCAAGCATTATCGAACAATAAACCAATGTCTCAGGTCTACAAGTGCAATAATACACACGCACACACCACACTGCATATTTGCACTAATCTGTAAACACCTCTCATATGTTTACACAAATCTCATACTGTTACACTTGTGTTTATTATTAATATATCCTGATATACATTCATAGAGTATACAATAACACTATGTATACTGTATTCTGCACTGTATTCTGTTCTTGTTTAATTTGCTCCAGTGTACACTACAATATTTTGCACTAACATTGTATATATTACCTCTTGGAATACTTCTCTTCTTGTCTATTTTATTTTTTATTTGTATTTGTCTATTATGCCAAAACCTGTGAGCTGCTAAACAGTTTTTCATTGTTCAAAACAATGACAATAAAAATCTATTCTATTCTATTCTAAAAGTCACTCATGGCACTTGACTGACCAAAGCCTTTTTTGACTCGAATGCTTTCTGTGCATTCTTACATCAGTGAAGAAATATTCATAGTTTAATTAAATCAGTTGTGTTCTGTTGGCTACATTTACTGTTATTAACAACTTTTGTCATGTGTGTGTTTGTGCGTGAAATGAGACATGTTTCCTACCTAGGTCCCCTTAAGTCTCTCCAGATTATTCTACTCAATAGAAATTTTTATCCACAATAATGAATTTGATATAAACAAAAATAATTAATTCAATATTCATATAAATATAGTTTTATCAATACTTGAAAGAAAACACAAGACAAAAGAAATCACCAAGGTTAAAAAAAAGACTAAATATGACATCAAGGCCCACTTCTTGCAGATTAGAAATGTCACACCTTCTTTGGCTGTGACCCACATGATTAATTTTACTATGGAGAATTAGCATTTCCTTCTATATAAATATCATAGATTATTTCTGTTGACTAAGTTGACAGATCAGATCAAGGGCACATTCATTGTCTCTTTCTCTCAATATCTCTGCTCTACAGCTGAGAGCTGGATAGCTAGATGGAGTCAATCTTTACTCTCTTACATATAGTAATAGCCATCATGAATTCTTCCAGGGCCCAAGAGACTACCTGTAGCCTGAGTGGAGAACCTGCATACCCACAGCTATGGAAAGATGGTAATATCATCATTGGAGGTATTTTCCCTTTCCATAAAAAATGGGAGATCACTGACTCTTCTTATTCGGTCATACCTGCTATAAATTGCATGAGGTAAGTGAAAACACTAAGTGAAATAATATAATAAATTATAACCCACAATTGCAAATAATGTAAGTAGTAATTTTGTCATATACAGAATTATGTATAGGAATATATATTTCTATCTGATTTTTTTTTTAACAAGTGTGGATGTCAGAGCCTTCCAGTATTCACAGACTCTGATCTTTGCAATAGAGGAGATCAACAACAGTTCTTCTTTACTGCCTGGAGTCTCCCTGGGCTTTAAAATATTTGACACCTGTAATTCTGCAGCACTGGGGGTGAAAGGAGCAATGACACTTCTGAATGGAAATGAGAACTCAGTCTCAGACCAGATCTGCACAAAGCCAGCCCAGGTGCAAGCCATAATAGGAGAGACATATTCATCAGTGTCCATGGCTATAGCAAAGAGTATTGGACCTTTCAGTGTGCCCTTAGTAAGATATTATTAATTAATTTTTTAATAATAAAATTATTCTGAAGGTGAGAAGATAGAAAGGCATTTATAGTTCATTTATAGTGAATAACATTATGTGACAGGAGAAAAAAAATACTCATTCCCATGCCTGGTATAACTATGTGAATTTAATTTTAGATCAGTTACTATTCTACCTGCGAATGTCTCAGTGATAAAAGGAAATATCCTTCATTTCTGCGCACTATTCCCAGTGATTATTACCAGACCTTAGCACTTGCAGAGATGGTCAAGCACTTTGGCTGGACCTGGGTGGGAGCAATAAGAAGAGATGATGACTATGGAAACAGTGGGATGGCTGCATTTACTAACATTGCTGAACAACTGGGTATATGTTTAGAATATTCCCTTACATTTTTTAGAACCTACTCACAAGAAAAAGTGTTGAGAATCGTTGAGCAAATTAAAAGCTCCACTTCACGAGTGATAGTGGGATTTGTCACTCCCTGGGACCTGGAGATTTTACTTCAAGTATTTACTGAACACAACATCACTGGATACCAGTGGGTGGGAAGTGAGGCATGGATTGCTGATTTAATAGCCGCTACTTTGGATAAGTCCAATATTCTGCAAGGAGCCATAGGGCTAGCTATTCCAAAAACAACAGTAACAGGTCTGAAGGACTTCATTCTAGATATAAAACCATTGAAAGCTGTAGGCAGCGCCCTTTTTACAGAATTCTGGGAAGCTCTGTTTACTTGTACATACGCAGTGCTGAATAATTCAGAGACCATACCAGTCTGCACAGGAGAAGAGAAACTGTCTGAGGTGGAAAACAACTTCATTGACATGTCCTTGATGCCTATTTTCAGTAACGTGTATAAAGGAGTATATGCCATTGCACATACACTACATGAACTTCTTGGCTGCAAAGAAACATGTCCTATAAAGAACCAGCCTGATCCTATCACAGTGAGTTAACACTAGTTTCAAGACACACTTTTTTGTACTTTAAAGCACAAACTGCATTAATATAAAACCAGACAATCTTTTCCCCCCATCAGTTTCTAGAACACCTCAAAAAGGTACGTTTCAAGACAAAGGAAGGTGAAGAGGTTTATTTTGATAAAAATGGTGATCCCCTGGCAAAATATGAAATAATAAATTGGCAAAAAACTAAAGAACACCAATATGAGTTTGTCACAGTTGGACTTTATGACTCCTCTCTTCCTGTTCATGATCGATTAGCAGTAAATATGGCCTCAATTGTCTGGGCACAGAATATAAATCAAGTAAGTATTTGGAGAAATATGTGCTCTCGTATTATGTGTATGCTACATGCATGATACATTCTACTTACATCCATGAAAGGGAGTTGTTATGTTGTGTAGTTCAAGTAATTAGTTTAAATTCAATAAATTTTTGTTTTATTTATTGGTCCTTGGTTTAGGTATGTTTAATGAAAACAGCATTTAAACTTTTTCCTTGGTCATAGGTGCCAAAATCTGTATGCAGCGAGAGGTGCCCTCCTGGCACAAGAAAAGCTGTGCAGAAAGGAAAGCCTATCTGCTGTTTTGACTGCGTACCATGTGCTGATGGAGAGATCAGTAATATGTCAGGTACAATATAGGCTGAAACAAAAAAGAATAACATATATAAATTTTAAAAATACTATATAGAAATATATAGTAGTCACTTGTAATATCTACCTGCAACGGCAACAATTGTTAGACTGAATTTAAATAAATTCTGCTCAGTGTTGTGTGTTTCTGATTTTTTTTTTTTTGTACTCTTTTTGACAGATTCTATTAAATGTGAACAATGCCAGCAAGATTACTGGTCAAACCCAAACAAAGATAAATGTGTAAAGAAGGAAATTGAATATTTGTCCTATGAAGAAACTATGGGAATTTTGTTAACAGCAGTGTCCATTATTGGTGCATTTATGACAGTAGTAATAGCATTCGTATTCTATAGATATAAAAATACCCCAATAGTCAAAGCAAACAACTCTGAACTCAGCTTCCTGTTGCTCTTCTCTCTAACTCTATGTTTCCTTTGTTCACTTACCTTCATTGGCCGGCCCTCTGAGTGGTCTTGTATGTTGCGCCACACAGTGTTTGGGATCACCTTCGTCCTCTGCATCTCATGTGTTCTGGGAAAAACCATAGTGGTGTTAATGGCCTTCAGGGCTACACTTCCAGGCAGTAATGTCATGAAATGGTTTGGGCCTCCACAACAGAGACTCAGTGTTCTTGTCTTCACTCTCATACAGGTTCTCATTTGTGTGCTTTGGTTGACAAAATCCCCCCCATTTCCTTTCAAAAATCTCATGCACTATAAGGAAAAGATCATTCTTGAATGCAGTTTGGGCTCTAACATAGGTTTCTGGGCTGTGCTGGGTTACATAGGATTTTTAGCACTTTTGTGTTTCATTTTAGCTTTTCTGGCTAGGAAGCTTCCGGATAATTTTAATGAAGCCAAATTCATCACATTCAGCATGATAATGTTCTGTGCAGTTTGGATTACTTTCATTCCAGCTTATGTCAGCTCTCCTGGAAAATTCACTGTAGCTGTAGAGATATTTGCTATTTTAGCATCAAGCTTCGGTTTGCTATTCTGTATCTTTCTTCCAAAGTGTTACATAATCATCCTTAAGCCAGAGAGAAACACTAAAAAGCAAATTATGGGAAAAGTGCCTGTTCAATAAATTAATAGTTTAAATATGTTTGATTATTATAGACCAACATGAAGTGTGTCATCCATTAAACCCCAAACCTTACTCCTGAGGTCATTTATTCATTTATATTTTATGTATTTTCATTGAAATAAAATATGACAATATACCAATGACTACCAAAGTTAAGGGTGATATAAATCTTGTGCCTATTGTTTTTAAACCTTTCAATAAAAGAATATAATATATAAAGTGGGGTCCAAAAGTCTGAAACCACTAGTGAAAATGCATCTATTTTGCATCCTTTTCTAATTTAATACAATTTGTATTTATAATTACAAATTATATTACTGACAACAACTTGAGTGAAAAATACAATATTTGAAATATCTGCATGCATTTCAGAGTTTCTTAGCATTTGCTATGTGCCGTTTTTGCTTTAATGAGAGTGGGCAATCAAGCTGGCACGGACTCCACAAGTTTGTGCATAACCTTATGATCCATTTTAGAACACATGTCTGAAAACATGCTTAAGTAGAAGAGATTAGGCATGAGGAAAATCTGACCTTTTGTACAAAGCAGATAACATGGTCAATATCACAAATTTGCTTACATTTAACTAGGGGCCTAGAAAAAGTACAGAATCTTGAATATGGAGATGGAATTACAGGAGAATTCAATCCCATCAACCAAGAAACTAGAGCTTGGGAGAAGAAGGTAGGTTTCAACAAGACAATAAACCCAAACATATAGCCAAAACAACTGGTTTCTAAAAACAAGGGGAAGGTACTTACAGCTCTGGCCCCTGCTGTAGTTTTCATTATTCAAGGTACCAGCAAAGAGCCTGCACCTTTTGATCGAAATAGATGCGGCAGACCATAAAAAAACAGAAGACACCACAAATTATCAATACTTTGTTACAAAGCCATTGTTGGCGATTATAGCTTTGAGAGGTCTAGGGTAATTAGATAAGTAATTAGGTTTTTGCAGCACTGTGGTTCAATGTAGGCAGTTGAGGACTGAACATTGAAGGGACAACACCTGTGTATGTACATGAAGCTTCAATAAAACTATTCCTCTTCTCTTGAATATTTATTAAGAAGACAAATAGAAAAAATACTATACATCATGAACTAAAATACTGTGATATGTAAGTTCTGAATCACTGACAGGTAAGTGGAATTGTGAATAAAAATAGGTATAAAATTAACAATGTTCTCTGTTTTTATACCAGATTACCATCAGAATTGGGGATGTGCATAGGGCTGTTTGCAGAGTGCAAAACTGTATATGATAATATAAACTATTTTGGCAAAAGTTTGTTGACACCTGACCATCACACTATGTGCTTGCAGAACATCCCATTCCATATTTAGTCTCCAGTCTGCTGTTACAATAACCACCAATCTTCTGAGATGGCTTTGCACTAGATTTTAGAATGTAGCTGTGAGGATTTGTGCCCATTCAGCCACAAGAGCATTACTGAAGTCAAGCTGATGTTGGGTGAGAAGGCCTGGCATGCAGTCAGTGCTCCAATTCATCCCAAAAGTCAGTGGAGTAGAGGTCAGGGCTTTGTGAAGGCCACTCTACTTTACCCACACTAACCTTGGCAAACCATGTTTTTATAAACGTCACTTTGTGCTCATGGGCATTGTCATTCTGGAACAGGTTTGTGCTATGTCTCTTACTTGATCATAATCCAACAGCATACAAAGACATTCTAGACAACTGTGTGCTTCCAACTTTGTGGCAACAGTTTGACGAAGTCCCACATAGTATAAGGGTGTGAAAGTTGTGTGTCCACATATAGTGTACACATAGAGTGTATTGAGTTGATAGAAACTATTTTGTGACACCAACCCGAAAGATTATGCAAAATAGTGCCCCAGCCATGTATCTGCAGACACAGGAGATACAGATTCGCATAAACTACTATGATTTTATGCCTATTATGATTTGACAATGCTGACTTGTCCATATTCATATAAATTCTCAATAAGGGAAAGTCGGTACCCAGATGTTGACATTTACTGCCTGAACCACACCACTTCCCTGCAAATACCCAGCCAGAAGTTTTCTTATCTATGACCAGGTTCCTACTATGAGGTTATAAAGAGTCACATTCAAAAAGCATTTCCCATGGAAAATCATGGAAAAGGGTATACACTGCTCAAAAAAATTAAAGGAACACTTTTTAATCAGAGTATAGCATCAAGTCAATTAAACTCCTGGGATATTGATCTGGTTAAGTAGCAGAGGGGGTTGTTAATCAGTTTCAGCTGCTTTGGTGTTAATGAAATTAACAACAGGTGCACTAGATGGGCAACAATGAGACGACCCCCAAAACAGGAATGGTTTTACAGGTGGAGGCCACTGATATTTTTTTCCCTACTCATCTTTTCTACAGTTTTTCACTAGTTCTGCATTTGGCTAGAGTCAGTGTCACTACTGGTAGCATGAGGGCCCCGTCCCTCCACCTTTTGTGAGAATTCTTCTCAGGGATTTCCCCTTGGAGCAGTCACATGACGAGACCCTGAGGCATGCCTTCGACCAAGTGAGAGTCATTGACGGTCAACAAATCCAGCCTAACGTTGCGGTATCCCACCCATAATTTTGAGTTATTATGGATAGGTCATATTGAGTGACACAGGACACTCAAACCAAGGAAGAGACAACACAATTGTTGTTACCAGAGAGCCAAAGGGGGAACTCCTGTTCCATGTGGCCCGTCATAATCCCATGCCTGGTAAGGATAAATCATTAATAGGATGGGGTAGGATAAAACACTAAACTGTCTAATGACCCATTGCTATTGGCCAGGTATTTGCGGCGATGTTTTCAAGTGACGTGCAGCATGTTGCAAATGTCAGCTGGTGAATCAGTTGGCCACCTGAAAAGCACCATTGCGCCCTCTTCCCTTAATTGAGGTCCCCTTCGAAAGGATTGGCATGGACCTCGTCGGGCCATTAGAACATAAAGGCATAAACTCTTTGCAACATCTCAGCATGCAGCATTGCGAATGCAACCTTCCATGTTTTCTTCTCGAAAGTGATCCTGACTGACCAGGGCATGTCCTTCTTTTCATGCACTCTTCTTAAACTGTATACATTATTATAATTAAATCAATTCATACCAGTGTATACCATCTGCAAATGGATGGGCTGGTTGAATGGTTTAATTAAACTCTTAAAACTATGATTCATAAGTTCGTTCATGATGACACTGGGAGTTGGGATAAGTGGCTTGAACCCCTCTTGTTTGCAATAAAAGAGGTCCCACAAGCCTCCACAAGACTTCACACCTTAAGTCACCTAACACAGGAGAATTTGCATGAGGCCCAAGAATGCTAGTCCTGACTGTACGACAGGGGTACTCAGCTATGGGAATTTGCACCAGGAGATAAGGTACTCATTTTACTACCCACGCTGAGCTCTGAATTGCTCGCAAAGTGGCAAGGGTGTCCCTGGTCATGACAATAGGGTAGAATGTCAAAAATTCATTCCACAAATGTAGATCTTATCCCCTTCTGCTTGGGAACATTTTCACAAGCTGGTGTGAAATCTATCTCCCTTGCGATACCTTGCGGATCAAAAAGGGTTCCCTTTTTGGTCATATCTCTCAACCTGGATTGGTTAGGTCACCTAATGTAAGTTTAAAATTGCATCCAGTATCTAAATACTACAATATGATAGGGCACAAAAACATTGCAACAAATAAAATGTAAAAAGCATTCTACCCTACCCACTGGCTAGGGTAGTCAAGGAATGTTGCTTTATTTTCAGACCAAGGGAGAAATGGTTAATATTTGCAGTTAAATTCTTACAAAGCCATAGGTGAATTTTTTTCAGATATTTGCTAAGATTAAGAAATTGGTTCTCTCTCTAAAATCCCTATTTTAGATTCTTCCTTCATATTTGGAAATAATACCTGGGTTTAGCTCTGGTCTGTTTAAACTTTAAGTGAAGTGAAGAGCAGTTGGGGGATCGGTGCCTTGCTCAAGGGTCTCACCTCAGTCGTGGTATTGAGGGTGGCAGAGAGCGCTGGTCATTCACTCCCCCCACCTACAATCCCTGCCGGACCCGAGACTCGAACCCACGACCTTCGAGTTCACCTAAAACAGCCCAACACTTTTTTTTTTTTTACTTGATGCAATTTTACATTTTACTTGTTGCAATGTTTTTGTGCCCTATCACCTAATACAATATGATAGGGCACAAAAACATTGCAACAAGTAAAATGACCAATAAGGGAAACCCTTTTGATCAGCAAGGTATCACAAAGGAGAGAAATTTCACACCAATTTGTGAAAATGTTCCCAAGCAGAAGAGGATTACTCACTATGGAAACAGGGGAGGTTATTCTTCAGTATATGCCCATCTCCAAATGGTACAAAATGAACATACCAAGACATTCACATTCCCATAGAAGTAAGAGGTTTTGAGTAGTAAATTCCACTTACAGTTACCAGTTACGTAATTTAGCAGAGTACCCTGTAGTTTACTGGTGTGAATACAGCTCTATTCATGCAGTGTTAAAAACAGTAGCATGTACCAAATGTACAGCAGATAATAAGATGATATTTAAAAAATAAGATGAACAAGCAACAAATACGGACACAGAATAAAAGACTATGATAATACCAGTAGCCAGTGGGGAAAAAAGTGATACAACTTAAGCGTGTGGCATCTAGAGTAGGAAAATTGTTATGGGTGAAGAATGCTTGTAAACTGAGAGAAGGGAATCAATGAGCCTTAATAATTATGTGAAGTTCTCTCATTCAATAGGTTATATCAGGAAAAGGCAGGTGGGAGTAATGGAGACATACATTCAAGGCAGCATCCAAACCTAATTTCTTACTGTGGCAGCAGGGGCACGGTTGAGTATCAACCGTGAAAGGAGGTAAGATGTAATGATGACGTATTATTGTGGAGACAAAGGTGTGGTTGCTCTCTCAAGCACGCCTCTCTCTCTCTCTCTCTCTCTCTCTCTCTCTCTCTCTCGCTCTGGCTCGCTGACTGTTTTGCCCCTGGACCGCGTGCTCGTG
>CM075008.1:3340143-3361971 GCA_037576675.1 Pangasius sanitwongsei | reverse complement strand
TCCAATAAAATACGCAGAGAGTATCTACTTTTCGGTATCTGTCTCGAGTTTATTCTCTTTTTCTTCTGTGCACTCCCAGCTAAGTTCCTAGCTGGATTACTACAAAGAGTCTGAAAGAATTACTTTGTGATGTATGAGAAGAGCAATCCAAATACAAATGAAATAAAGAAAAGGATTGTACTTCCACTCACACAGCTGTCTCCTGTGTCCCTCAGTACCTTCTAAGTCAACCAAGGTACTACAATGGCACTGAAGCCAGGCAATTATACACCTACACTGACAGACACTGAAGTGATCAAGTCCCTGGCCAGTCTGCCTCAAACCCAATATCAGGCCTCTTTAACCTGCCTATATGTTATTGCTGTTGTTTTTATGGCTGCTCCCGTTAGGGGTCGCCACAGCGGATCATTGGTCCACATGTTTGATTTGTCACTGGTTTTACATAGGATGCCCTTCCTGACGCAACCCTCTCGTTTTATCCAGGCTTGGGACCAGTACTGAGAGTACACTCCCACTGGCTGGGTTGGTTCCCTGACCAGGAATCTAACCTGGGCCACTGTGGTGAGAGCGCGGGATCCTTAACTGCTAGACCAATAAAAAAAAAATGTAAAGGATACTTGAAAGAAAAAAAAACAAATCACAGGAAGCCCCCAATATAAGAAAGCATAACCCAGAGGAAAAACAGGCTAAATGACATCATGTCCCACTTCATTCTGATTAGAAACATGTCACACCTCCTTTGGCTGTGTATACATATAAGTTTACCATAGAGAATTTACATTTCCTTCTTTATAAATACCATAGATTATTTCTGTTCAGTGAGGAGATCAGCACACACTCAAGGGCACATTCACTATCTCCCTCAATATCTCTTCTATAGAGGTACTAGAGTGGGATAACTAGATGGAGTCAATCTTTACACTCTTGCATATAGTAATGGCCATCATCAATTCTTCCAGGGCCCAAGAAGATACTTGTAGCGTGCGCGGAGAGCCTGCATACCCACAGCTATGGAAGCATGGTGATATCATTGTTGGAGGAATTTTCCCTTTCCATAGTAAATGGGAAATCACAGACTCATCCTATTCGGTCATGCCACCTGCAATGAATTGCATGAGGTAAGCAACGTGAACATTAAGTGGAATAATACAATAAATTATTACCAACAATTGCCAATAATGCCAACACCTATGATATCATATACTGAATAGAGTACATGTATTTCTATCTGTATTTCTATTTCTAACAAGTCTGGAATTTAGAGCCCTGCAGTATTCACAGACCCTGATCTTTGCAATAGAGGAGATCAACAACAGTTCATCTCTACTGCCTGGAGTCTCACTGGGCTACAAAATCTATGATACCTGTGGTTCTGCATCACTGGGGGTGAAAGTAGCAATGACACTTCTGAATGGAAATGAGAACTCAGTCTCAGACCAGATCTGTACAAAGCCAGCCCAGGTGCAAGCCATAATAGGAGAGACATACTCATCTGTGTCCATGGCTATAGCAAAGAGTATTGGACCTTTCAGCATGCCCTTAGTAAGGATTTTTTTTTTTATAATATGACATTTTTAACATTAAATGTAAGATGACAATGGTATTTTATAGCTTATTTATAGCTAATAATGTTATGTGACAGTAGGAAAAATACCGACTGACTGATGCCTGATGTGAATCTAATTTTAGATCAGTTATTATTCCACCTGTGAGTGTCTGAGTGATAAAAGGAAATATCCTTCATTTCTACGCACTATTCCCAGTGATTATTACCAGACCATAGCACTTGCAGAGATGGTCAAGTACTTTGGCTGGACCTGGGTGGGAGCGATAAGAAGAGATGATGATTATGGTAACAGTGGGATGGCTGCATTTACAAAAATTGCAGAACAACTAGGCATATGTTTAGAATATTCCCTTCCATTTTTCAGAACCTACTCACAAGAAAAAGTGTTGAGAATTGTTGAGCAAATTAAAAGCTCCACTTCTCGAGTGATAGTGGGATTTGTCACTCCCTGGGACCTGGAGATTTTGCTTCATGTATTTTCTGAACACAACATCACTGGATATCAGTGGGTAGGAACTGAGGGATGGATTGCTGATCCAGTTGCAGTCACATTGGACAAATACAACATACTGCAAGGAGCCATAGGGCTAGCCATTCCCAAAACAACAGTAACAGGTCTGAAGGACTTTATTCTAGATATAAAACCACTGAAGTCTGCAGGCAGTGCAATTTTTATGAAATTCTGGGAATCTATGTTTACTTGTAAATATGGTATACAGAATAATTCAAAGGACATACCAGTGTGCACAGGTGAAGAGAAACTGTCTGACATTGAAAACACCTTCACTGACATGTCTATGATGCCTATTTTCAGTAATGTGTATAAAGGAGTATATGCCATTGCCCATACACTACATGAACTTCTTGGCTGCAAACAAACATGTCTTACAAAGATGCAGCCTGATCCTTTCACAGTGAGTTACAGTATTTTCAAGGCAGATTTTTTGCACTTACGCTATAGTGCTTTGATTGTGCTACACTTGATATCATAATAGTAGGCAAAATTTATATTTTGAAATGCATCTTTTTCCATAACTGAATTAAATTCAATATGGATCCCCCCCCCCCCCCCCCCCACCACCCCATAGTTTCTAGAACACCTCAAAAAAGTGCGTTTCAAAACCAAGGAAGGTGAAGAGGTTTATTTTGATAAAAATGGTGATCCTCCGGCAAAATATGAAATAGTAAATTGGCAAAAAAATAAAGAAAATCAATATGAGTTTGTCACAGTCGGACTTTATGACTCCTCTGTTGCTGCTCAGGATCGATTAGCAGTAAATATGGCCTCCATTGTCTGGGCACAAAATAAAAACCAAGTGAGTATTTGAGGATATGTAGGTATGTGACTTGCATTCAGTGACAATGATATTGTGTTCTTACATTGTGTACTTCAAGTACTCAGTTCAATCATAACTTTTGTGCCCATGGTTTATATATTTTTAATACTTAAACAATGTTTAATGGAAAAAGCATTTAAGAAGAAGTTTAATGAAATTATACATTTGCCTTGGTCATAGATGCCAAAATCTGTATGCAGTGAGAGCTGCCTCCCTGGCACAAGGAAGGCTGTACAGAAAGGAAAGCCTATCTGCTGTTTTGACTGCATACCATGTGCTGCTGGAGAGATAAGTAATATCACAGGTACAAAAATGCCTTAAAACAAAAGTCAAAGAGTAACATATAATAGTACCTTTTAAAAATATTTTATCTAAATATTTAGTAATATATTGTAATGATACACGTAACAGCAACACAGTAGAATCTGCTTACTATTATGTATTTCTGACTTCTTTTATTTACTTTTTGTTATTTACTCTCTCTCTGTGTGTGTGTGTGTGTGTGTGACAGATTCTATTAAATGTGAACAATGCCAGCAAGATTACTGGTCAAATGCAGACAAAGATGAATGTGTAAAGAAAGAAATTGAATATCTGTCCTATGAAGAAACTATGGGAATTTTGCTAACAGCAGTGTCCATTATCGGTGCTTTAATGACAGTGGTAATAGCAATCATATTCTACAGACATAAAAATACCCCAGTAGTCAAAGCAAACAACTCTGAACTCAGCTTCTTACTGCTCTTCTCTCTGACTCTATGTTTCCTTTGTTCACTTACTTTCCTTGGCCGGCCCTCTGAGTGGTCCTGTATGCTGCGCCACACAGCGTTTGGGATCACCTTTGTCCTTTGCATTTCCTGTGTTCTGGGAAAGACAATAGTGGTGCTAATGGCTTTCAGGGCTACAATTCCAGGCAGTAATGTTATGAAATGGTTTGGGCCTCCACAACAGAGATTCAGTGTTCTTGTCTTCACTCTCATACAGTTCCTTATTTGCGTGCTTTGGTTATCAATATCTCCTCCTTTCCCTTTCAAAAATCTAAAGCACTATAAGGAAAAGATCATTCTAGAATGTCATTTGGGCTCAAACTTAGGTTTCTGGGCTGTGCTGGGTTATATAGGCCTTCTGGCTCTTTTATGTTTTGTTTTGGCTTTCCTCGCTCGAAAGTTGCCTGATAATTTTAATGAGGCTAAATTCATTACATTCAGTATGCTAATGTTCTGTGCAGTTTGGATCACTTTTATTCCAGCTTATGTCAGTTCTCCTGGAAAATTCACTGTAGCTGTGGAAATATTTGCAATTTTAGCATCAAGCTTTGGTTTGCTGTTTTGTATATTTCTACCAAAGTGTTATATAATCATACTGAAACCAGAGAAGAACACCAAAAAACAAATAATGGGGAAGGTGTCTATTAAATGAGCTAATATCCATTATGATCCTGAAACCAGAGAACACCACCAAAAAAATAAATAATGGGGAAGGTGTCTATTAAATGAGCTAATATCCATTATGATCCTATACAATTACAATGGCCCTAAAACATATATAACCCACTGAATCTTTTATCCAGATTTTAGAACACTGGACAGCAAATCAAATTTTAAGTGTTTAAAAGAAGGAGGATCTTGATTTCTAATTCAATTAATAGGCAATACATTTTCCTTTGTACAACACTATTTTGTAAACATTTTAGCCTCAAAATGAAACCGTATAAATAAAGATTATCATCGCTCACCCTCTCCTTCCCAGTGTATCTAACGTAAATCAGATTCTGTGTGGCTGACATTTTGTTGTAAGGTGTTTTGTTTTTTAATGTTTATCATACTTTGAAATATCATACCAAAGGTATGTGCATACTTAAGCCTATGAGATTTACAACACTGATTGATTTAAATCACATATATTTAAAAAATGCCTGCACGAGTTTCCTTACATACCCTCCATACCTTGTGCGTGATACCCTCTCCAAAACTACCATAAACATAGCACTGTTATGCTTTAATGCTTCTCATGTCCAAGTAGCTTATATGCAGTTATGATGGAGCCGCATAATTTAATATAAAGAGAAACGTGTGGGAGCACCGATTCGGGAATTTAGCTGTAATTCTCTACATATCCAGAGGGTGTCACTAATTCCCACTGTCTCTGAAATGTTGCACATGGCTTTATGTATGGGTCAAACCTTCTGTAAATATAAGACCAATTTCCTGCCAAGTATTTCTTTATAAATACCAGTTTTTGCATGGGAGGTTGTATTTAGGGATTCCAGACCCATTTTTGTGTGTACGCACAATTGATAACTGAGACCCCAGGTGAGGAAATAGGTTCCCTCTAGTGACAAGTTTGTTTGGGATCCTATCCTGCAGATAGTTGTTCCTTCATTCTACCAACTGAATGTGTTAAATGTTGCCCATGATCAGACAGGTCACTGAGGTGTGATAAAAAAACATAAGCACAATTTTTATTCTATTGTTAGTTATGTCAGAACATGAAAAGCTGCCAGTTCAAAGGGAAGCCGGACCAACCTGTAAAACCCACACCTCTGCATCCAACTGGCCTGCCCAGTCAACCCTTTGAGCACTTCATTGTAACTTGCGTAAGGCCTCTTCCTAGCTCTAAATGGGTAAACAATAGTATCTATTGACATGTAATGTGCCAAACTGCAGGTATACTGCAGCTTATCCCTTATGCTTCATCACCACTAACCCCATCATTAAAACTTTATCATGGGGTTGGGGGTTTGTGGAAAGCATCCTGTGAGAAGGACATAAAAGTGCTCAATGACGCAATATTGCAAGCTCCAGTGCAGAATTCTGTCAAACATTTGCCATCATTGTTGAAACATCTTCCACTGGAAAGAGATACTGAGCTAATGTTTAATCAAATAATTGCTAAACCTGTTTTCAGATACTCCTACACAAATGACATGGTTAACCCATAATGTTGATGTGGGTGATATAATGCCAATATGTCAACAATTTTAGTCAGTGTCTCTGGAAGAACAAAAGCTCCTAGAAGAATAGGTTCATTATTTGTCTGTAAACAGTTTAGCCATGCCATCCTGTTCCAGCTTGGCATTCCTATGTCTTTTGGTTAATGACCCAGATGGGACATTCAGGTGTTGCACAGATCAACGAAATCTGAATGCTATAACCAAACCCAACTTGTTTCCGTTGCCACCCATTGGAGACTGTTTGTAAGCAAATTTGAACTGCCAAAGGGCTATTTATAAAGGGCAGTGCTGGCTCAATAATTAGGGCTCTGATATTCTGATCAGAAGGTTCAAGCCTCAGCAAAACCAAGCTGCCACTGGCAGGCACTTGAGCAAGGCCCTTAACTCTATCTTCTCCATGGGTACTGCAATGTGGCTGCCCCTGCAATCTGACCCCAGCTATGTAACAAGCTGGAATATGTGAATAAACAATTTCACTGTTCCGTAATGTATACATGACAAATAAAGGCTTCTAAAAAATCTATTGGCAAGTTGCTTTATCCAAATGTGCATGGGGAAACTCCCACTTTTGTGACTCCCAGAGGATTATACTCTTACAAGCTCATGAGTTTTAATCTAGCACGACAATCCACAGACTCATGAACCAGGTATTCATGGGGTTCAAATCTTGCGATGTGTATTTAGATGATTTAGTTGTCTCTAAAGGCACCTGCAAACAACATTTATGGCGAATTCCTTCCCTGTTTCTCTAATTATCTGAAGCCTCTCTCACATTAATTTGGTGAAATGTGAATTTGCTAGAGCCATGGTGACTTATCTGGGAAAAGTTGTGGATCAAGCTCAGGTGTGTCCTGTGTGGGCCAAAGTCCTGGCTATAGATTATTTCCAAACTCCCGCTACCAAAAAGGAATTAATGAGATTCTTGGGAATGGTTGGCTACAATCGGACTGTTTGTAAAAATAAATAAATAAATAAATAAATAATAATAACAACCTATTGACATTCCTGTACATGCTGTAAAACATGAACCTGTTGTTAATGCGGTGGTGTTTGTTTCTCTGACTATACCATCTGGATATACGCCACATAAAGGGCATAGATAATGTGTTGGCCAATGTGTTATCGTATGCAGCAACAACAGCAGAAACCTTGCCTGTGTTGCTCCTGTTTTCTTCTCTGTTTACTTGTTTCCCAGAGTTCGCAGAAAATTTGTGGGAAGAGAGCAATGGAGACACAACTAGACCACCAAAATGGTGACTAATCTAAAACATATTTTGTTCTGTAAGCTTGGTGAATCTATAGTTTAATAATTTTAAGTTCGTTATGTACACATAACTGTCTAGCATGTGACAGAACCAATGTTCTATTTTATGGGGAGCATGTCATGCCCTGTCTGCCCATGCTTTCATTGTGGTTTGTGTGAATGTCTGTGTTGTGGGCATAGGGGCATAGCAGCAGGGGTAACTAAGTGTACAAGAGGATACACCAGCATGTGGGGTGTGGCTGGAGCCTTTAAAAAGGCTGCTGCTGACTGTCAAGAGGAGAATGATTTGGATACTTATATAGCTGACAACTTATATAGCCGTGTCTGGCGGATTTGGCCACTTGAGTTGCTATTAGCTTTTTTTTTTTTCATTTATGTTGTGATTGTGTCTGATAGATTTGATTGTTTGTTAGAAATAAACGTTACACCATTTTTGTCTCTTTTGTTTAGCCAGTAGTTCAAATACCTCTGCAAACAGGTAACTTAGGGTTAGAAGTGTTTTACTTAGCAGCTTCTTTCCCCTTCAGTCTCCTCTTCAGCAGGTCAAACGCATGCTCACATTGGGGTAAGGTCTGGTGATTGAAAACCTTCCACTTTTTCCCCTGATGAAGTACTTTGCTGTGTTAGCAGTGTGTTTTGGGTCATTGTCTTGCAGCATGTTGAAGTTCCTCCCAATTAGAGCGGATTCATTTCTCTGTAAATTGGCAGACAAAGTTTCTGTAGACTTCTGAACTTATTCTGTTGCTACCATGAGTTTCATCATCGATAAAGATTAGTGAGCCCCCATGCAAGCCCAAGTGATGACACTACCTCCAACGTGCTTTTCCTCCCATGTTAATTTATGGTTTTTACAACAAATGCAGTCTTCAAAGGCGAAATCCAGGGTTCAAACCAAGAGTAGACATTCAGAGCCATACCCAAATGTCTTCAGTGTATAACAAAAACAGAAGAGTTGGCCTTGCTGTTCCAAATGCTTTCAAAGTGGACTGGGTAGTAATATATGATATAAACTATATAAAACTATAAAACATATATATTACTAGCATATACAGTACTAACAAGCAATAAAACTATATAAATATAAAAACTATATGGGAAGTGCACATCAGAAAAAAATAATTTTATTTTCAGCTCCAACCTGAGTTTTGCATTGACGATGACATCCAGTCAAGTCAAAGTCAAGTCAAAATTTATTTCTATAGCACAATTAAAAGCAACAGAGTTGTGCCAAAGTGCTGTAAGTGCATATAAAAGCATAAAAGGAAACATGCATCATATGAAAAATAAACACATAAAATAGAATCAGAGCAAATTGACATCAAAGCCTTAAACTGACATTAATCAAAAGCCAGAGAAAACAAATAAGATTTAAGAACAGACTTAAAACTAGCTAGTGAAGGAGCAAGTCTCACATTTACAGGCAAACTATTCCAAAGTTTAGGGGCTGCAGCTGAAAAAGCCCGACCACCCTTGGTTTTACAGTGACAACGTGGGACAGTTAAGAGAAGCTGATTACTAGATCTAAGTGCTCTTTGAGGAGACCTTGAACAAGTTTTTGGACAAAGTTTTAAAAGAAATTAATTGCCACAGTGACATGGGTGACATGGAAAGTAGCACTTTTCTTGAGGAGAATATTGCTTCTGATAGGTAAGTGGTTGCACACAACTCCGCTAGCTAGAATAGTGATCAATCTGTGACCTCTATATATCTGCAATGTATGTGTAGAAGTGGTAAGACATAAGTGCATAAAATCAATGAGTTTACTGAGTGCAAAGTGGAAATCATCATCAAGGGTTGAAACCAGGAAAATAGCTCGGAAATGGGGAAAAAGAGAATACAGATACAACGTCTCAGAGACGTGCATATACATTTAATGAAACCTCGCAAACACACCGAGAAACATCGAGAAAACTAAATCCATAAAGTAATTAGGGAACTAAAATTGGAACAGCAGAATACAATTGGGATGATTACACACGACAAGACAAAACTGGTGGTGGTGCAGTCTGAAGACTCAGAGGGAGTACCAAGATTTGAAGAAGGCGATCATCCAGTGGGTCCACTGAATTAACCAGAAAATTGGATTACATGATGGTGTATCTGGTGGCAAGTGGCTCCTCTCTCTGTTTCTCACTCTCTCTGTCTTTCAATCTCCCTCTCAGCCCCCTCTCATTCCTGCTCCTCAAAATTGAGGAGCGTTCCCTCCTAAACCACAGGCTTCCAGGCTTTTCCAGGCAGCTCACCATAACCCTACTGCTGGGCATTTAGGACTGGATTAGACACTAAACCATTTCATGGCCCATTTCCTTTGATTGGGCATTTGCGATATTGTATACAGGTGGTGTGTGGCATGATGCAAATGTCAGCTGGTGAATCTTTGATCCACCACAAACTTCCACTGATTGAGGTCCCCTTCAAAGAATTGCTATGGACTTTGTCAGGCCATCAGAAAGGAGTGCATAAGGACATTGTTTTGTGTTAGTTTTAGTGGATTACACAATGTAATGTCCAGAAGCAGTGCCTCTTTGCACTCTTTAGAGTAACCTCCTGCATCAGAATATCATATGATTGTTAACACACTCTTTTATTCTCAGGATTTCTCAGACAGAAGGCTGAGGGCCATGTTGTCCCAGGTGGTGGGACTAATACTACAATACGTGAAGAGATTAAAATAGCATGACAATCATATGAAGTAAAAATGAACTAAAAATGATGTTATTTTTAGTCCCCCAAAACATTAAGATGGGCCAGAGGGTTCCTGACGTAGTGGAGAATATAGTCAAGAAGAAAATTAGTGGAGAATATAGTCTTGCAATTGTCCAGGAGTTTTATCTACATACTCACCAAAGAATGGTAAGTTCTCTGAATTTTAGGATCAGGAGGCAGTCTGTGCTGGAAAGTGGCAGATGCAATTGATGCAAATAATTTTTTTAATGAAATGTATGATTCTACATTTTTTTGTAATGCCTAGCATTACTGATTATTCGTTACCAAGGGGTATAGATGGTCAAAGAAATGTTTACCCAACATACAGTAGCTATTGTGGGAAAAAAAAGGAACAGAAATCACTACAGGCATGGAAAGTGAAGGTAAAACAGGCTGTCACATTGTCACCCCTCCTCTGATCATGGGCCACAAATGAAACTTTACCATAGAGACTTTGCATTTCCATTTGCATAAATACCACATATGCTTCCTGTTAAACTTGATGACACATCAGACCACACACACACACACACTTTCTCTCATCTCATCTCTCGATCTGTAGTGATACATGGAGTCTATCTTTACACTCTTGCATGTTGCAATCGCCATCATCAATTTTTCCAGAGCTAATAAGACTACTTGTACCCTGCATGGAGAGCCTGTATACCCACATATATGGAAGAATGGCGATATCATAGTTGGAGCAATTTTCCCCTTTCACAGTAGTTGGGAAATCACAGATTCATCCTATTCGGCCAGGCCATCTTCAATGAAGTGTATGAGGTAAGTAGCATAGGAAAATAATGATCCACAAGAAAAAAAGTTACTGTTAGCTAAATAATATTAAGTCATTTATATGTACTTTTTTTCTGATTTTTAATCAGTCTGGACTTCAGAGCTTTCCAGTATTCACAGTCACTGATCTTTGCAACAGAGGAGATCAACAACAGTTCATCTTTACTACCTGGAGTCTCACTGGGCTACAAGATCTATGACACCTGTGGTTCCGCAGCATTGGGTGTTAAAGCGGCAATGACACTAATTAACGGAAATGAGAACTCAGCCTCTGATGACATCTGCACAAAGCCAGCCCAGGTGCAAGCCATAATAGGAGAGACATACTCATCAGTGTCCATGGCTATAGCAAAGAGTGTAGGACCTTTCAGCATTCCCTTAGTAAGAATTTATGCAATATTTATAATTTTTGGGGTATTACAACACCATTTAAAAAAGTAAAGAAACAAACAGCTGGAAAGAAATTTTGTAGTTTATTTCTGATATTAGGTAGAAAAATCCTGACTGAACCTAATGCCTGAAATGACTGTGTGAATCTAATTTTAGATCAGTTACTTTGCCACCTGCGAATGTCTCAGTGACAAGACGAAATATCCATCATTTCTGCGCACTGTTCCCAGCGATTATTACCAGAGCAGAGCACTGGCAGAGATGGTTAAGCACTTTGGATGGACCTGGGTGGGAGCAATAAGAAGAGATGATGACTATGGTAACAATGGAATGGCTACATTTACCAAAGTTGCAGAGCAATTGGGCATATGTTTAGAATACTCCCTTCCATTTTTTAGAACCTACTCACAGGAGAAAGTGCTAAGAATTGTTGAGCAAATTAAAAGCTCCACTTCTCGAGTGATAGTGGGATTTCTTACTCAATGGGATTTGGAAATTTTGGTGCATGTGTTTTCCGAACACAACATCACTGGATATCAGTGGGTGGGAACTGAGGGCTGGATCGCTGATCCTATAGTGGCCACACATGATAAGCACAACATACTGCAAGGAGCCATAGGGCTAGCCATTCCCAAAACAAAGGTGGCAGGGCTGAAGGACTTCATTCTAGATATAAAGCCACTGAAGTCTGTAGGAAGTGCCATTTTTATAAAATTTTGGGAGGCTTTGTTTAAGTGTAAATATACAATGCAGAATGATTCAGAGAACTCACCAGTGTGCACAGGAGAAGAGAAACTGTCTGAGATGGAAAATGCTTTCACTGACATGTCACTGATGCCCATTTTCAGTAATGTGTATAAAGGAGTGTATGCCATTGCCCACACCCTACATGAACTTCTTGGCTGCAAACAAACATGTCCTACAAATAAGCAGCCCGATCCTTTCACAGTGAGTTAATACTGTTACAAAGACAGTTTTTCACATAGACTTTAGACCTTTGCCACATATATGCCTCGTTAATTTGAAATGAATTAATATTATTATTTGTATTATTTTTAGCCAAAAAACAATTTTATTAATTAACATATACATTTTCTCTATTTCTCAAGTTTCTAGAACACCTCAAAAAGGTACATTTCAAGACCAAAGAAGGTGAAGTTGTTTATTTTGATAAAAATGGTGACCCACCAGCAAAATATGATATAATAAACTGGCAATTAAATAAAGATCGGCAAAGTGAATTTGTTACTGTTGGACTTTACGACTCCTCTCTTCCTGCTCATGGTCGATTAGCAGTAAACATGGCCACGATTGTGTGGGCACAAAATTCCCATAAGGTGAGTATGAGATATAAATTGTATAAATTGCAATTTGCTTTTAAAAAACAATCCCTACATTTCAAATATTTAGTTAATGACATGTTTATTGTTTGTTTAAATTGTTTAAGAACCAAATGTGGAAAAATGTTGAAAATATTTAGGATTCCATTATAAATATTCATATCGATAATAGGTACCAATATCTATATGCCATGAGAGCTGTCCTCCAGGCACCAGAAAAGCTGTACAGAAAGGAAAACCCATCTGCTGCTTTGACTGTATTCCATGTGCTGCAGGAGAGTTCAGTAATATGACAGGTAAAAGATTACCTAGAAAGGACAAGGGAGAAAAAATCCTCAGATTCTCCAACGTGCTCAGTAATATTTACCAGCCAATTTCCTTATAAAATTGCACAAAGTGTATCTGCGACTACTATTTCTTTTTTTTAAGCAAACGGTTGTCACACCAGAAATTGACCTTGTTTAGTTTACTAATATTTACTGCACTGTATGTTTTTTTTTATGTAGAAACTTTTACTTTCGTTATTTTTGAAAGTATCTTTTCTCTCATTTTCTTTACAGCCTTTCTTTGCATGTGCCTAAGTCTTTGCATATGTACACACACATACATATATATATATATATATATATATATAAAACACACTTTTCTTCAGAAGATATTCTAAATACACTGTGAGAACTTAAATTGGCATTATCTATATAATTTATATTTATATTATATAGACATCTGTCTATATAATTTGTTAAGACTTCTCTCTTTTCTCTATGACAGACTCTATTGAATGTGAGCAGTGCCAGCAAGATTACTGGTCAAATGCACACAAGAATGAATGTGTAAAGAAGGAAATTGAATATTTGTCCTATGAGGAAACTATGGGAATTTTGCTGACAGCAGTGTCCATTTTTGGTGCATTTATGACAGTAGTAATAGCAGTCATATTCTTTAGATATAAAAATACGCCAATAGTCAAAGCCAACAACTCTGAACTGAGCTTCCTGCTGCTCTTTGCACTGGCTCTATGTTTCCTTTGTTCACTTACTTTCATCGGACGGCCCTCTGAATGGTCCTGTATGCTGCGCCACACAGCGTTTGGGATCACTTTTGTCCTCTGCATTTCCTGTGTTCTGGGAAAAACAATGGTAGTGTTAATGGCCTTCAGAGCTACACTTCCAGGCAGTGATGTCATGAAATGTTTTGGGCCTCCACAGCAGAGACTCAGTGTTCTTGCCTTCACTCTCATACAGGTGCTTATCTGTGTTCTTTGGTTAACAATATCCCCTCCTTTTCCTTTCAAAAATCTAAAGCACTACAAAGACAAGATCATTCTAGAGTGTCATTTAGGTTCAAATTTAGGTTTCTGGGCTGTGCTGGGTTATATAGGATTTTTGGCACTTTTATGTTTTGTTTTGGCTTTTCTGGCTCGAAAGTTGCCTGATAATTTTAATGAAGCTAAGTTCATTACATTCAGCATGCTAATGTTCTCTGCAGTTTGGATCACATTTATTCCAGCTTATGTCAGCTCTCCTGGAAAATTTACTGTAGCTGTGGAGATATTTGCCATTTTAGCCTCCAGCTTTGGTTTGCTATTCTGTATCTTTCTTCCGAAATGTTATATAATTATACTGAAGCCAGAGAAAAACACTAAAAAACAAATCATGGGAAAAGTTAAGTGAGTTAATAGTTTAATTATTAATCAGTACTATGGCCCTATATAACGCATATTGCCCACTTAGTCTTAAACTCGGTTGATCAATACATTTTTCAGACAACTAATTACAGTTCAAAATACTTTAAAAGAATATGAAAACATTGGCTATTAGCTCTGTTGTTTTAAAATAATGCTACAATTATTGAAGCATATTTCTACTTATTTCTATTATTTCTATTCCAGAAATGCTGTACTACCAAAGTATATATTCCAAGAATTTTATTGTTAGGTTTTGTCACTTAACTTCCACTATAGAAATAAATACTATTCTTAACAGTAGCATCATTCATCCAACTGTATGTAAATTGGTGTTACATCCAATCCACTCGTATAAAGGTGTTCAGTAAATAAATACAACCCAATTCTCTTGGAGAATTATGATATGATACAAAGGGAGTAATACCTTAGGGCCTATCTGTAACTGAATTGTTTAATAAATTGCAACATATCCCAGTTTCAGCAGTAGCTTACAATAGTTTTATATACATACATACATACATACATTATATATAATTATTGTAAGCTACTGAGTAGTCAGATCACCAGAGCAGTAAAATAATGAATGATTTATATGGAAAAACCATCTCATAAAATTAATAAAATTATTTTTGAAGAGTTTGTGGTGTGAATATTTCTATAGAAACTACCTGTAGTGGATAATTTTATAGAGTGGATGTTTTTAAATCAGGACCTAAGTAACAATTGTGTGATCCTCACCAACTTCTGTAAACAAACAAATAACCTCCGGTGACAACAAAAAAAAAACACAACATATTTTATTATGTAGCCATTGTTACTAAAACGTAAACCAACATTCAGAAACCAGAAAAATAAGTACACCCTATAAGTCAGTAACACATAGAACTATCTTCAGCCACAATAACTTGAAGTGGCTTCTCTGTAGGAGTTTATCAGTCTCTCACTTCGTTTTAGAGAAATTTTGGCCCACTCTTTTTACAACATTGCTTCAGTTCATTGATGTTTGAGAGCACTTGTTTACGCACAGCTCTCAATGGGGTTGAGATCTGGACTGTTGCTTGGCCATTCCAACACTATTTTTTTTTTCTTCTTTAACCATTCAGATGTTGATTTGCTGGTGTGCTTGAGATCAATTTCTTGTTGCATGATCCAATTCCTGCCCAGCTTAAGCTGCTGGACAGCCTCACATTTGTCTCAAGAATATTCTAATATAAAGAGAAGTTCATCATTGTCTCAATGACTATGAGTTTCCCAGGTCCTGTGGCAGCAAAACAGGGCCAAATCATCACCCCTCCACCAACCATGTTTGACAACTGGTATCAGGTGTTTGTGGTGATAGGCTGTGTTTAGTTTTCACCAAACATGGTGCTGTGTATGATGACCAAACATCTCCACCTTTGTCTCATCAGTCTAAAGGATATTGTTCCAGATGTTTTGTGGTTTGTTCAGATGCAATAAGTCATGCTGCCATATTCTTTTTGAAAAGGAGGGGCTTTTTCCTAGCCACCCTTCCATGAAAGCCATACTTGTTCAGTCTTTTTCTAACTGTGCTGTCATGATCATAAACAATGTGCTTACAGAGGCATGTAGGTAGCTCTTGGGTTTTTCTTTATATCTTTGAGCATTAAATGGTCTAACGGTGGACTGAATTTGTTGGGACGCCTACTCCTGAGAAGATTAGCAACTGTGTTGAAGGCTCTCTGTTTGTAAATAATCCTTCACTGTAGTAACAATTTCAAAGTGTTTGGAGGTGGATTTATAAACCTTCCCAGATTGATAAGATGCAACAGTTGCTTCTCTGAGGGCATGGCTGATGTCCTTTCTTCTTGGCATGATGTAGACACACACCTGAGTGCTCCAGAACCCCAAACTGCCAAAAGTTCTGCCTTTATCGTTTAATCTCGTGCATTTCCTTAGTAACACCTGGCTGCTAATTTCTCTGTTAATGATTGTGGATGTAGGAAGAGTGTACTTATTTTTCCCAATGGGTCTCTGAATGTTGGTTTACTTTTTAGGAAAAAACAAGTACATATTGAAATATGTTGTGTTTTTTGTTGTCATTGTCACCTGAGGTTATTTGTTTGTTTGTTTTTTATAGAAGTTGGTGAGTACCACACAATTGTTATTTAGGCCCTGATAAATAAAAATATAGAATTGA
Organism: Pangasius sanitwongsei; assembly: GCA_037576675.1. Classification (NCBI taxonomy): domain Eukaryota; kingdom Metazoa; phylum Chordata; class Actinopteri; order Siluriformes; family Pangasiidae; genus Pangasius; species Pangasius sanitwongsei. The sequence continues at coordinate 3,345,774 of CM075008.1, read as the reverse complement.
AGGAGGGTGTACTTTCTTTTTCCCATGACTGTAATGTTGTTACCCTGTAATGTATGAAATGTGTCAATTAAAACAAATGATTGTTTAATCTGAGATTAAACTCACTGTCTGAGACAGTGGAAAGGGTGGCCTTGCTTGTAGAATGTAAAAAAGTACAGTCTTGCAAGCCAGTGAGGGTGTAAATGTAAACGAATTACATTGACTATCATCAATTCTACACATTGCTATACCAACTCAAGATGCAGCTCCTACCTTAGTGATGCCACACTGCACAGGTCTTCGGCCATGTAGGAAGACATCTGTCTTCTAACTGTTTCACTGGAAACCCTGATGACACTGTCTTGTGGAGGAAGTCTGTCTTTAGCCACTGCAGGCTAAAGACAGTAGTGTAAGTATCACTACAGTGGAGTAATGCTGGGAGCCAGGTGGATTTGGAGTGAAGGAGGAGAATAAACGTTGAATAAATCAAGGTGAAAGATGCAGGAATCCTGAAAGTTGAGGCTGCACTTTCATAAAAAGAAGAGAACTTTGAATGACAGTTAATTACAGGCCCTCTTGTGCAGCACATTTGGGCAGGTACTTGTGGAAGGCATGCGGCAGAGATTACACAAATACCACTGGTATTATCATTAAACACAGTTTGAATGGATTCTATGCACGGTCACTTCCGCATTTAGTCTCAGTGGCCACCGCAACTTCTGGTGCTGCACTGAAAGTGATTTTCTGTTATATTCTGCTTTTACAGTCTCACTACTGTTATTATGTTAGTACAGTAAGTATGATTCTTTAGAACTATAAATGTCACTAATTTTGTGCATTTTTTCAGTTTCTGATAAGGATCTGTTGACAAGAAAGATCAGTGTGAGGGAGACTTGTTTCAGATCTATGAGAAAGTCTGAGAAGCTACATAGTCTCAGAGTAGGAAGACAAAACTGGAGAACTGAAGAATGAAGTTATTGTTCTTATGGGAGTCGATGGCTCAATAAAATCATCCCACTTTAAGTAACAACTGCAGACTCTTGTATTAGGAGTGATGTTAAAATCCTCATTCCAAACATTGTGAATCCACTTTTTGTCGTCGAAAGGGAAATCATGGAAACTAAGCACAGACTTAAACCTTGAGGATGTGTCACAGAATGGCACACAGCAATACTGAGATTATGCACCTTCACGCTGAAGGTGTTTAAAGCTCCTGAAACTCATTACTAAAAATGTTATTGTGGAGGCGGGGGCGTGGTCGAGCATCAGCTGTGGACGGAGAGGAGGCGGGTCGAACCGGCAGGTAACACGTGATGTTTCTCACTTGTATCCTTACCAGGCGCCCGTTCTTCGTACATCGCTTATTACATCCGAGATCAAAAGACACATCCAAGATAATATGATCCAGCTAATCATTATCTGGCTAATTAGGTTCTTCGAACACACCTGTTGTTGATGATTAGTATGGCTGGATTGAGTTATCTGAGACCATTGCGCGTTCATGCACTGGTTTAAAAGGGGCTATGTATCAATAGTAGAAACACTGATCAGCAACGCTGCTATTGGTTGCCCACAATGGCCAAAGAGCGTGCCCACTTTTTCTCATCGACAGAACAAGAACTCTTAATGGAAGGCTATGGCGAGTTCCATAATTTAATAAAAACGTCAGGGAACACCTCAAAGGCTGCAAAAGCCAGGAGAGAGGGTTGGCAAAAAGTTGCAGACAAATTAAATGCGTAAGTAGTGACAGTGTTAGATGTTTTTATCACTTATTACAGTATATATTATGTACTTTTCTTTTTTTTTTTTAATTTTCATAATTACTTTAATCTTTTATATTAGAGCCACCAAGTGACCCACTAGAACTTGGGAACAAGTAAAGGTGAAATACAAGAATAATGGTAATGTTAACTTCATATACTGTTCTTAGTCTTTTTTTTAAAAGACTGTGAAATGATGTACTTGTTTGTCCAATAGTGTAAAGGAAAGTGCCACTTGCAAAGAATCTCAACGCGATGCACACAGTTTGTGCTGTGCGAGTCGAACTTTTAATATGAGGTTCCAACAAATGAATTATGTAAATAACACCCTCACGTGAAAAACAATATCTTTCAAAAAGTGCACTATCGCGCTGTGCTAATGGATCCTGTCTGTCTCGCAAAACGCGATTAATTCTAAAAGCTCTGCGAATTATCCTCGCACCTTCCGCAACAGGTTGCTCTCGTAAAAACGGGCAAGACATGGCTGCAACAGACTTCCCGTATCACCTCCACTTATAAAGCCGCGATCTAATCCTGTATACATGAAATAAGCCTGCTCCCGAGTAGGTTTAAGCTTACCAACCCGTTGCTATGACAACAACTTCAGGATGAGCGTCGAAGAACCAAATAATCCAAGATCATCAACAATCGTCAACAATCAAATCCAGCTAAGTGTGTTAGCGACGTACGAAGAACGGGCCCCAGGAGTCTAATTATTTGTCTTTTTTGCTTTTAGGGACAGCCTGAAAACTTTCGGAGAATACTATACCGGAAGCTCGCGTAGCCACTGAGATTTTAGAGGAAATACGTAGGCAGTAGGCTGTGCAATGAAGAAGTTCAGTGTCTCAGAATGCACTTATTGTGTTTCAATACCAACAGTATGAAACACCAAAACTTCATTTACTGAAGTATACTCAATATAACACACATGTGCCCACACACACTCTCACACCCCCTAGCCTTTTGCAGGCCTGTAACGTCGCTTGTGAGCATGGGGGCCTTGAATACAGCAAATGGCCTCTTCACTCTAAAGAGCAAAGCAAATTAAACAGATCACCTGAACTCCCTTTTTTAAAGGCAGATGATGCCCACAAATTAGTACTCCTAGGCTACAGCAAACCATACTTTGGCCCCCCACTGCAGTCAGCAAAATGGCAGCGCGATCCTCTAGCGCGACGCCAGAGGAACTCTAAGCCTCAGGGTGATTTAGAGTGCTGTCTGGTTCTATGATCCAGTTCAGTAGTACTCTTCCTCGAAATAACATTTTTTTTTAAAAAAAATGAGACGCCTGTTTGGCAATCGCAGTTATTTCTCGCTCTCAATCACAGAAGAATAAACGAAGCTTCGTGAAAAGATCTTTATAAACTCTTATAACCTACAGAGAAACAAAGAAACACAGAAGGTTTCTACAACACTTCTTACACATAAAATTTAACTCTACCACACCGATTTATGGATATATACACTTTTTATGGCTTAAGTCACGAGCAACACTGACGCCTCTTTCCGATCGACTGTCGTTCGTTTTTCTCACTCCCCCTCTCTCCAATCAGAATTTACATCCCTTCTACAAGGGCGGGAGCAAGTTAAATAATAACCAATCACAAATCAAATAATAAACACGCTGACAAAAGGCACGTTTTGAGGAAGTGCATTTCAAACAAACACTATAGTTTACCGTAACTCTTAAAGGGGCAATAACCTTCTTTTCATGAAAAGAAATTAAAAAGGCAAAACCCTAGATAGGTTATCAGCTGAGCACACAGACACTGTTATGATACTATTTGAATCATATAAATCTTAGAAATAATACCATACTAAGTACATAAATGTTGCTGTACTTAATAACAACCCTAGCTGGGCTACATAAATTTGGAAAAGAAACACTACCTAGCTAGCTACACTTTTTCAATTTTAGAAATAATGTGAAATATAATAAAAGCTTTAAAGCTGTTGCACACTTGAGCTAAGTGTGTAATATGTGTGTCCTCTGACAGCTATTCTAATATTAAAGTGTGAGCACCAGCAAATGGTCCACTTTAAACACCAAAACACTGAAATATATGTAAAATGTGATAAAATTAAAATGAGCTTTGGCTAACTTACTAAAAACAAAGTTACTAGTTAGCTAACATGAGCTAACTAGCTAATCTGCTTTCATTATTAGTAAATCCATTTAACTGTAACAATTTTAATTTGCTTTCAACTCAGTTCAGATCAGCAGTTTAAATCGGTTATGCTTTGGAAACTTCGTTTTGGCATCTTTTTTTTTTTCTTATTAGTAACTAATGAGTAAGATGATTAGTCGCTGCCAAACATTAGTTATTTTGGTCAGACTCATTTCAGTAACATTACCCCAAGCAGAATTTACCTTTCAGATAAATTATTTTAAAAATAAAATATTTATGAGGAGTTGTAGATGTGTTATTGGCCTACTACACAATTTTTGTGGTCTGGCCCACTTAACTTTTTTAGTGAATGTAATGTGTAATGTTCCCTAAAATTAGTTTGACACCCCTGACTTAAAGCACAATAATGTCATGGTAGTATAATCTCATTGTCTCAATCTCATAGCTTTTGTCTTTTTTGTCACATTGTATGTCATTTAGCACATGCTGTGTTCATGTTCTTGCCATGCGTATCTAGTTCTTATTTGTTTTGTTTCATTTCAGTGTCTTTGTTTTCACTCTAATAGACACCAATCTGCACTTGCATCTGTCTCCGCTATCAGTCCATGATAGAAAGCGAGACCCAACTATAGATGCAGCAGATTTTTTTCAAGGGCCAACAAGATCTCCTGGAAAAGAACCGTCTGATGTGGGAACTACAGGAAAAGAGAGAATGAGTCAGTGCCACATTGGAATGGGTTAAAGCCATGCACCCCCTGAGAAAATATTTTGAAGAGGGGGCTCCCGACCAGAGTGGAATCATCTCCTTCCCTCCCTACCCAACTTGAGCAACTGCTCCCCGGGCACCACAGCAAAAAAAGGCTGCCCACTGCTCCGTGTGTGTGTTCACTACTGTGTGTGTGTGTGTGCGCACTTGGATGGGTTAAATGCAGCCCACAAATTCCGATTAGAGGTCACCATACTTGGGTATGGGTAGCCATACTTGGCTACACGTCACTTCACTTTCAATTTCAGCTCTGCTTCGGACGCCACTCCACCTGCCTGCTCTGCTGAGGACGTCACTCCACCTCCATGCTCGGTTGAGGACGTCGGTCCACCTCCCAGCTTTACTGAGGACATCGCTCTGCCTCCTTGTCGCCACCTTCATCTCCTGCCTCCGCTAAGTGCATTGTTCCCCATGGACCTTGTCAGCCTAAGGGCCCCCATCAGCAAGGATATTTTGTTTGGTTTTCCAGGAACCCCTCTGAACTGAATATAGCGCTGGTGGCCGAGCTGAAAAGCCTGGAACTCAAAAAAGGAATAATGTTCTGAGGCCCTGTTACAAATGCAGGTGGAGGATTCACAGGTGCTCCGTGGGCTAGGTACAACGAGCCAGTACTCCAGATGCAGTTTGCCTTCCCAGCCCTTGGGTAACTCAGATGAAAATGGCCCGCAGGATGACTCAGAGGCATATTTGGACCTCTTTGAGCATGCAGCAGTGGTATGGGGCTGGTCAGAACCACAGTGGGCAGTCTGTGTCCTTTAGTCCTTTACTGGTTTTATGAGAAGCCTAGCTCATGGACCTGCATCTACATCTTATGAACCAGATGGAATATGAAGATCTCGAGAAAACGATCTTGCAGTGGGTCACCATTGCAACATGGAGCAACATCTCCAGGGGTTTCAATCCTTGAATCCTCAGTCTTTAGAATCAGAATCAGAAACAATTTATTGCCAGGTACAGTAAAGGACACTCTACAGTACTAGGAATTTGTCTTGATGTC
>CM075008.1:3296060-3310217 GCA_037576675.1 Pangasius sanitwongsei | reverse complement strand
AACAGTTTCTTCCCCCAAGCCATCAGACTCCTCAACACTCAGAAACTGGACTGAAAGAACACACACACATACATACACACACAACTGTGCATCCTCCATCCTCTTTGCAATTTTTTGCACATTACATTATGCTGCTACGATATTTATTATACTGTACATAGGCTGCTACTTCTTATGTATACACTATTTCAGCAACTTATATTGTACTCTTTGCACTATTGTCATTGGATTCATTTTCTAATAGAACTGTGTACTGGTCATCGCTGCACTGGGACTTAGACACAAACAGTTTAAGGTGTGACACATGGAATGTGTAGTGGATGCACATAGATGGAGCAAGTACAGCATATAGATTTATGTGTCGTAATGGCCCTACATAGTGTGGAACCAGTTTACACAATTCCATATGTAGCGGGAAGTCTTTGGTGGATAACCAGACCCAGTGACCTTGGCAGAAGATGGGACTTCCCCACTTATTAAGGTCAGCAACTCGATTACATTCCACAGATGTGGCCCTTATGGATGCAATGGCCTTCTGCCATAATCTCTGGCAATGTAGGAAGAACTGCTCGGCTGCCAGGATCCCAACTTCATGCACTTGCTCTAGAAATATGGGTGAAGAAAACCCAAAATGCCACTCAAATGGCAACATGTTCAATGATGAATGCCAGAAGATGTTATGGGCATATTCGACCCATGCCAGGGCCTCCGCCCATGAGGATGAATTGCTTGAAGCAAGGCAGTAAAAAGTATGGCCTAGGTCTTGATTGACCCTCTTGGTCTGACCATTTGATTGGTGGTGGAAGCCAGAGGAAAAGTTTACAGAGGCCACCATGATCTGGCAGAAGGCCTTTCTATAATGGCTAGTGAATTGGGACACCTGGTCAGACACCAGATTACCACACATCCTGTGCACATGAACAGAATGTTGCATTAATAGCTCTGTCATCTCCTTGGCAGAAAGGATCTTAGATAGAGCTGCAAATTTGCAGGACCCAGGAAGACTCGTAACAAAGTCCAGGGACATGTGGGACCATGGGAGGTTGGGGATAGGAAAGGGATGCAGGGACCCTTATTGCGGGTGAACACCTGACAAGCCGCAATAAAAGCCCAGATGTCTTTCTCATTATTCAGCCACCAAAAGTGCCACCTAAGAAACTCAAGGGTCCTGGTAACTCCTGGGTGTCTGGAGAATGGGGATGTATGCCCTCACTCCAAGACATGGCGTGTTGTGATGGGAGCATATAATTTTCCCAGGAGACCGCCTTCTGGGTCATTCTCCTGCTGTAAGGCTTCTCTGATGGCAGTCTCTAGAACCTAGTGGAGTGGAGCTGGGATTATAGGCTAGAACCCATTGGCAGGACAGGGCATCAGTCTTACTATTCTTTGAACCTGGCCTATATGAAAGGACAAAGTCGAGCCTGCCAAAAAAAGCACACCTTGCTTGGTGGGGATTGAGACACTTGGCCTGTTGGATATATATGGATATATGAATTGGTGCTTAGACCCCTCTAGCCAATGCCTACCTTTTACCATGGCCAGCTTCAATATCATAATTTTGTTCCGCCAGAGTAAGCCTGTGTGAATAGAATGCACAAGGGTGGAGCTTGTGTAACGATTGCTGTCCCCAATGTGGCCCTAACACATCCCACACAACCATCACAAACTTTAAATGGACGACGCACACAAGATTCTGGTTGTCTGTTCTTTCTTTTATTCTCCACCGCAATGATAAGCATGTCTGAGGAATACATCAAAATGTATTATTAGACAGAGTGAAAACACTGCAGACATAAACGACCGCAGCAATGTCAGCCATTTTCCGCTGAACTACATACAACTTGTAACAATTCCATGTTAACAAAATAACAAAAATAAACATGAAAATCGCATACCTGAGGAATACATCAAAATGTATTATTAGACAGGGTGAAAACACTGCAGACATAAACCACTGAAATAAGAAAAACATAAAATGAACAAACTCTCTCATTAAGGGTAACTGTGTGTATTCCATTTAGCCATCTGATGCTATATCAGCAGCAGTACGTTAATTTCACCGCATGAGACACGAGGCACAACGATAAGTACTCAACAAAGTTTCCATTGGACATAAAGTCCCATCCAACTCACTGTGCATTTGATGATATAATCACTACAAACTTTTACATTTGAAAAACTCATATTAAACACATTTTTATCTCTTTGTTTTAAACACCATAAACAGGAGAGAAGAGAAACACGCTTACCTGCAGCCATTTTCTGCTGAACTACGGTAGGCGCGCAAGGACAAAATAATGAATGTCTGCAATGCATTAACCACTAGGGGGCATCAAAACACCATTTGATTTAATTTATCCTCTAGTTTCATGTAATTCAACACCATGAATATCACTACAATTAATGTTCTTTTTAACTCCGTTACATTTGCGATAAAGACCCGATGGCTGCAAGTGTAGCGCTCCCACACCTATGTCAGAGGTATCAAGTTCTACAACAAATGGTTTCCTGGGATCGGGCATTTGGAGGACTGGGGAGGTTGTTAGCCTCCTCTTGAGCTCCTCAAATACCTCCTGAGCCTCAGAGGTCCAATGAAAACATCCTGGAGTCTTCCAGGTCAGTGTGATTAGAGGGGCCACAACTGCACTGAATTTTCAGACAAACCTGCAGAAAAGGGAGAAGGCAAGTGGACTGGAGCTTGTCAGTGGGGAGGTTGAAGTCTGAAGGAGAGTGAGAGGGCAGTTGTCAGTAGGGAAAAGACTGATATGCATGTCCATTTCTTCAAGAAAGTCTCCTAGGGGACCAGTAGGGTTGTAGATGACAATAGTGAGAAGGTTGATCAGAAAGGTAACTGTAACTGCATGGAATTCAAAGGATGAAATGTTGAGACAGGGGAAGAAGTGTGAAGCATCATCTCTGAGACAGCAGAAAAGCTATACCACCACCCCTGCCAGTTTATCATGGAGTGTAAGAGAAACTATAAGCAGAGGATAGAGCAGCCAGTGTAGCTGAGTTCTGGGGAGAGATCCAGGTTTCAGTTATTGACCGATAGTGGAGAGAGTAATGGGATGCTAAAGCTGAGTTGAAGTCAGCTTTCTTTACAGCAGACTGGCAGTTCCAGAGCCCACCTACCACCGCTGTTTGAGACTATGACCATAGTGAAGGGTAGATGAGGTTATTGGTAGTTCAGCCTCTGGTTTGTGGATGAAAGCTTCTGTGTCAGTGAGGTGTGACAACAGAGATAGTTTGAGGCACATGTCCACAGCCCAGGCAGGAGTGAGGTCAGTGAATTTAAGTAGGGCTGAGAGAGAACTGGTAACACTCTAACTGAACAAGAAGAGGTAACAAATGCTATCAAACTTAACACTTTCTAACTAAATTTATGCTTCTAACTGTTCTAACTGCAGAATGTGCTTCTGACAACTACAGACTCATAGTGAATACACTTTCACTATACCTTAGTAAGCCCTACCCACAATTCACACAATAAGGAAGACTGAAACTACTCTTGAGAGAGAGCTCTCAAGAGAACTACTCTTGAGAGAAATAATTAGCATAGACCAACAGACATTTCCAAACAACACTACAGAATCAAAAATACTAGTGGCATGAATCTAGATCAAACAGAGTCAAGTAGATGGTACATAAAAGTCAGAATCCGACCTTACCAGTAAAGAATAAATTAAAGATAGAACAACTTAAAGAACACTGAATAATGAACTGGATAACCCTTCCATATATCTAAGTAAGCCCTGCCCACAATTCACACCTTAAGGGAGACTGAAACTACCCTGGAGCTAAACATTGTCAAGACAGTGGAGATGACAGTGGACTTTAAAAAAGACCCTACTCCTCTGCTTCCACTCACCAGGGTTTACTGTTGCACTGTGACCAGCACTTCAAGTTCCTACAAGTTCCTTGGCACCGCCATCTGCAATGAGTTGAAGTGGGAGAGGAACATTACCGCCATAACCAAGAAGGAACAGCAGAGGATGTACTTTCTCCATCAGCTGAGGAAGCTTAACCTGCCCAAGCAGCTGTTGTGCCAATTGCACAATGCTACCATCTAGTCCATACTGTGCACATCTGTTACCGTCTGGTTCAGCTCTGCTACCCAACAGTAGAAGCACAGACTTCAAAGGGTAGTAATGTCAGCAGAGCACATCATCAAGACCAACCTGCCCTCCCTCCATGACTGTACACTTCCTTTGTCAGATAATGGGCTGAGAGAATTATAAAGGACCCCTCACATCCTGCACATAGCCTGTTCAAACTCCTACCCTCTGGCAGGTGCTACAGACTAATCAGGACAAGGACTTCCAGGTACCAGGATTGTTTTTCCCAGCAGCTACACAGATTATAAGCAACCTTGCCAAATCATTCCCTATTTATTACATTTACAGTACTTCTTTTTTTTTCCTTTTTTTGTGCAATATCATACCCATGTGCAATACCAATATCATGTGCAATATATTTAGTTACTGTGCAATACATATACTGTTTTATAACAAAACTGGGGATTTCACAGCACTGTAATATCACTTTACTGTCATGTGCCAGTGTGTTAACTGTTCTGTCATTTTTCATTTTTAAGAATATCTTATGTTTGCACTGCATTCTGTGCCAGTGGTCATTTGATTATTTTATTTATGCACTGTAAACTGTCATGTGGTAGCTGTCACTAGGTTTTAGTATTACTCTATGTCTTGTTTTTGTTTGTATAGGTGTGTAAGTGTGCACTGTAGGATCACTAATACTGGTAACAAATTCTGTGTATGCTCAGGCATATTTGGCCAATAAAGCTGATTCTGAATCTAGATCCAATGGAGTCAAGTAGATAGTACGCAAAAGGCAGAATACTACCTTAGCAGTATCAGATTGTAGGCACTGCGCAAGTCCAGCTTGGTAATAATTCCCCACAAAGCAGAACCCTATCCCCAATGGGGAGGTGGATGGGCAGTTGAAACCCATGGCTAAGGTTCCTTGAATGTACTCCTCCATGGCAACCTCCATAGCAGGAGAAGACAGGGCAAACAGCGTTCCCTGGGGGGGGCGGTTGTCCCTGGGAGGAGATTGATGGTGCAATCATATGCCCTATGTAGGGGCAGGACCTGGGCCTTTTGAAGACCTCCTGAAGGCCCCAATATTCCCTCGGGACCCCTGAGAGATCTTGATCAGATTAGCTTCCAAGCGACCCTTCGCATGATACAGAGTACTGCCTGCTTAATAATACCTCCACACTGTGGGCCCCAAGCAACCATGGAGCAGATGGACCAATCAATTTGAGGGTTGTGCTGTGCCACCAAGGGAAATCCAAATATCAATCGTAATTGGGAGGTTTGGGTGAGGTACAACACAACCTTCTCCACATGACTCGCAAACTCGCAGTGGTGAGTGGCTGGGTGTTATGACGATGGACGGACAGGGTGTTGGGATTGTGGAATGTTCCAAGAGCCCAGGTCCTGGGTCCACTCTCTTTCTGTGAGATGGTTATCAACCCAGATGGCCAATTTGTAGAGGGCCTCTAGGGTGGTTGGTGGGTCTTGTGTAGCGAGGTCATTGTTCACTGAGACCCTGCTCGAACATTTCTATGAACACTTCTGAGTATCAGCCCCTTTTGGCGGCCAGGGTGCGCCAAAAATATAATCAGCCACCGACCTGCCCCCCCTGTCAGATGTGAAGCAGTCAAGGTACTGCTTCCCAGCCCCCATCTGGATTATGAAAGGTCCGGCATATTCAAAAGTAATTTCATACACTTGTCATCAATGAAGTGTTTCTTCTTTGAAGAATATATAATATTTTTGTTCACAAAATATTACACATAAAAGACTTGGACTTTACACACACTATTAGCACTATCAGACTACATTGTGGCCACTGAATCATGGTGACCAAATCATAACCACCAAAGAAAACCTGACTGTTAGCTAGTGAATGGCAAATGTGACATCAGGTGTTACTATAGAATGCTCCCTTAATTATTTTATAAATGTTTGTCTCAGATTGGTATTAGGCCTGGCAATCAAATGATGCCTGCAAGACTAAAATGGATGGGCCAGGGGATAGAAAATGCATGTCCAGGCCATTGCAGAATAGTGGTTCAAATGTATACAGACATATTAATATGCAATGACCAAACCAAGGTCTTTGTTTTGGAATGATGCAGTAATTTCTGCTTGTAAAAAGAAAAAGATTAGCTACATTTGAGTGTTGTTCTCTAAGAGGCTGATTGGTTGGCATTTTGATTAAAACTATGTGCACATATGCCCAAGATATGTTTTCTATTAAATGTTTTACATAATATTATAATGTGATATGCATAAACCACAGAAGGAACTAGAAAGCCACCATGATACAGAAATAAAAAGCTAGAGAAAAATACTCCATTCTGAAAATTAGTGCTGATTATATGTGAAAGTCACACCTCCTACGACTGCAATCCATATGCATAACCATTGAGGATCGGTCTTTCTGTCTCTATAAATATGACAAATCCTTATTATTCAGTCAATTAATCCAGACTAGCCACAAATGCTCTACCCTGTTATATCTATTCTTTAGCTGGTTAGGTAGATGGGGTCCATTTTCACCCTTTTGCATGTTGTAATGACTATTGTTAATTTTTCAAGAGCTAATGGAACAGCTTGTACCTTAAGAAGACCTGCTGCAAACCCACAACTTTTGAAGGATGGTGATATCATAATTGGAGGCATTCTCCCATTACATAGCAGATGGGAGATCACAGATTTATCCTATTTGGTCATGCCACCTCCAGTGAAGTGCATGAGGTAAGCAGCATAAAAATGAGCATTTAAGACATTGTTTAAACTGTTTTATGTAATACATATGTTACATGATTAACATAAGAGAGCATATCTCTCTGAATTTCTTGAAAAGTCTTGATTTCACAGCTTTGCAGTCTGCACAGTCCTTGATCTTTGCAATAGAGGAAATCAACAACAATACATCTTTACTGCCTGGAGTGTCATTGGGCTACAAGATCTATGACACATGTAGTTCTGAAGCAATGGGCATTAGAATGGCCATGGCACTTATGAATGGAAATGTAACAGCCTCAGATGAGCCCTGCACAAAGCCAGCCCAGGTACAAGCCATAATAGGAGAAGCCTTCTCATCGGTGTCTATGGCTATAGCAAAAAGTATAGGACCTTTCAGCATTCCCTTAGTAAGAATTTATGCAATTTTTTTAAATGGGGTAAATTAGAAATAAAAGATTCTAGACGTGTCACTGGATTAGTCACATATAATGTTATGTACTGTTCCATATTATTTCTTTTAGATCAGTCACTATGCCACCTGTGAGTGTCTCAGTGACAAAAGGAAATATCCCTCATTTCTGCGCACTATTCCCAGTGATTACTATCAGAGCAAAGCACTTGCAGAGATGGTAAAGCACTTTGGCTGGACATGGGTGGGAGCAATACGAAGAGATGATGACTATGGTAACAGCGGGATGGCTGCATTTACTGAATCAGCACAAAAGTTGGGTGTATGCATAGAATATTCTCTTCCATTTTTTAGAACATACTCACAAGAAAAAGTGATAAGAATTGCTGAGCAAATTAAAAGATCCACTTCAAGAGTGATAGTGGGATTCCTTGACACCTGGGATCTGGAAATTTTGCTCCATGTATTTTTTGAACACAATATTACTGGATACCAGTGGGTGGGAACAGAGGCCTGGATTTCTGATTCAGAACTTGTCACGTTAGATAAGTACAACATGCTGCAAGGAGCTATTGGGCTAGCCATCCCCAAAACAACAGTAGCAGGTCTAAAGGACTTCATTCTAGATATAAAGTCACTGAAATCTTCAGGCAATGCCATTTTTATTCAGTTATGGGAAACTCTTTTTAAGTGTAAATATACAGCTCAAAATGATTCAGATGACATACCAGTGTGCACAGGAGAAGAGAAATTATGTGAGGTGAAAAACACTTTCACTGACATGTCCCTGATGCCTATTTTCAACAATGTGTATAAAGGAGTTTATGCCATTGCCCATACATTACATAATCTTCTTGGCTGCAAACAAATGTGTCCGACAAAGCAGCAGCCTAATCCTTTCACAGTGAGTAACAGCCTTTAAAAACATTTTCACATAGCTTTGGCACATGTATAATGCACAAACTCAACAGCAGCTAGAATGTCCTCCAGGAACAGTATATAATACATATAGGAACAGTACAGAACTTTTGGAAAAACTTTACCTTTTAGGGAATTACAAACTTTCCTTTATTTTGCTTTATTTTAAAGTTTTTGGAACACCTCAAAAAGATTCGATTCAAAACCAAAGAAGGTGAAGAAGTTTATTTTGATGAAAATGGTGACACAGCTGCAAAATATGAGATTATAAACTGGCAAGCAAATACAGAATCAAAAACTGAATTCATCACTGTCGGACTTTATGACTCCTCTTCCCCTGATCAGGACCATCTAATAATAAACATGGCCAATATTTTGTGGGCAAATAATGCCACACAGGTCAGTAAAAGACAAAATAAATTGCAGTGTGGTCTCAATAAATGCATTTCACATCAGTCAGTTCATACAATGTGTTATTGAATGTTTTATGCTAATAAAATTATTATTATTATTATTATTATTATTATTATTATTATTATTATTATTATTATTGATCATTTGTTCTGTTATTTTTATCATTACTGTTTTGTTATTGCATTTTCCCTGAACATAGGTGCCAGTATCTGTATGCAGTGAGAGTTGTCCTCCTGGCACAAGGAAGGCTGTACAGAAAGGAAAGCCTGTCTGCTGCTTTGACTGCATACAGTGTGCTGATGGACAGATCAGTAACATGACAGGTAGAAACACAAACCATCAATATAAACAAACAAATATAATCCAAAGTGTTTTTTTACCTGTTGGCTGTTGTCATGAACATAAATAATTTTAGAAGGCTTAAGATATTTAGGTATAAATTCCACGGCCTATATTCATGTGAAAAGTGTTATTTTGATTAAAATTACTCATATTAGGACCTGGGAGTTACATTATCAGACCACATTCAGTGATGGGTAGGATCAACATTTATGAATGATATTCATTTTATGACAGTATCATCATAGATTATCATGTCAATATTAATTGAATTATTTGTTGCACTAATCCTGCCTGTCCTGTGTCTCTGTTATAGACAGGGAATCAAACATCTATTTTGGAGCAGTTATGTTTGATTTTGACCTCTGAGAACTTGCTAAATATGTTTGATTCCCTTTCCCTACTTTGAGATTTATTGAAAAGGATGTAGTTGCAACTTGCAGCTGAGGCAGGCAGAACAGAAACACAGGACAGGCAGGATTAGTCCAACAAATAAAGGCTCTTTCTTAACTAAGAGTGGTGTGAGGGGGTGTGGAGGTGTAGGTGAAGTGAGGCTGGTGGTCTTCTCTGGGCCATGGGTTTGGAGTGGTGAAGGGCAGATGAGTCACTCTCGATGTGGCGCAGGGGCGTGCGAGGTCAGTGGTGTGTGGCGGCATCGCAGAGGCCAGAGGCTTTCCGGAAGTAGTGGTCCTGTGGGCTCACAATGAGGTGCATAAAGAGTGTTTTCTTCTGTTCTGTCATCAGTCTCTGGTGGAGAGAGAGAGAGATGAGTCAGGATTTTTAAGGAGAGAAAAATTGTGCACCCTTTTATACTCTTTCGGCTTCTCCCGGAGGGTGAAGAGCTGCCGCTGTAATCAGTAGTCACCAACTGTGCTTTATTTCACCACCCCACCTTGCAGCCACGTGCTATCTTGCCTCCCAAAACATCGGTGCTGAAGTGGCACTGTCTTTTTTGGCACCAGGGCGGCAGTTGTGTGAGGAGTGTGAGTTTTATGTGCCATGGCTGGAGGCCTGCCCCACAATGTATTATTCTGTATTGTATTGTATTGTGCTTTTTATTTCCACTGTGTATCTAATGTCCCTTCCTTCTTTTTAAATTTCTTTCATACTCTATAGATGCTATTACATGTAAAAACTGCTATCAAGACTACTGGCCAAATGTACACAGGGACAAATGTGTACAAAAGGAAATTGAATATCTATCGTATGAAGAAACTATGGGAATTTTGCTAACAGCTGTTTCTATTACTGGTGCATTTATAACAATGGTAATAACTATAATTTTCTTTAGATATAAAAATACCCCAATAGTCAAAGCCAACAACTCTGAACTAAGCTTCCTGCTGCTCTTCTCGCTGACTCTGTGTTTCCTTTGTTCACTTACTTTTATTGGTCAGCCCTCTGAGTGGTCCTGTATGCTGCGCCACACAGCGTTTGGGATCACCTTCGTCCTTGGCATCTCCTGTGTTCTGGGGAAAACAGTAGTGGTGTTAATGGCTTTCAGGGCAACACTGCCAGGGAGTAATGTCATGAAATGGTTTGGGCCTCCACAACAAAGGCTCAGTGTTCTTGTCTTTACTGTCATACAGGTCCTTATTTGTGTCCTTTGGTTAACAACATCTCCTCCTATCCCCTTCAAAAATCTAAAGCTCTACAAGGAAAAGGTAATTCTGGAATGTCATTTGGGCTCAAACATAGGTTTCTGGGCTGTGCTGGGTTATATTGGAATTTTAGCATTTTTATGTTTTGTTTTGGCCTTCTTGGCTAGAAAATTGCCCGATAACTTTAACGAAGCGAAATTCATCACATTCAGCATGCTCATATTCTGTGCAGTGTGGATCACTTTTATTCCAGCTTATGTCAGCTCTCCTGGAAAGTTCACTGTAGCTGTTGAGATATTTGCCATTTTAGCATCAAGCTTTGGATTGCTATCTTGCATCTTTTTTCCAAAGTGTTACATAATCATATTGAAGCCAGAGAGGAACACAAAAAAGGAAATTATGGTAAAAGTCCCAGGTAAGTAACTCAAAAGTATCTGGAGACATTGGCCCTTTTGACCATTTTGCTCTTCTGTTTCAGTTTTTCCCTATACTACGGTACCCTTTATAGATGTTTTCCAGCATAATTTGATTATTTGGTATTTTTTACACTTAGCTTGTCACAACATATTATTCTTATCAAAGGAACACTATTGATGTAATGGATGGTTAGTATTTTAAAACAACATTGTTGCCTTAACCATTATAAAAACATAATTTTTTTGTGTTTCTGATGTGAAATAAATAAATAAATAAAATGTGTAGGCTTACCAGGATGTGTCAAATGTATGCTATTTTAAGCAAAAAATTCTAAATCCTTTTTAAATTCCACCCTTGTGGAATTTTTCTGCTGACAACCCAGAAAAGCAATGCTTAATAGCTAATTTATTTTACAATTAAACAGTTTTGTTGTTTTATTGTTTAATATGTAGACAAACCTTTGAATAATTGGACAGTTGATTAATTGATCACTATATAAGTTATGTCTGCTGGCATCTCTTTTAGAAGTGGAGAAATTGGACATAAATTCAGAATGGAACTCTGATACATTTTTATGATTAAGCTACCAGTAAAAGTTTACCAATAATAATAATACATATACCTTCACCTGGGGCCCATGATTTTTTTTTTAAAAATATATTTTTTGTTTATTTTTGTGTTTACCATGGAGCAGGTAAAATGTCATACCCATGCCATATGTGTAACAATATTCTGTGTATCCATCAATGGATTGAGACCTTTTCATTTTGAAAAGGCTTGTGTATTTTATTGAACCTCAGGACTATGTCACAGAAAACTTAATGCTCCAAATAGGGCCACCCTTTGTGAATAGATCTTAGGGTAGAGATCAGATAAAAAACTATACTAATACCCTACATGATAGCTAGAAATAACGCAGAGTGTACTATGCCCAGATTAAAATGATCATTACCTGCCCCTGGAGCCAGGCCTGGGGGTTATCGCCACAGATGAGCACCTTGTGACCTGGCCACGCATAGTGATTTGGAGCAATATTGATGGACAGTCTTAGATGGAATAGATCTTTGCACTGGCTTTGAAACTGGCTTTAGGAACACAGCTGGCTGGGAAAGAGTCTGAATTAGCGTGTGAGATCGAGAGATATGGACTAAATATAGTCAGCTTTACTATATTCCAGAATATAGTAACTATATTCCAGAATATATTTACTATATTCCAGAATATACAGCTGACTATACTCCAGAATTCCAACAGGAGATAGCCCTCAGGTGGGTGTGGGGAAACTCACCAGTCCCAGGCTCCACATGGACAAGAGGGATGCCTCTATAAAATGAGTCTCATAGTATAAAACTGTGTTGTTTTTGCATATGCACCAAATAGTCATATGGAAGATCCAGCCTTCTTGGAGTGGGTGGACGAAATGGACTCCTGGGTCTGAACCTGATTAATGAAATATTATTAGACTTATGTGCAAAACACAGATTGTCAGTAACAAACACTTGTCACAAATACCCCTTCTCAGCATGTGCTATGGTGCTAAGTGCACACTGCGGCACTTGGCACAAGTCATGGTTTCTAGAGTGAGCTGAGTGGCTTTCGTTCTTTTTGTTATTGTTTATATAGCCATGTGTGTTTTGTTTTAGTTCATGTCTTGTTTCCACCCTTGTCTTGTTGGTTTAGCTTCCTAATATGTCATGATTGATCTTACTTGTTTTGTATTTGTTCTTGATTAAGTTGTATATATAAGCCCTTATGTTTCAGGGTTTTGGGGCGACGTCTCATTCAGTTAAGGTCCATTTGTAAGCCTTGTTTCTTGCCCAGTTCTCCCCATTTACATTTATGTTTACATTCATGTCTAGAATTCCTGGTTTTGATCTGAGCCTGTGTTTATGTTTATGATTATGGATGTACCTGTGTTGACCCTATCTGCCTGGGATATGACCCATGCTATGGATTTAGTCTATGATTCTTGGATTCGCTCTAATAAACTTGATAGTGATCTTATGCACCTGTGTCTTCCCTCATCTCCTCCAACCACGCGATGGTTATGTTTGTGGCAGCGGGGGTGTGATCGAGCATCAGCTGCAGAGAGGAGGTTGGTTGAACCAGCAGGTAATGCGTGATGATTCTCACCTCTGTCTTATTACTGGCAGTCTACTTATTTGTGTTTCTTTGTGCTTTCAGTGAGTGCCATAACTAAAGTATGCCTTCTCTCTTCCCAGGTCTTCTCGCCCGACATCAGTGCCTGATGTCACAGACATGTTCCAAAATCTTGTGAAAAGCCTTCCTAGAAGAGTGGAGGTTATTATAACAACAAACGGGGAGGGGGGAGCTAAATCTGGAATGGGATGTTCAAAAAGCACATATGGGTGTGATGGGCAGGTGTCCTCGAACATATGGCCATATAGTGTATATGTTGGTAATTCATTTTTTAATAGAACCAATGTTAATTACATTTATTTTGAAAATAGCTGCAAATACTCTGCAAAAAAGGCAGTATATAATCATACATACAAAAAATCCTGAGAAAACCCAGGCTTTCAATTTAAAAATAACAATATCAAAGATGCCACAAAATGACATGGTACATAATAGAAACTACATAAAAAGGTGGCACTAAAGCCAGTGGGTAAATACAGGCTATACAAGAGATTTAGGCCTACCTATTTCAGATTAGTGCTGCTTACATTTTCAAGTCCCACCTCCTTTTTCCACCAGTCTAATATTACTATAGACAATTTCCCATTCTATATCTATAAATACCACAAAATCATACAGCTCAATCAAACAGCTGAGACACCAGGCTGGGAAAATCTTAACCATTATCACTGTTCTGTAGCTGGACAGATAGATGGAGCCTTTACTCTTTACTCTTTTACATATGGTAGTAGCCATCATCAATTTTTCTAAAGGTAATGGGACTACTTGTATACTGCAAGGAGAGCCTGTATATCCAAAGCTATGGAAGGATGGTGATATCATTGTTGGAGGGATTTTTCCCTTCCATAGTAATTGGGAGATCACAGGCTTGTCTTATTTGGTCATGCCACAACCAGTGATGTGCAAGAGGTAAAAAAAGAGCATATCAGACACCGATCAATGATATTTAACTGCATGACATCATTCACAATTAGACAATAATGACAGGTTTTGTTGTAAATAACGTGAATGTATTTTTCTCTGATTGTTACAAATTAGTCTTAATTTCAGAGCCTTTCAGTATTCACAGTCCTTGATCTTTGCAATAGAAGAGATTAACAACAGTACCACTTTACTGCCT
>CM075008.1:3280768-3295960 GCA_037576675.1 Pangasius sanitwongsei | reverse complement strand
ACTGAAGCTGCAGAACAGTTGGGCATCTGCTTAGAATATTCCCTTCCATTTTTTAGAACCTATTCACAAGAAAGAGTAAAAGGAATTGTTGAGCACATCAAAAGCTCTACTTCTCGAGTAATTATTGGATTCCTTGACAACTGGGACTTGGAGAGTTTACTGCCAGTATTTTTTGAGCACAACATCACTGGATTCCAGTGGGTCGGAACTGAAGCCTGGATCTTTAATTCAGAACTGGCCACAATGGATAAACACCATATATTGCAAGGAGCTATAGGGTTAGCTATCCCCAAATCAATGGTGACAGGTCTGCAGGACTTCATTTTAGATATACATCCACTGAAATCTGTAGGCAGTGCCATTTTTACTGAATTCTGGGAGGCATTGTTTAGCTGTAAGTATGCAGTGCAAAATGATTCAGAGGACACACCAGCTTGCACTGGTAATGAGAAGCTGTCTGAGGTGAAAAACACATTTACTGATATGACTCTGATGCCAATATTCAATAATGTATATAAAGGAGTATATGCAATTGCTCATACCTTACATGAGATTCTTGGCTGCAAGCAAACATGTTCTGCAAAGAAACAGCCTGATCCTTTCACAGTGAGTTAATAATACTGCTAAGTTACTATTTTTACACTTTGGCAAATCCAAAATACTTTAATATAGAATGTACTATTCCTTATCGTGTACTCCCTTATCACATTTTTAATGTGCCTTATTACCATTTTTTTATTTCTTCAGTTTCTACAACAGCTTAAGAGAGTGTATTTCAAAACCAAAGAGGGTGAAGATGTTTTTTTTGACAATAATGGTGACCCTGCAGCAAAGTATGAGATAATAAACTGGCATTTGAATAAAGAGAATCAGCATGAGTTTGTCACTGTTGGACATTATGGATCATCTCTAACTGGTCATAATCATTTACTAGTAAATGTGACCTCTATTATGTGGGCACAAAATACAAATCAGGTGAGTATTAGGGAGAAATTATATGTAGTTTCAATGAAATCATTCCTAACATTTAAAGATACTGAAAGTTAGCAGTTAAATAATCAGTTTAGGTTATTAAATATATTTCTTGGTCGTAGGTACCAATTTCTGTGTGCAGTGAGAGCTGTCCTCCTGGAACAAGGAAGGCTGTTCAGAAAGGAAAGCCCATCTGCTGTTTTGACTGCATACCATGTGCTGAAGGCGAGATCAGTAATATGACAGGTACTAAAACTCATTTCTCCTTTCACTAAAAATATAAATGGGGGTATGGTTTTTCAATATGTGGTTCTTATATGCAGTCTCGTTTGCACACTTTTGCCTAATGTGCAGTATCTAACATGTCTTTTCTGCTAATTATTTCCTCTCTTATTTTTGACAGATTCAATTGAATGTCAACAATGCTATCAAGATTACTGGTCAAATCCTCAGAGAGATGAATGTGTGAAGAAGGAAATTGAATATTTGTCCTATGAGGAAACTATGGGAATTTTGCTAACAGCTGTTTCTGTTACTGGGGCATTTATGACACTGTTAATAGCAATCACATTTTTTAGACATAAAAATTCCCCAATAGTCAAGGCCAACAACTCTGAGCTGAGCTTCCTGCTGCTCTTCTCTCTGACACTGTGTTTCCTTTGTTCGCTTACTTTCATTGGACGGCCCTCTCAGTGGACCTGTATGCTGCGATACACAGCGTTTGGCATCACCTTTGTCATCTGCATCTCCTGTGTACTGGGAAAAACATTAGTGGTGTTAATGGCCTTCAGGGCTACAGTTCCAGGCAGTAATGTCATGAAATGGTTTGGGCCTCCTCAACAGAGACTCAGTGTTCTTATTTTCACTCTCATACAGGTCCTTATTTGTGTGCTTTGGTTGACAATATCCCCTCCTTTCCCCTTTAAAAACCTAAAAAGCTACAAGGAAAAAATCATTCTAGAATGTCATTTTGGTCCAAACCTAGGTTTTTGGGCTGTGCTGAGTTATATAGGATTTCTAGCTCTTTTATGTTTTGTGTTGGCTTTTCTAGCTCGAAAGTTGCCTGATAATTTTAATGAAGCCAAATTTATCACATTTAGTATGCTAATATTCTGTGCAGTTTGGCTCACTTTTATTCCAGCTTATGTCAGTTCTCCTGGAAAATTCACTGTAGCTGTGGAGATATTTGCCATTTTAGCATCAAGCTTTGGCTTGCTATTCTGTATCTTCCTTCCAAAGTGTTACATTATAATGCTAAAACCTGAGAAGAATACAAAAAATCAAATTATGGGCAAAGTCATTTGAACTACTAGATTTTTTTTTGTTTTAGCATAAAAGCTGTATAACATTTTAGAACAAGCTCAGAATATTTTATTTCTGTTGTGAGACAAGCTATGTGAGATGATTTTGAATTATGTGTACTTTGCCAATTTTAAGTGTAAATAAAAGTGTAAATAAGGTGAAAATATTTTAACTGAGATTCACCTGAAGAATGTTTGCTTAATTTTACAAATCTTATGAAACAGGATCATGTTATAGCATAGATGGGTCCAACTTTGTTAAGAGAGGACCCTAAACAAAAATGAAGAAGAATATGTACACTGTTTTAAGAAGCAACACTACTTTTTCCTGTTTTCATACCCGTTTTTTCAAACACCATCTGCATCACAGACCATTGGATGCCCTGTAATTAATGACTTAATTTAACTTAACTTAATGACATTAATTTTTGGGAGCTGATTATGCACATTGTGTTTGTCATCAAAAAATGTCATGTGCCATCAAAAAAATGTCAAAAGTCTTTGGCTGTCCTATAACACATGCCGCATTGTCTCTCACATCTTTGTTTTCACTCTGTACATGTTTAAATGGGAGGCAATGCTGAAAAAAAATCAGGTGTAGGCAATAGCTAAGACATGGGCATGGAAGGGGGGCTGTGTAGCTCCCCTTTTGAAGTGAAGTGAAGTGTGGCCAAGTATGGTGACCCATACTCGGAATTTGTGCTCTGCATTTAACCCATCCAAGTGCACACACACAGTAGTGAACACACACACACACACACTGTGAACACACACCCGGAGCAGTGAGCAGCCTTTATTGCTGCAGCGCCCGGGGAGCAGTTGGGGGATCGGTGACTTGCTCAAGGGATTCACCTCAGTCGTGGTATTGAGGATGGAAGAGAGTGCTGGTCATTCACTCCCCACCCACCTACAATCCCTGCCAGCCCGAGACTCGAACCCACGACCTTCAGGTTCACCTTCGGGTTGCAAGTCCTACTCTCTAACCATTAGGCCATGACTTGACTAAAGTGGTGAGGTTATCTACAGTCAACAAACTCTGTACATATATTGTTCTCATCATGCCAGACAACTTTTAAAATGACAGTCATTAGCTCCGCCCAACAGGAAGTAGATCCTTTTGGATTTAATGTAGATTTTTGAAAATTGCAGACTCTGAACTTTTAAATATTCCTCCTAGGGGATTCATGCAATTGTCACCAAACTTGCTCAACATTTTGCCAAGACATTGAAGATGCTAAATTGCAAATGGATTTTTGATATCTCGAATGATGTGGCCATGGTGAAGGAATAAATTAATGACAAAAAAGGAAACAGGAAGAGTCTCATATCTTCTAATGAAAATTGAAGATGCTAACGGATTTTTGATATCTCAAACGGTTTCACCATGGCAATAAATTTCTGGTGAAAAAAAGGAAAAAGGAAGTGTCATATCTTGTGCATGCATTGAGTGATTTAAATCAAACTGACTGGGGACTGATCAAATGGATGTGGCTATTGTGAGTCACAGTCATAGCGCCACCAACTGGCAGCAGGAAGTGTGTGACTTACAACAGACTTTGCAATAATCCTCTTATATTTATCCAAATCACCTCAAACTTGGTCAGAATAATGTCAAGACATGGTTGATGTAAAATTGTGAAATGATTTTTATTATCTTAACTAGTGTTGCCATGGTAACACATCAAACATTAATACTCTTCTGGGGTGTTTTTGTGCAGTGTCTGATTTAGATCAAATTGGAGTTGTATGTTTGATTATGGGGGCTACTTTGCACCCACATAAATGCATGTGTCCACTACACATTACATCACTACTATTAATTAATGGCTAATAAGGATAACAACATATATCTGTTATCTTCTTAATGCATTATATTACCAAATATGAGCTGTATATTTGGACTAACTCGCTATATATGGATGAAATGACAATAAAGCCACTTGACTTGACTTGACATGACATGGAAGCTGTTATAAAGCCTTAGACCTGGGCTTAACCTAACAGATCAGCACAAAACAAGTTCCTCTACAGCATTCGCTTCACTATGCATTGTTTTCATACACCCACTGGGTAGCAATGGGACCATAGTGCTTGGGCCTGTATTTGAGTCATTGGTATCTATCAGGTTTATAACTTCCACTATTGGGCCCTTTAACACTCTCTGTTCCAGGGGTGCTGTATCATGGCCTTACCCTCTGATCTGAACTTCCCAACAAGCTGGGACATGTGAAGAAAAGTATTTCACTGTGCTGTAATGTACATCCATAATGTATATGGATATGTGAAAAGGCTTCTTCTTCTGCTCACTTTGTGGGTCCAAGGCACGGCATTCCAAGCGGTGTTGGCATTGTGACTGTACAGGTTGTGTGGGACATACCTGTGTAGATCTTCAGTGGGACTAAGAGGAGCTACACCACTCAAATTAGATCCCGGCAGCTTTTCGAGGACTCTGTGTTTTTATTTTTTCTGTGTTTGTTTTTTGTAATTGTAAAAGGACCTTGGGTGTGAGAAAGGCAGTATATAAATTAAAATTTTATTGTTATTATTTTTATTATTATTAGTAGTAATAGTAGTAGTAATCACAGACTGACTCATCAAGCAGCACATTTTTGAATATGAGTTCAACTGGCAGCCTAGGCACTCTGGCAAATATCAGAAAGGATGGTGAAAATCCAGTGGTCTTAAGCACAATGCAATAATACACAAAGGTCAAGGTTTGTATCATTTGTGGCCACTTTCACTGCTTTGACCCATGGAATCTCAGCATGTTGCCAAGTATCTGGTTGAATCTTTCCATACCACCATTTCCAATGGGTTAGTAAGGGGAGGTCCGTGAATTGTATATACCAGAGGGCTCCTGAATTTCTGTCAGAGGGCAATTCTCAAATACAGTACCCTTGAAATAATTGCACACATTCATCTCCATATTGTACCAGTAGAAATGCTGATGTGTGAGAAATAGTATGTGGCTGGCCCTGGCATGACATCAAACTTCAAAGACTCAGGTAAGAACAACTGGAACATCTTGCCCTTAGTCATCATGTCTCTAGTGACTCTGTAAAGGATGCCATTCAAGAGCTGGAGCCTTTCCCAGTGCCGCAATACATTCAGTGTCTGGTGAAATTCAGCTGAGCGCTTGTGTCTAAATGGCCTGTGCTTCCTGTTAATGAACAGCATTACATTAGCATGACAGGGTCTTGCTCCTGGTGAGACTGCAGCTCAGTCAATGACAAGGAATGGAACAGCTCCTTATTAGGGTGGTTAAGGTCACTCAGGTATAGATGGAAAGCATGCTGCGTTAGGCCTGAATCCCAGTCACACTGAGCTTATAGGATGGAGGAAACTTCCCCCTCAGACATGGACACAGAAGCATGTATGATGAATTCTCCAGTGACTGGGGCTGTCAGGTGAGTCTGAAGGCCTCCTGAACATGCCCTGCATTGATGGCTCTATGGCTCTGAAAGGATGTGCTGGCTAAGAGACCTCACATAAGGTTTTGTCAGACCGTCAACTTGTGTCCCCAATCCAATGGCTGAACTTGTCACACATGAACCATTTCAAAGCCAGGAGCTCTAGCCAATGGGTGGGGTAGTTCACCTGGCTGAAAAGACATTTGCTTGCAAATGCTATGGGTCTAACCCTCTCTCCATCTCCATCATGTAAGATGCTGGACATTTATACAGGCCTTTCGGTAACTTGTTGTATATCTAAAGGCCTAGAGTCATGAAGGCTAATGAACGGAGATGTTATAACATCCAGATGTCAGGTCCATGGTGCTGAATAATACATTACTCCCAAGGGCAGCAAGACAATCTGCCTGGTGAGGAACCGGGTGGGCATCAACCGGGTGGGTACAAATTCTCAGGTCTTTCCATTTCTCTTCCAAACTATAACTAGAGGCAATGTGTACTCAGTGATTGATTAGCTGATGATGCTTTAATTTCCATCTCAGACAGGAATTCCCTCAACATATGATAGTGGTCAGAGGGCATGCATTGGAAAGGCGGCTGAAAGAGCTTGTCATCAGAGAGATGAATGTGATGGACAAAATCCATTGCCTCCCCACAATCCAGCTTGTCCTTTAAAAAAGATATTAAAAATGACATGATAAAAGAACAACAGTTTAGTGATCTTTTGCTCCCAACCCTGCCTGGATTTCATTTCAGTACTTTCTTCACTTGAAAGAGTCTTTAATTATTTTAAGGTTTTTCTTTCCTTTCCTGCCTTGAATTTTTTTTCTCTCTTCTAAAACCCTAGACTCTACCCATTTCCCAGAACCAGCAAACCACTAGGCCCAGATTTGGGACAGTCATATTTTAAACCTTTCAAAATCAAAGTGTCCAAATTCCGAACTCACAATCAAACTATAAGGAAAATAAATATTTTTTAACAAAAAATAAGATTTATTTTATACTTCCAAAAAAAAAAAAACAATACAATTGGTACATTAGTATTTTTCTAGTACACAAATAATTTTCCTTTTCTTTTTTTATTCAGCACAGAAATGTTGTATGGGCATATATGGACATATCTGGCTTGCAATTACAGTTGAGCAGCACTGACAAAATGAGAAATTGGACCAGTGCCAGTATATTATTGTTCAGAATCTGGAATACATGTATTATATTTTAATGTATCGATGGCTAGTAGTATTTTTGTATACTTGAAAGGCCACCTGATGGCGTTGTTTTGTTTTTCAAATTAAGTACATAAAGGGAAATTTGTTTGTTGGATTGTTAAATGGCAGATTAATAGAGTGTTCCGCAATTCTTATATGACTGTAAAACTTGGCATGGGACTGTTGCTTTCTAAATGAGAAGTAGTAGTCATTGTGCTGTCTGCACATGTTTGCACTTGTGCACTTTATGTATAAATTTATGTAGTCCCTTGTAGTTCTGTGTTGTTCTGTGTTTGTCTTATGTAGCACCTTGGTCCTGGAGAAACGTTGTTTCGTTTCACTATGTACTAACTCGCTGTATATGGTTGAAATGACAGTAAACTCTACTTGACTTGACTTGACTTGACTTGAGAAGTGCAAAAAAGGGGCATTTTACAAAAATGTTTAGGACCTTTTCTCACAAAGATCAAAGTCTAAAGGAGGAGAAACCAGAAGAAAATAAAGGAAGATGAAGAGCAGTCTGCACATCATGTATCCCCCGACAATCACGTAAGTAAGGAGGAAGTGATGAAGGTGTGATCAATTGGAACAACAAACTGGAGTAGAAAGAGCTGGCTCTGCAGGAAGTGGTGAACCAAAATGAGGAAGCATTTGAAGAGGATTTAGGTACCTGGAAGGGCCTTCTTGCTAAAATATACGTAAACACAAACAAAGAGGTCACACCAAAGTTTTATAAAGGCCTGTTCCTGCCATGAAAAATAAAGTGGAGACAGAGCTGGAAAGATGGCATAATTAAACAAGGTAAATTCTCAGAATGGACAGCACTCATAGTACCAGTAGTTAAACTGGACAATTCAGTGAGCATATGTGGCAATTACAAACTCACTGTAAATTTGTTGTCACAGCTTGAGCAATATCCAGTACTGAAGATGGAGGATTTGTCTGAGAAGTCATCAGGCAGTGAAAAATATCCATGCATATCAACAAGTAATTCTCAATGAGACATCAAAGAAATATGTGATCATAAATACCCATAAAGGGTTGTTTAGTGGAAATCACCTACCAAATGGGGTCTCCTCCAGCCTGGCCATTTTTCAAAGGATTATGCCAGTGCCAAATGTTGCTGCATTCCTGGATGATACCCTGGTGATGGAACCGAACAACCAGGAGCATCTGAAAAATCTCAGTGAGGTCCTCACATGACTCAATGAAGTTAACCTGTGCTTGAAGAGACGTAAGAGTGTTGTCATAGAGCATGAGGAAGTGTTCCTGGGACAAAAAGTGGATGGGGAAGGCCTTCAACCAATGCCCCATAAAGTATAAGCAAAATTCTCTCTTTAATGAACTGAAAACTACGGTATATGTGACAGTGTATGTGTGGGTGTGTGGGAAGGGAGACAGGCAGACGTTGATGGAGCTTTGGGGCTTGTTATATTTTTTTCCACAAGTGCTTTTCATTACTCTTTTCACAACTTAACAGAAAATGAAAATAAATCCTCTTCATCCAAAGTCGACGCCTGACCATGCCCCCCTGCCACACTATTTTCCTCTCATATCTAGTTGTGGGCTGTAATGCTGAGAGTCTGTGAGTACGAGATCATCGACAAGCCAGGAAAGCAAGTTATTTCTGTTGGCCAGAGATAGACATTGACATAGAAGCTCTAGCCAGAGGCTGTGCCACATGCAAAGAACATCATAATGTGCCATCACCCACTCCACATTGCCCATGGGAGAGGCCAAATAAGCCATGACAGAGACTTCACATAGACTGTGCTGGATGTTTTAGGGGTAAAGACGCTTACTCGAAATGTATACGCTTATTAATAGACACTTAAACAAATAGATAGATGTTTACCCTGTAACATCTGCAACATCAGCCATCATCATTGAATGCTTTAGCAATTAGCAACTGTTGGAGATGATTGTCTCAAACAACGGAACATGTTTTGTGAGATCTGAGTTCAAAGAATTCATGAGCAAGAATGGCACTGTACTTCAGACCCATACTATCTTGCATCAAATGGATGTGCTGAATGGGCAGTACAGACATTCAAGTCAAAGGTGAAAAAAGCAAAGGCAGATGGTGAAGGAAGTAAGTCAACTAAAGTGTATAGAGTGCTGTTTACTTCCCATATTACATCACAGTCAATAACTGGGTTGTCACCTGTTGAATTATTGCAAGGTAGGTAATTATGGTCAGCATTAGATCTAGTTCACCCTGACCTGTGAACAAAGGTGGAAAAGTAAATGTGGTACAAAATCATGTAAGGAGATGGTAGTATACTATGTATACATGTAGACCAGATCCTGGCTAGACAAGAGAACAGGAAAATGTCTGAAACAAAGATTTGCAAAACCAACTTTTTTGTCTAGTGAACCAGCAGAGGCTGTCCTCATGTCAGAGGCCTAATGCAGAGGAAGATAGCTGTATTCCAGAGCCACAAAGAACAATCACAAAGAACTGTCTCCAGACCAAGTTATTTGAAAGACTTTGTACTTTAAGAAAGACAAGTGTGAGTCTGTGACACATCCAGAGCCATCACAAAAATAGCAATACAACAATAAAATGAAAGAAAAAAAGACACTCTACATGATAAGAACAACTACACAAAAGACAAAGAGAAAATAGCTAGTACTAGGCCACCATAAAAAATACAAGCTAAAAAAAGAGGCCTCGCTTTTTAGTCACACCTCCTTTATCCCACCAGTGTAATATTTCCATAGAGATTTTTTTCCATTTTTTTATAAATGACACACAATCATTCTGAACCAACCAGCTAGGACTACAGATCTCGCAGACATAACTGATATCACCATTCTATAGCTGAATAAGTAGATGGAGCCTTTACTCTTTACACTTTTACATATGGTAATGGCCATAATCAATTTTTCCAGAGGTAATGGGACTACCTGTACACTGCAAGGAGAACCTGCATATCCACAGATATGGAAGGATGGTGATATCATTGTTGGAGGGGCTTTCCCTTTTCATAGTAATTGGGAGATCACAGACTTGTCTTATTTGGTCATGCCACAACAAATGAAGTGTGTGAGGTAAGAACCTGACCATGTCAGACATTGATCATCTATAATATTAAACAGCAGTATATGACCCACAATTAGAAAGTGGGGCTAATCCTAAAATAATATCATTGTATTTTCTCTGATTTTTAAAACAGTCTTGATTTCAGAGCCTTTCAGTATTCACAATCCTTGATCTTTGCAATAGAAGAGATCAACAACAGCTCCTCTTTACTTCCTGGGATATCACTGGGTTACAAGATCTATGACACCTGTAGTTCAGCCGCATTGGGGGTTAAAGTAGCCATGGCACTCGTTAATGGAAATGAGAACTCAATCTTGGATGAACACTGCACAAAGCCATCTCAGGTGCAAGCCATAATTGGCGAGACATACTCTTCTGTGTCCATGGCTATTGCAAAGAGTATAGGACCTTTCAGCATTCCCTTAGTAAGAATTATTTAATTTTTTACTGTAAAATTTTCTCAAATTCATCAAACTGCAAAAAAAAATTACCCTGTAAAATTCTTTTGATGTCTTGTGCCATATGGCAGTTCAGTGATTATTAATAATAATGCCTGTGATATAATTTTTTGTTAATATATTTTTAGATCAGTCATTACTCTACCTGTGAGTGTCTCAGTGACAAAAGGAAATATCCGTCATTTCTACGCACTATTCCTAGTGATTACCACCAGACCAGAGCCTTGGCAGAGATGGTCAAGCACTTTGGCTGGACCTGGGTGGGAGCAATAAGAAGAGATGATGATTATGGTAACAGTGGGATGGCTGCATTTACTGAAGCTGCAAAGCAGTTGGGCATCTGCTTAGAATATTCCCTTCCATATTTTAGAACTTACTCAGATGAAAAAGTACTGAACATCATAGAGCAAATCAAAAGCTCCACTTCTCGAGTGATAGTTGCATTTCTTGCTCACTGGGACTTGGAAATCTTGCTCCATGTATTTTTTGAACACAACATAACTGGATACCAGTGGGTGGGAACTGAGGGCTGGATCTCTGATTCAGAACTAGCCGCAAAAGATAATCACCATATACTGCAAGGAGCCATAGGATTAGCTATCCCTAAAACAACAGTGACAGGTCTAAAGGACTTCATTCTAGATATAAAACCACTAAAATCTGTTGGCAGTGACATTTTTACTAAATTTTGGGAAGCATTGTTTAAGTGTAAATATGCCATGCAAAATGATTCAATGGACTCTCCGTTGTGTACGGGTGATGAGAAACTCTCCGAGATGGAAAACACCTTCACTGACATGTCCCTAATGCCTATTTTCAGTAATGTTTATAAAGCAGTATATGCCATTGCTCACACACTACATGAACTACTCGGCTGCAAACAAACATGTCCTACAAAGAAGCAGCCTGATCCTTTCACAGTGAGTAAATAGTGCTGCTAAGACTTCAATTTTGCATTGCAGCTAAATCAATTAACAATATGCTACTCTTTAACCAAGAATATACTTTGCAATACTGTAGAGCAATTTTAATGTGAAATAATTATTTCTATTTCTTCAGTTTCTAGAAAATCTAAAAAAAATGCATTTTAAAACCAAAGAGGGTGAAGAAGTGTTTTTTGATAAAAATGGTGACCCTGCAGCAAAGTATGATATAATAAACTGGCATGGGAATGAAGAACATGAATTTGTTACTGTTGGACTTTATGACTCATCCGCAACTGGTCATGATCGATTAGCAGTAAATATGGCCTCAATTGTATGGGCACAAAATACCCACCAGGCGAGTACAAGTGAATTGCAAATTGCAGTTGTATTTGCCTTAATAAATGCTTTTCTAATATGCTATCCCAATGAAAGCACTGAAATACATAAATGCCTTTCTCAATCATAGGTGCCAATATCAGTGTGCAGTGAGAGCTGTCCTCCTGGAACAAGGAAAGCTGTGCAGAAAGGAAAACCTATTTGCTGCTTTGACTGCATACCATGTGCTGAAGGAGAGATCAGTAATATGACAGGTACTGAGACTTCTAAAAAGAGAAATAAACTACAAAATTATTTCTGTTGCGAATATTCTAGACAATATGTTAATTCACAAAAAGTTTAAACTATGCACAAGTTGTGTTTGGTTGTTTTAAGAGACAAGTAAAGAGAATGTATTTTTTTGTAAAGGGAACAACTCAGCTTCTTTGTGGAATTTTATTTGTATTATATAATGCTGATTACTTCCCCATGTATTTAAACTTCCTCTTTGTCATTTATCTTATCTCTCACTTTGTGACAGATTCTATTGAATGTAATCAATGCTATCAAGATTACTGGTCAAATCCTCAGAAAGATCAATGTATCAAGAAGGAAATTGAATATTTGTCCTATGAGGAAACTATGGGAATTTTGCTGACAGCTGTTTCTATTATTGGTGCATTTATGACAATGGTAATAGCAATCATATTATTTAGACATAAAAATACCCCAATAGTCAAGGCCAACAACTCTGAGCTGAGCTTCCTGCTGCTCTTCTCTCTGACTCTCTGTTTCCTTTGTTCACTTACTTTTATTGGTCAGCCCACTGGTTGGTCCTGTATGCTGCAACACACAGCGTTTGGCATCACCTTCGTCCTCTGCATCTCCTGTGTACTGGGGAAAACAATAGTGGTGTTAATGGCCTTCAGGGCTACACTTCCAGGCAGTAATGTCATGAAATTGTTTGGGCCTCCACAGCAAAGACTCAGTGTTCTTTTTTTCACTCTCATACAAGTCCTTATTTGTGTGCTTTGGTTGGCAATATCCCCTCCTTTCCCCTTTAAAAACCTAAAGATCTACAAGGAAAAGATCATTCTAGAATGTCATTTGGGCTCAACTATTGGTTTCTGGGCTGTGCTGGGCTATATAGGTTTTTTGGCTATTTTCTGCTTTGTTTTGGCTTTCCTGGCACGGAAGTTGCCTGATAATTTTAATGAAGCCAAATTTATCACATTTAGTATGCTAATATTCTGTGCAGTTTGGATCACTTTTATTCCAGCTTATGTTAGCTCTCCTGGAAAATTCACAGTAGCTGTGGAGATATTTGCCATTTTAGCATCAAGCTTTGGCTTGCTATTCTGTATATTTCTTCCAAAGTGTTACATAATAATACTGAGACCTGAGAAGAATACTAAAAAGCAACTTATGGGCAAAGTGTAATTTATATGAACTAGTAGCCAGTGTGTATGAATGTTTAACATAACAGCCAACATACAAAGTATGAACGTTCTGGGTGCTTCCTTCTATGAAGGGAGAACCATGATGTCTTAGACTGCTACCACCACTGGACACAGTACAAACAAGAATTTGTTCACAATCAGGAAAGTAATTCATATTATCATTAACTATCACAATTATTTTTGTTATTGGAAAAGCTTGTTCTACCAGAGTAAAAATATGTAATGACAAAAATGTAATCTTTTTTTTTTGTTCAGTTATATTAGATTGCATTCTCTTGTATGGGTGCTACAATAAATGTTTGACAAATTCATAGACTAATAACCCAAAGGGTTGGCTTCATACTTATATTCCTCACTCTTGTATCTACATACCTTTTCTGTTAGGTTTAATGTAGTTATTGAGTCATTTATGGCAGTCACTGAATAATATGGTTTAATATTATTTACGTAATGCAGTTTATTATGCAATGTGGAATAACAATAAGTGAAATTCCTTCTATGCGCTTTTTCTTCTAGTTAGAAATGTGTATTAACTCTCTATTGATTAATATGACATAAATTGGACTTTATCACGTCTGTAAGCACTGGAGGTTCATACTATCATGAACATACATTTGTAAAATATGTCCTAATTGTTAATTGTTAAAATGTTAATATGTGATGTTAATATATCTACACTGTAATGTTGGCACAGATAAATATAAGCAATAAATATAAGCATGGATGCAAGAAATATTCTTATTTATAAAAAGTTTAAACTAATAGGATAATATAACAATGACATGAAAGCAAATATTCAAATAAACCTTTTCAGGTTTTTATATATGGTGTTTTGGCTTTAATTCACAGGAACTTGATCTATATTATAGATACTATTAAAATGCCATTCAAAAAGCATGACGCTTAGGGGAAAATATCTTTTTAGCTGACATATAATTATTCATTTCATAATGCCATACATATTTTTTTTATCTTTTTAGTATTGCCTTCAAGAGACATTCCATTTTTTAATTACACTGGCTAAAATGAATTTTTGAATTTCAGAGTAAATATTGTGATTAAAACAAATTAACAGACTGTGGCTTTGATATGGCATTGATCATGGCCAGAGTATATGCAAAAAGTATGATTATGCTCATACAGAATCAGAATTGTCTAAGATACACCTCTGTTTTGGATAAACTCCATCCTGTGCACATCTTGAATGTCCAAGCAAGACTTTAAACTAGAGATAATTCTAAACAACTGTGTTATGTTGCACTTAAACTCTGAACATGGCCTTGTATGTCCCTAGTTGTAGTCCACATTATTAAAGTGTATATGAAACCAAAACAATTTTTTTTAAACTTTTCATACAAAGGAATCTGTGTACATTCTTTATTGCTGTATTCTGTTAATAGAAGTAATTAGTACAAAAATGTATTGTATTAATAAACACATTTTTAATGGTCAGATTGTGGCTCATGCTCCCTTTACAAGTTAAAATTTCCATTTGGCTCCATTTCAATTTATGACAAAATATGGGACATTTTTCGCTGCTATCATGTACCGTTACCCACAAACATTTGACACCAACAAAGCAAGGAAGCAGGGGAGAAATCAGACAAAATATGATCCTAATGACCCCCATGAAAGGTACAATAAAGATTAAGGTACACCCATGTCAGGACACACCCCTGGAGCCAGGCCTGGGGGTATTTCCAAATGCATGCACCAGGGGACTAGGCCTCCCATGTAACCTGTGCAGGTTTAGCCCCAAACAGTGAAGAATGGGGGTCAGGGGCATTGCAGATCAGACAGCAATCATAAGATGGACAGTCTTAAATGGACTAGACTTTTGCAATGGAAACTGGCTTTGGGGATATAGAATGGCACTCTGGTGGGAAAAGAGCATAAGTTACGTTGTGAGATGTAAAAGTATGGACTATATATAGTTGGACTTACATTCACACAGTGAATTCACAGAGAGCCTTACACTCATACAGTTGCTCATTTCAAATGCAACCGGGTGTTGACCTCTCTTCTTCTTCTTTTGGCTTTTCCCTTCAGGGGTCGCCACAGCGAATCATCACTCTCCACCTATCCCTATCTTCTGC
>CM075008.1:3268051-3280668 GCA_037576675.1 Pangasius sanitwongsei | reverse complement strand
CAACCTTGTCACTCCCAAAGAGAACCTCAACATCTTCAGCTCTGCTACCTCTAGCTCTGACTCCTGTCTCTTCCTCACTGACACTGTCTCTAAACCATACAGCATGGCCAGTCTCACCACTGTCTTGTACCGGGTGTTGACCTCTACTGTGGATATTGTTACTGTTCTGTTGGCAGTGTGTTTTGGGTCAGTGTCTTGCTGCATGATGAAGTCCCTTACAATTAGACTGGATGCATTTCTCTGTAAATTGGCAAAGAGAATGTTTCTGTAGACTTTTGAATTCATTCTACTGCTACATCATCAATAAAAATTAGTGAGCCCATTCCAGAAGCAGCCACGCAAGCCCAAGCCATGATACTGCCTCTACCATGCTTGACCACTGAGCTTGTATGTTTTGGATTATGAACAGATCCTTTCTTTCTCCACACTTTGGCCTTTCCATCACTTTGGTAGAGGTTAAAGTTGGTTCCAGAACTTTTGTGGCTCATCTCTGTATTTCTTTGTTAATACCAATCTGGCCTTCTGATTCTTACTGATGATGAGTTGTTTGCATCTTCTGATATGGCCTCTATATTTCTGCAGTGTCTTCTTCAAATGGTGGATTGTGACTTCACCCCTGCCCTGTCGGAGACGTGTATATGAGAGAATTTAATGAAGCATTTCTGCTTTGTACTGAGTGTACCATGTTCAATTCCTCAATTGAAGAGGCAGCTGCAAGAAGATTGCCTGTTATGGCAATAACCCTAGGGTGTGCTGGTGGGGAGCAGTGGCTAGGAACGCAATAAGCATTACTTGGAAGGCCTCCTGAAGATAGAGGATGGTCATGGAAGGCTGTCCTGATTCATTTGAGAGTTATGGAATAGTCTAATGGGCTGCAGCTTGGGCATAGGAGAACTTTGAAGAAACCATGGAAAAAAAATTGAATGGCTTCAAATATGTTTTAGCAAACTGTTTGGCACCTCAGGAGCAAGTGTAATGGAGTATTGACCTCTAATTGGGATACTGTTAAGTGATGGAAGGAGCCCGTCAAGGAATTCATTAACCCAGTGGACATGCCCTCCCAGGATGGCAGTGCGATAAATCTCTGCTGGTTTGAAGTCTATCTCTGAGACTGAGGTTAGTACGGCAGTTAGAAACCATCATAGTATCACAAGGTGAATGAGATTCAGTCAGAAACTTTGAAGACTGGGCAAGGTTGTGGTTGTGTGGTGAACATGCCTCTTTAATCTTTCTTAGAGATTTGGGGCAGTCCCTTTTGAATGACAAATTTTGATGGTGGTCCCTATTTTCAAAAAAAAGGACCAAGAGGTATGTTCCAATTATAGAGAAACTCATCAGCCTCCTGGGAAAAGTCTATATCAAGGCCCTGGAGACTCCATAAGATGGTTGAACATAGGATTGGTGTAACAATGAAGGTTCTGCCCAGGCTGTGGATCAGTGGACAAACAGCTTTATGATGGGTCATTGGAGTATACTAATCTAGTTGGACTATGCTTATGTCTAATTTGTACACCTATTGCGATATATACAGTCCCCTTCAAAAGGATTGGAATAGCAAGGCCCATTTTTATCAGGATGGAATGTGAAAATTTTCTTCAGCTGCCTAACAGAGGCCTGCATGCTTTCTGTCAAAATAGATTGGTATTTGGAGCTATACATGATTCCCTCTATCTTGGCTAGAGCCCCAGTCCCAGTTGAAGAGAAGCCTCATAGCATGATGCTGCCACAATGACTCTCTTTAATTATTGTGCCAAACATCTTTTATGTCAAAAATTATTGTTGCTGTAGGTCTCTTGGCAGCCTTCCTGAAAAGTTTTCATTTTGTCCTTTAGTCAATTTTGAAGGAACATCTGGTTCTTGTCACTGTGGTGCCCCATTTTCTGCACTTGTTGATGATGGTCTTCATAGTGATGATTTTGGAAATTCTGTTTTACCCCTCTGCTGGTTGATAATTTTCAACAATGAGATCCTGCCCATGCTTTGTAAGCTCTTTTCAGACCATGGTTTCAACACTCAGATGAAACCAAGAAGATTTGGGGTTAATCAGAATCACTCGGGCCCACTATTTATGTTGGTATTGCACTACACAGACGCACTGCATTAATTTCTAAAGATGTACCTATGCGATGCTCCAAATAACCATCCAGCCATCTTGAATATGCGTACATGTATTTAAAAGTAAGTATAATTGAGCATTAACTAGTAGTTACATGGGTGAGAACAATCATTTGCTAGCGGACACGTCATGTCTCAAGTCAGGTCCTTTTGTCAGGTTGACTAGGCATGGAACTCTCTTTTAGTCTCTGTTTTGTACTAAGTACAGACAGAATCGCGATTTTTTTAGCATCTTCTTCAGCGGAAGACCTAGCACCACCACTGAGCAGATGGTTCAAAACATTCACCATCCACAATTCTCCACCTACATTTTCAAATCACTTTCATGGTTCTATGGATGTGCGGCTGGCTGCACACTTGTAAATAACCATAATGTTTGAGTGGTGTACAGAACCCTTTAGTGGTTATAAAAAGGAGATTAGCCAGGTTATAATGCTTATGAAAATGTCCTTCATGGACAATCCAAAGGCCTTCCTGGGGCTTTTAGCAGTGGCGGATCCTGGCATAGGCTATATAGACAGCTGCCTAGGGCAGCAATGTGCTCAGGGGAGGCATGGGGCACCGCCCACGCACAGCAGCTTTCAGACATGCTCTTCTCTTCACATCATAATTCATTTGAGGCAGTTTCACACAGGATTGTGTGCACTCTGTTTCATTTCCACTCATTGAAAATGAATTCTTTAGATCAAAGTCATCAGAATTTCAATTTCAGAAAAAGAGAAAGGAGGACGATGAGAAATGGGACAAAGATAAAGGTATTTTATGTATGTCATCTCAGACAACGTTTTACAGTAACTTTACTAATGTGGAATTTTGCATTGCTAGTTATGCTAATTTCAAAATAGTCAGCAATAGGTATAAGACCAAATTACCTGTAAGTTTGGATTGTGCATTATAAAAATTTTATTAACCTAAATTGCAGAATCAGTCTGTGCATTATTATTTTAATGTTATATTTTACATTGTAAAATACTCTTTTTGTCCATGTCATTTGCACTGCAGTGGCATTCTGCCATTATATCTCAGTATTATTGCTAGTATCATACCTCATGTACTATCTTGCCTTTTTTTGCACATTTCTGACTCTTCTACTTATAACATGTTATTTGCACTGTAATTAGTCACTTGCCATTTTACCTCATATCACTGTATACTGCACATTCCACCTTTTCTCTGTATCAGTTGCATTGAGCTAGTCTAGCTCAGTGCATTGAGGGGGTGCTTCATGTCTGATTTTACATAGGGCACTAAGTAAACCACAACTTCCACTGGCTCTTAGAGTGTGCGGAAGCTGCATAGGGATGGCCTGAGAATGAGTGGGCCATACGCATTTTTTCCCATTGCAGGAGAAGCCCAGCTCACCATCCAGCAGTTCCTGCTGCATATGCAGCTGGAGTACCAGAGAGTGAACAAGATGGTACTGAAATGGGTCAGCTGGACCCTGGAGGAACATCGACAAAGCTTCCGGGCCTTGAAATTCTTGGATATCGGTCTCCAATTTATTTTCGGACAGCAGCAGCTCAAAAACTCCTACCAAGGTGGATGCTGGCTGAGGAGTGGGATGCTGAAGGAATTCTTGATCTAGTGGTGCTGGAGTAGTTAATCACATAGTTTCTGGCCGGAACATCAGATTGGGTTCAGTGCCAGCAACCAGCATCCCTTGACAAAGACATCTAGCTAGCGGAGGATCACCTGGAGGCATCCACCATAGCAGGCAGCTTTTCTCTTTCTCTCCCTCTCCTCTCTCCCTTTTCCCTCTCCAGGACCAGCTTCCCGGGACCAAAGTGCCAGGGCCCCGAAACCGGCAACCCAGATCCAGTTTTCACCCCCACTTTTCCTCCTATCCCTCTTCTTCAGTTTCAAGTCAAGTTTATGTACTTTATTTGGCACATACCGAGAATTGTAAAGTGTATAATTCTTGCAGTGAAATTCTTAATAGAGAATTCCCAAACTGGGCAAATTTTACATAAAGGGCATGTGAGAACAGTGCAGGACAATACAGTGCAATAAACAATTAAACAATAAACAACAAACAATTAATATCCTATTACAAAATGCATGTTGCATTGTGCAAGTGTCTGATATGTACTGTACATATTGGGTACATGAATGTCCATGAAACATAGATGTCCTAATTGATGTGTGTGATGTGTGTGCTGATGGAATGAGTGATGTGTTAGAACAGTCCATGTTCTCTTGGATTCAGATATGTGTGTGTGAGTGTTTGTCCATGAACAGAGATAAAAGAAAATATACCTGATCGGAGGTCCCATTCAGAGCCATAATTGCTTGTGGAAAGTAACTCCTCCAAAATGCTTCATTTTGATTCTCATGCTGTGGTAACATTTGAGAGCAGAAGTGAGAACGGGCAGTACTTTGGGTGACCAGAGTGCTTGATGGTCCTACTAGCCTCCTAGCCAAATGTAAATGTCCTGCAGGTCTGGTAGATGTTCACCAGTGGTATGCACAACTGGTCGCACCACCGTTTTCAGGGCTTTGCAGTCCAGACTGGTGGTGTTTCTGTACCACACATTGATGGTCCCTGTTAGGATGAATTCGATAGTGCTCCTACAGAAGAAGGTGAGGAGGTGAGGGGGCAGTCTTAACTACTTCAATCTGCGGAGATAATAAAGGTGCTGATGTGCCTTTTTCACAATCATCTTTGTGTGTTCAGAACAAGTTAAGTCCTCGGCAATCTGGAATCCCAGATATTGAATATGTTGCTCTCTCTCTGCAGGTGTGCTGTTGATCTTCCTCTCTAATGTCTCCCCTTGCTCCTGTTGGTTTGCCTTTTGCTGCAGATAAGCCAGGCATTTTCAGGACCAGTATTCCCTCATGGATGTGTGATGGGCTTTGTCCATCTACCCTTCGTGGGGATTCCCCTCTGGAATTTCCCCTTGAAGCAGTCATGCAGCACAACTCTGAGGCATGCCTTCAATGAAGTGAAAGTAATTGTTGGTCAGCAAATCCAGCCAAATGTTTCACTAACCCACCCATAGTTTTCTGTTATTAAGGATAGGTTATATTGAATGATATAAGACACTCAAACTAAGGAATAGGTAACTCAATTGTTGGTACTTCATACTTCATCTCATGGCTGGGCATTTAGGGCAGGATAAGACACTAAATGGTTTCATGGCCTTTTTCTATAGGCTGGGCATTTGCATCAATGTATGCAGGTGCTTTGCGGCATGTAGTGAATGTCAGCTGGTGAATCCGCTGGTCTTCTCATTCATGTACTCCTTCTCATTAATGGAGATCCCCTTAAAAAATGGTATGGACCTACTCAGGCCATTAGAACAGAGTGCATGAGGACATCGCTTTGTGTTAGTCTTAATGGATTATGCAATGTGATACCTGGAAGCCATGCCTCCTCGCAACATCTCAGCATGTGAAGTGCATGAATTATTGGGAATCAAATCAATTCAAACCAGTGTTTCCCATTCTCAAAGAAATGGGCTGGTCAAGCAGTTTAATCAGAAATACGATTCAAAATTCATTCATTCTAATGCTCATAATTGGGTTAAGTGGCTCAAGATACTGTTATCTGCAGTGCAAGATATCACACATGCCTCTACCGGGTTCTCACCATTTGAATAACTGTATATGCATGAGTGTCTGAGAATTTTTGAGGACGAGGGACATAAAGGTAAACCTAAAAGGTGTGGTTCAGTTCAGTGTTAGGTATAGCTTGCTCTTATTTGACAATGGATTTAACCAAGGGGTATTGGCAGAAGCCCTTGACTGCAGTGTCCCAAGAAGAAATGGGTTCTGTTTGGGTTACATTCATTTGTGAGCCTTCCATGTAGTTTGTTTGGTCAAGGGGGGGACAGTGACAGCAGGCCTGCAGCCCCCACAGTAAAACCACTGCACACTCCTCGCACAACTGCCACCCGGGTGCTGAACGGACAGTGTCACATCAGTACCCCTATTGTGGATAGCGCAAGAGCACATAGCTGCAAGGCGGGGCAGCAAAACCACACACTGCTGGCCTCCAATGATTGTGGTGGTGGCTCCTTACCCTCTTGGAGAAACACAGCAAGGTAAGTTAGTTTGTTCTACATGTCTATGCTTATCCAATTCTCTCCATCTTGTGCAGAGACCGATGAAAAGGTTGTGCCAAGAGACTTCACCCCGATGAAACGAAGGAACCTCAGGGTCTTGCCTCAATGCTGCTCCCCCCTACTTGCCGCACCCCAAGAGAGGACAACCGCAACGAGTCACCTTTCCACCCTCACCCTGCATATTTTTTCCACTACCCCAGGCTCCTGTGTGTCTGTGTTCAGCCTGCTACAGCCTCAAGTTGCTAAACTGGGCTTGAAGCCAAAAGATTTCAAGAAGAATTTCAAGTTTGAAAACATTAATCCAGACTGGAACACAAAGAAGACACTATGCCCTTGATCTTTCAATTAAGTTGACACTAATTTGTCCACTGAATCATGGCTGCCAAATCACAGCCACCAAAGAAAATCTGACTGTCAGTTTAGCGAGTGGCAAATTTGACATCATTTACTACTACAGAATGCTCCTTTAATTACTTATAAAAGTACTTGTCTCAGGGCACACCTGCCAATCTCAATACTGACCTGAGACATGGCCAATATTGTGTGGGCAAATAATGCCACACAGGTCAGTAAATGAATAAATTGAATAGTGGGATTATTATTATTATTATTATTATTATTATTATTATTATTATTATTATTTATTTTTTTTATTATCACTCATTTGTTTTTGCATTTCCATGAACATAGGTGCCAGTATCTCTCTGCAGTGAAAGTTGTCCTCCTGGCACATCAAGTCAAGTCAAGTCAAGTCAAGTCAAGTGGCATTTATTGTCATTTCAACCATATACAGCTAGTTAGTGAAATGAAACAACGTTCCTCCAGGACCAAGGTGCTACAGAAAACAAACACAGAACTACAGGAGACTACATATATTTACATAAAGTGCACAGTCCACACATGTGCAGACAGCGCAAGACAGTACAAGACTACCAAAAACAAGACAATGGGCACAGTAAGTTACAGTGCAGCACTAACAAGTACACAGTTCTAGTGTAAAGTGAATCAGATGACACTAGTGCAAAAGAGTAACAATATAAGCTGCTGTAAATGTAAACATAAGGAGCAGCAGCCAGGTAGAGTGTATAAAGATAATATACAGTATATAATAAATATTTGTTACAGCAGAAATTGAATATGGAGATGTGCAAAAATTGCAAGGAGGATAGGGTGATGTTCAGTTGTGTGTGTGTGTGTGTGTGTGTTTTCAGTCCAGTCTCTGAGTGTTGAGGAGTCTGATGGCTTGGGGGAAGAAACTGTTGCACAGTCTGGCTGTGAGGGCCCGAATGCTTTGGCACCGTTTGCCAGATGGCAGGAGGGTGAAGAGTTTGTGTGAGGGGAGCGTGGGGTGATCCACAATGTTGGTGGCTTTGCAGATACAGCGTGTGGTGTAAATGTCTGTGATAGAGGGAAGAGAGACCCCAATGATCTTCTCAGCTGTTCTTACTATCCGCTGCAGGGTCTTGCGATCTGAGAGGTTGCAATTCCCAAACCAGGCAGTGATACAGCTGCTCAGGATGCACTTGATAGTCCCTCTGTAGACCATGGTGAGGATCAGGGGTGGGAGATGGGCATTCCTCAGCCTTCACAGAAAGTAGAGACGTGGCTGGGCTTTCTTTGTTATGGAGCTGGTGTTGAGAGACCAGGTAAGGTCCTCCTCCAGGTGAACACCAAGAAATATGGTGCTCTTGACGATCTCAATGGAGGAGCTGCCGATGTTCAGTGGAGAGTGGTCACTCTGTGCTCTCCTGAAGTCAACAACCATCTCTTTAGTTTTGTCCACATTCAGAGACAGGTTGTTGGTTCCGCACCAGTCCTTTAGCCGCTGCACCTCCTCTCTGTATGCTGACTAGTCATTCTTGCTGATGAGACCCAACACGGTCGTGTGATCGGCAAACTTGATGTTTATGATTGAAGCCGTGCGTTGCTACACAGTCGTGAGTAGCAGTGGACTAAGCACACAGCCCTGGGGGCCCAGGGCTCCAATCAGGTGCTGAGGAATGATTGTGTTGAATGCTGAACTGAAGTCTATGAGCAGCATTCGAACATATGTGTCTTTTTTGTCCAGGTGGGTAAGGGCCAGATGGAGGGTGGTGGTGATGGCATCATCCGTTGAGTGGTTGGGATGGTATATGAATTGCAGGGGATCCAAACAGCCAAAGAGGCTGACCAACTTCCTTCTAGCCAACAGTTATACTGACACCTTAATCCAAAAAACTCCCAGGATTGCCTGGTTGTTTTGAACACACCACTGTAATCACCAAGATCACTGAAGATGCAAAGCAGAACAAAGGTGACCTGGCAGTCTTACGGCTTGACTATAACAATGCCTTTGGTATGATTCCCCACAAGCTGGAGACCACGAGGAAAGCCTATATGTGGCGGTGGGGGTGTGGTCGAGCATCAGCTGTGGATGAAGAGGAGGCGGGTCGAACCGACAGTCTCAGAAGGTGGGTGGATCTTGGAACATCTGATAGAAATCACCAAAGAGGCTTGAATGGAGTATAAATCATCAAAATCCAGTCTAGTAGTCTAGTAGAGGGGCTGTATTCAGGATCAGTTTTGATTCAAAATCAACATGGGGTCCTTCTCAGGCTCCTGAAGCTACTACTTGTCTATGAAATGCCCCTTTCCATGAAACAGCCTGGAAGCTGCACAATGGGAAAAGATGCAGGAGCAGTCTCTGAACTTGCAGGAGGTGTGGAAAATGAAAGAGCACTGATTCTTACTTTGTTCTGTATGATCTACCAACACCAAGCCTCCATAGGTTGGGACTGTCAAAGAGTCCTGGGTGCACATTTTGTGGGAGACCAGCCAGCCTTGAGCACATTCTCTCTTCCTGCCAAACAAGCCAGAGAGATGGTGGCATGACTGTGGTGGCATGACTGTGGTGGCATGGCCCAACTGGCTGTAGAGTTGACAAGCAAGGAATATGAACAAACAAAAACATCAAGTAAATGGACCATGCTTTGTCCATTTTTAAGACCAGGCAAAAAGGCACTTAAAGAGCCAGGAAACACAGGGGTCTTACTCTGTAAAATAGGAGACTGGAAAATAAGGATGGTGGAGGGGGTGGAAGGCCTGGAATCTCCCAATTGAGGTTGGCTGCAGGGGTTTTCCAGTGCAATCACACTGGGGAGCCTTAGGAGTAATAGGTATAAAAAGGTCCAGCTCAGACGAAGTTGGTAGTGGACATCAGTAAGCAGGCAGAAGGTGATGACCCTATCATATTTTTGATAGAGAGCCTTGGAGTAGATGTACAAATTGAAATGAGCCTGTAAAGGTGGTT
The DNA here is from genome assembly GCA_037576675.1 of Pangasius sanitwongsei. Classification (NCBI taxonomy): domain Eukaryota; kingdom Metazoa; phylum Chordata; class Actinopteri; order Siluriformes; family Pangasiidae; genus Pangasius; species Pangasius sanitwongsei. The sequence continues at coordinate 3,271,200 of CM075008.1, read as the reverse complement.
TGGGCACTTTACAAGGATGTCCCCTGTTCAGCTCCTGCTATAATTGTATAAGGCACCCCCCACTTAATGTAGATCTGATGACAGACCCAAGACTTGCTGGATAGTTTCTCACAGTTGGCTTGGGAACATCTGTGGATCCCCCAGGAGAAGCTGGAATATGTAGTTGGGGATATAAAAGTCTGGGATGACCTTCTCGGTCAACTGTGACCACAAACCCAAGTTTGCAAAAATATTATTTAACATATTATGCAAATTATCATAAATTTGAGTGGGTGTGACTAAATTGTCCAAAAGGTAATTTTTTGTGTTCAGTCAAAGAATTAGGAAGAAAAAGGAATTAGAATATTGGTTTGGAAACTGCAAAGCTTCTGAATGGTAACAACTGAACAGGATAGTGAAGACAACAGAAAAGATCATCAGTGCCCCCCTCTCCTCTTCGCAGGTAATCTACAATCAGCTCTGTGTCTGCAGAGCCTCTAGCATTATTAAAGACCCATCTCGCCCCTCCCACAGTCTATTTCTCCTCCTGCCATCTGGGGAAAGGTTCAGGAACATCTATACCAGAACCACCATGTTTTTAAATAGCTTCTTCCCTCTGGCTGTGAAGATCATGAACACACTGTGATGCTGACAAGTACTCCCGCTCGCTTACCCAACCCTAACATCTTAATCTTAAAATCCGAGGACAAAAATAGGTTTTACATATTATGCGAATTAGCTCAAAATCTAACTGGGTGGAGCAAAATGATTCTTTGGACATTTTGTTTGGTAGGTCCAAAAGAATCAGTGGGAATTTTTTTTTTTTGTAGGACTTGCAGATTATGAGTTATGAACCAAAATTGGTTGATATCTCATATCCTTGTGCTATTGTGCCACCAGCAGGCCTATGTGGGTCCCTTTGTCAGCCACATTTGCAAATATAGTGTTTCTATGCCTTATAGTCTTTGCTGTCCATATTATTTTACCTTAGAATAATAATAAGTATAAGAATAAGAATAAGAATTCTTAGTATTATTATGAAATTATGAAAGCCCAGTGAAATGTATAAGCTAGTAAGTTTTTACAGGGCCTCGGGGCCTCTAATTTAATGACACTGTTTAATAAAATTCTGAATTTAGGATCATGTTATCAGCACTTATAAGAATTACAACTAAAAGAAATAAGCTCATTATCATTTCTCATTTTACAAGATCAATCTTACCAGACATTGAGTTTCATTTTGCCAACAGCATTTTTCTAGCCATATTTGTAACTATTTTGCAAATTTTTTTAAATAGGCCTTAAATGTAAATGTAAGTTTGTAAACCAATTTTGGTGTTTAGCAATAATGAAATGTCTAAAAAATGTCTAAAATTAATATGTATTTTTTGTCAAAAGACTGTTAAATTTAACACTACTATACAATCACATAGCTAATCCTAATGGTAATAATTTAGAGAAAGAAGACTTGATCTTTTCTTTGTTTGCAAAGTGCATGTTCTGGCAAGCTATGTATGTATGCCATTTAGATGTTTACAAAACAGGTTGCATAGGAACCTAGAATTAGAAAGTATTATATGTGGCAATTGACAAGTATTAAACACGTTGTGCAGCACAATATAAAATGCATACTGTAATGTGATAACTTGTGTGAGTACAATACAGTCCACAGCACTTCATGTTTCTCATACCACCATCTAATTTCTCAGAATGTTATGGCCATGTCACATTCTTGTTTTGTTGTTTGTTTGTTTGCTTGTTTGTTTGCTTTTTTCAAGAAAGTTGTGGAATACATTGAAGAAATTTGGGAGATTTATTGTTTTTGCAACTACAAGGACTTAATAAACTGGATACTATAAATTCTCCCTGTAAATTAATTCAAAAGTCCCATAGTCAGAAGTCACTACCCAGTTATCCTGCTCTACAGGACTGAACATATATAAAACTGCAAGTTGTCATTAATTATGCCAATCACATCATGGAAAATGTCTGAGCATTTAGCTGCCTTCTCCAAATGTGTGCATCATTAAACAAGTCAAAGACCAACATTCGAATAAATAAGTTACCTACCTACACTTTAATAATATCCTAAACAGATCCTGTCACCTTTATGTAAAAAAATGAGTAGCAGCATTTTATTTTATTTAAATGGAGAACTGTGTTACTTCCAAATTTCTAAGTAAGCAAGTAAGTAAATAAGCAAGTTTATTGTCATTCTAATTCAACACAAGGCTGAGGATTGAACATAATAAAAAAGAGTCACTTTACACTAAACAATATACAAAACATGCAGCAGACAGACATAAAATATGACATGCAATATATATATATTTTTATTATTATTATTTTTTCAAACATTGTGAGGAAAAAACAGGTTATTATTATTAATAATAATAATAATAATAATAATAATAATAATAATAATAATAATAATAACATGAGGCAGGAAAATGACATGGTACATAATAAAAAAAACTACACAATAGGCTGCCACTACATCCAGTGGGTAATCACAGGCTACACAAAACAAAAGATTGAGGCCTACATATTTCAGATTATTGCTGCTTATATTTGCAAGTCACACCTCCTTTTTTCCACCAGTGTAATATTACCATAGAGAATTTCCCATTCTATCTGTATAAATACTACTAAATCATTTGTAATCAGCTAGATGAGACACCAGGCCTGGCAAATATTAACGTTTACCACTGTTCTGTAGCTGGACAGATAGATGGAGCCCATCTTTACTCTTTTACATATGGCAATGGCCATCATCAATTTTTCTAAAGGTAATGGGACTACTTGTATACTGCAAGGAGAGCCTGCATATCCACAGTTATGGAAGGATGGTGATATCATTGTTGGAGGAATTTTTCCCTTCCATAGTAATTGGGAGATCACAGACTTGTCTTATTCAGTCATGCCACAACCAATGAAGTGCATTAGGTAAGAAATTTAGCATATCTAACATTGAATAATCATACTTAACTGCATTAACATCAATCACAATTTTTGTTTTTTAGACAGCAATGACAATTTATTTTTGTAAATAATGTGACTGTATTTTTCTCTGATTGTTCTAAATTAGTCTTGATTTCAGAGCCTTTCAGTATTCACAGTCCTTGATCTTTGCAATAGAAGAGATTAACAACAGTACCACTTTACTGCCT
>CM075008.1:3218134-3243794 GCA_037576675.1 Pangasius sanitwongsei | reverse complement strand
ATGGAGGTGTGACAACGGAAGCTCCTGTTTTACCTATGGGTTTTGGCTTTCACAACCAGAAAGAGGCCAATTTTAATCATTAGCCCAATAATTTATTTTTAATAAAATATTTCTGTGACAAAAGGCCATCTCTTAGAGGAAGATTTTTTTACAATCCTTGTAGGCATGGTCACGTGCTGGTTGGCATATTTTACAGCCATCAGAACACATATTACAGCCTTAAGAATACATACAAAAATATCTCTGATATACTTCATTTCTTTTTAATTCTTTCTTGCTTTTATTTGGTTGACTATGACTTGAGGAACATCCTGGTAGCTTCCTTTGGACTAGTGAGGCTTTCTGTTTTTGTCCTTTGTCCATTCTCGTCAACCTGAGTGAACAAGGTGTCCTGTTCGTCCACCATTAGGTCTCAGAGTGAGTCATAGATGTTTGATGTGAACATTAACTGAGGCTTCTGACCTGTATCTGCCTGATTTTATCCGTTGCACCACTGCCACATGACTGGCTATTTGGATAACTGCAGGAATGGGTGGGTTGACAGGTGTTACATTTACATTCTACTTCCTTATGTCCTATCCTTATCCAGAGCGACTTACAAAAGAGCAGTGGAGAGTTAAGGGCCATGCTCAAAGGCCCAGCAGTGGCAGTTTGGGGGTACTGGGATTTGAACTCTCAACCTTCTGATCAGGAGTCCAGCATCTTAACCACTGGGCTACCACTTCCCCCTGTTTCTAGTGGATGGTGGATAGTGGATGGTGAGTGTATGTAACTTTCCTTTCTACTTCCTTATGTTCCAAATGACAGAGGCCGTGTTCTTCTGGGTTTGTAACAATCTTCTTTAGGGTTTGTAACAATCAGAAACCAGAAATATTCTTCTTTATTGAAGATAAAGGAGGTGGGGGTTGATCTTCTGTTTAAAGCAGTTCAGTTGACTGCGGTACTTCTAGCCTAGCTGCTGCTTCATGAATACAAAAGGATTCACTAGAAAGGCAATCATTTTCCGTACCCAGCAGATTATGGCACTTTAACTTATGACCTGGCTCCTCCTGTGTCTCAGCAGGGTTTACTCCTGTGCACAGTGATCTGCCCCCTCAACATGCTTTTCACCTTGGACAGAATAATGACAGAAATCTAAGGCAGCAAAGGGCTTTATATAGCACTGAACTACATTAACATTCATTTCCACATCACAGCTCCAGTCCAGGTTTAATCCTGAGCTTGGATTACTCTCTATGTGGAGTTTCACATATTCTCCTCATGTCCACGTAAGTTGCCTCCAGGTTCCCTGTTTTCATCCCACTGTACAAAAAACAATATGTTAATTGGTTACTCTAAATTGCTCCTTGGTGTGAATGAGTGTGTGCATGGTGTCCTACGATGGACTGGTGACCCCATCCGGGGTGTATTCACACCCAGCATTTCTGGGATAGGATGCAGATTCACCATGAACAAGATAAATGAATGAATGAATGAATGAATGAATGAATGAAAACTTCATGTTACATGAGACACATGCAATACCAGGTGCGATGCAGATGATGTACAAAATAAACTTTAATCATATTTTTGCAGTACACTAGTGTATTATTTAGCTATGACCGCTACTATATTCATGCTATATTGTGCAGTTTAGGCCCATAATCTAAAAAACACGACTTACATTCCAAATTGTAGGCATGTTAAAGTTCATGTTGGGCTACAAGTTTGCCAATGACCATGTGACTAAAAATCTCACTGGATTAACAAACTTTAATTGATCATATTCAGTAGTACCTCATCTTTATAAGAAACTGACAGTCAGAGAGACAATCGCATGATAATATATACAGTCCCCTCCAAAGGTTTTGACACAGTCAATTCTTTTTTTTCCTATACACTGAAGACATTTGGGTCTGAGATCAAAAAATGAATATTAGATAATAGGTCAGAATTTCAGCTTTCATTTCCTGATATTTAAGTCTAGATGTGTTAAACAACTTCGAATATGGCAACTTTTGTTTGAACCCACCCATTTTTAAAGTGATCAAAAATACTGGGACAATTAATAGCTCTGAGTGTCGAATTTTGATTTGTACCCTGGGCTTGTGAAGATTGCAATTGTTGGATAAACCAACGTGAAGGCCAGAGAGCTGTCTATGGAAGAAAAGCAAGTCATTTTTAAAGTGTGGAGAAAGAAAGAACGGGCTCACTAGTCTTTATTGATGATGGAACTCATGATGGTAGCAGTAGAATGAATTCAGAAGTCTACACAAACATTCTGTCTGCCAATTTACAGAGAAATGCATCCATTCTAATTGGGAAGAACTTCATCATGCAGCAAGACAATGACACAAAACACACTGCCAACACAAAAAAAGGACTTCCTCAGGGGAAAAAAGTGGAAGATTTTAGACTGGCCGGTCACCAGATTTTAATTGATTATTCATTTCACCTCTTGAAGAGGAGGCTGAAGGGAGAAAACCACAAAATAAACAACTGAAAGAAGCTATTGTACAAGCCTGGAAAAGCATCAAAAAAGAAGACTTAAACAGTTTGGTGATGTCAGTGGGTCACCGGCTTGATGCAATTATTGGCATGCCTAGGGAGCTGGTTCACATTTTCTCATTTAGATGGGTCTGACAGTCTTTTGTCTGTCCTGGTAACTTTTCTGCTCTCAAGCGACTTATTGCAGCTTAGACCAGGGTTCTGGCTAACTAGTCTCTATGGATTATTTAGTTGACATACAGTAGCTTGTCCCTATAACATAGGAAAAAAAGGAGTGTCCCTAAAATGAAGGCATTCAGGCATATAAAGCTAACAAATTTTCTTACCGATGGGTAACAAATTGTTGGAGAAAACCTGTAGCTATATTCTGTGGGGGGTATTTCTTTTTAAGGTTTTGGTGCACTTGTCCCATTAGAGGAACGGGTCATTGCAAATCAACATAAAATTATTTTGACTGAACACCTGAATCCTATGATGAAACATTTGAATCATATGAAACATTTATATCTTGATCTCATCCAGGATGACAATGCTCACATCCACACAAGGATGCACTGAATGGTTTGATGAAGATGAAAATTGTAATGAAAATCATATGCTATGGCCATCATGAGATCATGAGTCATGAGATCTCAACTACATTGAACACTTACAGGAGTTTTTATAGATGTGTAACACAGTGCTCTCCACTATCATCAGCAAAACACCAACTAAAGGAAAATGTTTTGGAAGAATAGTGTTGATCACTCCAGTACAGTACCAGAGATTGGTAGAATCTGTGCCACGGTGAATTGAAGCTGTTCTGGTGGCTCATAATAGTCCAACATCTTACTAATAAACTTTATGATGTTTTTTCATTAATTTTTTCACGTATGTGTGTGTGTTTGTGTGTGTGAATGCATTTTGATCTCTTGGTTTGTGTGTGTTTAATTTAGTGTAACAGTTTGTAATAAATTACAAGGCCGTTTTGAAGTTTAATGTCATTCTCTTGCACATGTACATTCCAGGTGTGAAATGAACAATAAATGTGCTTTGCATGAGGATATTGGTCCATCGTTACAATGGTAAAACACAGAGTAACTTGAAAGTTTAAAGGAAAAACAAACAAGCAAACAAACAGACAAAACAAGAAGTGGATAGTGTGGAAAAGCAACACAGACAAGTTATGAGATTTTTAGTTTACAGTATTAGTCCTTGGTAGTGTGATGACCACTGTCTCATGGTTTATTACATTCATTTTTTTTTTTAACAAAGTTATATTCTAGATTGAAGTGTTTTTTTTTCCAGGATGGATTTCAGGGCCATATTTATGCCAAAAAAAGAAATGAATACCTATAGTAGTAGCTCAACTACCTGGCAATTTACCCATAAGTTGTTTCTTATCATTCTTTTCTGGTTTTAATATGATTATGTAACACTTTGGGAAAAAAATGCAAAGTAGCAAACCAAAGCTTGATGCTAAAATGGCAAATATTTCCACAGCTACAGTGAACTTTCCAGGAGAGCTGACATAAGCAGGAATAAAGGTGATCCAAACTGCACAGAATATGAGCATACTGAATGTGATGAATTTTGCTTCATTAAAGTTGTCAGGCAACTTCCGAGCCAGAAAAGCCAAAATAAAACATAAGAGTGCTAAAAGTCCTATATAACCCAGCACAGCCCAGAAACCTATAGCTGATCCCAAATGGCATTCTAGAATGATCTTTTCCTTGGAGCGCTTTAGATTTTTGAAGGGGAAAGGAGGGGATATTGTCAACCAAAGCACACAAATGAGCACCTGTATAAGAGTGAATGCAAGAACACTGAGTCTTTGCTGTGGAGGCCCAAACCATTTCATGACATTACTGCCTGGAAGTGTAGCCCTGAAGGCCATTAACACCACTACTGTTTTCCCCAGGACACAGGAGATACAGAGGACAAATGTGATCCCAAACGCTGTGTGGCGCAGCATACAGTTCCAATCAGAAGGCTGACCAATGAATGTAAGTGAACAAAGAAAACACAAAGCCAGCGAGAAGAGCAGCAGGAAGCTCAGTTCAGAGTTGTTGGCTTTCACAATTGGGGTATTTCTATATTTATATAATATTATTGTTATTATCATTGTCATCAATGCGCCAATGATAGAAGCAGCTGTTAGCAAAATTCCCATAGTTTCCTCATATGAGAGATATTCAATTTCTTTATTTACACATTCATCTCTCTGAGGATTTGACCAGTAATCTTGCTGGCATTGTTCACATTTAATAGAATCTGTAGAGTAAGAAAGAAAATAAATAGCAGCAGAAAGCAACGTATTATTGTTACTGCTACAGCAGTTCTTATAATAAGGGATTCAATCTCTACATAAAATTAGATTTAAACTTAAACATCTTAAAATGTCTAGTGACAGCAGCAATAAAACTCTACTTCATATTTGTTTCCACTTTGGGGTTTTGTACCTGTCATGTTACTGATTTCTCCTTCAGCACATGGTATGCAGTGAAAGCAACAGATAGGCTTTCCTTTTTGTACAGCCTTCCTTGTGCCAGGAGGACAACTGTCACTGCAGACAGATTTTGGCACCTATGATAAAGAACATTTAATAACCTTAAGATAATGATATATTTAACTTCTAACTTTCAAATATGCATTGCAAGTACTCATTTTATTAGAGGACTGATTTAATTGTAACCAAAGAACAGTGTTCTTTCTTTTACTCACCTGAGTGTCATTCTGTGCCCACACAATATATGTCATATTTATCATTAGACGCTCACGAAAGGAGACAGAGGAGTCATAAAGTCCAACAGTCACAAATTCATGATGATATTCTGTATTTACTTGCCAGTTTATTATTTCATATTTTGCAGGAGGGTCACCATTTTCATCAAAATAAACTACCTCACCTTCTTTGCTTCTAAAATGCACCCTTTTAAGGTGTTGTAGAAACTGTTAAGACACAGCACAGTCTATATTTTAATTAAAGTTAGGTTGTTTAAATCATGCTCTTTATCCATAACAGTACAATATTTTGCCTGCTTACTGCTAAATGTATATGTCAAAGCTCTGAGGCCTAATGCTTACTCACTGTGAGAGGATCGGTCTGATTCTTTGTAGGACATGTTTGTTTACACCCAAGAAGGTTGTGTAGGGTATGGGCAATAGCGTAGACTCCTTTATACACATTACTGAAAATGGGCATCAGGGAAATGTCACTGAAGATATTTTCCACCTCAGACAATTTCTCTTCTCCTGTGCACACTGATAGGTCCTCTGAATTATTCTGCACGGTATATTTACACTTAAAGAGAGTCTCCCAGAATTCTTTAAAAATGGCACTGCCTTCAGATTTCAGTGGTCTTATATCTAGAAAGAAGTTTTTTAGACCTGTAACCTTTGTTTTGGGAATGGCTAGTCCGATGGCTCCTTGTAGTATATTGTTCTTATCTAGTGTGGCCAATTCTGAATCTGAGATCCAACCCTCAGTCCCTACCCACTGGAATCCAGTGATGTTGTGCTCAAAAAAAACATGAAGCAAGATCTCTAGCTCCCGAGTGCCAAGAAATCCCACAATCACTCGAGATGTGGCATTTTTGACCTGCTCAACAATTCTCAGCACTCTTTCTTCTGAGTAGGTTTTAGAAAATGGAAGGGAATATTCTAAGCATATGCCCAATTTCTCTGCAACCTCAGTAAATGCCGCCATCCCACTGTTACCATAGTCATCATCTCTTCTTATTGCTCCCACCCAGGTCCAGCCAAAGTGATTGACCATTTCTGCCAGGGCTCTAATCTGGAAGTAGTCACTAGGGATAGTGCGCAGAAATGAGGGGTATTTCCTCTTGTCACTGAGACACTCACAGGTGGAAAAGTAACTGATCTGAAATGGTACATAAAATTAAATGTGAGTAAAATACTTTATTTTTATTATTTAAATGTTGTTCTAATTAAATTAATTGCTAATAAATAATTTCTTACTAGAGGAACGCTGAAAGGTCCTATACTCTTTGCTACAGCCATAGACACTGATGAGTATGCCTCGCCTATTATGGCTTGCACCTGTGCTGGCTTTGTACAGGGCTCATCCGAGATTGAGTTCTCATTTCCATTCACAAGTGCCATAGCCATTTTAACCCCCATTGATGCAGAACTACATGTGTCATATACCTTGTAGCCCAATGTGATTCCAGGCAGTAACGATGAACTGTTGTTGATCTCCTCTACTGCAAAGATCAGGGTCAGTGAAGACTGCAAGGCTGTGAAATCAAGACTGGTCAAAAATTAGGAAAGAAATACAATGATAGTGGTTTAATATAAATTCATCTTAATGAGTTCAGTCACTGAGTTATTTTGGGGTCATGAAACTCTAGTGTAATACATGTTTGACTAATTTCTTAAATACTACTTTTATCATCCTGCTTACCTTATGCACTTCAGTGGTGGTGGAATGACCGAATAGGACAGATCTGTGATCTCCCAACGGCTGTGTAAAGGGAAAATACCTCCAACTATGATATCACCATCATTCCACAGCTGTGGATATACTGGTCTTCCTTGCAGGTGACAAGTAGTTGCATTAGCTCTTGAAAAATTAAGAATGGCCATTACCACATGCAATAGGGGAAAGACTGGCTCCATTTATCTATCCAGCAATAGAATTCTTAAGAGCATACTCAATATGGTTTATTTCAGTTAGATGCACAGTAAGCAAAAAGGATTTGCTGCATTTATACACACTTGTAAGGCAATTCTCACAGGAAAAGTTATGATAGAGGCCACAGTCAAAGGAGGTGTGACTTTCATATATGAGCATCACTAATCCTAAAGGAGGACTCAAGACTTTGTGTAGCCTATTACTTTACACCCTTCAGACCCTGTGTCCATTGTAACGGACAGACCATTATTCAAGGATTTTTTTCTTTAAAATGTCTAAATTAAGGCACTGTCCACTGGTTAGTTGTTAGAGACTACTGGCCAACCTATCAGAGAAAAACTTTCCTCTAATGAGAGCCACAAGGAAAAGTTTCATCATTCTGAAGAGAAGCATGGCAGAGAGAAGAGTAGGGACTTTTAACAATATTTTTGTACAAGTTTTTTTTACATATTGATCCCTACTTAAAATGTTATCAATATAATATATAAGCATGAAACTAATGATTTTCAGAAATAATTAATTATTGTAAATACTGAAGACACAGGATTTTTTGAAAGTTTGTGTCCACTGCAGTGGACATTACGTCTTAGCTGATGTCTGTGCGATTATTTCCTGTTTTTCCATGATTATTTGTTAATGGATACATGATTTATTCATTTTGAGATCAATTCAATTTAATGTGTTTCATTTAACTGTCTTTGTTCACTAATGATGTACATTAATGCCTTGGGCATTATCTATAAGGTCTTGCGTGTGTCCTCTTGCCCACACACATCAGTATCAAATCCAGCTGTGTCTAACTTTTGTTTAGATTATAGAATGCACAGGTTGTTTTCATGCATCCAATAAACCATCTCTTTTTATTATAACTTGGCTCTTGGTCTCTGGATTCTTCAGTCATCTTACTTCTGGTGAAACTGCAGTATTTTGATGGTCATCCAGAAAGATTTACAACTCTCGTGGGACAGTGGTGTTCTTCGTCCATGCGCTATGACAACCCCGATGACAGATAACATCATCACTTTTCTGTTCTGATCCAGTGATCCTGTTCCTGTGGTTCTATGATGAACATATGTCAACATGGGTGAGTGGGTCATGCTGTCAAAGAACTTGTTAGGTGACAGAATCAGTTCGATGATAAAATAAGAGTTTGATCAATAAGTGATCAGTTGAAATGTCTCAGTACCGAATGAGTTATGGCTGGTTTATACAGTATGGCAACTAGTATCAGGACCCAAGGGTGTTGGAGAGTTTTCCTCAAAAGTTTGTGAATCATCCTTGCCTTTTGCTGCTAATCTCAGTTTTGAGAGAGAGCTAGGGCAAATGTTAGAGGAGTTGTGTGGAAAGAAAAAGGCTATGTAAAGAGTGTGTTATTCCAGAGCAAACAAAATGGAGTAGAGAGAAATATTTTTCTGCTTTGGATAATTGCATCAAGCATGAAGACCTTGAGGCAGCAGTGCAGGTGTTCAGACAGTGGCATTCTTTCCTAAGACAAGAGAGGGTTGAGAAAAAGCATGAGAGCGATAAGCTAGTTGCTAAGGTGGTCAAGGAATATGCCAACCATAAACATGCCGCTATCTCCACTCAGAAAAGTTATGAGCAGTCTCAAAGATCCATTAACGCTCCCCGAGCCAAAATTCAGGTTTATGGAAAACAGACACCGCCTTCATCTTTTAAAGTAAAGAAGCTGTATCCATCTTGTTAGGAAGTCTTTAAGATCAAAGACACAGTCCTCAGATTCGTCATCCTCCGATGATGATTCTGAGGACCCTGGCATAGATCCTGCCACCATTGGGTAGCCCTGGTGGTGATTAAAGAGGCAAGTATGAAAAAGGATGCAGACGCAAAAGTAACTATAAAATATCAGCCACTGAGTCCAGAGCAAATAGATGCATGGCCAAAAATTTTAAATATCCCTGAGAAATGGGCATGGGTCCATTTCTGACTCAGATGACACATAAAATTCAGTTATACAACTTGCACTTTGGATGTTATTTCTATATGCTTTCAGACATTTCTGACTACCAAAGTGGAGAAGGTGAATGCTTGTTATGATAACTGTGAAGATAAGCATGTACTCACTTCAGCTAGAGCGGTACAGAAATGTACCAATGACCTTCTTGAAATTGTTTGTGGTTTTTTAGACAGTGCAGAGTGCTGGAATAAAGTTTTTGATTGCTAACAGGACAGAAGTCTTTGATGGAATACACACAGCGTTATTCTCAGGTGTTCATGCTGTATGGAGGACACAATATGAGTTCCATTTCATGTTTTTGGAAGCCACTATTTTGTTAGTCAATGGACTAAAAGCTTACTTACTCAAGGTGTTGTTGATTTTGAAGCCTGACTGGCATAAGATAAGTCTTGCCCATCTTGCTGATAGTCTCGCGGTGTATGAGAGGGATTTGAATGTGACAATGCATATGAATGCTTTGTTGCAAACAACTGTGGTAAATGCTCAATCCATTCACAGGATGAGTTCTGGAAATGTCACAGGCAGGGGCATTGGGAGTATCAGTGCCGTAAGAAGAAGGCTGACTCAAGAAAGCTGAATGTGAAATGTGCACCGACTTCCGGGGTTTCCCATCCTGACCTGCTGGGTGGGACTATCTCGCCAGAGGTGGCGGGACAAATAATTCAGCTGGTACAATGTGCCTCCCAATGCTCAGATTCTTTCCACCTCCTCCTGCTGCACATTCTTTTTAGATATGTCTGCTGTAAAAGCCTATTTGCAGCCAATTATGAATAAGCAGGATAAAAGATTGTATGTGATAATCACTGTGAATGATCATCTTACTGTATGCTATCCACATGCTGTCCTGTCTCGGTTGTGCTCAGGTTGTGTGATCACAATGACTGCCTAGAGGTGGGGCATTTGGCTCTATGCTCTCACAGCACCCAACATTACCCTTCAAAGGGCGAAAATCACCAACCCCTCATTGTTAATGATGACTGCAATGTCTGATACACAAGATGAGGGTGTATTGACTGATCATGAGTATGTGATGCTTTCACACTCACTGCCTTTCAGCATTTCTGAGACTCCTCTGGAAAATTGAACGGATGTGGTTGGGGGCATGCTATTGTGCCAGGACAGTGGGTAATGATCGAAACAGTGGACAGGACCCAAGCTAGGCAGGGAAAGACAGTAGCCCTTTATAGTGATAATTTACATAACATTTGAACCTAAAACATCTGGTCAAAATCTATATACGTGTCTGTCTTCTAGAAAATGTTTTGGAGAGATTAAAAAATAAAATCTTTTGATGTTCTGTGAGAAAGAGGAAAGAAAAAAACCTAAGTTGCTCCTGTGTATGCCACAAGATACGTCTGTCTTTTGTGTGTGTATATATGTATGCGTCTTACAGGAAAACACAAGTAAGATGCATTTGGAGTTAGTGCAGGTGCTACAAGAGAACCAAGAGTCTAGTACTGGATTCATCTGGTTTCCACTCACTTCTAATTGGCCTCACAGTGCGCCACAATGCTGTCCAGAACTTCATGATATTCACTCAACCAGTTCTGTGTCAGGCACCCATTTACTCTGACTGGTCTGCGGCTTCGGAGCCCTATATGCAGCAAGCTATGATACACTGTGTGTTCTTACATTTACATTTATGGCATTTACATCTATATAATAAATACATTCTGAAGACATTCAGTGTTCTGACACCTTTCTGTCATAGCCAGCATTAACTTTTTCAGCAATTTGTGCCACAATAGCTTCACGTGCATCCATGAGCCTTGGGTGCCCATGACCCTGTCTCCGGGTCACCGGTTGTCCTTCCTTGGACCACTTTTGGTAGGCACTAACCACTGCATACTGCATACCCCACAAGACCCGCCATTTTGGCGATGCTCTGACCCAGTCGTCTAGCCATCACAATTTGACCCATGTCAAAGTCGCTCAGTAATCGCTTTGAGAACTGACTGTTCACTTGATGCCTAATATATCCCACCCCTTGACAGGTGCCATTGTAACGAGATAACCAATGTTAGTCACTTCACCTGTCAGTGGTTTTAATGTTATGGCTGGTCTGTATATGTATAAATATATAGATTACAAGAGCTATATTTGCTACCTTACGCTCCATTATCCTGAGATCAAAAAGTTAAAATTTGCATTGAAGCAACATGGATACAGACAAGGATGCTGAAACTTCACTTCACTAAAGTGGAAGCAGCACACGCGGAGATCTCTTATGCTGAAAAAGAGGTAAAAATGATGAAAGAGAAAGCAGAATTAGAAGCGGAGGCAGTGAGACATAAAGCAGAAGTAGAAGCAGAGACTGCATGACACAAAGCAGAGGTAGAAGCTAATTTGAATATCCTACAGAAACAAAGAGCAGCAATTGCAGCCTCGGCTGAAGCAGCAGTTTATAAGGCCGCAGCTGAATTAGAGGACCAGCTACAGACCTTTCAGAACTAGCTAGTGAAGATCCAGCACAAAGAACCAGCAAGTATTTGGAGAATCATACTCTCACTCAAGATAAGTAAGAACAGATTCACATGCAATCCATGTCCCATGCATCTCAGCAGATTCAACATGTCCACAGTTCACGCCAAGAGTGCTTGACTTTAGAGAATAGTTGGATCTACTCATAAAGTGGCTTAGGCCAGAGCCATCACAACAGGCCAAAAGAATCAGGTCAGTACATGTTCACGATGCAATGGAAGGTGTTCTAATGGTATGGCAGAGATTAGGGGACTGTTATGGTAGCCCTGAGATCATTGGGAATGCTCTGTTAAAGAAACTTGAGAGAGCTTGGCAACCTTTTGCTAGAAATAGAAGAAGGAAGGGCAGTGGTAGCTCAGTGGTTAAGCTGTTGGACTACTGATTGGAAGGTCATGAGTTCAATTCCCAGCACTGCCAAGCTGCCACTATTGGGCCCTTGAGCAAGGCCCTTAATCCTCAATTGCTCAGCTGTATAAATGACATAAGGGCAAGTCGCCCTGGATATCTGGGCATCTGCCAAATGCTGTAAATGTAAATAAATGCAGCAAAGTCAGAGGGCTTACCACGGGAATTCATCACCGTCCTTATAATCAGAATAGACCGTCACACCCTGACGGACTGTTTATTGTTGCTGGAGACTTCAACCATGCAAATCTCAAGTCAGTGCTACCTAAATTCCATCCTTATGTGTACTTTGCAACAAGAGGGAAGAACGCGCTGGATCTTGTTTACAGAAACATCCCTGGCGCATACCAGGTGGAGCCCTGTCCCCAACTCAGCTACTCAGACCGCATCTCTGTTATGCTAATCCCAGCATACAGACCGCTCGTCAGACGCTCCAAATCGTTTCTGGAGCAGGTGAAAACCTGGCCAGCAGGAGCCATCTCTGCTCTTCAGGACTGTTTTGAGCACACTGACTGGCACATGTTCAGGGAAGCAGCGACTGACGGCAACTTCATCAACTTGGAGGAATACATGACATCAGTGACTAGCTATATCAGCAAGTGCATTGATGACATCACTGTCTCCAAGATCATCACCACATGCTCCAACCAGAAGCTGTGGATGACTGCAGAGGTGCGTGCACTGGTGAGGACCCAAGACTCTGCCTTCAGAGCAGGTGACAAGGCAGCCCGAAGAACAGCGAGGGTTAAACTGTCCCAGGCCATCAGAGAGGCAAAGCGCGCATACGCACAGCGGAGACACTTGGCACATGTGGCAGGGCAACCAGGCCATCACCAACTACAGGACATCACCTGTCTGACTGTCTGACAACCAACAACCTGTCTCTGAATGTGGACAAAACTAACGAGATGGTTGTTGATTTCAGGAGAGCAGAGTGTGACCACACTCCGCTGAACATCAGCAGCTCCTCCGTGGAGATTGTCAAGAGCATAAATTTCTTGGTGTTGACCTGGCAGAGGACCTCACCTGGTCCCTCAACACCAGCTCCATAACAAAGAAAGCCCAGCAGCATGTCTACTTTCTGCAAAGGCTGAGGAAAACCCATCTCCCACCCCCGATCCTCACTATGTTCTACAGAGAGACTATCGAGAACAACCTTAGCAGCTGCATCACCTGGTTTGGGAATTGCACTGTCTCAGATCGCAAGACCCTGCAGTGAATAGTGAGGACAGCTGAGACGATCATCAGGGTCTCTCTTCCCTCCATCACGGACATTTACACCACACACTGCATCTGCAAAGCCACCAGCATTGTGGATGACCACACGCACCCCTCACATGAACTCTTCACCCTCCTGCCATCTGGCAAATGGTACCAAAGCATTCGGACCCTCACAGCCAGACTGTGCAACAAGCCATCAGACTCCTCAACACTCAGAGACTGGACTGAAAACACATACACACAACTGAACATCACCCCATCCTCCTTGCAATTTTTGCACATCTCCGTATTCAATTTCTGCTGCTACAAATATTTATTATATACTGTATATACTCTTTATATTCTCTGCCCAGCTTCTACGCCTTATGTTTACATTTACAGCAACTTATATTGTTACTCTTTTGTACTAGTGTCATCTGATTCACTTTATACTAAAACCGTGTACTAGTAGGCACTGCACTGTAACTTACTGTGCCCATTGTCTTGGTTGGTTGTTTTGTTCTGTCTTGTGCTGTTTGCACATGTTTGCACTGTGCACTTTATGTAAATATATGTAGTCTCCTGTAGTTTTGTGTTTATGTAGCATCTTGGTCCTGGAGGAACGTTGTTTCATTTCACTGTCCACTAACTAGCTGTATGTGGTTGAAATGACAATAAAAGCCACTTGACTTGACTTCTTCCGTTGCTACATGGTCCAGTTCTGATGCCCACATGCCCATTGTAGGCACTGTCAGCAGTGGACAGGGAGCAGCATGGGCACTCTGACAGGTCTGCGGCTACACAGCCCCATACACAGCCAGCTTTCTATGCAAAGCATTTCCAGCATTAACTTTTTCAACAATTTGTGCTACAGTAGCTCCTCTGTGGTATCGGATCTGGCAGGCTAGCCTGCCCTCCCCATGTGCCCATGACCCTGTCACCAGTTCACTGGTTATCCTTCCTTGGACCACTTTTGGTAGGTACTAAGCACTGCATACTGGGAACACCCCACAAGACCTGCCGTTTTGGAGATGTTCTGACCCAGTAGTCTAACCATCACAAGTTGGTCCTTGTCAAAGTCGCTCAAATCGTTATCCATTTTTCCTGCTTCCAACACATCAACTTTGAGAATTGACAGTTCACTTGCTGCCTAATATATCCCACCCCTTGACAGGTGCCATTGTAATGAGATAATCAGTGTTATTCACTTCCCCTGTCAATGGTTTTAAAGTTATGACTGATCAGTGTACCTAACTGATATATACACATTATACATATTAAGGCAGGTTTGTCCACAAAATGTGGTATTAGAGTAACTCATGGAGTGTTTTTGCCATCTTGTGGATGACAGTGAGTAAGTGAGAGAGATTAATAATTATTTATTTATTTTATTATTTATTTTATATATATACATACCCATAAAATAAATATTATATCATATATCATTTTACTTTTTTATTAAAAAAGTAATGTTTGGAAATCAAAAATATTTTTGTATGACTAAATTCTGCAGAAGTCAGAAAATAAACATCTCCAAAAAAAATTGTATAAAACAAGTAAATGACGTACATTAAAAAATATAATTTTAAATGTGATATTGGCAGTAAGTGAAGTAGATTTGGATTACATGACTGATTAATTTTTATTAGCAACTTCAGACTTATTCTTATTAGTCTCTTGAGGGAGTAATAACACGTGGGCTAGCATAATATTTAAAGTACTTTCTGTTTCTCTCATTGTGCATAAATTCTTGGGTCTGTAGGGTGAAGAAACTATTACCTGAGCTGCCATGCTTCTCTTTCAGCTACTCTTAATGGTTTTGCTTTCTCAGGCACAAGAGCCTGTCTGCAGGCTACACAGTCATGTGGAGCAGCCTGAACTTCATGTAGATGGAGATCTCATCATCGGAGGTATTTTCTCATTTCGCACTGGACAAGATGGCTACATAGACATTTTTAGGAGCATGCCAGAAGTACGCCCATGCAGGGAGTATGTATATGGTTATACCAGAACTTTCAGTTTCACCTTTTAATAATACAATGGAGATGAAAAATATTAATTTGTTAGTTGCATGCTTATCTTTTGACTGAAATAATGATTACAATTCCTAATTAACAAATTGCTTTAAGTTTTAATTTCAGAGAATTCCAGTTTGCACAGACAATGATATTTGCAGTGGAAGAAATAAACAAAAATCCCAACATTTTGCCTGGTGTTTCTCTGGGATACAGAATATATGATAACTGTGGATCTATGGATATACTTAGATCTGCATTGGCTTTGGTGAGTGCTAATTTAAGCTCAACAATAAATGAAACGTGCAAATCCCAAACAGCCCGAGCCATTATTGGACATTCTGGGTCAACACCAACAATAGCCATTGCAAGAACAGTTGGACAGTTCCATATACCTGTGGTAAGATAATAATAATAATAATAATAATAATAATAATAATAATAATAATAATAATCATAATACACTTTTATTTCTTTTAATTAGCATTTATTTATGGCAAAATGTTAATTAATTGAGGACACAGTATACTATAGTTCTATTTTCTTTTGAAGAGATATATCATGCAGTTTTCTGTTACAACAGATCAGTCACTTTGCGACCTGTGCTTGCCTAAGCAACAGAAAACATTTCCCCTCCTTCTTCAGAACAATTCCTAGTGATTATTACCAGAGCAGAGCACTGGCTCAGTTGGTCAAACACTTTGGCTGGACCTGGGTAGGAGCCATAAGCAACAGCAATGACTATGGCCTGAATGGCATTGCCATGTTTATAATGGCAGCCCATGAAGAGGGTGTGTGTGTCGAGTATTCTGCAGCTTTTGAGATCACTAGTCCACACCGCAAAATACTCCAAATAGTGGACATTATCAAACAGTCCACATCGAAAGTTATAATGGCATTCATGTCTCACAGAGAGATTAAGATTTTGGTGGAGGAGTTACACAAGCAGAATATTACAGGACTGCAATGGATTGGCAGTGATGCCTGGATCACAGACAACTCCCTCACAGAAAGTATAGGACATATGTCTTTAATTGGGTCCATTGGTTTCACTGTGCCCAGAGTTACAATTCCTGAATTGGGCCCTTTTTTAGAGAAAGTGAATCCCTCACAATTCCCCAACAGCATGTTTCTTAAAGACTTTTGGGAAAGTGTGTTTAACTGCTCACTGAGTCCCAGGGAAGGCTTGAGGAGCTGTAATGGCTCTGAGCATTTAAAAGATGTAAAAACCTCTTTTACTGATGTATCAGATCTGAGATTCACTAATAATGTCTATAAGGCTGTATATGCAGTGGGACATGCACTACACAATTTACTTTCATGTAAGCAGAGCAAACATACATTTTCTAATTCAAAATGTACAGATCATTTCCAAATACAGCCTTGGGAGGTGAGGCCGATTAAAAGAGTCCATTTCAAACATAAATAGAAAATAAAATTAATAGAAAAGTCTAATGGTAATGTATAAATTTGACAGTAATGTTTTGACACAACATGTGTCTTTAAGGTTCTATATTCCTTGCAGAATGTAAATTTCACTACACGTCACAGAGAAAATGTATTTTTCAGCAAGAATGGAGATTCACCAGCAAAATATGAGTTAATAAATCTGCAACAGTTCTCGAAAGGCACTACAAAAGTAGTAACAGTAGGCTACTATGATGCATCTTTGCCTAAAGAGCAACAGCTTACTTTGAACAGTGCTCAAATTGTCTGGAACGGAGGAAGCAGAATGGTATTTCCTGTCACACAAGTAAACATTTTTTTAGAATTCTGATTCTCTTGCAAGCAGCTGTCTAGCAAAGTTAAGTTTATTTGTTTTTACCTGTATTATGAAGGTACCATTGTCTGTCTGCAGTGAGAGTTGCTCCCCAGGTACCAGAAGAGCTGTTCAGAAAGGGAGGCCTGCCTGTTGCTTTGACTGTATACAGTGTGCACCAGGAGAAATTAGCAACACAACAGGTATTAAAGTACCCCCCCCCCCCCCAAAAATACAGTAATCATTCAAAACCACCATTTTAACACATAATAGCACAACCAAGAGAATACAAATGGTAAAGTCTGATAATTATAACGATGACTAAATGTCTCTAAATGCTTTCATATTTTCCATTTAGATTCCCTTAACTGCTTGAAATGCCCAGTGCAATATTGGTCAAACACAAGAGGAGATGCCTGTGTTCCAAAAGAAGTTGAATTCCTATCATACAAGGATATAATGGGAATATTGCTTGCATTTTTTTGTTTGGTTGGGGTGTTGTTTACTATTCTAACTATATTTATTTTCTACTACAATAAAAATACTCCTGTTGTTAGGGCCAACAACTCTGGGCTAAGCTTTCTGCTCCTCTTCTCACTGACTCTCTGTTTCCTTTCTTCACTTACCTTCATTGGTCAGCCATCTGAGTGGTCTTGTATGCTGCGCCACACAGTATTTGGAATTACCTTTGTCCTTTGCATCTCCTGTGTTTTGGGGAAAACAATAGTGGTGTTAATGGCCTTCAGGGCTACACGTCCAGGCAGCAATGTTATGAAATGGTTTGGGCCTCTACAGCAGAGACTCAGTGTTCTTGCCTTCACCATCATACAGGTTCTAATTTGTGCACTTTGGTTAACAATATCACCTCCTTTCCCTTATATGAATATGGATTATTACCAAGAAAAAATCTTGTTAGAGTGCAATTTGGGTTCAGCTGTAGGTTTCTGGGCTGCTTTGGGTTATATAGGTTTTCTTGCCGGTTTATGTTTCGTATTGGCTTTTGCGGCTCGAAAACTACCTGATCATTTTAATGAGGCGAAATTCATCACGTTCAGCATGCTTATATTCTGTGCAGTTTGGATCACTTTTATCCCAGCTTATGTCAGCTCTCCTGGAAAATTCACTGTAGCAGTGGAAATATTTGCCATTTTAGCATCAAGTTATAGTTTACTATTCTGTATTTTTGTACCAAAATGCTATGTAATTTTACTAAGGCCTGAAATGAACACTAAAAAGCAAATAATGGGAAAGATCAAATGACTTAAATGTTTCTCATGGCTAAATAAACACACCTGATCTGTACTCCAAGTCTCATTTTTAATGGCACAGTGATAAAGCTACCAGGGAATAACAAAATAGAGAGCAAAATATGTATTCTGACATACTGAATTCTATGTCAGGGATTCTGAATTATATCAATACCTCAATCTCACAGGACTTGTCAGCGAGTCTAGATTTACATTCTTTAACTATATACCTTTCCTATTAGTTTTACTGAATAATTTTAAGTTTTTACTGATACACTTTAATTAGAATATCTCAATAGTAAAATAGTGAATTAATTAATAACTTGTTGGCTGATTAAAATGTTTCTAGTGAATTAATCAATTAAAAATGTACATCAGCTAATGAATTAATTAACCAGTTACAGCTCTAGGAGCTGCCAGTGATTCTGACTCTGACTTTTCTGTTGATCAAGGCAGCTATGGAACTGTGGACTACTCTGCAAAGTATTCCCACTTTACATGTATATATTCAAATGGTTTGAGACAATCTGAGAGAATTATACATCACATCTAGAAAAAAATTTGAAGAAAATTGGACCAATATTGAAAGGACACATGAAGGAGGCTTAGCACACACATAAACAGGAGTACAACTGACATACCCAAGTGGGAGTTTCCAAGGCACCCAAGTCAGGCAAACCTTAGGTCCGATGATAAGCCCAACTTTTAGTTAAATTGCTAAAACTGTGGTTAGAACATTTGCATGTAACATAATGTAACAGCTGTTCTTTAAAACTGCACATTTAAGTAAAAACTTCATGCTTGCGTGACCTTTTTTGCTTTGTCCTGAGGGATCCTGATGAAGCTAGTAAGGTTTTTAAAAACAAAGAAACACAAAAAATATACTCCCTCTCTATTTGTATTTGTTTAGGATGCATTATTTGTTCAAGCCAAATAACGTATTCACTAATGTCCTGCCAGTGACAATAATTAATGGAACTTGAGAGACCATACAAGGATATTGTCCTGTCATATTCCTGAATCAGTGGCAGGCTGTGTGGGACTTTTCAGTGGTTGATGCACTTTGTTTTCTGGCCATACCAATAAGCTGCAGCCTACCTAGACAATTTCATCATCCATTCTTAGAGCCAGGCAGAACATCTGGTCCACCACTGGATGGTCCTGGAATCACTATGAGGGGTGGTGCTTACCATTAGAAAAATATTGACAGGGTATTATGGGAAATGTGCACCTCACATTTCTTGTTTAGCTGATCTCCTGTCAAATCTGACCAGAAACTGTAGAAGTGAACAAGAAGTGGGCACTGGCAGCCCTCTCAACAAAACATAAACATTGGCAATGGTGAGAAATATCAAGTAGTGTTAATTAGCTGCAAACTCTTTCCCTCACCATGAAATTATTCTTTTACTATTTGATCAGTCATTAACATGGGAAGTCATGTTCCATCCATCCATTCTCTGTATTGTTTATCCTACATAGGGTCATGGGCTAACCTGGAGCCTATCCCAGGGGACTCGAGGCACAAGGCGGTGGACACCCTGGACGGGGTGCCAACCCATTGCAAGGCACAATCGCACACACATTCACACACAACGGACAATTTGGAAATGCCAATTAGCCTACAATGCATGTCTTTGGAGTGGGAGAGGAAACCGGAATACCTGGAGGAAACCCCCCGAAGCACGAGGATAACATGCAAACTCCGTGCACAAAGGGCAGACAAGGATTCAACCCCCCAACCTCCATGCCCTCCCGGGAAGCCATGTTAGTAACAAATAAAATTAGTTAATAAAATGTTAACTCTTAATATTATTAAGTAATGGCTATTCATATATGACTCAGCTGTCTGTTAATGACTGTTAGTATTATTAAATAATGGTTGTTCATATTCATTTGATTTAGTTGTCTATTAATGTATACACTCCATTATTTCCTGATGTAATTAGGATCAGTGCAGAGAATAATTCATCATTATGACACCATTTAACAAGTATTAATATCTGTGGACCTTACAGTAAATTGTTACCGTAAATTGTTACATCTGCTTTTCAGTGTTTGATTAATTTCTTTCAGTTTTTTAAAGTAGAAAATTACTAAAACTGATTCAGAATTTGCACTCAAATCACATTACTTTGATGCTGTACGGTGGCTTCATGTATCACACACAGATTTGGTAGTGTGTCATGACTTCTGCTCAAGTCTGTTCTTGTTTCTATGCAACATTAATGAATAAGGGTCAATATGTTAGAATACAGAGCTGAAACAAAAAAATATCACTATCCAATTATTGGTATATTGGTGTTTACTGTTATGTGTATACTGTTTACTGGTATATTGGTGTATACTGTTACAATTTTACAAGAATATTTATTTTGTACACTTTACTGTACACACTAAATATGTGCAACAGTGTATGTTGTTGTAAAAATGTATGCTTCATTAATAAGCAATCCAACCTAATGTGATAATGCAACTGCAAATTTAAAGCCCTCCCCCCTGTTTCTAGTCAATTTGTGAGCCAAAATGATTATATAAAAGCCCAGAGACCAAGATGTTTTCTGAATTGTGACAATGAGTTTCCTCCTCACATGGCTTCTGTTCACTGTGGTAAGAAGTGCTGATCCTCTGTGCAGCTTAAGAGGGCTGCTCAATCCTCCTCAGCTCAGCAGAGATGGGGATGTAATGATTGGTGGAATATTCTCCTTCCACAACAGCTGGGAACAGCCAGTACATGCCTTCACATCAGGGCCACAGCAATCCAATTGCAAGAGGTGAGCTAGGGGGGAAAAAATACAAAAAGGACTGATAAAGAAAAAGTTAACATGTTTGTGTTTGGAAAGAGGCTTCATTTCATAAGCTGAATTATAAAATGTGTCATTATATTTATAACAAATGTGATAAGATTTAGACGTAAAACAATTATGTAAATTCCTTATGACTTAATAGCATTCACATAAAATACATTTGGTGTTTGTTTGTTTGTTTACTTACTTAGTTGCTTACTTATTTACTTACTGTAGTTTGAGCCTCCGAGAATTTCAAAATGCACAAACAATGGTATTTGCCATTGAGGAAATCAACAACAGAACTGATGTTCTTCCTGGTGTCAAACTGGGTTATAAAATCTATGATTCATGTGGATCAGTAGAAATGGCCATAAGAGCCTCCTTGTCCTTAGTTAATGGCCATGGAGAAAATACAACTTTAATGTCTTGCTCCAATCCTGAAACAGTTCAAGCTATCATAGCAGAAACATCATCCACCCCAACAATTGCCATTTCTGCTACTATGGGACCTCTGCACATACCTGTGGTAAATCATGTGTCTATCTATCTATCTATCTAGTGAAAAACAACTGTGAAAATCTAAAAAAAGTTTATATTATCTCAACACTAAATCATTTAAGACTGAAATGAATGTATTTACCATTTGTATTGATTGTTATAAAGTAAAATGAGATACAATTACATAGAATGTTACAGTCTATAGTTTATTTTTTTTATTTTTCTTTGTTAATAACAAAATGTATATATTACAGATCAGTCACTTTGCAACATGTGCATGCCTAAGCGACAAAAAGAAACACCCATCTTTCTTCAGAACTGTTCCCAGTGATTACTACCAGAGCAGAGCTTTGGCTAAGTTGGTCAGGCATTTTGGCTGGACATGGGTAGGGGCCCTATGCAGTGATAATGACTATGGAAACAATGGTATGAGCACCTTTATTAGTGCAGCCAAAGAAGAGGGAGTTTGTATTGAATTTTCTGAGGCATTCTTTAGGACAGACCCCAGAGAAAAGATTCTAAGAATAGTTGAGATCATTAAGACTGCAACCTCCAAAGTTATTGTAGCTTTTATCTCATACTCTGATATGGAGGCTCTTCTAAAGGAAATTGCCTTGCAGAACATCACTGGGTTTCAGTGGATTGGAAGTGAATCCTGGATCTCTGACATGACCATCGCTACTGCTGATTGGCAGCCTATTCTGAAAGGATCCATGGGTTTTGCTATCCCAAAAGCTAAAATCAATGGACTAGGGGAATTTCTGACCAAGCTTAATCCAGGTTCTGATGTAGATCTTTACAAAAAGTTGTGGGAGACAATTTTTGAATGTAAACTACCCACAAGAGAAAATGGTGAGATCAAAGAAATGTGCAAAGGCAATGAAAAACTCATTGAAGTGCAGAACCAATATACAGATGTTTCAGAGTTACAAATCGCAAATAATGTATACAAGGCTGTGTATGCTGTGGCTTATGCCCTGCATAACAGTTATGGCTGTTCAAAGGGGGACAGTGGACAAGAGCGTGCTATTATGTGCACAAACCTTGCAGATAACCATCAACCATGGCATGTAAGTGTAAAGATATAGCCTGGTTAAAAAAAAACTAAATAAATAAACAAATAAATAAATACATAAATGTATGTTACTGAATAGGTCATAATGCTTCATTTAGGTTCTCAGTGAGTTGAAGAAACTCCATTTCACCACTACCACAGGAGAGGATGTATTCTTCGATGAGAATGGAGACCCAGCAGCGAGGTATGATTTGCTGAACTGGCAACAAGGCAATGATGGTAAAACAGTGTTTGTTAAAGTAGGCTTCTATGATGCTTCTTTACAAACACACCTTCAGCTGTCATTTAACAACATCAGTATAGCCTGGGCCCACAGTAAAACACAGGTACAAAACTACAATGCAATATCAACAGATTATGTACAATAAATATATAATAGTATACGGTCAATAAATAAATACAAGAAATTGTTGTTTTCAGGTGCCAGTCTCTGTGTGCAGTGACAGGTGTTTCCCCGGCACCAGGAAGGCTGTGCAGAAAGGCAGACCGATCTGCTGCTATGACTGTATACCATGTGCAGAAGGGGAAATCAGTAATACAACAGGTATAATGAAGAATACTTTGTTTGATTAATGCACAAAAAAAGAAGGACTAAATGGCATAAGTTTTATATGGAGGAAAGCAGGTCTATAACCACAGTAGAATGGTTACCATTATAGCTAAGTTTATATCTATTTTCTTTTTCTTTAGATTCTGTTACTTGCTTCAAGTGTCCACCTGAACTGTGGTCTAATGACAAGAAAGATAACTGTGTCTTAAAGCTGGTGGAATTCCTGTCATTTGAGGAAATAATGGGAATCATTCTTGTGTTGTTTTCTTTGTTAGGAGTATCTTTCACCATCGCCATTGCTGTAATTTTCTTTAAACACAAGGACACACCAATTGTTAAAGCAAATAATTCAGAACTAAGCTTCCTGTTGCTCTTCTCCCTGACTCTGTGTTTCCTTTGTTCACTAACTTTCATTGGACGGCCCTCTGCGTGGTCCTGTATGCTGCGCCACACAGTATTTGGCATCACGTTCGTCCTCTGTATCTCCTGTGTTCTGGGTAAAACAGTAGTTGTGTTAATGGCCTTCAGGGCTACACTTCCAGGCAGTAATATCATGAAATGGTTTGGGCCTCTACAGCAAAGACTCAGTGTTCTTGCATTCACTCTTATACAGGTCCTTATTTGTGTGATTTGGTTAACAATTTCCCCTCCTTTCCCATACAAGAACATGAACTACTACAAGGAAAAGATCATATTAGAATGTAATGTAGGTTCAGCTATAGGTTTCTGGGCCGTGCTGGGGTATATAGGACTTTTGGCACTTTTGTGTTTTATCTTGGCTTTTCTGGCCCGGAAGCTGCCTGACAATTTCAATGAAGCCAAATTCATCACATTCAGCATGCTCATATTCTGTGCAGTTTGGATCACCTTTATCCCAGCTTATGTCAGCTCTCCTGGAAAATTCACTGTAGCTGTAGAGATATTTGCTATTTTAGCCTCTAGTTTTGGTTTACTATTCTGCATATTTCTCCCAAAGTGTTATGTAATTATACTGAAACCAGAGAAGAATAATAAAAAGCAAGTGATAGGGAAAGCATCTGTTAAGTGACTTAGCTCCAAACTTATTTAAAGCACATGTTCTAGTTTAGCTGAAAGTGAAAAGATGTACCCTGTTATTAACTCCAATAAATAAGCTTTGTATTAATTTCCCTAATGATTTATGAAAAAAAATGCATCTTTTGTAAAACAGCTTCAAATTTTGGAGATTTCTGAATTTCTGAGAACATATTATGCTTAGAGGAATGAAGGTGAATGTGTGCTGTTCATTTGTTAGCAAAGGTGATTACTTTGCAAGATATTACCCGATAAATTTGCAAAGAAAAAAAAAATGTGGTCATAATTTATGCTAATATAATGCATATAATGAGTTTGATATGAATAAAGACAATGTCTTTTGGGCAGGAGACATACAAAAGGAATTTTTACATTCAACCTCTGATCTGACCTCAATTCCTAGGTGAATATTTAACACACAGGTGACTTGTCATTTCAAAAACACCACAAACATGTGAAAACATGTCACATTGCAGTTTATTGTACACACATGAGTTTCCACTCATGTGGCAGATGATCTTGTGGCAGGTGTGTTGTGAAAGCCATCCCTCAGGTACAAAGAAGGCTGTTCAGAAAAGGAGCCTGCCTGCTGCCTGCTGTTATGTGTGCAGACCAGCCCCACCAGGACCAATTATGAAAAGAAACAAACAAAAAAAAAAAAATCATGTTTCCACTTACAGTGCCTTTTATAAACAGAAAATGGATATGGGGCAAATGAAATTGTAAATATGATTTTTCTATTGAGACCTAATTAAATGTGTCATTAAATATCAAAACTAATGAGGTCATTCAAATGTTTCCAAAATAGGTCAAATCGCCACATGGAATATTGTTTAACAAGGGAAGTAATATGTATATATGTACTAAAGTGGAGATGTCACGTCAAAGACTCAAATTGTGGGGATAATTCTGACATTTCTTTAGTTATTTTTTAAATTTTATATTTTTATACATAATAATAATAATAATAATAATAATAAT
This sequence comes from Pangasius sanitwongsei, assembly GCA_037576675.1. NCBI lineage: Eukaryota > Metazoa > Chordata > Actinopteri > Siluriformes > Pangasiidae > Pangasius > Pangasius sanitwongsei. The sequence continues at coordinate 3,218,646 of CM075008.1, read as the reverse complement.
AATAATAACAGTATTTGCACATTTATTATCTGCATTGACTACAAGTTGAACTTCCTGTTCCTCTTATTCTTCTTCTGGTCAGGCACTTAGAGTGCTCAGTCCTCCAAGTGCTCCTGTATGCCAGAGTTTCTCAGTTCTAGTTCAAGAGGCCCACTGGCCTGTAGAGTTTCAATATTTAGCTGTTCCAAACATATTTGAGCTTGGTAATCATCAACAATAAGAGCAGGTGTGTTAAGAGCATTGAAAACTTGAAATTCTGCAGTAAGCACCACATGGTGGTCAAAATCAACTTTGTCCTTTGTTCTGTGTACTGTAGGGTTATACATACCCAAACTCATCTGACTGGCAATGATGCCATGAAAGAAGAGACCCAGTGCCAAAGTCACATTATGTATTTAGGCTCCACAACAGAAGACATATTTGTTGCATTATACTTGCTGTTATAGCTAGTCCTGCCGGAGTCCCCTGCACTCCTCATTAAGTTTCATTAAGTTTTATCTCCACACGGTGAC
>CM075008.1:3184220-3194752 GCA_037576675.1 Pangasius sanitwongsei | reverse complement strand
TTTTTTTTTTTATTTTTTTTTGTTTTTTTTTTAATTTTTGCTTTAAATTTAAATTTTTTTTTTTTTAATAAAACCCCCCCCCCCCCCCCCCCCCAATTTCTGTTAACTGTGAGTTATGCATTACATTTGTCTTAATCAATTTAGTATGTGTCTTTATTGTGTGGAGTGCACCGGACGCGACTGATTGAGCGGTGTTTACATATAAGCATGTGGTTAATATATTAGCTGCATTGTTGTATCATCAATTTCATACCGTCATTTTGTGTTAAGGGTAGATGTTGATGAAAACGTTATATATTTTCCCAGTGCTTATGTGTAGATTCTTGAAATCTTATACTGTTTGTAGAAAGCATGAGGTTTGAGTGTCCCGTTGATTGTGTTTTCTTGTTCCTTCTAGTGTGATGGAAAGTGTTTAAAGTCTCTAGTGCTCATAGCCAGTCATTACTGTGAAAAAGAAATGATACATGCATTGATGTAATGTGCTGAACTTATATGCATATTGCTTTTCTTATTAATTAATGTTAAATACAGAGTCAAGGAAGCCATCACTGCAGCGCTCGTCTTTAATTCGTCATTAATTCGTCATTAATCATCTCTATTATACTTCTTTTCAGGAGTACTACAATTGCGGGATCCTTAGCCTAAACCACCAGGGACTGAATGTGATCCACAATATAATATGCAAGCTATGAATAAATCTTTCAATATGTGCTAATTGCATACTACAAAAATTCACTCAGCTCACTTTTTTTTTGTTTTGTTTTATTGATCTTGTTACATACAAAAATGGTCAAAACTTTAAATACGAGTTTATTAAAATATTTTTTGAATAAAATTCTAAGAATAAATCACTATTTAAATGTATACTAATGTACAGTCAAGTTTGCATACCCCTAAGACAAAATGAAGAAGACAAAGAAATTTAATTCATACTAAATTATACACAGTAATTAAATGACATTTATATATACTGTATGGAGCTCATTCATAGATCTTTCAGACAGTAGGGGTAATATTTGATTTGTAAGTTCACTTCAGTTTAGCAGCACCTAACCAGCCTGATGAATCCAGAGGAGTGTGGTTGTTATCTAGTGTTATCCCTTTCCCTTTTAATTTATCACATCGTCATACTCAAGGCATGCAGGCCTACTTATTGGTAGGGAATACATAGGAAAATCAGTGTTGAAATAACACCCAGGGTGATGATTTAACGCTTTTCTTGAGTTCATTTCTACCCAGCTGAACATATATAAACACTGTATGGTGTTAATTCAACACTGGAGAAAATACTAGGAGAAAAATATAAAAAAATATAATACACATGAAAGTAATAATAAATGTGATTAAGAAATCCAAATTAAAGAGTAAGCCATATTGATGACATATTAAGCCATATGTCAGTCATTATGGCCTTAAATTGCATAATAACTTTTGGCAAGATAGTTTTTAGAATAGGACACATTTTTACAGTTTTAAGGCTTTCTTGTGTGAACAGGTCTAAGTAGGAGATAATAAGCAGAGATCACCTGAGTAATGGTGATGTCAAATCATAGTGAGATACATGGGGTCAAACCTCCTATATAAAGCCATGGCAGTCAGTATTACCTTCATCAGTGTGCAAGTTGGCAGCGCAATGATTTATCTTTTACTTCTTGCATTTTTCCTCCCTTGCTCAGCTGTATCTGATCCATCATCAGAGTGTTCATTGCAAGGAGACTTTGATCAACCTGCATTCAAGTCTGATGGAGATATCACAATAGGAGGAATATTCCCTTTGCACTACAGAGTGGAGCTACCAACAACAGACTACAGAAGCAAACCGTTGGCAGCACAGTGTCAGGGGTGAGAATATTAACTATTCATTTGATGTAGTCTTTTAGATCAAAAATTATAAAATGTGTTTTTTTTTTTTTTTTTTAACAAATGTGTGTCTCCATTCAATATGTAAATATTTCATGCTGTCACTGAATTTTCATGTGTCTATATATACTGTAGTTTTGATTCCAGGGCATTACGCTGGGCTTTGACAATGAGGCTTGCTGTAGATGAGATCAACAACAGTACAGTTCTTCTGCCAAACCACACTCTGGGATACAAGATCTTTGATTCCTGTGCTACTCCGGTTACAGCTCAGAGGGCAGTCCTGGCTGTACTGAATGACCAGGATGTTGGTCAGGGCTCATTGTGTACTCGTGGTGGTCCTTTACTCGCCATAGTTGGAGAATCTGGTTCCTCACAATCAATTGTTGTCTCTAGAACACTTCAACCTTTCAGAATACCTATGGTAAAGGGAGATATTTTTGTTTGTACATTACTAAGTCACTATGTTCTTCTGATATGCAAGATGGATACAAATACAATTTGGTTATCTAAAAATACAAAAGGTTATCAAAGCTCAGATGTACAGATTTTTTTTTTCACAGATAAGCTACTTCTCAACCTGCTCTTGTCTAAGTGATCGTAAACAATTCCCTACATTTTTTAGAGTAGTCCCGAATGATGACTACCAAGTGAAAGCCATTGCTCAGCTCTTGAAGAGATTTCACTGGACATGGATTGGAGTGGTCACTGAAGACCATGATTATGGCAGGTTTGCTTTACAAGGCCTGAAGCGAGAGATAGAAAACACTGATATATGTCTGGCATATCATGAAATGATTCCTAAAGATTTCAAGAGGGAGCGGGTCCATGAGATTCTAAACGTGATGAAACATTCCACAGCAAAGGTTGTGGTGGTGTTTTCAGGAGAAGGGGAGTTTTACCCTTTCTTAAGAGAATTTTTAACTCAAAATATCACAGGAATCCAGTGGGTAGCCAGTGAGGCCTGGGTCACAGCCTCAATATTAGCTGAAACATATCCATTTTTAGCTGGAACAATTGGATTTGCTATCCGCCAAGGGTATGTGCCAGGGCTGAAAGAATATCTGATGACAGTAAACCCACAGGTGTACCCATCTAATCCCCTGGTGCAGGAGCTGTGGGAGGCTCTCTACAGCTGCACTTCTTTCTCTTCCTCTGTCAGTAGTACACAACTGCCCCACTGCACAGGGCAGGAAATAATCAACAAGCAGCATGCTGCCTACATGAACACCTCCAACCCTCGTGTCACTTATAACGTGTATAAAGCAGTATATGCCATTGCTCACTCCCTACATAATCTCTTTCAGTGTGTGCCTGGAAATGGACCTTTTGATAATTCCGCATGTGCGGACTTCAATGATGTTTATCCATGGCAGGTAGAGTATTTGGCTGAACTGATCCTTCTGTGATGATAAAAGTGTGCATAAATCCAAGTATGTCATTAACATAGTTGTCATCATCTATTTTAAATCCTCTCTTTCAATATCAAAGCTTCAACATTACCTTCAGGACCTGTCTTTCTCAATCTCTGATGAACATGTAAACTTTGATATAAAAGGAGATTCGATTCCATCTTATGATCTGATCAATTGGCAGAGACTCCCAAACGGAGACATTGACTTTATCAAAGTGGGACTTTATGATGGTGCAATGGATGCTGGGAAAGAACTGGTTATCCAGGATCAAAAAGTAAAGTGGCCCGGTAATCAGAGTAAGGCAAGGTGCTCACACAATGTACATTGTATGTTAAAATACAAATATAAACTCAATTTAACTGCAACATGACCATTCCAACAAAAAAAAAGACTGACTGCAGTGTTGGCTCAATTATATCACCTTTAAATCCATATTATTTGCTATTAAGATCAACATTTTTATTGTTTTTTGTTGTTTTTTTTAATATTGAGTATTTTGTTTTATTTTTTATATTGTGTAAATTTAGGTGCCAGTATCCATTTGCAGTAACAGCTGTGCTCCGGGATTCAGGAAAGCTGTTCGTCATGGGGAGCCTTTGTGCTGCTTTGACTGTGTACCATGTGACAGTGGCAAGATTAGTAATCAGACAGGTAATGTTTGAAAATGTAAATACTATTTTTAAAAGTAGTTTTTTAAATGATAAGAGCTTGGCAATGTATCACACAATAATCATAAAATGCTAATGTATCATGTGCTAAACTGATTCATATTCTGCCTTGCATTTGTCTTTGAAGACTCAATAGACTGCATGGCTTGTCCTGAAGACTATTGGTCCAATGCGAAAGGAACAGTATGTATCCCCAAAGTCATTGAGTTCCTGTCCCACAGGGATACAATGGGAATTGTGTTGATGGTGATAGCTGTAGTGGGGTCTTGTCTGACAATATCTGTGCTAGCAATATTCTTGCATCATCGAGGAACTCCCATAGTGCGCATTAACAATTCTGAACTGAGCTTCTTTATCCTGTTCTCCTTGACCCTGTGTTTCCTGTGTGCATTGATCTTTATTGGAGAGCCCACATCCTGGTCATGCATGCTGCGCCACACTGCTTTCAGCATCACCTTCTCCCTATGCATCTCCTGCATCCTAGGTAAAACCTTAGTTGTTCTTGCTGCCTTCACAGCCACCCAGCCTGGAAACAATGTGATGAAATGGCTTGGGCCTACACAACAGAGGATCATTATCTTTAGCTGCACCCTGGTCCAGATGATCATTTGTGCTGCATGGCTCATATCCTCCCCTCCATTCCCCTACAGAAACACACAGTATCAGCGCTCTAAGATCATTCTGGACTGCATGGTGGGATCTGAGTTGGCCTTCTGGTGTGTACTAGGCTATATTGGCATCTTGGCCTGTTTGTGTTTCATTTTGGCCTTTCTGGCTCGGAAATTGCCTGGAAATTTTAATGAAGCTAAATATATTACTTTTAGCATGTTAATATTTTGTGCAGTGTGGCTGGCATTTATACCTGCCTATGTAAGTTCACCTGGTAAATTCACTACTGCTGTTGAAATATTTGCCATTTTAGCCTCTAGTTTTGGCCTCCTTTTGTGCTTATTTGCTCCAAAGTGTTACATTATTTTAGTCAAACCTGAAAAAAATACCAAACAACATCTAATGGGAAAGGCAACAAAATAATTTTTCTTTATTATATACTGTATGTAGGGCGGCACTTTTATTCATACTAAACTACTTGTCATTTTTCTGGTAGGTGTATATTATTATTAGAAATATATGTTTATAAAGATACATGTCTACAATAAACATTAAAATACCTGTGAGGAGATGGAATTAATAATTGTTGGAAATATTATAATGAATGTACATTTATTGTTATTAATAGAAGTATTTGTAATAAAACTGCATGCTTGCAAAATAATTTTATGTTAAATTAAACTAGATATTACAAAGCATTCACCTGTTAATATGTGTGCTATTGCAACAGATTTAGCAACTTAACAAATGTGAAGAAACACACATTTTGGAAACTACACAATAATATACACATTACAAGTGTAATATCTAGTTTTACAAATAAACACACAAAATCCAGGTAATTGTGGTAATATATGTATAATATATTAAATCAAGTAGAATTATAATTGTGGGTAAGACCATGACACCATGTGACTGTGACACATGACTTGTTTGGGAGCCAGCCTATGTGTGGCATATAAAATATAGCTGTCTGCTCACTCCTTATACACTGTAAGGAAACAGACATTCATCGTTGAAGATGACTCTAATACTTCTTTGGCTCCTGGTGCTCCGCTTTTCCATCTTCAGTGTAACCTTAGAATCTCAGTGCACTCTGCAGAATAATTTTGAGCCAGGATTCATGGCTGGTGGAGACTTTGTCATTGGTGGCATTTTCCCCTTGCATTACAATCAGGAAATGCCAGATCTGAACTGCACATACAAACCAGGACCAGTGCGCTGTAATGGGTATGAATGTCCTAATACTACCATGCAAACCATTGGATTATTTTTCTGCCTGAAATGAAAGGAATTTTTGGTTGAAAAAAAAAATCAACTTTGTGTGTGAATATTTTGGATATAGGTCAGAATGGAGAGTATACAGTATATACTGGAAATAATGCCTCAGTCACTTTTAGTAATGTGGCTGAGCTGTCTCATTCTGATGTTCATTCATTCTTTGTTCAGGTTTGATCCCAGAGCTTTCCGCTGGGCTCTGACTATGAAGCTTGCTGTGGAGGAAATTAACAACAGTAGTGAGCTGCTACCTAACCACACTCTAGGTTATAAAATATTTGATTCCTGTGCATATCCTTTAACTGGTCAGAGAGCAGCTCTGGCTGTTATGAATGGACCAATGGAAGCAGATAGTCCCATGTGTTCAAGTGCTAGCCCAATGCTGGCCATCATTGGTGAATCTGGGTCAGCTCAATCTATTGTGGTGTCCAGAATTTTGCGACCTTTCAGGATTCCAATGGTATATATATATTTAGCATGTCAAAATCAATTCTGCTATGACATAAAAAATATATATATATATATATAAATATATATATATATATATATATATATATATATATATTTTTTTTTTTTATGTCAGTAGAATTTTTTTTTTAATGCACATAACTGACATGGCCTTCATTAATTGATTCTTGCCATGTATGTGTTAGTGAAAAATTTTAAGCATGCATTTACAAATATGTGCCTATGTATGTGTGGAAAGAGTATATAAACAAGAACAAGTGCAAAACTTTTGCAATATCCAGGACTCTAAAATTAAACACACTTCTTATTTACTTGCTAAATATTACTGACTATGAAATAATATCTTCCATACAAGTCACTGAATGAGCTCTATTTTTCATTGTTAAATGTTATACATGTCTATTTCAGATCAGCTACTTCTCATCCTGTGCCTGCCTCAGTGACAGACGAGAATTCCCCACCTTCTTTAGGGTCATCCCCAGTGATGCCTACCAGGTGAAAGCCATTGCCAAGCTGCTGATACATTTCAACTGGACATGGGTGGGTGTGGTTAGGGGTGACCATGCGTATGGGCGTTCTGCCCTGCAGGGACTGCTTAATGAGCTGGAGGATACAAGCGTGTGTGTGTCTTATCAGGAGATGATCCCCCTGCTGTATGACAGCCAGAGAGCAATAGAGATCATCCGTGTGATGAACAGCTCCAGTGCTCGAGTGGTGGTGGTGTTTTCAGCTGAGGGGGAGCTCACACCCTTTCTGAAAGACTATATGAAACTGAATGTTACTGGAATTCAGTGGATTGCCAGTGAGGCCTGGGTAACAGCTTCAGTGTTCACAGGAAGTGAGTACTACCCCTTCTTGGGAGGCACGATTGGGTTTGGAATACGGCAGGGCTATATTCCAAAGCTGAAAGATTATATAACAACTGTGAACCCACACGTGTACCCGTCCAACACCCTGGTGCAGGAACTATGGGGTGCTCTGTATGGGTGCTCTCCCTTTTCCTCCTTTACTCACAGTACTCAGCTGCCCCTCTGCACTGGACAAGAGATACTCAATAAGCAACACTCTGCCTACATGAACACATCTAGTCCTCGCATTGCTTATAATGTATACAAAGGCGTGTATGCTATTGCTCACTCACTCCACAATCTCATTTCCTGCAAACCTGGAAATGGCCCATTTAATGATTCCATGTGCGCTGATAGCACTAAAGTCTATCCATGGCAGGTGCAGGTCATTCTGTGTATTATCACAATAAATATGAAATGATATTTCCTATTGTGAATTATAGGGATTAATTACATTGCATCATAATATTTGCATTTCTTATGTGGTTTCATAGCTCCAGCATTACCTACAAGAAGTCTCATTTACTATCTCAGGTGAGACAGTCAACTTTGATATAAATGGCGACTCGATCCCGTCCTACGACCTGATCAACTGGCAGAAGGGCATAGCTGGCAATATTGAGCTGGTTAAAGTGGGCATGTATGATGGAGCTCGAGAGGCCGGGAGTGAACTGGTCATTTATGACACAGCTATCACATGGGCCAGAGACAAGAGTGAGGCAAGCTGCTCTCAGAATGTAGTTCAGTACATGAGAAACCAACTGTTGAAGTTCTGTAGGGTGAAGTGGAGGTAAGTTGCTTCAAAGCATACAGACCTCAGATGAGACCTGGATCAGGCTTCTCTATGTGAGAAGCCAAAGAATATTATTTTGAATGCTGCACACCTTTCAGTGAATGGGAAGCACTTGAATGAATAAAATGAATATAATATTTAGTATGCAACAACGTAAAGCCCATTTAATACACATTTATTTTTCCTGTTTTACTGACAGGAAAGTACATGCTAAAAGAGACAAGTAAAAGAAGCATAAAAATAAACCAGAAACATGTTATTTTTCTTTGCTCAGATTTGACATTTGTTCATAATAATGAATCAAATAGGAGTTGTTTGTATTTACCTTTGTTATATCCTGTCACTTATTAAGTGTCCGGAGCTTTACTGACCTCTGGCTATTTTTGTGGTAAACAGGTGCCAGTCTCTGTTTGCAGTGACAGCTGCCCTCAAGGATATAGGAAAGCTGTCCGTCAAGGGGAGCCTTTGTGCTGCTTTGACTGTGTACCATGTGACAGTGGCAAGATTAGTAATCAGACAGGTCAGCAATCTTAGTCAAAATTTCTAGATAACATTCACATACTGTATATTCAAAATTAAAGTAACCATTTATGTTGATGTTTATACTAAATAGTCTTTTGCTGCTTGTTTTCTGAAGATTCAGTAGACTGCATGGTCTGTCCTGAAGATTATTGGTCTAACGCTGATGGAACAGAATGTATTCCCAAGGTCCTTGAGTTCCTTTCCCATGATGCAATGGGGTTAGCATTGACAGTTATTGCTGTTTTTGGGGCCTGTCTCACCTTAGCTGTATTTGCAGTCTTTCTCTACCACAGAAACACTCCTATTGTGCGTATGAATAACTCAGAGCTGAGTTTCTTCATCCTGTTCTCCTTGACCCTGTGTTTCCTGTGTGCACTGATCTTTATTGGAGAGCCCACATCCTGGTCATGCATGCTGCGCCACACTGCTTTCAGCATCACCTTCTCACTGTGCATCTCCTGCATCCTGGGTAAAACCTTAGTGGTTCTTGCTGCCTTCACAGCCACCCAGCCTGGAAACAATGTGATGAAATGGCTTGGGCCTACACAGCAGAGGATCATCATCTTTAGTTGCACCCTGGTCCAGGTGATCATATGTGCTGCATGGCTCATATCTTCTCCTCCATTCCCCTACAGAAACACACAGTATCAGTACTCTAAGATCATTCTAGACTGCAGGGTGGGATCTGAGCTGGCCTTCTGGTGTGTACTAGGCTATATTGGCATTTTGGCCTGTTTGTGTTTCATTTTGGCCTTTCTGGCTCGGAAATTGCCTGGAAATTTTAACGAGGCAAAATTTATTACCTTTAGCATGTTAATATTTTGTGCAGTGTGGCTGGCATTCATACCTGCCTATGTAAGTTCACCTGGCAAATTCACTACTGCAGTTGAAATATTTGCTATTTTAGCTTCAAGCTCTGGTCTTCTTTTGTGCTTATTTGCTCCAAAGTGTTACATTATTCTACTCAAACCGGAAAAGAATACCAAACAGCATCTAATGGGAAAATAATAATAATCAAATATAGGATATCAGATTGTAATGATTGTAAATGTTTGCTTTTTTATATATATATATATATATATTACACACACACCACCATCCACACGAATCTACAAGTGTTCCTAATAAAGTGGACAGTGAGTGTATACACATACATACATACATACATACATACATACATACATACATACAGTGAGGTCCAAAAGTCTGAGACCATTGAACATCTTGGAATTTTTTTTCATTTAATGCTGGAAATAAACAGAAAGTAAAGAAACAATAAAGAAAGGGAATGTTCAATACTTTAAATATGCAATAATTAAGATTCTGCACTATTAGTATGTCACGCTTTAAATTTAAGCACTCATGTTCAGCAACTGCTTATCATGGTCAAAGTCATGGTGGATCCAGTGCCTATACCAGAAACACTGGACGTGAGACAGAAATGCACCTTTGATGAGATACCAGTCAATTACAAAACACCATGCACTCACCTTCACACCTAGGGGTAATTTATCTTATCCAAACCATGGCATATTTTTAGGCAGTGGGAGAAAACCAGAGACTCCCAAGGAAACCCCCAAAGACAGTACCCTGAGCTCAGGATTGAACCTGGGACTCTGGAGCTGTGAGGTAGCAATGCTACTCCAAGTGCCACCACACCATCCTACATTTAACCAAACTTGTGCTACTGACAGTGTTAACTCTGACAAACGGTCAGATTTTTCCCAATGAAGCATATGTTCAGATGACACTCCAATGGATTTTATCTAACATGGATCATCAGGTTTTACACAAACTTGTGGAGTCCATGCTAGCTCGAGTACACACTATCATTAAAGAAAAAGATGGATATATACCGAATAGTAAATAAGAAATTCTGAAATTCATGTAAATATTTCTACTAATTTTCTACTAGGTTCTACTATTTAAGAAAAGAATGCAAAATAGAAGCATTTTGCATTATTTGCATATACAGTGTGTGTGTATGTGTATATATATATATATATATGTATATATATGTATATATATATATATATATATATATATGGCCAAAAGTTTGCGGACATCTGAC
>CM075008.1:3139217-3149677 GCA_037576675.1 Pangasius sanitwongsei | reverse complement strand
TGTTTCCTCTGTTCACTTACTTTCATTGGTCGGCCCTCTGAGTGGTCCTGTATGTTGCGCCACACAGCATTTGGAATCACCTTTGTCCTCTGCATCTCCTGTGTTCTGGGAAAAACATTAGTTGTGCTAATGGCTTTCAGGGCTACAATTCCAGGCAGTAATGTAATGAAATGGTTTGGGCCTCCACAGCAGAGACTCAGTGTGATTTCTTTTACTCTTATACAAGTCCTTATTTGTGTGGTTTGGTTAAAAATATCACCTCCTTTCCCTTTCAAAAATCTAAAACACTACAAGGAAAGAATTATCTTGGAATGTGGTTTAGGTTCAGCTATAGGATTCTGGGCTGTGCTGGGATATATAGGAGTCCTAGCACTTTTGTGTTTTGTTTTAGCTTTTCTAGCTCGGAAGCTGCCTGATAACTTTAATGAAGCCAAATTTATCACATTCAGCATGCTCATATTCTGTGCAGTGTGGCTCACCTTTATTCCTGCTTATGTCAGCTCTCCTGGAAAATTCACTGTAGCTGTTGAAATTTTTGCTATTTTGGCTTCAAGCTTTGGTTTGATTGTTTGTATTTTTGCTCCCAAATGTTTTATAATTGTTTTTAGGCCAGATCAGAATACCAAGAAGCACCTTATGGGTAAAGTACCCAGTAAGGCTCTTTGAGACCTTTACATAATATTTAATTATGATGGAAACACATGGACATGCTTTAGAATTCTTGCTAAAATAAGACTTACTTGTCCACAGCACTGTATGTAAAAAAATTCACCATTTTGTAAATGAAAATATAGAAAAAGTTTAATATTCACAATTGTGTCTATTCTTTCTAAAATGCAAGTTAAGATACTCTAGCTAAAATTGTTCTTAAAAGAAAGATGGCTGCGTTGCATCACTCTGATCTGTGGCTGTCATGATATCTCCTCTGAAGGAACCCTCGTGTCCCCTGATTCCATAAATCTTCTTATAACCTGGGCTGTTGATCTGTGGATCATGTCCGCAATGTGAATTTAAACAATACTTGTAATATTGCTAAAAGACAATACGGAAAACACCCCAACCAGGACCCTGACCAGGATAAGTGCTTACTAATGTTGAATCAGTGACTGAATAAAAAGTTGTTTACTGGGCTGTCATTTAACAAACATTAGCCAGCTAGTTCTTACTTAATTCCTTCTAAGTTTGGAGGGTGATGATATAGCAGGATGTTTTTTTTTTCCCACTGGACTGTAATCCCACAACCCATTGCAACTCTCCATTGAAAATAAATGATGAAATTTTGGATGGCAAATTTGCGTTCAACATGGATGTTACAGTATGACTTTTCATAATAAGATATTAATATAGTAATATGAAATAAGACAGCCTACAGCAAGTATTTTGAACATACCTTTTCAAATTTTGGTCATTTAAAAAATAGCAAGGGAAGTCATTTTGGAATATTTCAGTATAAAACAATAATGTTAAAATTAAAAAAAATTGAAGATAATATTAGTAACTGTGGTAGCTGACAGTAGGATTTGTTTTATTTTGTTTTTGACTTTATCCCTTTTTTACCATTCAGCAGTGTATCAACAACTTCTCATACATTCTTTTACCATCTCTGTAACAGTGAATGGCTTCTTACGGTTCACTTAAATCAATGCTATATTTAATGAGCTTTCATTGGCATGCTCTTGGGCTGAAATATAATGGTGCACCTTTCATATTGGACCTTTTTATGTCATGTTTATGTCAATTTTGTCCCCCAAATTTTGTCGATAGGTTAATTTGATGTTTTGTTCTTTTGTGACACTTCACTTTTGAGAATACAACAGACTCTGAACAGATGAAACTCTTCAGGTTTGAATTTGGGGTAGGGAGAATAAATGAATAGACTTCTCTATCCATTCATCCTTAATCATTCTGTCTTTGACTTTTTTTTAATGAGCCATGTGATCACATCATGAATCAGACCAGAAAAGTAAATAATAAAAAAAAATCTACAAAACTGCAACATGCAGCCCTTGATGACCGAAGCGATGTAGCGAGTCTGTGTTCCATTGTAAATAATGTATAAAATGTATGTAGTTGGATGAACAACAACAGATAATTTGCCATAGAAGCCATGATGATTTAGTGTAGAGTTGTTGAGCTACAGTCATGTTTATTGGCTCTGTTATGGTAATTTTCAAGTACTTGTTTCAGTCTGCTGAAATACTTTGCTGGGTCCTCATGTGGACCCGGTCCACAACTTGATGACTCTGACCTAGTGACTACTGAATGAAAGAACACCCCTTGCTTAAAATTTCACTAAATTTAATGTGAAGGCTATACTTGCCAGCACAAAGCATGGAGGGTACATTGTTCCCATAGCAATAAAAGGAAGGAAGCCCTCATGTTTTGTAGGTGTGGCGACATCTGCTGGTAGAGGGACAGGAGGTAAGATGATGTCCACAGCAGTGTGATGGCTATAGCCAGGACCTGGAGGACATATAGTTCCAATAGCAGGTGGTCTGGAGCCATGGCAGAGCTGTGGGATGAAGGTGCTCAAGTTGATATCAGTGAGGCTGCAGACCAGTGATGAAGAATATTTAATGAAACAGTTCTAATCTATGCACTATTGCACTTGGCCTGATTGTACTTTAGAAATGTCTCTGTTGTTAAATGGCCCTTGATATAATGACCCTTGATATAATGATTTGCCAAATGCCCAAATCATCCAGTATAGTTACCTACAAAATATTTTTAAACAGAACTTGATAGAGAGCAAAGACATGTATGTATGATTTATTCTATACTGCAACTACTGTAAAGAAGCTATGGTGTGAATGAATACAATTTTGTTAAAATTATATTAAAAACATAATAGCCTTAGTTTATGGCTTAAAGGGTTCAAAATGCTGACGTGGGCCAGGCCGAAACTGAACTTGTTGCCCCTGGTTTAAAGCAAGTGGATCAAAGGGTATAGCTTTAGCAAAAGACACCTTTAAATACTGTACCAGTCAAATTCTGCCCTGAATAGTCCCATGATACATATTATCCTCTTTATCAAATGATATAAAGCATTACATCAACTATTGTCCCACGATTGTATGCTAAAGATTGATTTCACCTATACAACCTTTCAGGTCCTGGTCCAGAGCCAAGTACTTCCTAGACGTGACACATTCAGGAACATTAACCATGTCTTTGCTCTTTCTGCTGCACTAAACTAACCAGAATCTGGCACCCCCATAAGCTTACTCATAAGCTTTGACACTGCAGCATATTGGTATAGTTTCTTTAGTGACATCCTAGTTTATCACAGAAAAATATAACAAAAATCTCCATTATTTTGATTGATAAATACATAACCACTCCCCTCACTCCCAGTGCATATCAGCAAGAAGACTATTTAAAGCACTGTGAAGCAGGTGTCTGGCCTTCAGAGTACTGAGAGCCACAGATTCAGCCATGCAGTTCTTTTCCAGTCTGATGCCATTTGTACCAATTCTGTGGATAACTGTGCTGAACCCTGCAGCATGTCAAGCTAACACAGTCAGCTGCCAGCTATGGACGGTTCCTCAGCAACCTGGTATATTTATGAATGGAGACTTTGTAATTGGAGGGATTTTCACTATTCATTACTACACAAAATCAGAACAAATTTCCTACACCAGGCTGCCATCACAGCTACAGTGCTCTGGAAGGTTGGTATGTTGATTGAACAACCCAGAACAAGGGATTTTATTAGAAATACAAAAAAAATTATAATGAATTTAATAAATTTATATTTATCACACTTTGTTTAAGTATATTCTGTCATTAATGAATTGATTCTGTGATTAACTTGAAAATGTAAAAATAGCAGATGCTATTATGCTGCTTTTATATTGTACTGTTTTTATATCTGACTCTGTCTTAACAGCATGGATTTCAGGGAACTGCGCTTTGCCCGTGCTATGGAGTTTACCATCCATGAGATCAACAACAGAACAGATCTCTTACCAGGCATCACATTAGGATACCAGATACATGATTCATGTTCTACCGTGCCAATGGCGATAAAAGTTGCATTTCAGCTTGCAAATGGTTTTGAGTCAGTTTTCAACAGCACTAATTCCTGCTCAAAATCTGCAGTTGCTGCTGTAACAGCTGTCATAGGAGATTCTGCTTCAACACCATCAATCAGTATAGCCAGAGTGCTTGGTCTTTTTAGAATCCCACAGGTTAAAATCATGGCTCATATTTACTATATTTTGTCTCTTTTTTTGCTGTAGTCTATGCAGCATTATATATTCAGGCAATAACACATAGAAATGAACACTGTTATGGCTAGTAAGGAAAAAAGGATTGAATGAAGTTATTTACATCACTTTCTATTTTCTCTTCTTTTTTCTTACACTGTCTGAATTCCAGGTGAGTCACTATGCAACCTGTGCCTGTCTAAGTGATAAGCGTCAGTATCCTGCCTTCTTTAGGACCATACCTAGTGACCACCACCAAGCAGCTGCACTGGCAAGAATGGTCAAGCATTTTGGTTGGACATGGATTGGAGCAGTGCGCAGCGACACAGACTATGGAAATAATGGAATGGCATCATTCCTAAAAGCTGCACAAGAGGAGGGGATATGTGTGGAGTATTCTGAGGTCTATTACCGGACACAGTCACCCAGTAAATTGGAGAGAGTAGCAAATGTGATCCGCCGATCAACAGCCCGGGTTCTAATTGCATTTATGCACACAGGGGAAATGAGATTTCTCTTAGAAGAACTGGCACGACAGCCACCACCTCCACTTCAGTGGATTGGTAGTGAAACATGGATCACTGATCCTGATTTTCTACGGTATAACATGTGTGCTGGTGCAATCGGGTTTGGTGTTCCTCAATCAGTTATTCCTGGCCTTCGTGAGTTTCTTTTAGACCTCACTCCAGCCCAAGCGCTGAAATCACCCCTGTTAAAAGAATTTTGGGAAAGCTCGTTCAGCTGTTACCTTAAAGATCAAACAGACATCACAGAAGGTGTGCAAGAATGTGATGGCAGTGAGGACATTCACAAACTCCAGAACCCATATCTAGACACATCTCAGTTACGTGTCACTAACATGGTGTACAAAGCAACATATGCCGTAGCGCATGCCATTCACAGACTAATCTGCAATGACACACAATGTGACAAGAATATTAAATTTACACCATGGCAGGTACAAAACTGCGTAATTGAAAAGCTTTAAAATCATGTGAATAAATATGTGAATATATTAATATATCTATCCTGATATTAGCATTTATTCATGTTTATATTCAGTCATGTATTCTCTATATGTAGACAATGTCACAATGTGCCATGACATTTAATGAACTTCTTTCTGCAGATACTCAATCAGCTCAAACTAGTGAACTTTACCACGAACAATGGTTTTAAGGTTTCTTTTGATTCTAATGGTGACCCTCCAGCTGTCTATGAACTCATAAACTGGCAGTTTAAGAAGGATGGCGCTTTGGATTTTGTCACAGTAGGACAGTATGACTCATCCAGACCAAGAGGACAGGAGTTCAGAATGAGCAGAAATATCAGCTGGGTTGGAGGACAGACAGAGGTACATTATAACTATATACATTATATATACATACATTATACATTATAACTAGGTACATTATAACTCACTGACTAGAAGCAGCTCTCCAGTTCTCAGAACTGTTAGTCTTTATATAACTGATTCAATTAGGGAAAACAGTACACTTCAGTATTATGGGGTTTACAAAGCTGGGAATTTTAAAATATTACAAAGGATTTACATTTGTGCCTTTTTGTCTTGCTAGGTACCAGTGTCTGTGTGCAGTCAGAGCTGTCCCCCAGGCACCAGAAAAGCTATACAGAAGCGAAGGCCTGTTTGCTGTTTTGACTGTATACCATGTGCTGAAGGAGAGATCAGCAACAAGACAGGTTGTGTATCATTGTACACAATGTTGTAGATTCTCATTTATTGCATTAGTTCCCAATCTATTGCATAAGATATGTAGTACTTTTCATTGCATGACTGAATATATGCTTTGTTATGGCTCCATAACAAATGTTAATAGTGTAATCAAGTCACTAAGAAAATAGTTACAATTCTTAATAAGCCATATAACATTTTCTTTCTATTGGTTTTGCAGTAGAAATAAGGAAATAATAAATCAAGGAAACTAGGCAAGCCTAGTCTTGCGGGACCACCATCGACTGCATGGCATTTGTCACACAAGTCAGCAGATGCATGTATATCACTGAATATTCCTGGTTTCACTCACTGCTTGCTAGCTAAAGGTAGCAAGATTGAAATTCTGCTAGCTAGACTTCTTGCGCATGTGTGTTTCAACAATTGCACTCAGTCAGTCAGTCAGTCAGCGAGCGAAAAATGGCTCTTTTAGACTGGCCCCCTAGGTGGTCCGGTCAAAAAGAAGCTTTACATAAGTCCAATTTATGGTGAGCAAGCCATAGGTAACAATTAAAAATTAAAAGCTCCTTAAAATAATATGAGGAAGTTAAGAAAAGGAAAACTAGACTTTATAGGACCTCCAAAGGTCCGAAAGTGAAGTTGCAGTTAGAAATACAATGCTTGTGAATGGTTTTGTTGGAGAGAGTCATAGTCTTGTTTCCAGCTTTATCTTTTACTACCAAAATGTCCATCATCATGTCTATCATACGATTCTATTTATTTCAGACTCTTTGGATTGTTTGCGCTGCCCTCCTGAGTTTTGGCCCAACCCCAAGCGACAGAGCTGCATCCCAAAGCCTGTTGAGTTCCTGTCTTGGGATGACACTCTCAGCATCATCCTGACAGTGTTCTCCATTGCTGGGGCCTTCATGGCTGTGTGTGTGGCTGCTGTCTTTTACAAGCACAGGACCTCTCCTATTGTTAGGGCCAACAACTCTGAACTGAGTTTTCTGTTGCTCTTCTCTCTGACTCTGTGTTTCCTTTGTTCACTTACTTTCATTGGACGGCCCTCTGAGTGGTCCTGTATGTTGCGTCACACAGCATTTGGGATCACATTCGTCCTCTGCATCTCCTGTGTACTGGGAAAAACATTAGTTGTGTTAATGGCTTTCAGGGCTACACTTCCAGGTAGTAATGTCATGAAATGGTTTGGGCCTCCACAGCAGAGACTCAGTGTTCTTGTGTTCACTCTAATACAGGTCCTTATTTGTGTGCTTTGGTTGAAAATATCACCTCCTTTCCCCTTTAAAAATCTAAAACATTACAAGGAAAGAATTATCTTGGAATGTGGCTTAGGTTCAGCTATAGGATTCTGGGCTGTGCTGGGATATATAGGAGTCTTGGCACTTTTATGCTTTATTTTGGCTTTTCTGGCACGGAAGTTGCCGGATAACTTTAATGAAGCTAAATTCATTACATTCAGCATGCTTATATTCTGTGCAGTGTGGATCACCTTTATTCCTGCTTATGTCAGCTCTCCTGGAAAATTCACTGTAGCTGTTGAAATTTTTGCTATTCTGGCTTCAAGTTTTGGTTTGATTATTTGTATTTTTGCTCCCAAATGTTTCATAATCATTTTTAGGCCAGAGGAGAATACCAAGAAGCACCTTATGGGTAAAGTGCCCTCTAAAGCTCTTTGAGAGCCTCATTCAAATAGCAAAGGAAACATTATGATCCAGAATCTTGAATATAATTTTTAAATTATCTATTGTGTAAATATGTAAAGTATAAGGGAGTTGATCATTTTTGTTACAGGCATCCCAGTAATAAAAATACTTCTTATATTGTTTAACAATTTAAAGCAAATTTAAACCACTTACATATAATATGCTTTTTGATTGTCACAATTTCTGGTTTCCATATTAATACTCTGTCGACATTTTTGTTTTGACTGTCCAGTATCTGAATGCATGGAAACTGCATGTGAATATACTAGATAATGAAATGTTTACTGTGGTATAATTCTGTAACTATTGTGTTAATATGGTAAATAAAACCTTTTTTTTCTCTGTTTCTTGATTTCATTGTTAAATAGCTTCCAGACCAAAAGGCCAAGGACAAAACACATTGTATTGTGTATAAACCTAGAAGAAAAACCTTATTGTTACATTCCCCTTTAGGTGTCTAGGGGTAAAGGGGAGTGACATGGGAGGATATGTGATGGATGAATGAAAAGAATGACACAGACAACATCAGTATTGTTAAGCTAATGCTTTACTTTTTCTTTCTGCATGTGTATATTATAATAAAGGGATAAGGTAATGAGTGGATCAGTACATCAGTAAAAAAAAAGAAAAATCTAGAACTACAAACTATGTTTAAACGGCAGTAAAAAACTATGTTTGTACTTCTGGTTTGTATTTCTATAAGAAATACAAAGTTCTCTGGCAATGGTCATGTGGTAAAATCATCCATCATAAAGGAAGTAGTGTTAATATTATACGTGGGTAACGATAGGCCCAATGGACAACAGTACATGAAGTGAGTGGGGGGGGTAAAGTCTGAATAAGGAAAGTTATGCACAGTTAATAATATTTGCACTTGGGGTAGAGCTAACCTGAAATGCCGTTTGACCCAACCAAACTGTAAAGGGGGACTACAGATGGTGCCAAAGAAATGAAAACAAAAATAATACCTACCCTGCCTAAACTAACCAAAATTACAGCTGGTGACACTCACCCCTGACCTAATGTGTCTATACAGAGTCGTATTACTGAGAAGAAATTTAAAGGCATGCCCAAACTTGCTGTCCACACATTGGATGGAAGGGTGAGAGCAAGAGAGCTGGTCAGAAAGAGGGAAAAAAGTGCAAGCAGCAAAGGGATGCTAAAACACACTACGTTAGCTTGCCATTTTCACAAAATAGCAAAACAAACTTCTGGAAACAATGCAGCCTCATGGACACTGAGCAGCCAAAGAAGACGCTTTTATTCACGAAGACCCGCTTCTCTTCTGAAAATAGTAATTCCTATTGGTGGACCAGGGAGCCAGCTACAAAACCATTGGTCAAATCGCCACCTGTAAGCAAGTTAGGTTGAAGAGAAAAGAGAGAAAAAAGCAAGCAAGAAAAAAAAGGTCAATATACACTGATCAGCCATAACAATAAAACCACCTGCCTAATATTGTGTAGGTGACCCTTTTGCCGCCAAAACAGCTCTGACCCATTAAGGCATGGACTCTACAAGACCTCTGAAGTTGTGCCGTGGTATCTGGCACCAAGACGTTAGCAGCTGATCTTTTAAGTCCTGTAAGTTGCAAGGTGAGGCCTCCAAGGATTGGACTTATTTGTCCAGCACATCCCACAGATGCTTGATCGGATTGAGGTCTGGGGAATTTGGAGGCCAAGTCAACACCTTGAACTCTTTGTCATGTTCCCCAAAACATTCCTGAACATTTTTTGCAGTGTGGCAGGGTGCATTAACCTGCTGAAAGAGACCACTGCCATTGGAGTGCACCATTGCCATGAAGGGGTGTACTTGGTCTGCAACAATGTTTAGGTAGTTGGTACATGTCAAAGTAACATTCTCATGAATGCCAGAACCCAAGGTTTTCCAGCAGAACATTGCCCAGAGCATGACACTGTCTCTGTCAGCTTGCCTTCTTCCCATAGTGCATCCTGGTGCCATCTCTTCCCCAGGTAAATAACGCACGTGCCATGCACCTAGCCATGATGTAAAAGAAAATGTGATTCATCAGACCAGGCCACCTTCTTCCATTGCTCCATAGTCCAGTTCTGATGCTCACATACCCACTGTAGGAGCTTTCAGCAGTGGACAGGGTGTAGCATGGGCACTCTGACCAATCTGTGGCTATGCAGTCCCATTTGCAGCAAGCTGTGATGCACTATGTGTTCTGACACCTTTCCATTATAGTCAGTATTAACTTTTTCAGCAATTTGTGCTACAGTAGCACTTCTGTAAGATCGGACCAGACAGGCTAGCCTTCGCCCCTCACACACATCAATGAGCCTTGGGCGCCCATGATCCTATTGCAATTTCACTGGTTGTCCTCTGTTCACTGATTGTCCTTCCTTGGTTCACCGGTTCACTGATTGTCATTCCTTACCTCTTCTGGTAGGTTCTAACCACTGCATACCAGGAACACCCCACAAGACCAGCAGTTTTGAAGATTCTATGACCTAGTCGTCTAGCCATCACAATTTGGCCCTTGTCAAAGTCTCTCAGATCCTTATGTTTGACCATTTTTCCTGCTTCCAACACATCTACTTCAACAACTGACTGTTCACTTGCTGCCTAATATATCCCATCCCTTGACAGGTGCCACTGTAATGAGATAATCAATGTTATTCACTTCACCTGTCAGTGGTTTTAATGTTATGGCTGTATACCCCAGCACAATCTGGATAATAAGTATTCTGACAGGAATAATGAAGCACTATGCACTAAGCACTATCTCTCGTCACTTCCTGTTTTCTAATTGTTTTGCCGGGAGTTTCTTGCGTGCATCGGCGTCTTAACTATACTGTTTCTCTCTTTTTAAATCAATAATTTTGCGCTATC
>CM075008.1:3090542-3122430 GCA_037576675.1 Pangasius sanitwongsei | reverse complement strand
TCCGTGTACCAGTGCCTCATACTGGGAGGCACAAAAACACTCTAAGCCGGGGTCTTCTAAGGCGAAGTCGGATCTGCAGACCGGTGTTCTGTCTAAAAAGACCTCGGCCAAGAAGTCTTGACGCTGGTGGCCCAGGACTTCTGAGGGCAGGCCCCTCTGGGGAAGAGTGGTGTACACCTCATCATACGGTGCCCGTCTCTGCTCAGTGCCCTCAGGAGATCGATCTGCCAACCCTGCCACCCATGGTGCTTCAGGGTGCAGCGATCTCCGGCGAGCACTTCTCTCAGTTTCCGCCCGGGGACATAGCGGTACTTAGAGACTCGCTACCCCTTCGGAGGTCTCCAGAGTTTCCTCCGTGGTGCGCTGAGGCTGAGGCCTCCGGTACGATCTCGTGTCCCTCCGTGGGACCGGGCTGTGGTGCTGAGGCTTTCTGTAAACCTCCTTCTCTCGAGAGAGTTGGTGATCTACAGGCCCTCTCAGTGGCCCTTTCTTTTTAGACTTTGCGCCCGGTCTGGCCAAAGCATTTCTCTACCCTCGAGCAGGGTATATTCCTAAAAGTTCCCTCCTCTACACCAGGGCCTGTCGTACTCCAGGCCTTCTGTCCTCCTCCCTTTCGGGAGCCCGACCAGCAGAGGCTTAACTGTATATGTCCAGTGTGAGCACTGGACGCTTACGTCCTCAGAGCTGCCTGGTGGGTCATGGATGCCATCTGTCTGGCCTATGAGTCCACTGATCTCCCCTCGCCCTTGGGAGTCAAGGCTCACTCCACTAGAAGGGTGGCGGCCTCCAAGGCCTTTCTGGCAGGTGTCCCTATGCAGGACATCTACAACACTGCGGGTTGGTCCGTGCCCCTGACTTTCGTCTGGTTCTATGGCCTCGACATGCGAGCCACTCAAGGTTCTTTTGTTCTCTCGCCCTAGCTGTGCTCTTCCACACTGGACAGGGATTTGTAAGTCTGGTGGCGTGGGCATACTTGTTCCCATAGTGTTTCGACACAGCTCGAGTTCCTGAAGGGGAACGTCTCCAGGTTACGTATGTAACCATGGTTCCCCGAGGGAACGAGACGCTGCGTCTCAGTGCCATACTTCCTGCATTCCTGCGAGCACCTGCTTCATTCGCGCGTGCTTTTAAGCTTCCTGGTCGTTACGTCACCCCGCCCGTGACGTCTTGCCCATCCATTTGACTGAGTACACATGTGATTCAGAGTGTGGTCACGCTGAAGGCGTTCCCATAGCGTTTCGATGCAGCGTCTCTTTCCCTCGGGGAACCATGATTACACACGTAACCTGGAGACGATATTTACTGGATATTTAATTCTGTCTAACTACCATTTGTATTCCTCTATTACATACACCATACCATGTTTTTTGACAGCAGGCAACGGTACGACACACCTATGTACATCTGCTGTATAGCTGCTCCTACTTGTTCATATTATTTGTAACTTTTTGTATAGGTGTACATTTACTGAGTGCCATGTACACACACAGAAACAACAGCCACAACAGTGTACAGTACTCCTCATGGAACGCATATAAATGCTCTACTCTGTTAACATGGGTGGCAAAATGAAAAGATTGATGTTCTACACCACTTATGGCATGCAGGGTTAGCAAGTGTGAACCCTGTCTTAGTAGTCAATTGTAATAAGCATTTTAATACAAAGGCTGTGTACATGTACATTAGGTGTCTAGGAAATTAATGCACTTGAACTAAATTATAGTAGCCATTTAGCTACTATTTGTAATGCCCAAAAAAAGAAACGGAGCACATTGACAAAACCTTACAAACAGAAGTTTGGGGAAAAAAAGCAAAAAAACTAAATAATAATAATAATAATAATAATAATAATAATAATAATAATAATAATAATAATAGCGTAATGCTAGTTGTGTGAAATGCCTGCTGAAAGTGGATTGGCTACAAATCTTATTTTGCAAAAGTAGGTAAATCACAAATTTGAGTGAGCGGAGCCAAATGGTGCAAAAAGCGATCATTTAGAGTGTCAAGAAACAAATTAACTTCTAAAAGAATTTTCACAGTAAACCTTATTTTCCAAGAGATAAGTTTGCTTGTTTTGTGCTTTTTGTGTTTTGTTTTGAGGCCTTTACTAAATAGTAAAGTAATGTCATGTTCACAGCCTTCATAAAGGTATTCCCTTTACACTCAGCTTAATTATAGAAAGTCTGCAGCTCTAACAACTAGTCTTCAGAACAGCTGAACTCTCCCTCAGTGCGAGGCAGACAGTTGAAACAGCAGATGGGTTGGCCTGGTCGCGTGGACTGTTGAGTCCCAGGAGGACAGGGGGCTGTGCACAGAGACAAAGGCACCTGCAGGAAGATGTACACTGAAATTTGCTTGCGTGTGAGAGTGTGAAATAAAACTTAGCATAACACACAGAAAATGTCATTTTAAGATGTTCTATTACACATTATTCAAAGCTAGACTTATATTTTCAAGGTCAGACTTATCTATTCCATATGCCTGTGAGAACTACTATGAATAACAGCATATACAGCACTAATAATAACTAACTAGGTGTTTCATTTTCAGACTGATCATCTGGCTCTGCTCTCCTGTCCACTCTATGACATCTATGTCCATCTTGAGCTGCTGCCAATGGAGGGCTGAACCATCATAGCTGTGCATTCTCTGAAACCTGATTCCACCTCGTCCATCTTTCTGCCAGTTTTTGATGCATTACACTGGTACTGGCTCACCATTTTCATCAAAATACACCTTTTCTCCAAACTGATTTGTGCATCAAAACAGCATGCCTCTGTCCCTTGTCCAGGTGTGAATTCTGCCCCATTGTTATAGCTTCTTTAGTCTGAGGCTTGTGCTATAGACATGCACTGTAGTAGGTGGTGCAGAGCATAAGCAATGACATATACTGCCTTATACACGTTAAAGGAATCCCGCTAGGAAACACTGGGGCTGTAGGAATACTGGCATTCAGGATTCACTGACCATCCACTGTGACCCTGTCAGGTTCCTGACACCCCAGATAGCAGTTCCAGAACTTGAAATTCTGAAGTAAATACTTCAGTTACCTGGGCCATGGAGGCCTCCAGGGCACCAGTAATGGCAATGATTTGTTTTGGGGTGGCTATAGCGGTCCTCTGTGCCCACCCAGTGCCAGCCAAAATGGGCCATCAACTGTAGCAGAACCTGCACCTGGAAAACATCACTAGTAACAGTATGGAGGAAAGTTGGGTACAAATGCTTATCAGTCAGATATGTGCAGGTTGCAGAGTAGCTGATCTGGAAGTAGTTAAATAGAGAGAAGGAATGAGAGAGATAGACAAATAAAGTTTCTCTTTACTGGACAAAAATTGTTCTTTCAGGGGAATTTCTGAATCTGAAGCTATGTGTTGTGAGCAATAACATTCACTGGAATTTTTAAAGCAGTGCTAACCAAGCATATGCACCAAGAGCTATTGTTGCTGTACATTTTCATTCCAATGAAGCACAGTTGATACTGAAATAATTGGTCATTAGAAGATTGACTGTAGACTAATATGGACATGAACACAGCTGCCAAGAAACATTGTATTTTTTCCACAATGAGGAAAAAACAATTTTGATGCCATATAGCACAGCATAGACCTACATTTTCCTAGCATAGGCCTACTTTTACCTACCTTTATTCATCAGTTGATTTATTCATCTTCATTCAGAAATGTACCACCATGTATGGAACCTAGGCAGAGCCAGAACTAGAGATCTCTTAGTAATTGAGACAGGCTAACTGTACTTGAGCCTCTCGTGTTCCTTTCATGTGGATGTCTTACTTCTAGAGCCTGATCCCTATCAGAATATGTAATTTCACTCACCCACTACACCTCCGACCTGTGGTGGGCCTCTTAAAACCTGATCAGGTTCTGGAGCTGCATAATGCAGGGGGATGAGCCCTCCAAGAATAACATCTCCATCCTTCTCCAGCACATTAGGATCAAATTCCCCCATTCTCTGACAACTATTGCTTGACTCTGAGGACTGAACCTTGGGCCAGGGGAAAGGTTGGGAGGAGAAAACAATAATTTGAACTCTGAAAAGACTTGGGTACTATGGACAGTGTGAAAGAAATTAGTGGTGGCAAATATTACAAATTCAAACAAACAAACAAACAAATAAATAAATAGTGGCCACAAATTTTGTGAGTGTTTCAGTGTGTTTCAAGTTTTACAAAAGATGTGAAGACAGATCCAATATTGCCATCTGCAGGATCTAAAACTGGTTCCAAGATATATTTCAGAGGCTCATGACAGGTGGAAACAGGGACAGTATCTTTCCATGTCCTGGATCCCCTTCACTGTTTACTAGTCAAATATAGAACTGAGTTTAAGGGTTTATTTGATTTTAAAAAACTATAAGACATGTCACCAGTCTCTGTCTTTGGCTTAATCTGCCCCATTTGACCTCTACAGCCTGTAAACAGTTGCCATTCTGTGCCTTGGATGAGGCTCAAAGGCGACTATGCCACTATTATTGCTGTCCCAAGACTATGGAATGGTTTGTCCATTTTAATGGCCATTTAAAGTCTAATTTACTCTCCCAGACATATGCTTTCTAAGATCTTGGTCTTGGATCTGCAAAGAGCTGGAAAAAGCTGTTCTACTTGTTTGATTTGTGCAAACTATGTCTAATATTTAGTTAGTATGAAAACCTGCAGCCACGCTGCCCATCTGCAGATAAAACTGAAGACCCTGGTCTATAGCATTTAGTTGTTTTGTCTTGTTTTCTCTTGTGATTGTCAGCAGTAGTGCATTTGAACTCAAAATTAAAATATTACATTAGATGCATTTTATTTTCCTTTTCCTCTCTTCCTTTTGTTCTTTTAAGCTTTACATTTTATTGGACTGAACAGTCCTATAGCTTTTAATATTGGAGAAGTGGGTGAAAAGATATAATAATGTGTTTGGGTGGAAAGTGTGGAAGTTCATTAGGTCAGTAAGATTTACTTGGTAGTCTAGATGACTCATGTATTAGCAGAAATTGCAGTGACTTGTGGTGGATGGTGTTTTGGAACACAATATAGTAAGTAATATAGAATTCATCTTCTGACAAATTCTGGAAAATTCAAGAATAGAGGATTGTTATCACTGCCATGGCACAAATAGATAACCAACCCAAAGTTACATTACAGGATGTCTATTAATTCTTCTGAATGTGCTTGGTAACGTTCACTATAGAAATAGAATAGTACTTATAAAACAATTCAAATATAAAAAAGTCATCAAAATAATAAATACATTACCAGTAAAAACAACTAAAATCCCTGTTAGCAAATGGACAAATAAAGAGCAGCCCATGTTGAATAAATATGCATGCAGCTTTCCTGAGCTTACACTTAAGCTCACAAACATACAGTATATGTATCTTCAGTAGGAAAACGTAAATACTATAAAAATTATAATAATCAACCAATTCAATTACATGAGTTACATATAACCATATAAGTAAATGTAAATATGATGTCATAATTTCCATAGAGGCCCACGTGACCTCACCAGCTATATAAAACTCTACCGCAGCTTTTCAACAGAAAGAGAAGGAGAGAGAAGCAGAGAGAGAGAGAGAAAGATGTGGCCTGTTTCATATCTGTATCTGTGCTTAGCCTGGAGCTCATCATTGGCCCTTTCTTTCTCCACATCTTCAGTGACTGGCTTGGACCTAGACTCAGGATCCTGTCAGCTCCGGGGCCACTTCAGGCTAAATGGGATGCGCCAAGATGGAGACCTTATTCTGGGAGGCCTATTTGCAGTCCACCTTCTTACTGTGTTTCCAGAGTTGAACTTCACAAGTGAGCCGGAGCAACCCTATTGTGAACAGTGAGTGGGTTTGACAAAACAATTGTGAGTGCACCCTCTTGCATTTAGAGAAAAAATTAGCACAGCAGAATTACACAATTTATTGAATACACCCATTTTTACTTTTTCGCTCACATAATCTATCTCTTTGTCTGTGATATTGCCACAGGTTTGACATGGCAAACTTCCAGCAGGCAATGACTATGGTTTTTGCTATTGATGAGATCAATAGAAATCCCAACCTGCTTCCTAACATCACACTGGGCTACCATCTGTATGACAATTGCGTGAAGCTTGCTGTGGCATTTCGGGCAGCCACAGCTCTGATCAGTGGAACTGATGAAATTGCCTCTGGCCTGAACTGCACCAGTTCTCCCCCGGTGATTGGGATAGTAGGGGACCCGGGTTCTACTCACTCTATTGCTATCTCTAGTGTGCTGGGGTTGTTTCGAGTGCCCATGGTACAGATTCAGGGAAAGTTCTCTTTGCTTCTAAGAATTGAGGGAAAATGTAGCTTGTGTTTTTTTTTTTTATCAATTACATACTAATGATTAGGAAGTCCTTCTACTTTCTGAATGTTATATCTTCCATGCTCTTTTATTTTATGGCTGCTTTTCTTTTGCACATTTTCTATCTATCACTCCCTCTTGTTTTCTTTCTCACTTTCCTTCAGGTGAGCTACTTTGCCACTTGCTCCTGTCTCACTGACCGGCATCAGTTCCCCTCCTTTTTCAGGACAATCCCCAGTGATGCCTTCCAGGTGCGTGCCATCATCCAAATCCTGAAACACTTCGGTTGGACCTGGGTGGGCCTGGTGTACAGCAATGATGATTATGGTATCTATGCTGCCCACTCCTTCCACCAGGATGTTCAGGAACAGCTGGGTGGTTGTGTGGCTTACTCTGAGAGGCTGCCAAGGGACAACAACCATAGAGATGTGGAGCACATTGTCAGAGTGATCAAAACCTCCACAGCCAAGGTGGTGGTGGTGATCTCTACCGATGCCTACTTGCTGCCATTAATGCATGAAGTGTTTCTGAGAAATGTCACTGGAAAGCAGTGGATTGCTAGTGAGGCCTGGGCTACTTCATCTGTGTTCCTCACACCACGTCTGCTACCATTCCTTGGAGGAACTCTAGGAATTGCCATCCGTCGTGGAGAGATTGCAGGGCTTCAGGACTTTCTGCTACATTTGCGGCCTGAAATGCAGCCCATAAACAACATGGTGCGGATCTTCTGGGAGGAGATGTTTGGATGCAGGTTTGATTCTGATGTCATGCAGACTGCTGGGGAAGAAGAGAGAATGTTATGCACAGGAAATGAAGATCTGAGCAGCACAAATACAGTGTACAGTGATATGTCTGAACTAAGAGCTTCCTATAATGTATATAAAGCGGTTTATGCACTAGCTCATGCCCTGCATGACCTCACACATTGTCAGGATGGCAAAGGGCCCTTTAGTGGTCACAGCTGTGCCAGAATATCCACCCTGCAGCCTTGGCAGGTGAAACTGAGGAATACACACATGCTTATTGAAGTAGTGCACAAATGCCACACACATTGCAGTGAGAAGAAATACATGCATATATAATTTGACATGTATTCTTTTACAACCTACAATCAGGGATTGCTAAAGTAGCAGTTCTGTGTTTGAAAGTTATTTAATTATTTAAAATCCCCTACTGTTCCAACACTAAAAATGTCTTATGTGTAAAGGTAATTTGAATGTTTAAGGATAGAGAAATTATTATTATTATTATTATTATTATTATTTATTTATTTATTTATTTATTTTAAGCACTGTGTGTGAAACACTGTCCTAAAATGTGACGAGTTTGTATTGTAGGTAAAATGTTCTTGCTAATCAAAGCCATGATTAACACCTGTCTGCCTGTTATGTCTCTTCTAACCACTTGCATAGGTTGTCCACTACTTACAGAGAGTGAATTTCACCACTGGCTTTGGGGACCATGTATCCTTTGACAAGAATGGCAATCCTTTGGCTATCTATGATATTATGAACTGGCAGCCAAACCTGGATGGGTCGATCAGGCTCCACACAGTTGGTGTGGTGGTTGAAGCTGCACAGACAGACCATGTCCTTATGCTGAATGAGGATGCTCTGTTCTGGAACTTTGAGACAAAGAAAGTAAATCACATACTCACAAACAACAGGGTGTATATAATGTGATAGAAAACTGGCTTATATGTTAAATTACATTAGCAACGCTGGGAATTTTTTTTTCTTTATTCTTTCTCGTCAGTGCTTTTTTGAACTCAGTGTCATGCACATGAATATCACCAATAGTAAGGATACAATAAACATACAGGAGAAGTAATGCATTGCTGAACTGATGAACCTGGACTCTCCATTTCTTAGCCACCAAGGTCTGTGTGCAGTGAAAGCTGCCCCCTGGGCACCAGAAGAGCCAGAAAGAAAGGCATGCCCATCTGCTGCTTTGACTGTCTGCCCTGTGCTGATGGAGAGATCAGCAACACAACAGGTGAGCATGACCTTTATGTTTTAGAAATGATAAAGTATATCAGTGTGTGTTAAAATGTGTGCTGTTCATTTTTGGATAATCTCTCATGTCCCTTCCTCCTGTTTTTTTTTCTTCTCTCTTTCTCACTCAGATTCTAATGAATGCACCTCATGCCCTGACGAGTTCTGGTCCAGCCCAGAGAAGGACCGTTGTGTCCCAAAGGAGGTGGAGTTCTTGTCCTATGAAGAGCCACTGGGCATCTCCTTAACAACAGCTTCACTCTTTGGCACCTGCTTCTGCACTGGGGTCCTGATTGTGTTTGTGCATCACCGCCACACCCCAGTGGTCCGGGCCAACAACTCTGAACTGAGTTTCCTGCTGCTCCTGTCACTCAAACTGTGCTTCCTGTGTGTGCTGCTGTTCATTGGCCAACCACAGCTGTGGACATGCCAACTGAGGCATGTGATATTTGGTATTAGCTTTGTATTGAGTGTCTCCAGCATCTTGGTCAAAACCATGGTGGTCGTGGCTGTGTTTAAGTCCTCTCGGCCAGAAGGCCAAAATGCTATGAAGTGGTTTGGGGTGGCCCAACAGCGAGGTACAGTGTTGGTCCTCACAGCACTCCAGGTAGTTATATGTACAGTCTGGCTGGCTACAGCATCTCCCACACCCCACAAAAACACTCGCTACATCAGCTCAAAAATAGTCTTTGAATGTGCTGTTGGTTCTGTGATGGGGTTTGCAACTCTATTAGGCTACATTGGCCTGCTGGCTGCTGTAAGCTTTCTTCTGGCTTTCTTAGCGAGGAACCTTCCAGATAACTTTAATGAGGCCAAATTCATCACTTTTAGCATGCTGATATTCTGTGCCGTGTGGATCACCTTTGTGCCTGCATACGTCAGCTCTCCAGGGAAGTATTCTGTGGCTGTAGAGGTCTTTGCTATCTTAGCATCTAGTTTTGGGCTGCTGGTAGCCATATTTGCTCCAAAGTGCTACATTATACTCTTACACCCTGAACGGAACACCAAAAAGGCCATCATGAGTCGAGCACCACAAAAATGAATAGCTCCAAAATATTAATTGCTGAAAAATTATACATTATTCAATTGCCTGCTTAATAATATGTCTTATGTAAAGTTTCATGAATATTGCATATTGTGTAAGATTTACTGGAGCATCGTCTTTCATCCATGTTGTTGCTAGTCTCTGGAGACCCAGATCTGCCAAAAATAAGAATAAAATAATAAACACACAAGTCAGAAAATGATTGTATTATTATTTCCCTTGATAGAAACATACAGTATAAACCACAGTCACCCATAATGCCAAAAGCACAAGAGATTTCCTACTTCAAAGGGACCTTAATTTTGGACATTTAAATAGTAGCTTCCATACCTAACTTCTTTAGGTTATTCTCTCAGAAAACATACAATTTAGACAAAAAGAGGAAATAGGAGAAGTGGGAAAGGGGGGTTAAATACATAAAGAATATGAATTAAAAAAATGATTTCCAGTTTACCTGCTCATAAACACCCAATCCCTAAGGTCAAAGGCAGGTGGCCACAAATTATTGGTATCTACACAAATACTGGAGACCATTGGGCTGTGTCCTATAGAAGCATAGGATGTTTCACATTCAAACATAGCAATGATCTAAAAACAATAATTATATATCCATGGGCTGCAACCCATTTATTGGAATGTACTGGCTCTCCAGAGGAGCGGGCAATATATTCAAAAGTAAACTAATCAGTAAAATGAAACTGTTATGCAGAATATGAATATAAGATTTTATGTATAGTTATTTTTGCTAAAATAGTCAGTCAGTAATCAGAATTTGAGTCAAGAAAGTTTTAAGATTGCCTTGGTTAAGTCTAATTTTTAGCAATATTGATTGTTGATTGATATTAACACATGCTTGGAAAACCTGGCTTCTATTCTATGTGTCATAAACTGGCAATGGTTCAGGCAATCAGAAAATGGGTTAGAATAGGCAAGGCATATTTGATAAACTGACCACATCAAAACCAGAAGAATGCAATCAATAGTGACGGCTTGGTAACCTCACTAGTGATTATCTAGGATTAATACTTTGCAGTAAACTGAGGTTTGTGGTGCGTATTTGTACTAAACCCATGATTAGGAAAAGATGTGTGTGTGAATAATAGTCTGCGAAGTGACAGTGAGTTAAGGGTCATGTGTATTAGTTCATTATTTGGTGCAGGATCCAGCAAAGAGTTTGTGAGTTACAAAGTACATTAGAACTAAAATGAGTACTATATGCAAACATGAAAAAATTTGAATTTTTGCAAATTCCGAGTGGACTTTCATGTGTCTTGCACTGAGGAGAGGCTTCTGTCTGGCCACTCTGCCATAAAGCCCAGATTGGTGGAGTGTTGCAGTATTGGTTGACTTTCTGCAACTTTCTCCCATCCCCACACATGATCTCTGGAGCTCATCCAGAGTGACCATCGGGTTCTTGGTTACCTCTCTTACCTTGAGCTCTATATATTTATTACATTAGAAGAAAACAATGAATTGTGTGGTATTTTTTGCATCACATTTTTATAATAGATACCGGAGTCTGTGCACACTAGGAAAGTTGTGCAGAGGGGCAGACCTGTCTGCTCCTATGACCTTATATTATGTGCTGAACGAAAGATTAGTAACAAGAAAGGTTGTAAATAAACAGTATATAAAAATGTATCACCATTATCTTTGATCATCATTCTCAGGTAATCCAATAAAGACATTTTGGCATTGATCACTACATGGATAACTTTAATGAAGCTAAATTCATTACATTCAGCATGCTTATATTCTGTGCAGGTTGGATCACCTTTATACTAGCTTATGTCAGCTTTCCTGGAAAATTCACTGTAGCTGCAAAAATATTTGCTATTTTGGCCCCAAGCTTTGGTTTGATTGTTAGTATTTTTGCTCCCATATGTTTTACAATTGCATTTGGGCCAGATCAGAATACTAAGTAGTGCCTTACAGGTTTGGAACCCTCCATGGCACTTTGAGAGCCTCAAATGAAAAGCAAAGTTAACATGAAGATCCAGCGATTTGTCACAATTTATTATGCTTATGTGTACATAGTATCTGAACCTCACCAATATTCCTTTAGGAATATTTGTTATGTTAAGTGTCATGGTGTATAAAAATAAATAGGATTATGCTTACGTGTATATGATATATTAGCCTCCTCAATATACCACTAGGACAGGGGTGTCCAAAGTCCAGCCCCAGGGCCAAATGTGGCCCATGGACAGATGTTAACTGGCCCATGGCTTCTCTATTAGAATGTATGGTAGGTCACCTATAGGCCAACACAGTACCAATTTTCCGTTCACCTAATGGTGGCAGCAGACTGTGTTAACACAGTTAGCTAAAATGCAAGAGCCTTGTTTTTCCTTTGACTACACCTGCAAATTAATTTACAGCATGATATTTAGTCACAGCTAAAAAACAAAAAGCTTAAAGTTAACAGTAATTTTAACTTTATTATTCATACAGTCAGCTTTATTAAAGTTTTTACATGCACATCACTACTGAAAATAAAGAATTCCTGCTGAATTAAAATGGAAGTTTAATATCCACAAAAGTACATGTTAGTTTTTAATATTTTTATACAAAAATGAAAACCATTCATAATCTAATTTTTAATGAACATTGATTGAACTGTAAGCACTCTTTCCATTTCCAATTAGATATTGATGTTGACATCACTCTTTATGAACAGTAATTGAGATGGAGTGATCAATATGTGAAAGCTTATATGCTGCATGTGTATATACCAAGTCATGAAATGCATGAAACATTTATGGGTGTATTTGTGCAGATATGGTAACATATAAAATAAAATCCTTTCCCCCTGATTCTTAGTAACTATTTTATTGCATTTTTAAGGTTTTTAATTTTAAATTCAAATTTAGGAAATAGACTGTTTGTCCAAGAGTAGCAACTATTTTCCATAAAATAAACTTTATTGCACATCATCTTACGTTTATTGAACATGAACAATAAAAATAATTATTAAAAATGCCTAGTATTGTATTATAAACTCCAATACAGTGAAATACTAGATCTATACAGCACCTCCTTTCTTTGTATAGATTGTGATAGATAGATTCTATGATGGCATAGAATTATTGTCTCAGCTTAAAGGACAGCACAACCAAATGTATTTTGATTAAACTGCAGTTAGAAGAAAGTCTTGAATGAATAGTTCATTTTGATGATTTTCCAGTCATTCCTTTTTTGGTATTAAGTTCAGGCCTCAGGAGAATAATGTAACATTTAGGAGCAAAGATACAGAAAAGCAATCCAAAAGTGGAGGCCAGAATGGCAAATATCTCCACTGCTACTGTGTATTTCCCTGGGGTGCTGTTGTATGCAGGTATGAATGAGATCCAAACAGCAAAAAAGATCAGCATACTGAATGTGATTAATTTGGCCTCATTAAATGTATCTGGAAGTTTCCGACCCAAAAAGGCCAGAATGAAGCAAACACAGGAGAGGAGACCAATATAACCAAGCACCAAATAGAAGCCCAGAGGCCAGACATCCTTACACTCCAGTATGATCCTTCCGCCCTGGTAAGATGTGTTCTTAAAAGGGTAAGGGGGTGCTAATGCCAACCAGCTAATGCAGAGTATGGCTTGGCCTGCAGTGCAACTGACAATAAATGCTCTTTGCTGAGGAGGGCCAAATCGTTTGAGGGAACTGGAGCCAGGCAAGGTGGAGTGGAAAGCCAGCAACACCACAATGGTTTTGACTAGTATGCAGGAGATGCAAAGGACAAAACTGATGCCAAATGCTGCCTGCCGGGCCTGGCAGGACCATATTGAAGGCCTGCCCAGAAACACCAGTGAACAGAGAAAGCAGAGTTTCAGTGACAGCAAAAGCAGGAAACTCAGCTCTGAATTGTTGGCTTTGACTATGGGTGTAGTTCTGAAGAGGAAGAAGATTATAGAGACAGCAGTCGCTGCAGAAACTCCCAAGAGGGACAGGGTAACAAGGATGATACCCATGATCTCCTGAAAGGAAAGGAATTCCTCTATGCCTGCCACACATGCCACACGCTCAGCATTGGACCAGTAGTACAGAGGACACCGGATACATTCTGTGGCTCCTGCAAGAAATGCACACACTTATCCAATTATATGTATTTAATGGTGTTTAAGCCCCATGAAACAAGTTCTTAATATCTGTTATAGCAGCTATGAATAGTTGTTTCCTCACTTTGTATTGAAGTAAATATGACAAAAAATGCAAAATCCGCAAAACGCAACATCCTCTGTCTGACTTTCCCATGGTGGAAAACTTAAGAACAGCTTTACCTCTGACTGTTAGGTGTTGACACAGAGACTACTTCCATAAATTTAAAAGACATGTCTAGTTACAGGAAGCTTTACCATATCAATGATTATACATTTTCGTTGTTAAATAACAACACATTTTAATCAGTTTATGTGGAGTGTCTGCCATACAACTCCATGTGTCATTACTATTGAAATTATAGCATATTAGAATAAGTATATTGAAAGCTGTTTTGCAGCTGCACTACTGTCAGACCTGCTGTTACAGAAAATGAATCAACACCTTCTGACCAATCAGATTTGAGAATTGGTATAAAATTTGATACATTATATTTGTCCTGTTTATTAATCAGCTCTGTAATAACAATATTTAAAGTTCTGTATATGTATATATATACA
The DNA here is from genome assembly GCA_037576675.1 of Pangasius sanitwongsei. Classification (NCBI taxonomy): domain Eukaryota; kingdom Metazoa; phylum Chordata; class Actinopteri; order Siluriformes; family Pangasiidae; genus Pangasius; species Pangasius sanitwongsei. The sequence goes on along the minus strand of CM075008.1, from coordinate 3,108,411 downwards.
TAAATAATTTTTATAAATAAAATATAAATAAATAAAAATGTAATAAAAATAATTATTTAACCAGGCAGAATTTATGTTGATACTGTAAATACAGTTTAAACATATATTTATATACCTATCACTACATGGCTTCACAGCAATGTAGAGCATTTATTTCTTTTTACCTGATGTATTGGTGAATTCTCCCTCAGTGCAAGGCAGACAGTCAAAACAGCAGATGGGTTGGCCTGGTCGCATGGCCTGTCGAGTCCCAGGAGGACACGGGGCTGTGCACAGAGATAAAGGCACCTGCAGGACAATGTACACTGAAATTAGCTTGCAAAAATTCACAGGGAAGTAAAATGACCAATTGGCAAACATGCACAGTGTGAAATAAAACCTAGCAAATTACCTAGAAAATGTGATTATAAGATGTTGTATTACACATTATTCAAGGCCAGACTTTTTTTAAGGTCATACTTATCTGTTCCATACATCTGTGAGAATTACAATGAATTAAAGCATGTGGTTAACTGATAATAAACTAACTAGGTGTTTCATTTTTTTTGGACTGAACACCTGGCTCTGCCCTCCTGTCCACTCTATCAAGTCCATGTCCATCTTGAGCTGCTGCCAACGGGGGGCTGAACCATCATAGCTGCCCACTCTCTGAAACCTGATTCCACCTTGGCCATTTTTCTGCCAGTTAATGATGTCATAGAGAGGTACTGGCTCACCGTTTTCATCAAAATACACCTTTTCTCCAAACTGATTTGTGAAGTTCACTCTCCTCAGATGATAAAGCAACTGTAAATAAAATGCAAAATAAACAATATAAATAGTACTTACAATTTTAAAACATAACTGTATGACAACAGTATACAGTATTTTGCAATATATTAGTAGGAAGAAAAGACTGCATGATCCTTTCACCTGTCCAGGTGTGAATTCTGCCCCTGTGTTACAGCTTCTCTGGTCTGAATCTTGTGCTATAGATGTGCACTGTAGTAGGTGGTGTAGAGCATGAGTAATGGCATACACTGCCTTATACACATTGTAGGAAACCCGCACCGGAGTCACACTTGTGTAGCTGCTTTCAACTTGCTCCAGATTCTCCAAGCCAGTACAGAGTGGCTTGTCCAAGCCCTCACTGCTGGCATAATCCAGCCGGCAGTTGAATTGTTCTTCCCAGAACATGTTAGTGAAGACTGATCCTGGGTTATCTGAGGGCTGTATTCTCAGAAGAAATTCAGCCAGCCCAGAGATATTTGCACCCTTAAAGGAAAATCCCAGGGTCCCAGTTAACACATCCTGAAAAACTGGGGCTGTAAGAATACTGGCAGTTACCCAGGCTTCACTGGCCACCCACTGCCAGCCTGTCAGATTTCTCCCTGCCACCTCTGACAGCAGCTCTAGAAGTTGACCTTCTGTGGCAAATACCACAATCACTCGGGCCGTGGAGGCCTCCAGGGCATCAGTAATGGCACTGATCTGTTTTGGGGTGGGCACTTTCGGGATGGTGTGGTGAAAAGCCACGCAACCACCCCATTCTTCCAACTGCTCAGTAAAGGCTTGGATTCCATATCGGCTATAGTCATCCTCTGTGCCAACTGTGCCCACCCAGCGCCAGCCAAAATGGGCCATCAACTGCACCAGAGCTTGCACCTGGAAAACATCACTGGGAACAGTGCGGAGGAAGGTTGGGTACACATGCTTATCAGTTAGACATGTGCAGGTTGCAAAGTAGCTGATCTGGATGTAGTTAAATAGAGAGAGGGAATGAGAGATAGATAGACAAATAAAGTTACTCTTTACTGGACAAAAATATATTCTTTCAGAGTCATTTCTGTAACTGAGGCTATGTGAGTGTGTTGTGAGGAATAATATTCAGTAGAATTTTTAAAGCAGTGCTAAACAATCATATTCACCAAGAGCCATTGTGTCTGTACATTTTCATTCCAACCAAGCACAAAAAGGTTGATACTGAAGATATTGGTCATTAATAGAGTCTTTACTGAGGCCTCTTTACTGATGATTCAACAATATTTTAAATTCTATATGATAAATCAAGACCTAACAATCTGCCACTAGTCAAAACAAATAAAACAACAACTGTATATATTTATATTGTGTAAGTACAATGATAATGGATATTATACAGACTTTCAATATGTATACATAAACTATCAGGGATCAGAAAGGGGCTTTCCAGAGGTACATGGCTAGATGTAATTTATAGTAAAATTACATGTAGGACATCACAGTAAATTAGTTTTAATGAGCCAAATATTTCAATGAGGGTCAAAGACCAACATTAACTAGGTGTCATTATTATTTCTAAAAGGGTCTTTAAAAATATTCATATAGTGTGCCCCATTATAAAAAATAAAATATTCAAATTAATAATAATAATAATAATAATCATAATAATAATAATAATAATAAACTGCTTTTTATTTTAATATACACCATGACATTAATTATATCTTCAGTGTCCTTAGTATATGTGTGCACAGTCTCTAAAAGACAATTAGGCATCTCTCTGAGTAACACCCATTAAAAATTAAGTATTATCTTATGTAATAAACTATTATATCATTACACAGTGAAAGGACCATGAAATCTAGTGAAAGAGGAAACGAGGCAGAATGAAAAAAGCAAGTGATAACCGATGGTCCTTGTCAACAAGAATGAATATGATAAAGAACCAGTCACAGTTGTTCCTCTTATGGATATTATTATGTGAAGATAATATATATATATCTTATGTATAATCTCTTACATGATAAAACTCTTGCATTATTATTGTATATTATTTGAATGCACATGAAACATCTCATTAATTGTAACACATTATTGCACATACTCTAACTCAGTCAGCTAATTTTCCTCATTATTTCCACAGTACTCCACTGTGTATCAAAATAGAAGGTATAGACAGGCAGGAGGGTTGGGAGGGTAATAAAAAGAGAGTAAAATAAATAAATTTTAAAAAGATAACAAAGAAAGAGTAGAATGCCTACACTTATGGTAAATTTTGATTTAACATGGCAGTGTTTGGTTTCTTTCCATCACTCTCAACATCTTTTAAGTCCAAGCTCACCATAGGGATCTCAAAAGGCCCAAATGTGTGGGCTACAGCTCGGGTTGGTGTAGATGATGCCAGGCCTATGATTGCAGGAACAGGAGCTTTAGAAAGGCAAGGAAGGCTTCTGGCTGCAAAGCTCTCCGTCTGGGGGAGTGAAGATCCATTGACCAGAGAGAATGCACTCTGTAGACTAGTGTGGACATGATCACAGCTGTCCAGAATACGATAACCCAGTTTCACACCTGGCAAAAGCCTGGGGTTCCTATTTATCTCTTCAATAGCAAACACCATAGTCTGGACCCAACGGAAAGCCCTCAGGTCAAAGCTGAAACAACAGACATAGTTGGGTAAGGAACGGAAGGTAAATCCTGGAAAATTAATGAGATAAAAACACAGTCAGGAAAAAAATAAAACAGTGTAGACCTACTTTTACCTATTCATCAGTTTATCTATGCATTTTACATTCAGAAATGTACCACCGTTTATGAAACCTAGACAGAGTCAGAGCCAGAAATTGCTTAGTGATTAATACAGGCATTCTGTACTGGAGCCATCCACTCATGTTTCTTTCATGTGGATGTCTCATTTCCAGATACTGATCTCTATCAGAACAAGTGGTGTCACTCACCCACTACACCTCTGAACCTGTGGTCGTTCTGTAAAAACTTGATCAGGTTTTGGAGCTATGTAATGCAGGGGGAAGAGCCCTCCAAGAATAACATCTCCATCCATCTCCAGCACAGAAGGATCAAATTCCCCCATTCTCCAACAGCCACTGCTTGACTCTGAGGACTGAACCTTGGGCCAGAGCAGTAGAAACACAGCCAACAGTGCCAGCTCACCCACTGGCATATTCCCAAGTGTCACAGAGGCTCCTGGGCAAACTCATGAGCATGGATAACCCCGCTAGAGTGTATGGCAAACTGGTGGACTCTGCTTTATAAAAGAACTTATGTCAGTTTTCATAGGTGACTGACATCTACACAGGCCAATGAGGAGGAATGAAAGGTTGAGAGGAAGAAAACAAGGACTTGAGCACTGAACAGACTTGATTATTATGGACAGTGTCAAATAAATTGATGGTGGAAATTATTACAAGAAAGAAAGAAAGAGAAAGAAAGAAAGAAAGAAAGAAAGAAAGAAATTTTTTAATTGCTTCCATTAGACCAGAAGCTTATGCATTTACCTAAAATACACATCATAATGGACACACTTTGTGTGTGTGTGAATTTTAAAGTGCCCTGTTTGTAACTGACAATGAATTTGCTGTGTTGTATGGTGAATACTCAGATATATGCAGAGGCAAATGTTAGACTCAAGGTTTACAGTAGATGAAAAGACAGGTCCAATATTGCCATCTGCAGGATCTGATGTAACTTACAGTCAATCCAATACATATTTCAGAGGTAAGTAGATGTGTGGCATGAGATCCTATGGCACAAGGCTCATGACAGGCAGAAGTAGGAACCTCCAGCACTGTTTACTGGTCAAATCTAGAACTGAGCGTATGATTTCATTTGATTAAAACAAAAAACAAAAAAAACTACTGGCACCAGTTTCTATCTTTGGTTTCATGTGCCCCATTCCAACTCTAAAACCTTTAGAACCATTCTATGGTCTCGGATGAGGCTCAAAGTGACAACGCTAATATTGTTGCTGTCCCAAAACTATGGAAGTATGTTTGCCCTTTTTAATAGTTATTTAAAGTCTTATTTATTCTCCCAGACATATATACTTTAAGGTCTATAGCATGGGTCTTCAATCTGCAAAGAGCTCAAGGATTTCATAGCAACCAAACAGAAGTCAAGTAATTCCACTGGACATACAGTACACTGTTAGGTATGTCTAATATTTGGCCGGAATGAAAACGTGCAGCCACAATGACCCTTTATAGACATGATTGAGGACCCCTGACCTATAGCATCCAGTTGTTTTGTATTGTTCTGTCTTGTGATTGTCAGCAGTTGTTCATTCATATTCACTATAACTGTATTACATTACCGGTATATCATCTCCCATTTTTTCTCATTCTATGGCTGTTTTTATTCTAAATTCCATTGGGCTGAATGAACCTATGACTTTTTATATTGGAGAAATGAGTGATTTAAATTTATAATAATGTGCTTGAGTAGAATGTGTTGCAATTCATTAGGTCACTAAGATTTACCAGGTAGTGTAGATTACTCACATATTAGCAAAGGTTGCAGTATTTTGAGATGTATGATGTTTTGCAATATAATATAGTAAATCTGACTTATGTCATCTCATTTGATATCTGTCGAGTGATGTGCCCTGCTTTATTTTTATGGGAGTTCAATATAGAGAATTTCTATATGTTCACATAGAATAATGAATAAGGAAAACCCATAATTTTGAAGAGACCATCTTCTGACAAATTCTGGAACATTCGAAAAAAAACATTCAAGTATACGTGTGTATATTCAAGAGGAGTGTTATCACTGCCATGGCATAAATAGTTAACTAACCCACAGTTAAATTACAGGATGTCTCTCTTAATTCTTCTGAAGGTGTTTGATAAAGTACACAATAGATACAGTGTGATACTTGTAAAAATCATCTTCAAAGATATAATGGAATATTCAAATACTTTACCAATAACAACTGCCAAAATCACTCGTAGCAAATGGACAAATAACCAAGAGCAACCAATGTTGAGAAAATATGTATGCAGCTTTTCTGAGGTTACTAAAGTACTAAAGGTCACCAAAATCACTAACATACAGTATATGTATCTTCATATAGTAGGAAAAGTAAATACCCTGAAAATTACAATGTTCAACCATTACATCAATTACATATAACCATAAAAGCCATACAAACATAAAAAACATGATGCCATTATTTCCACAGAGGCCCACGTGACCTTACCAGCTATATAAAACTCAATCACATATTTCCACAATAAGAGAAGGAGAGATAAAGAAGCAGAGAGAGAGAGAGAGAGAGAGAGAAAGATGTGGCCTGTTTCATATTTGTATCTGTGTATATCCTGGATCTCATTATTGGCCCTTTCCTTCTCTACATCTTCAGCCACTGTCTTGGACCTAGACTCAGGATCCTGTCAGCTCCGGGGCCACTTCAGGCTAAATGGGATGCACCAGGATGGAGACCTTATTCTGGGAGGCCTATTTGAGGTCCACTTTCTTACTGTGTTTCCAGAGTTGAGCTTCACAAGTGAGCCTGAACAACCGTATTGTGAACAGTGAGTGGGTTCAGCAAAGGATAATAATGAGAAAAAGTTCAAAGGTGGAACAGAAACCATAGTTAACAGAAGATTTAATTTATTAAGTGAATTAATTCATTGAGATGTTTGAAATTACTGATCTGATACCAAAAGCAATTGTTGTGCACTTGCATGAACTTAATCTGTATATTACTAAAAAGCCTACTTTGCTTGTATATGAAAAAATAGCACAGCAGGATTACACAATTGATTCAATACACCCATTATTCACTCACATTATCTACCTTGTTGTCTGTCATATTGCTACAGGTTTGACATGGCAAGCTTCCAGCAGGCAATGACTATGGTTTTTGCTATTGATGAGATTAATAGAAATCCCAACCTGCTTCCTAACATCATGCTGGGCTACCATCTGTATGATAACTGTGTGAAGCTTGCTGTGGCATTTCGGGCAGCCACAGCCCTGATCAGTGGAACCGATGAAACTGCCTCCAATCTGAACTGCACCAGTTCTCCCCCGGTGATTGGGATAGTGGGGGACCCGGGTTCTACTCACTCTATTGCTATCTCTAGTGTGCTGGGGTTGTTTCGGGTGCCCATGGTACAGATTCAGGGAAAGTTCAGTTTGCTTCTAAGAATTGAGGAAAAATGTTGAGTTTAAATCTCTAATATATAATGTTATTATTTCTGTACTAATTATATGCCAATAGATTCATTCTAACCATTAGGAGAATCAGTTTTCTTTTCTGAATACCATATCTCCCATGTTCTGTCATTTTATGTCTGCCTTTCTTTTGCACAATCTTCTTCTCTCACTCCCTTTTCTTTTCTGTCTCACTTTTCATCAGGTGAGCTACTTTGCCACTTGCTCCTGTCTCACTGACCGGCATCAGTTCCCCTCCTTTTTCAGGACAATCCCCAGTGATGCCTTTCAGGTGCGTGCCATCATCCAAATCCTGAAACGCTTCAGTTGGACCTGGGTGGGCCTGGTGTACAGCAATGATGACTATGGTATCTATGCTGCCCACTCCTTCCACCAGGATGTTCAGGAACAGCTTGGTGGCTGTGTAGCTTACTCTGAGATGCTGCCAAGGGACAACAACCGCAGAGATGTGGAGCGTATTGTCAGGGTGATCAAAACCTCCACAGCCAAGGTGGTGGTGGTGATTTCTACCGAGGCCTACTTGTTGCCACTAATGGATGAAGTGTCTCTGAGAAATGTAACTGCAAAGCAATGGATTGCTAGTGAGGCCTGGGCTACTTCGCCCATCTTCCTCACACCACACCTGCTACCATTCCTTGGAGGAACTCTAGGAATTGCCATCCGTCGTGGAGAGATTGCAGGGCTTCGGGACTTTCTGCTACACTTGCGCCCTGACATGCAACCCACAAACAACATGGTGCGGATCTTCTGGGAGGAGATGTTCGGATGCAGGTTTGATTCAGATGCCATGCAGACTGCCGGGGAAGATGAGATAGTATTGTGCACAGGGGATGAAGATCTGAGCAGCACAAATACAGCATACAGTGATATGTCTGAACTAAGAGCTTCTTATAATGTATATAAAGCAGTTTATGCACTAGCTCATGCCCTGCATGAGCTCACACAGTGTCAGGAGGGCAAAGGGCCCTTTAGTGGTCACAGCTGTGCCAGAATATCTACCCTGCAGCCTTGGCAGGTGAAACTGATAAATACACACATGCTTATTGAAGTATGCACAAATGCGACACACACATTACAGTGAGAGAAATTACATGCATATATAGTTTTATATGTATTCTTTGACAACCCATGATGAAGACTTGCTAAAGTAGCAGTTCTGTATTCACCCTGTATTTGAAATTTATTTAATGATTTAAAAACTGCTACTGTTCTAAAACTAAAAAATAACATGCATGTAAAGATAATTTGTAATGTTTAATGTTTAGACATAGAAAAAATATGGATTTTTTAAAATTTCTAATACTCTATGTGAGTGTGAAGCATTGCCCTAAAATGAGTTTATATTTTAGGTAAAATATCCATGTCAATCAAAGATATGTTTAAGACCTGTCTTCTCTGCTTATCTTGTCTCTTCTAATCACTGGTACAGGTTGTCCATTACCTACGGAGTGTGAATTTCACCACTGGCTTTGGAGACCATGTATCATTTGACAAGAATGGCGATCCTTTGGCTATCTATGATGTCATGAACTGGCAGCCAAACCTGGATGGGTCCATCAAGGTCCACACAGTTGGTGTGGTGGATGAAGCTGCACAGACAGACCATGTCCTTACATTGAATGAGGATGCTCTGTTCTGGAACTTTGATACAAAGAAAGTAAATCACAGTGAGCCAATACTGTATTAGAGAACAGGCTTATATGTTAAATTACTTGTGAAACTTTGGCAATTTATTATTATTTTTATTCATTTCTTCGTTGTGTTGCACATAATATCACCAATAGTAAAGGGACAGTAAACATACAGCTGAAGTAATGCATAGCTGATGAATCTGGACTCTCCATTTCTTAGCCACCGAGGTCTGTGTGCAGTGAAAGCTGCCCTCTGGGCACCAGAAGAGCCAGAAAGAAAGGCATGCCCATCTGCTGCTTTGACTGTCTGCCCTGTGCTGATGGAGAGATCAGCAACACAACAGGTGAGCATGACCTTTATGTTTTATAAATGAGAGAGTCATCACCATTAAAATGTGTGCTGTTCATTTTTGATAATCTCTCTTGCCCCATCTTTATTGTTATTTCTCTCTCTCTCTCTCTCTCTTTCTCACTCAAGATTCTAATGAATGCACCGCATGCCCTGACGAGTTCTGGTCCAGCCTAGAGAAGGACCGTTGTGTCCCAAAGGAGGTGGAGTTCTTGTCCTATGAAGAGCCACTGGGCATCTCCTTAACCACAGCTTCCCTGTTCGGCACCTGCTTCTGCACTGGGGTTCTGGGTGTGTTTGTGCATCACCGCCACACCCCTGTAGTCCGGGCCAACAACTCTGAACTGAGTTTCCTGCTGCTCCTGTCACTCAAACTGTGCTTCCTGTGTGTGTTGCTGTTCATTGGCCAGCCTCAGCTGTGGACATGCCAACTGAGGCATGTGGCATTTGGTATTAGCTTTGTATTGAGTGTCTCCAGCATTCTGGTCAAAACCATGGTGGTTGTGGCTGTGTTTAAGTCCTCTCGGCCAGAAGGCCAAAATGCTATGAAGTGGTTTGGGGTGGCCCAACAGCGAGGTACAGTGTTGGTCCTCACAGCACTCCAGGTAGTTATATGTACAGTCTGGCTGGCTACAGCATCTCCCACACCCCACAAAAACACTCGCTACATCAGCTCAAAAATAGTCTTTGAATGTGCTGTTGGTTCTGTGATGGGGTTTGCAACTCTATTAGGCTACATTGGCCTGCTGGCTGCTGTAAGCTTTCTTCTGGCTTTCTTAGCGAGGAACCTTCCAGATAACTTTAATGAGGCCAAATTCATCACTTTTAGCATGCTGATATTCTGTGCCGTGTGGATCACCTTTGTGCCTGCATACATCAGCTCTCCAGGGAAGTATTCTGTGGCTGTAGAGGTCTTTGCTATCTTGGCATCTAGTTTTGGGCTGCTGGTAGCCATATTTGCTCCAAAGTGCTACATTATACTCTTGCACCCTGAACGGAATACCAAAAAGGCCATCATGGGTCGACCATCACAAAACAAATAGTGATAAAATATATATTGTTTAATAATTATATATTATTCAATTGTTTGCATAATAATGTCTTAAGTAAAGATTCATGAATCATTATGTGTTGGATACTGTCCAGAGAAGAATAAATAAATACACATATAAATCAGAAAATGATTGTATTATTATTTCACTTGATAGGAACAACACAGTGTCACCAAAAATGTCAAAAGCACAAAAGCTTCCCTACTACAACGAGACCTCAATTTCGGACAATTGGTATTAACTTCATACTGAACATCTCAGTATGAATTTCCATACCCAACTCCTTTAGGTTTTGCCCTTATATTATATATGATTCAAACAAAAAGGGGAAATAGGAGAAGAGGATTATTAAAAAGACAGAAAGCTAATTTAAAAAATCCATGCCAATTTACCTACTAATCAACATGCAATCTCTGAGGTGAAATACAGGGTGCAGCAAATTACTGGTATCTACACAAATACTGGAATGCCTATAAAGTCCCACTCAGCTGTGCCTTCAGGTGTGTAGGATGTTTTTCACATTCAGACATAAAAATGATCTAAAACAATAAAGTTGTAGGCTGCAACGCCGTTACTGGACTGTATTGTCTCTCTAGGGGAGTGGCCAACATGTTTAACTGTAATACAATCTATTCTATTCTGCAAAATATATATAATATTTTATCTAAAATATTCTAAAATCAGTAAGTAACCAGGAAGTAATGGTTAGAGGTCATATAAGTATTCTGGTGAATTCTTTGACATTACATAGTTGTGGCCATGAGGTGGCCTCAAATTTAGTCTTGTCCATCTTCACTGGCTGAGAGTACAGAATGTATACCAAAAATGGCATTTTGAACTTATGAACTCAAATTTCTTGTGCTTCATGTATAGGCAGTTTTCTAGGAGCTTCTGGAAGACCTGTTTCACACGTTATTGCTCTGAAGAGGGATAGATAAGAATATCATTGATGATATAAACTATTGCAAAGTGATTTAGTATACTTCGTAGTTCCTCATTAATATATGCTTGGAATACTGAGAAGGCACTGACCAGTCAATATAGCATCACAAGTTATTCAAAGTATTTTAAAACAAACTAGAAAACATGACAGTATGGCTAGTAAATGATTGAACATTAAAACCTATTTTTGTATTAACTGATTCAGGTTCCCTCCATTACTTTAAGTACTTTGTATATATTGGATAAAAATCTCTGAACTTATACTGAACTGTTTTGTTGGCACTTTTGTTAGTGTAGCATTTTTTTTTTCTATTGAACGAGGATTTTTACCGTTATAGTGCTGTATGGGGAATTTTTTTTTCTGCTTTAGAAAATGCTGTCTTTCTACAGCAGGAAAAAATGTGTGAACTTTCTCCGTGAACATTTGCCTTTTATGAAGTCAAATTAAAATATGTTTTTTAGAAGGCTGTGACAATGTTGTAGTAAAAGCTTATATTCATCTACAGAAGAGACTGTAGAGCCAATTTTTTTCCCCCTGACATGCCAAGATTAAAGATTATACTATCAAAACTTGTGGTACAGGTTTGAGAAGTATTTTAGGATTTTTGTTTTCAATATTACCCGCCACTATGACATGCTATCTGTAACAACAATAAGTACACAAAAAGAAACGTGAAACCACCCAACAAAAATTGCCCAGCCACCAGCGCCCATAGGCAAAGCAGGCTAAACCAGACACAGAGGCCTATTTCTTTCAGATTACAGCTGCTCAGATTTAAAAGTCACACCTCCTTTTTTGAGCAGCCCACAAGTGTAATTTTACCATAGAGAATTTGTTTTACATCTATATAAATACCAGGAATCTTTATTGATCAACCAGCCAAAGCATCAGGCCAGGCATACTTTCTTCTAACTATTATCACTATTCTTTACTTGAGTAGGTTGATGGAGTCTCTCTTTACTCTCTTGCATGTGGTAATGGCCATTATTAATTTTTCCAGAGCGAATGGGACTGCTTGTAGCCTACAAGGAGAGCCTGCATACCCACAGATATGGAAGGATGGTGATATCATTGTTGGAGGGGCTTTCCCCTTCCATAGTAGTTGGGAGACCATTGACTTATCCTATGTGGTCATGCCACCTCCAATGAAGTGCATGGGGTAAGCAATTAAATGGAATCATACTAAATAGTAATATAAGTAACCACATAGCAGTCTAGTCTTTACATTGTTTCTCTTACTTTCCTGACTAGCCTTGATTTGAGAGCACTCCAGCTTTCCCAGACATTGATCTTTGCAGTAGAGGAGATAAACAACAGTTCTTCTTTACTGCCAGGTGTCTCTCTGGGATACAAGATCTATGATACATGTAGTTTTGCAGCACAGGGGATTAGAATGGCCATGGCACTTGTTAATGGAAATGAGAATTCAGTTTCAAATGATCACTGTACAAAGCCTGCCCAGGTCCAAGCCATAATAGGGGAAACATACTCATCAGTGTCTATGGCTATAGCAAACAGTATTGGGCCTTTCAGTGTTCCTATAGTAAGTATTTGTGTAATTGGTTATCAATGCAAATAACTGAAAAGTACAAAAGAAATGATGCACAAAAATGTCTCAAATTCTTTTTTTCAGATCAGTCACTATGCCACCTGTGAATGTCTCAGTGACAAAAGGAAATATCCCTCATTTCTGCGCACTATTCCCAGTGATTATTACCAGAGCAGAGCACTAGCAGAGATGGTCAAGCACTTTGGCTGGACCTGGGTGGGAGCAATAAGAAGAGATGATGACTACGGTAACAATGGAATGGCTGCCTTTACTGAAATTGCAGTGCAGTTGGGTATCTGCTTAGAATATTCACTTCCATATTTTAGAACATATTCAAAAGAAAGAGTGTTGAGAATCATTGACCAGATAAAAATCTCCACTTCTCGTGTGATAGTTGGATTTCTTGACACATGGGATTTGGAGAATCTGTTGCATGTATTTTTTGAACACAACATCACTGGATATCAGTGGGTGGGAACCGAGGCCTGGATCTTTGACCCAGAGCTAGCTAATTTGGACAAGTACAATATACTACAAGGAGCTATAGGACTAGCTATCCCCAAAGCAAAGGTGACAGGCCTTCAGGATTTTATTCTAGATGTAAAACCACTGAAATCTGTAGGCAGTGCCATTTTTCCTGAATTCTGGGGGGCTCTGTTTGACTGTGAATATACAGTGGAGAATGATTCAGAGGGCTTGCCAGTGTGCACAGGAGAAGAGAATCTGTCTGAAGTGGAAAACACATTCACTGACATGTCTCTGATGCCCATTTTTAGTAACGTGTATAAAGGAGTTTATGCTATTGCCCATACTCTACACAACCTTCTTGGCTGCAAAAAAAAATGTCCTACAAAGCAACAGCCTGATCCAATCACAGTGAGTAATATTTAGTGTATACTAATGCCACTTAGACCAGGCATGCCACATGTCACACTAACTCAAATGTGTGTGTATATATATATATATATATATATATATATATATATATATATATACACACATATATATATATATATATATATATATATACACATATATATATATGTGTGTGTGTGTGTGTGTGTGTGTGTATGGGTACATTTCGTCAGTTTCTAGAACACCTCAAAAAGGTATTTTTCAAAACCAAAGAAGGGGAAGAAGTTTATTTTGATAAAAATGGTGACCCTCCTGCAAAATATGAGATAATAAACTGGCAAACAAATAAAGAGAATCAACATCAATTTATCACTGTTGGTCTCTATGACTCTACTTTACCTAATCATGATCAATTAGCAATAAACATGTCCTCTATAGTGTGGGCACAAAATACCAACCAGGTAAGTAAAAGGAAGAAAATTGTTTACTTATCTATTTGTAAAGAGTCTTTATATGGCATTTGTTCTTTCAATGCCTATAAGTTATACTCTATTCTTTTAGGCAAATTAATATTTTTCTAAATCATAGGTACCTATATCTGTATGCAGTGAGAACTGCCCTCCAGGTACAAGGAAGGCTGTACAGAAAGGAAAGCCCATCTGTTGCTTTGACTGCATACCATGTGCCGAAGGAGAGATCAGCAATATGACAGGTACAAAAATACACAGATAGGAAACAATTGCAAAATATGTTGGAATTACTCACATCATTAGAGATATACTGACTATTTTCCCTGTGCATCTAATGTGATTTTTATTGTTTATTTCTCTTTCAATCTATGACAGATTCTATTGAATGTGAACAATGCTCTCAAGATTACTGGTCAAATTCACAGAAAGATAAATGTGTAAAGAAGGAAGTTGAATATCTGTCCTATGAAGAAACTATGGGAATTTTGCTGACAACTGTTTCTATTATTGGTGCATTTCTAACAATGGTAATATCAGTAATATTCTTTAGACATAAACATACCCCAATAGTCAAAGCCAACAACTCTGAGCTGAGCTTCCTGCTGCTCCTTTCTCTGACCTTGTGTTTCCTTTGTTCACTTACTTTCATTGGTCAGCCCTCTGAGTGGTCCTGTATGTTGCGCCACACAGCGTTTGGGATCACCTTCGTCCTCTGCATCTCCTGTGTTCTGGGGAAAACCATAGTGGTGTTAATGGCCTTCAGGGCTACACTTCCAGGCAGTAATGTAATGAAATGGTTTGGGCCTCTACAGCAAAGACTCAGTGTACTTGCCTTCACTCTTATACAGGTCCTTATTTGTGTGCTTTGGTTAACCATATCTCCTCCTTTCCCTTTCAAAAATCTAAAGAGTTACAAAGAAAAAATTATTCTAGAATGTAATCTGGGTTCTACCGTAGGTTTCTGGGCTGTGCTGGGCTATATAGGATTTTTGGCTTTTTTATGTTTTGTTTTGGCTTTTCTGGCTCGAAAGTTGCCTGATAACTTCAATGAAGCCAAATTCATCACATTCAGCATGCTTATATTCTGTGCAGTGTGGATCGTTTTTATTCCAGCTTATGTCAGCTCTCCTGGCAAATTCACTGTTGCTGTAGAGATATTTGCCATTTTGGCCTCAAGCTTTGGGTTACTGTTTTGTATATTTCTTCCAAAGTGTTATATCATCATATTGAAACCAGAAAAGAACACTAAAAAACAAATTATGGGTAAAGCAACAGTGAAGTGAGCTAATAGTCTACCTATTAAATTATTGTATTTAAATAATTTGATCAGTGAAATATTAAACTTTGCAGGTTTGCAGATCTGGCAATAATTGCAATTTTGGCCATACACATTGGTTTGCTATTTGTAACTCTATTCCAACATATAAGATTCTATTGATATGAGAGGAAAAACTGTAGAATGCAAATGATGGGCAATATGCTATCAAATCTCAATACAAATGTCAAGTTCTGCATATAAGCATGGGGAAGGACCTATTATTAAAGCTAAAGCACATTGCTTGCTCAAAAATTAAGTAATTATGCCTATTAAAACTGATTAATTCATTCAATGTAAGTGGGCATTACCTTAGCCATTCTAAAACCTTTATTATTATGCTCACTATATGACCTACAAGAACAGGAACTGTCATTAAATGTTCTCTCATAATTGGCTGTCTTGCATTCTCAAACTAAATCAACATCAACTTTAATTCAACCACAACATGCATAGCTAAGTTTAAAAACTCAAGCTACAATTATGGCCTCGGTAAGCTTCCTTGCAATTGTAGTTTAGTGCTAAAAAGACATTTAGATTGCTGCTGTTATTGTTGGAAACCTATTTTGATATCATATAAACATGATGAGAAAACAATAAATAAAATGTTACCATATTGTAATGCACATTTTTGTAGCTTTAGTAGATCTTTCATGCCAATAGTATGACACTATTTAGAATTCAGTGATTATAGTTAAAGAGAAAATTGTTTTAAAACAAGTATACATAAAGTGTTTATAAAGTGCTATAAGGGGTTATGCTGACTTAGAATTGGGGTCTTCAATCTTATCCACAAAGGGCACACACACACCTGATTCTCCACACCTGATTCCACTTGTTTAATCAGTTCACCTTGGTCAACTTTTAAGTGTGCCTCCTATTTGGCTGGAATGAAAGCCTGCAGGCACACCACCCTTTTGTGGATAAGATTGAAGCTCTCTGACTTAGGGTGATACAGTTTTATTTTAATGCAACTTTTTTCAAACCCTTATAAAAAATCCTATAGGAATCCTGCAGAACACACTGAAAAACTTTATAATTCCTGCAGGACTGCTGCACACCTCCTGAAGAAATGAAATTTCCAAGTACTTAGTCTATTTTGCAGGAAACCTATTATTTCCTGTAAATAGACCTACAGGACATAATTCTTGGAGAATATAATTCCTGCATATAATTTTTTCCTTCAAAGAATTCCTGCAGGTATTATTACAGGAAAATGAGCTCAAATTACTGTAGGATATCTGCATAATATGAATACAGTATTCCTGTAGGTTTTCTTTTTTTTTTTTTTGTAAGGGAAAATATTTGTGATCTTTATTCTGTTGAAAGAGCCACCTCTGGCCAAGTTCCACCACTATATTTCTCAGTACTACATGAGGGTCTTTTCCTTGTATTCATGTATTCCCACAAAGGAATGGGAATTCCTTACACTAGTTAGATATGTACATTGCCTCAACTCTGTCCTTGATAGTTGATGCATGTTGCAATTGCTTTAATTCATTCTTAAAGCTCAAATCCATTAACGTGATGAATCAGAACTTCCCATAACTACCTGGACATGATGCATGATATGTGCTTTGCTGTGCTTATCTTCAGGAAATGTTGCTCAGGGGTAAGAACATTAAAAACAGGTCCATTAGTAAGTTCCTGTACAGTCCCATTCTCTAGAAGCTGGTGATTGTGCATGGGTTAAAATGACACGATAGGCAGTTTTTAAGCTTATTAAAGGATATAAGTGCTGGGGCCTTAGTGATAAAGCCATCACCTGAGCTGCCATGGTTCTCTTTCAGGTAACCTTACTAAACATTCTTGCTCATGCCAAAAGCCTGTCATGAGGCACAAGCTGAACATGAATATGTCATCTTTTGAGATACTGTGTTGTTTTTTGAGGACAAGGGATAAGATATACCAAAGAATTTCAGTTATTAACATTATATATTATTTTCTGTTATATTAGCATTATATAATGAAGAAAAGAAAGTATTATCTTATTTACATCTTTATAGAAACTTGTTTTTGATTGAAATTACCTTTAAATATCTAAAGTTTTAACATTAGACAGAGATGCTTTGCACAGGCATTCTTAATGATTGAAAAGAAACAATCAGTATTGAAAGTACTGGTGGACAATTCTATATACAGGTGCCAAGAAAAACACATACATTCACTCTTAAAGATTATATATGTATTGCAAAACATCTAAATAATGCACAATAGTTAAAGGCTTTGGGTTACTGATCAGAAGGTCGGTGTTCAAGCCCCAGCACTGCCAAGCTGCCACTGTTGGGCCCTTGAGCATGGCACTTAACCCTTTCTGCTCCAGGGGTGCAGTATCATAGCTGACCCTGTGCTCTAACCCCAACTTCCTAACAAGCTTTGATATGCAAAGAAAAGAATTTCACAATGCTGTAATGTATACTTAAAAGAGAATGGGAGTAGTGATTTCTTGGGGAAGAAGCTAAGAAACTGTGCAAAAAAAGGAGTATGTTAAAAATCCCAAAATTACTATTTGACACCTTGCTTCCTCCCAAAATCTGCCTGAACTGAATTTACCTGAACAAGTCAGATAAAAGCTCATTAACAGTTACAGAGTTCTCCCATTCACTCTTAAGTCATATAGAACCATATAATACTAAGGTCAAAATATGTCAGGGATTATTCTCTAGCTTTTACCTATGCTGTAATTTAACTATGGCGCGAGACCATTTAGTGCTTTATAGGTCAATAGTAGTATTTTATAATCAATACGAAATTTGATTGGGAGCCAAT
>CM075008.1:3057136-3089484 GCA_037576675.1 Pangasius sanitwongsei | reverse complement strand
TAAGAGCTTTCCTATAGCTCAAAAGGCTCTCCTTCCATGCTATTTGAAATACTACTAATTTAGTTTGACGCCATTTATGTTCTAAATATAATCATCAAACATAAAACAGGTGCTGAAAATCTAGTGGAAGATGCTCCTTCACACATGTGCATCATGTGTTTGGTGACTTTTAGCAGTGCTGGAAGATGTGTATATGCCTCTTAGAAACGTATCTTTTTGGATAGATGATTTTTCATGGTTTGTGTTTCTTGGATTTCTGTTTACATTAGTTAGGCCTTGCCAAAGAAGTATGATACTTCTGTTTTGTTATTTACTTTTCTTTGGCACCATTCTCATTTTTTCCACTAAACCAAATCTTTTGTAGCGTCTATATCAGTTTGGTGTCATTTCTCACTTGCTTTCCCATAAAGAGTTGTCTGTAGAAGTTTGGGTACCCCTGGCCAAATTACATATGTTGTTGATTTTTGAAGTTAAGAGACACAAAGACAACTTCTGCAGCAAATTCTATTTTTTAAAAATAACATTTTTGCTGCAAATGTTAATACACAGTTACTTAATATCTGGTGAACATAAAAAAAAAAACAATAGTAACTGCAGCACATGCAAAAGTTTGGACACTCTACTAAGTCAGTGTCATGTCAATGCCGGAATTAGCATCAAACTATAGTTACCAGAACACAACGAGCCCTACAAACATGGCCAGTGACAACACACGGCCATCACAGACTCTCTCATTTTCATGTTCACCTGATTACTGATTGCACACACCTGGTTACAATCACAGTCACATTCACCCACAGTATATAAGGACTTTCTAACCACACTCACTTTGCAAAGTATATGATCTTTATTCATATACCAGTCTATACCAAGATTGTTGATTGGCTCTCTGGTTTTTAGTTTTCTCTGCTTGCTCTTGACTGCTCTAGTTTATGTTGTTTGTGCCTGACCCTTGCCTGGATTTTGACACCGTGTTTGGATTATGTATTGGATTTGTTTGCAAGCTTTCGCACGTTAGCAGCAGGTAGTGGCTGGAACAAGCCGGTACTCAAGGCTGTATATCATCAAGGGCTCGATGTAGAGTTACTCACCTAGCTGGCATGCCACGATAACCAGGTAATCCTCAACTCACTGGTCAACTTATCCATTTGCCTTGATGCCCTACAAAGCTCTGTCTCTGCCAACCTCCACTAATCAGGACATCATGGTAGAGTGCCAAAATGCCACATAACAATCTCTAATCATCTCTCATGAACTGGGCAATCCATCAAGTTGTGGGGATGCAAGAGACAAGATAATGCAGGAGTGCCATCTCTGAAGAGACACTACAGCAATGCTTCCATCCGATCTGGCAGAAGTTGAAAGATTCTGCAGAGCGTAATGGGAGAAGATTCCAAAATCAGAAACCAGGCTTGTAGCATCATACTAAAGATAAAGGCTGATGAGAGTGCTTAAAAGTGCAAAATATTTTTAATATGCCCATTTTAAAATAATGTAATAAATAAATTGTAATGCACTACTTGTCTGTGGTATTTCACTATGTAGGATTCTTGTAAATTGTTAAAAAATAAACATTTGATCCATTCTACAGTAAAATATAACAATCATGGGGACTAGGAATGTAAATATTTTTTGTTTACAGTATATACACTCTTGGCCAAAAAAAAGAAATAAATTAAATAAAAATGGGCTAAGCCAAAAATGGCAAAATATTGAGCTTTTAATTGTCTTAACAACAAATCATTGGTCAGGAAATGAGCAAGAATTAAACAAATACAGTAGATTTCCCTGCTCTATCAATCCTGGTTCCATTTATGAACTTATCAGGCCCTTGATGGGCTGCATCAGGTGTTGCAGACAACCAAATAATGACTAATTTTTTAAGAAAAAAAAAACATCCCAGAAGATATTTTTAGGAAATTATGTACACCCAGACATGTGTTAGTTTGAATTTTACATCAAAGATTTTAATCATTATCATGATTTTAGCTTTGCAGTACACAGGAGGAGGGGGGTTTAAACCACCCAACCCCTGAGGTGCAAGGCAAACAGTTGACTGCAGCAAGAGTAAACGAGCAAATGGTGGCACAGGAGGTCTCAGGAGTACATTTGCATAATTCTTGCTAATTGTCTGACCAATTATTTGTTGTTAAAACCATTAAAAGCTTAATATTTTGCCATTTTGGGCTTGGCCCATTTTTTTGCCCAGGAGAGTATATGCTGTACATGTAGGACTGCAATATCTAGGCCCAACAGATATGGGCATATACATAAGGTAGAACATTGTTAAAGGGAAGTTATTACCAGAATATTCATCCATCCATTCTCTGTACCACTTATCCTACATGGGGTCACAGGGGACCCTATCACAGGGGACTCGGGGCACAAGGCTGGGGGCACCCTGGATGCACAGTCGCGCACACAGAGACAATTTAGAAATGGCAATCAGCCTGCAGTGCATGTCTTTGGACTAGGAAAGGAAACCAGAGTACCCAGAGGAAACCCCTGAAACATGGGAAGAACCTGCCAACTCCATGCACGCAGGGTGGAGGCGGGACTCAAACCCCCAACCCCGGAGGTGTGAGGCAACAGGGCTAACCGCTAGAATCTGTCCCCCAGAATATTGATTTGTATGTAAATTTACACTATACCGTAATACAATAAAATGCGTGCCTCCTAGTAAGTAGTGCAAATTAATAAGGTATTGCACTTGTAAAGCCTACACCCAAGGGTCTAATCAATTTGGGAGTCAAAGAGCTCTATAAAATCTCAAACACTGGTCATGGTGTTTAGGGAGGGATGAGAATGAGGTTCCTGCATACATGGCTTTTATTCACCCAGGTGAGAGCAGCTGATCCTCCGTGCAGCTTACTAGGCCTGCACAATCCTCCTCAACTCAGCAAAGATGGGGATGTAACAATTGGTGGTGTCTTTTCCTTCCACATCAAATGGGACCAGTCAACACATGTCTTT
Organism: Pangasius sanitwongsei; assembly: GCA_037576675.1. Lineage (NCBI taxonomy): Eukaryota > Metazoa > Chordata > Actinopteri > Siluriformes > Pangasiidae > Pangasius > Pangasius sanitwongsei. Next base: position 3,086,511 of record CM075008.1, on the reverse strand, counting down.
ACATCTGGGCCCCAGCAACCAGAATGTATAAGGTGAGGGACAGTAGGGGAATTTTAATTTGGTTGAATTTGATAAGTGGAATTATAACATGGTTCAATATCTATTCATTTTAAGAAGATCAGAAACATTTTCTTTCATTATTTGCATTACAACAAACCTGTCACTGTATTACAGCTTATGGTGCTCACAGAAATTAAATATGGTTTTGGTTTCTTGGTCCTGTAGTTTGAGCCTCCGTGAATTTCAGAATGCACAAACAATGGTATTTGCCATTGAGGAAATCAACAACAGAACTGATATACTTCCTGGAGTCAAACTGGGTTATAAAATCTATGATTCATGTGGATCGATAGAAATGACCACAAGAGCCTCCTTGTCCTTAGTTAATGGCAATGGAGAAAATACATCTGTAATGTCTTGCTCCAAACCTGATACAGTTCAAGCAATCATAGGGCAAACATCATCCAGCCCCTCTATTGCCATTTCTGCTACGGTGGGACCATTGCACATACCTGTGGTAAGACATCTTCTTTTATCGTGTGTAAAATCTACTTTTTTTAAATGAAAAAAACCTTGCTTTGGTGAATTATGAATATGTCTAATAATAAAAGTCAAGTGCAAAGTAAATTAAATGTTATTGAAATCTGTGTAGGTCAGTCACTTTGCAACATGTGCATGCCTAAGTGACAAAAAGAAATACCCATCTTTCTTCAGAACTGTTCCCAGTGATTACTACCAGAGCAGAGCTTTGGCTAAGTTGGTCAAGCATTTTGGCTGGACATGGGTAGGCGCCCTATGTAGTGATAATGACTATGGGAACAATGGCATGAATGAATTTATCATTGCAACCAAAGAAGAGGGAATCTGTGTTGAGTATTCCAAGGCATTCTTTAGGACAGATTCCAGAGAAAAGATTCTGAAAGTAGTTGATACAATCAAAGCTTCAACCTCCAAAGTTATTGTAGCATTTGTCTCATATTCTGACATTGGAGTTCTTTTTAAGGAAATGGCTTTACAGAACTTGACTGGGTTTCAGTGGATTGGAAGTGAGTCCTGGATCTCCGATATGAACACAGCCAATGCTGAATGGCAGAATATTCTCAAAGGATCCATGGGTTTTGCTATCCCAAAAGCTCAAATCAATGGTCTACGGGAATTTCTGACAAAACTTAATCCAACTTCTGGTGTGGATGCTTATACAGAGTTGTGGGAGACAATATTTGATTGTAAATTTCCCACACAGGACAATGTTGAGGTTAAACAAAAGTGCAAGGGCAATGAAAGTCTCAATCAGGTTCAAAACCATTATACAGATGTTTCAGAGTTACGACTTGCCCATAATGTTTACAAGGCTGTGTACGCTGTGGCTTATGCCCTGCATAATAGATATAGCTGTTCAAAGAGGGACAGTGGACAAGAGAGTCCTATTGTATGTGCAAACATAACAGATAATAAACCATGGCAGGTAAGTGTAACAATATAGCCTGTTGAAAAAAAAAAAAAATTGTCACTGAAGAGTGTCCATGCTTATTTTAGGTAGTCAATGAGTTGAAGAAACTCCAGTTTACCACTACAACTGGAGAGGATGTATACTTTGATGAGAATGGAGACCCAGCAGCAAGGTATGAACTGCTGAACTGGCAACAAGGAAAAGATGGTAAAATAGTGTTTGTTAAAGTGGGCTTCTATGATGCCTCTCTGCAAACAGACCATCAGCTGTCATTTAACAACATCAGTATAGCCTGGGCCGACAACAAATCACAGGTGAATGACAATATCGATGTGAACAGATAATATGTAACAAATATTTTAGAAAAATATCAATAAATATATACAATAAAAAATGGTTTTCAGGTGCCAGTCTCTGTGTGTAGTCCAAGTTGTCCCCCAGGCACAAGGAAGGCTGTGCAGAAAGGAAGGCCAATCTGCTGCTTTGACTGTATACCATGTGCAGAGGGGGAAATCAGTAATATAACAGGTATAATGAATAGTGGTTTTCTTCAATGATGCACACCAATACCAGAAAGATTCAAAGCTTTTATTGCTATATCTAAGTTTAATAAATACAATAGAATTACAATTACATAAATGGCTAAATTGATATTCCCTTTCTCTTTCCTTAGATTCCATAACTTGCATCAAGTGCCCTCCTGAACTGTGGTCTAATGACAAGAAAGATACCTGTATCTTAAAGTTGGTAGAATTCCTGTCATTTGAAGAAATAATGGGAATCATTCTTGTATCATTTTCTTTGTTAGGAGTCTTGTTCGCCACCTGCATTGCAGTAATTTTTTTTAAACACAAGGACACCCCAATTGTTAAAGCAAATAATTCTGAACTAAGCTTCTTGTTGCTCTTCTCACTCACTCTGTGTTTCCTCTGTTCACTAACATTCATTGGTCAGCCCTCAGAGTGGTCCTGTATGTTGCGCCATACAGCGTTTGGGATCACCTTTGTCCTCTGCATCTCCTGTGTTCTGGGGAAAACAGTAGTGGTGTTAATGGCCTTCAGGGCTACACTTCCAGGCAGTAATGTCATGAAATGGTTTGGGCCTCTACAGCAGAGACTCAGTGTACTTGCCTTCACTCTTGTACAGGTCATTATTTGTGTACTTTGGTTAACAATATCCCCTCCCTTTCCCTACAAAAATATGAAGTACTACAAGGAAAAGATCATATTAGAATGTAATGTAGGCTCAGCTATAGGTTTCTGGGCCGTGCTGGGTTATATAGGTTTCCTGGCTCTTTTATGTTTTATCTTGGCTTTTCTGGCCCGGAAGTTGCCTGATAATTTCAATGAAGCTAAATACATCACATTCAGTATGCTCATATTCTGTGCAGTTTGGATCACTTTTATTCCTGCTTATGTCAGCTCTCCTGGAAAATTTACTGTAGCTGTAGAGATATTTGCCATTTTAGCTTCAAGCTTTGGTTTACTATTCTGTATATTTGTTCCAAAGTGTTATATAATCATATTGAAACCAGAAAAGAACACTAGAAAGCAAATGATGGGGAAAGCACCTACTCAGTGATGTATCTATTTAGATATTATACTGTATTCTAAGCTAGAACATATTTTTAATAAATTTCTATATCTTTTAAGACAGCTTTTCCATAAAACTTTCTCTCGTCTTTCAAATTATTACTATAACATTAGTGTATGGAAAACTGGCTGAAACAATCTGTGTTGTATCTGTGAAAAAAATCCAGCAACTGGGCCCTGTACAATTTACTGTAATATAACACACTACACATGTATGTACTGAAATCTTTATATTGTTTAGGTAAATTTTAAATGGCACAAAATTAAACTTTTTTTTTACCATTTTATTTCAGCTGTAATCTGTAATATATGAGAACAAAAACAAACAAACAAATAAACAAAGATTAAAATTAAATACCCAGTTCTTTTCTGTATTTCTTTTTATACAAAAGTGTCTTCAAGTCATCAGTAGGAACTACACTCCTGGGCAAAAAAATAAAAATAAAAAATAGACCAAGCCCGAAATGGTAAAATATTAATATTTATTAATATTTTAATGGTCTTAACAACAAATCATTGTTAACTGATTATCAAGATGACTTAAAAAATTATCAGGAATTAAACAAATGCACTCATGTGACCTCCCGTGCCACCACTTGCCGCCAACTGTTTCGGGAAAAGCTAGAAACAGGGAAATTGACTTACGTAGTATTCTTGTACGCAAAGACAAAATCATGATAATGATGAAAATATATACATAAATTTCAAACTGACACACCTGGCTGTAGATTTTTTTTTTTTTTTTTAAGAGATTAGTCATTATTTTCCACACCCTATGCAGCCCATCAAGGGCCTAAAAACAAGCTCAAGATTGATAGAGCAGGGGGAGATCTACAGTATTTATTTAATTTCTGCTAAGTTCCTGATCAATGATATGTTGTTAAGACCATTAAAAGCTTAATATTTTGCCATTTTGGGCTTGGCCCATTTTTTTTGCCCGGGAGTGTATAAGCGGCAAATATTATTAACAAATTAACAGCATAGCCACAATGATTATGGCAGTCCATAAGGAATGGTATTAGAAGTGGATAATATCAAGCATTCCACTACAAAGGTGACAATGTCCCTTATATTTCACAAAGAACTTGGAGAGAAAGTTACAAACAGAGGATTACAGAACTGCAGCGGATTGCCAACAGCATGTTCCTCAGACAAATTCTAAGAGTTTAAATGTATACTCTATACATTTAAAGTTTATATATATCTATATATATAGATATATATATATATATATATATATATATATATAACATTTAATTATGTGTTTGATTTTAGTTTTACAAGACTCTTTTTATGGGGGATCATTTTCTGCATATTCACCTTGCATGTAAAACCCCTAAAAATGAGCTGTGGCAACCCCTATAGCATGCAACATGCTTACTTTCATTGCATCTCTTATGTTAAGGCCTGAAAATATAAAGATAAAATACATAATAGCATTTCAAACTGATTTTTTTTTCAGCATTGGTGATTGCCCTGCAAGATTCAAAATATTCAATTTGTGAAGGTCCATAAAAAATTGACATCTGCTAATATAATGAGATGTGCCCTAAAGACCAGAAGCTTATTAATAGGTTACTTGGGCATGAGGCTGACAAAAGATATTTTTTAATTTCAGATCTTAAATGAATTCCCAAGCGGATATTTTAAAACACAGGTGATTTCACAAACCAGCACCACAAACATGTGAAAACATGTCACATTACAGTTTATTATTGTTATTGTAGGAATAGTTTTCCCTCATGTGTGGCAGGTGCTAGTGCCTTTGTGCTCTGAGAGCTGTCCCTCAGGTACCAGGAAGGCTGTTGTGAAAAGAAGACTGTCTGCTATTATGACTGCGCACCAGGCCCACCAGGAGCAATTATCAAAAAAACAAGTAAATTTTCCTCCTGGCTGTTTTTGTACTTGGTACAACCAACCAATAAATGATATAGTGCAAATAATATCTATCAATATAATCTTTCTATTGAGGCCTATTTAAATATGTTTTGAACTTTGACTTCTGTCTCAGGTGATCCAATCACAAATGGACTAATGGATGGATAGCCATCCACACTAGGCACTGTCTCGACTGTGTATTGACATGAATAATGTTGTCAAATTGTTCGACACAGACACATAATCAACATTTACTCTCTTATATTAACTTAATTTTTGTACCAAGCTGTCATTTTAAGACCAAGCTTATATTGTATTGTCTGACTAACTTATTAATCTGACTGCCGCTGACACTGAATGACACTGCATGAGGATGAAAAAACAATTTCATACCTAAAGATGTGTGCAATTTTATATGCAGAAACTTTAACCAAGAAAAAGGAAAGGAGATGCTGAAGAATACAGATGTGAGTGTGGGAATACTGTCAATATAATAGTTGGTGGTTTGTTGATTCTGCAAGATTCATATGAAACTGTGTAAATATGATTACTAAGCACAACACCAGACAGACAGCAAAGTCACAGATCGACTTTAATTGATGGTGATATTGCAAAACAATTAACTGGGGAGAGTGGGGGATACACATTCAGGCCCTCCTGATGGGAGAAGCCTAGCTGGCAGCCTTTGGTCTGCCACTGGAATGCCAGTTGGATTGTACAGCCATGAGGAGAGGCATGCATCAAATGGGTGGCACTGGAACAGTTTGTCCATCAGCTGCCAGAACGAAAGTCGGAGTGGGTTTAGTGTCACCAGCCTGACTCACTCACTGAGGCCGTCCAAGTGGCAGAGGATCACATAGTGCATAGACTCAGGGACATTGCATGCCCTCCTGCCACCTCCAGAGCACCTGCTTCCTCCATCACCACCAGTAGAGGAGCCTGACATGGTCATGGGCATTGGTGGAGGCAAGTCAGGGCCGTGCTCTGGGAGCACGGGTCCACCCAAACTTCTTTGTACCCCGACTAACTTTACTTCTTGTTTTTCTCCTGCTCCCCAGAGTGTCACAGAGTCAGAGTGAGCTAGAAAGAGGCCTGGGCAGTTCTGTTGAGTCTATGGGGAACCAGGGCATGTCCAAGCAGAGTGCCCATGGATGGATGTGGGTCAGATGCTTTACATCTCTGAGGCCCCATGACTCTCCCCCAATCCGGAGCAGACATACAGAGTACTAGTTCATAGTCAAAGAGGTATATATCATACCTTGGGGGATTCAGGCAGTGGGCAGGCCTTGATTCAAGCCTGATTCAAGACAAGCCTTTGGAAAGTTGCTGGGAGGTGAAGGTGTATTCACAGGGATATGCACCCTAATCCGACGATGACTCTCAAAATTACATATAAATGAAAAAACATAGAATAAATGTAATGGTTAGGCCTCAACCTTCCCACCAAGTAATTCTGGGGACTGATTACCTGAAATTTTGAGAGCTCACCACAGTCCGGGGGGCAGCATTTTCTGGTATATGACATGACCATGACCAGGTGGGGACAAGATGCAACATGTCTGGGATGTTTTTGCAATATGTTTCAAGCAAAAACAAGATAGTTTATGACCTAAAGTACGCCATGCACACAGCGATGCAGGTGGTGGCAGCATCATGCTATGGGGTTGCTTCTCTTCAGCTGAGACTGGGGGTCTAGTCAAGATAAAGGAAATAGCTCCAAAATTTCACCTCCTAGCATGATAACCCAAAGTACAAATTCATGTCAACAAAGGAATGGCTTCAGAAGAAGAAGATGAACATTTTGGAATGGCCCAGTCAGAGCCCAAATCAAAATTCTATTAAAAACCTGTGGAACGACTTGAATAGGGCTGTGCACAGGATGCCTCCTCTCAATTTGATAAATCTGGGGCATTTTTACAAGGAAGAGTGGAATAAAATTGCCAAATCAAGATGTGCTAAGTTGGTAGACTCTTACCCAAAAGACTGAGTGCTATATTACAAGCAACAGATGTTAAGTTACTTAAAGGGTTTACACACTTGTGCAACCAGTTTACTGTATGTTTCTTTTTCTCTCCCCTCCACCAAAACCTTTCCATTTGCTTTTCACTTAAATTTTGTTGGTTGCTCTACCAAATTAAAGGTGGAAAAATTAATTTGTTCAAATAAAAGAAAAACTGAAATTTTAACAGGGGTGTGTAAACTTTTTATATCCTGTATATATTATAAGTATATAAGAATTTTCTTGTACTCTCCTTGCAGAACCATTTAAGTTCTGAGATATCCTTTTGCATGTTTAAGATTTACCCACAGATTTTCAATGATTTTCAAGTCAGGGGACTGTGAAGCCAATTTCAAACAGCTGCTCCTGTTGGGCACTTGAGCAAGGCACTTAACCCTATCTGCTCCAGAGGAGCCTTATCATGGCTGACCCTGCACTCTGACCCCAGCTTCCTAACAAACTGGGATATGCAAAGAAAAAAAAAATTCACTGTAATGTATATGTGACAAATAATAGTTTCTTTTTCTTCTTAAAGCTTCAGGTTGCATTTATTGTAACAGTTCATGGTAGATTTTGCGGTATGTTTTGGATCATTGTGCTGGTGTAGAAGCCAGTCTCTTTTCAGCTTCAGTTATTTGAGTGACAGATTTGCTTCCCGAATTTGCTGATCTTTATGGGAATCCATTTTTCCATCTACCCATGCAGTATTTCTGTGCCACTGGCTGACACACAGCAGCAAAACATAATCAATCCACCCCTTGTTTAACATTTATCAAATGCTGCTCTTTTTTCCTCCAAACATATATTTTCTGATTGTGAGAAAGAGTTTCATTTTTCCTTTAGAACATTTGTTTCCAAAAAAGGCCCTGGTTTATATTAGATATTGTTTTGCATGCATTGAACATTCACTGTTGTGATGAGGTTACAGGTAAGGTTTACTTCTGATGATTCTTCCATTCAGCTCATATTTGTGCAAGGAACCCTGCACAATAGAGCAGTGCACAACCACTCCTGTGTCAGCTAAACCTTTCTGCAGGTCCTTAGTGTCATATGGAGACACTAAGCATACATATCTTACTTTGATTTCAACAATTCTCCTTAACTACCATTTGTACAGTGTATAAATTGTGAGCTTCCCACTGAAAATTTATAGATGCTTTTGGAATTAGAGAGACACTCTGTCTGAATCCTTTTTCAATCAATTTCAATCAATTTAATTTTTTAAACATATCTTTGATATGTTTGTGTATGTGTATATGCGTGTAATTTTTAAGTGGATATATACACTGGAAGTATTCAATAACAAAAACATAATTGCCTGAAGACTTGGTTCCCCTCTCTGTAACTGCTTCTCAGACTGGCAAGACCTCCAAAACATCAACTACAAAAAGAAAACACCTAGCTGTATGACTCACCCCAACCTGCCTGACCAGCTGAACCACTTCTTTGGGCAATTTGACCGCTAATCAAGCTGTTGGATTCACCAATTCACACCTTCCTCCTCCATACAGACTCCAGAATTGCTGTCACCACTCTTCACCACAAATTAATTCTGCAAACGTTATAAAAAAATAATAAATCAGGAAAGCCAGTGGCCCGGATCTTGTTTCCCCTCCTCACTCAAGCACTGTGCAGAACACTTAGCACCAGTTTTCACAGACATTTTCATTCAGTCTTCGCGCACTGTTCCTGCCACCTTCAAGACCTCCATCATCAATCCAGTTCCAAAGAAGCCAAGGATCTCTGACCTGAATGACTACAGGTCAGTCGCTCTAACATCCATTGTAATACAATGTAAGACTTATTTTCAAAAACCACCAGAGACTTCCTTGACCCACTGCAGTTTGGCTACAGGGCCAACAGGTAAGTTGAATAGGCATTAATATGGGCCTACTAAATTTAATCCACCAGCATTTCGATACCTCTGGCATGTATGTGAGGATTATTTTTGTTGAACTCAGCTCAGCTTTTAAAACCATCATCCCACAGCTGCTGGACATAAAACTCACACAGTTCAAACTGCCATTAGATAGTAGACTTCTTAGAAGAAGAAGAAGAAGAAGAAGAAGCAGAAGCCTTTATTTGTCACATATACATTACAGCACAGTGAAATTCTTTCACATGACATGTCAATTCACGTATCCCCGCTTGTTAAGAACCCTGACCTCCTGATCAGTAACCCAGAGCCTTAACCACTGAGCCACCACTGCCCTAAACCTTTTGACCCCAATGTGATATGAACATGCAACTTTCTGCTCTGGAGTCAGACACGCCTCTACACTACAAGGTCTTCTTGACAGACAGCAGTACATTAAAATAACTGAGCCATTCAAATACCTTGTCACTGTCATCTAAAGCAATGGGATGGAAACATCACCTGCATCATTAAAAAAAAGGCTCAGCAAAGGCTGTTTTTCTGTGAAACAGTCTCAAAAATCTCAAAACAGTTTGTCTCTGCCAGACTGGTCCAGTTCTATATATATATATCATTGAGTCCTTTTTGACATCCTCCATAATTGTCTGGTTTGGTGCTGCTTTTGCTTAAGCCAAGATAAAACTGCAGCATGTTAGCTACTCTTCAGAAAAGATAATCTGGTGTAGTCTGCCATCCACCAGTAAACTGTACATGTCCAGATTATGGAAGTATTCGGAGAATATCATTGCAGACTCTTCCCATTTTAGCCATCACCTATTTGAGTGATCAAACTCTGGAAAATGCTTCAGAGGAGCCAAAACCAAGACAAAAAGACTCTCAAATAATTTCTTCTCACAGGAAGTATCCCTCTTAAACAAGTTCTAACCTTGTCCATTCTGTAAATCTGTGTGGAGAGTTACCTCCCACCTACTAAATTGCCATTAGGTGTGTGCATGTGTGTTTGTGTGTGCATAGTGCCCTGAGATTGTCTGGTGTCCAAAACTATATTCCTGCCTTGTGTTACTGGGATAGGCTCTGGATCAACCATGACCCTGACTAGGATAAAGCGGTTATTGAAGTTGATTTCAGGCAGATAGATGGCTTGAGTGTGACAGTCCTGGGATAGAATTGGCCTCCAGTAACTTTTGTACAATACGGGAGAGTGGGAGCAAAATATCTGTCTGGCAATGTATGTAGGAATCTTTCTTCAATATGGTGCTGTGGTGAACAGTTGGGCACTGCCAGGTTGTATTGGTTCACTGTTGTGAAGGAAAGACAGCACACAAGTCTGCTTTTCCACAAAAGCATGTTGTTTTTCCTTTAGCTAGTTAACCAGACAAATGGCCATGAAGTTCAAAGGTAATCAGAGAGAAGGAGAAGGTCAAATTTGCATCTAATTCTATCACAACCTTCTCAATAAAAACCACTCTAAATGGTAGTGATGAGGCCAAATGAATTTAATCTACTCTAAGGTGCAGGGTTATGGAAGGGGAGGGCATCTACGACAGTGCACAAGTGCTTATAGGCTATTGCTCACTGTATGCTTTTTTGTCAGCTATGTAGTTACAAAGAGCATGAAACATTGTAAAAAAAAAAGTTCATAGTTTTGGGATAGATTGGGGTTGTGTTCCCCTTGTGCTCAATATGGCATGTTGACAAGCATTCCAGTGGCAATCCCATCCTTCATTGTTGAGCTCTTTACAGGTGCTGTGCAGGGCCCAGGCTAATGTGGTAAATGCGTATTATACAGTACAAGAAAAGGTTTTCTGTTTATGATATATGACTAGTAAACTGATGGAAATAGATGGGTAAACTGTGGCCATGAAGGGGTGCACATTATAATCAACAATAATCAAATAGGCTGTGGCAATCAAGCAATGATTGATTGGTATTAACAGGCCCAAAGTATTCCAAGAAAACATTCCCCACACCATCACACCACCTCCACCAGCCTGGACTGTTGACACAAGCCTTCATGCGTTTTGCACCAAATTCTGACCCTACCATCTGTGTGCCTCAGCAGAAATCGAGATTCATCAGACCAGGCTACGTTTTCCCAGTCTTGAACTGTCCAGTTTTGGTGAGTCCGTGCCCAATGCAGTCTCAGCTTTTTGTTCTTGGCTGACAGAAGTGGAACCCGATGTGGTCTTCTGCTGTTGTATCGCACCCGCCTCAAGGTTCAAAGTGTTGCTCACCACAATTGTACAGAGTGGTTATCTGAGTTACTGTAGCATTTTTGTCAGCTTGAACCATTCCGGCCATTCTCCATTGAACTTTTTCATCAACAAGGCTTTTCTGTCTGCAGAACTGCCACTTTTTTTCTTTATTGCACCATTCTGAGTAAATTCTAAAAACTGTGTGTGAAAATCCCAGGAGATCAGCAGTTATAAATCTACTCAGACCAAACCAGACTGTCTGTCACCAACAGTCAAGCCACAGTTAAAATCACTGAGATCACATTGTTTCCCCATGTGCAATGTGATCATTAAGCTGCTGACACATATCTGCATGATTTTATGCATTGCACTGCTGCCACACGATTGGCTAATTAGATAATTGCATGAATGAGTAGGTGTACAAGTGTTGCTAATAAAGTGTTACGTGAGAGTACATTTGTAAATAAATTCCCATAACAGTGTAAGACAATAAAATACATGCTTTATAGTAAACATTGCAAAATTATGAGGTAATGAACTTGTTAAGCCCACACCCAAGGGTCTGGTCAATTTGGGAGTCAAAGAGTTATATAAAAGCCCAAACACTGGTTATGGGATTTAGGGAGGCATGAGAATGAGGTTCCTGCACACATGGCTTTTATTCACTCAGGTAAGAGCAGCTGATCCTCCCTGCAGCCTATTAGGGCTGCCCAATCCACCTCAACTTAGCAAAGATGGAGATGTAATGATTGGTGGAATCTTTTCCTTCCACATCAAAGTGGACCAGACAACACAAAACTTTACATCTGGGCCCAGGCAACCAAAATGCATAAGGTGAGGGCACATTAGGGGAACTGGTTCAAGATCTATTCATTTTAAGAAACCAGAAATATTTCCTTATTTATATTATTTTATTTTATAATAAAATAATATTATATAATATTTTATAACATTTACAAAACTGTTAGTATATTAGTGCTTTTGGTGCATAGTGAAAATACATGTGCTTTTGTTTTCTTGGTACTGTAGTTTAAGCCTCCGTGAATTTCAGAATGCACAAACAATGGTATTTGCCATTGAGGAAATCAACAACAGAACTGATATTCTTCCTGGGGTCAGAGTGGGTTATAAAATCTATGATTCATGTGGATCAGTAGAAATGACCACAAGAGCCTCCTTGTCCTTAGTTAATGGAAATGGAGAAAATACATCTGTAATGTCTTGCTCCAAAGCTGATACAGTTCAAGCAATCATAGGACAAACATCATCTAGCTCCACTATTGCCATTTCTGCTACTGTGGGACCTTTGAACATACCTGTGGTAAGACCTCTTTTTTGTGTGTACAAACTATAAAAAAAAAACTCTTATGCTTAATGAGTTTTTTAATACAAAAAATTCTTATAATTTTCTTAAATTATTTTTTTAATTTAAAAAAAATTAAAATTGAATGGTTAATTATGAATATGCCTAATAATGAAAAATAAGTACAAAGTAAATTGCATGTTGTTGAAATCTTTGTATTTCAGGTCAGTCACTTTGCAACATGTGCATGCTTAAGTGACAGGAAGAAATACCCATCTTTCTTCAGAACTGTTCCCAGTGATTACTACCAGAGCAGAGCTTTGGCTAAGTTGGTCCAGTATTTTGGCTGGACATGGGTAGGGGCCCTGTGTAGTGATAATGACTATGGGATTAATGGCATAACTGATTTCATCATTGCAGCCAAAGAAGAGGGAATCTGTGTTGAGTATTCCAAGGCATTCTTTAGGACAGATTCCAGAGAAAAAATTCTGAGAGTAGTTGAGATTATCAAGGCTTCGACCTCCAAAGTTATTGTAGCATTTGTCTCATATTCTGACATTGGGGTTCTTCTAAAGGAAATGGCATTACAGAACATGACTGGGTTTCAGTGGATTGGAAGTGAGTCCTGGATTTCTGATGTAAACCCAGCCAATGTTCAATGGCTACATATTCTGAAAGGATCCATGGGTTTTGCTATCCCGAAAGCTCAAATCAATGGCCTAGGGGGATTTCTGACCAAGCTTAACCCAGGTTCTGATGTAGCTATTTACAAAGAGCTGTGGGAGACAATATTTGATTGTAAATTTCCCACAAAAGACAGTGTTGAGGTGAAACAAATGTGCAAGGGCAATGAAAGTCTCAGTCAAGTTCAAAACCATTATACAGATGTTTCAGAGTTACGACTCGCGAATAATGTTTACAAGGCAGTGTATGCTTTGGCTTATGCACTGCATAACAGATATGGCTGTTCGAAATTGAGAAAAATTGAGAGTGGACAACAAAGTCCTACTGTGTGTACAAACATAACAGATAATAAACCATGGCAGGTAAGTGTAACAATATAATATGATGAAAAACATGTACTTATATTTCTTAGTGATAATTGTCCAATGCTTTTCATAGGTAGTCAATGAGTTGAAGAAACTCCAGTTTACCACTACAACTGGAGAGGATGTATACTTTGATGAGAATGGAGACCCAGCAGCAAGGTATGAACTGCTGAACTGGCAACAAGACAAAGATGGTAAAATAGCATTTGTTAAAGTGGGCTTCTATGATGGCTCTTTGCAAACACACCTTCAGCTGTCATTTAACAACAACAGTATAGTCTGGGCCGACAACAAATCGCAGGTAAATGACAACTCTGAATAAACACATAGTATGTACAGTAAATATTTTAGAAAATTATGAATAAATATATACAGTAAAAATGGCTTCCAGGTGCCAGTCTCTGTGTGTAGTCAGAGTTGTCCCCCAGGCACCAGGAAGGCTGTGCAGAAAGGAAGGCCCATCTGCTGCTTTGACTGTATACCATGTGCAGAGGGGGAAATCAGTAATATAACAGGTCTAATGAGTATTTCTGTTCTTCAATTATTATTTATTAGGCTAATAAACACAATAGAATTTCAGGCAATTAAATTGCTAATTTAATATATATTTTTTTAATTTCTTTAGATTCTATATCTTGTATCAAGTGCCCACCTGAACTGTGGTCTAATGACAAGAAAATTACCTGTATCTTAAAGCTGGTGGAATTCCTGTCATTTGAGGAAATAATGGGAATCATTCTTGTATTGTTTTCCTTGTTAGGAGTATCTTTCACTGTCTGCATTGCTGTAATTTTCTTTAAACACAAGGACACACCAATTGTTAGAGCAAATAATTCTGAACTGAGCTTCCTGCTGCTCTTCTCACTCACTCTGTGTTTCCTCTGTTCACTTACATTCATTGGTCAGCCATCTAAATGGTCCTGTATGCTGCGCCATACAGCATTTGGGATCACCTTTGTCCTCTGCATTTCCTGTGTTCTGGGGAAAACAGTAGTGGTGTTAATGGCCTTCAGGGCTACACTGCCAGGGAGTAATGTAATGAAATGGTTTGGGCCTCTACAGCAGAGACTCAGTGTACTTGCCTTCACTCTTGTACAGGTCATTATTTGTGTGCTTTGGTTAACAATATCTCCTCCTTTTCCCTACAAAAATATGAAATACTACAAGGAAAAGATCATATTAGAATGTAATGTAGGCTCAGCTATAGGTTTCTGGGCCGTGCTGGGTTATATAGGACTCCTGGCCCTTTTATGTTTTATTTTGGCTTTTCTGGCCCGCAAGCTGCCTGACAATTTCAATGAAGCCAAATTCATTACATTCAGCATACTCATATTCTGTGCAGTTTGGATCACCTTTATTCCTGCTTATGTCAGCTCTCCTGGCAAATTTACTGTCGCTGTAGAGATATTTGCCATTTTAGCTTCAAGTTTTGGTTTACTAATCTGCATATTTTTTCCAAAGTGTTACATTATCATAATGAAACCAGAGAAGAACACTAAAAAGGAGATGATGGGTAAAGGAACTGCTAGATGATTTAACTGTATACATATTCACTCTTAATATGCTGTGCTTAAATTATGTAGCCTATGTGCATGTTCTAGATTAAATGAAAGCCATTAAAGAGGATTAGTATAATCATGTGCCAATACTGCAATAAATAAACTGCTACCTTTTGTCTAAATTTACAGTATCATTTTATTTACATACAGTTACTGGTTAGTTACTAGTACAAGAAATATAATTACATAGACCAGGTATATTTTCACATATCCTTTGAAATAGCTTTCCATGCAAAATGGCTTTTTCTTTAAATCATGTTTGTCCCCAGCTTAAGCCATAATGTGGCTGCTTCCTTAGACCACAACCTAGGGGAGATATAATATGACGTCAAACCACACAGAATACCTGTTCAATATTTCACATTTGTAAGTGCAGTGTCAAAGGACTATCATCAGTAAAAGTAGCTGTACTTCTGCAAAATAATAGACTTTAACATTACAGTATAAAAATACTGGCTGAATGCAATGTTGTATTTGTGACAAATTCAGCAACTGTCCAATTTTGATGTAATCTGTTCAAATTTTAATGTAATATAACACAATACACATGTATGTATCCTATGAAATTATTATATATTGTTAAGGTAAATTTGAAATGCCCCAAAATCTAACTGTTTTTTTACAGTTTTATTTCAGCTATAAACTTTAACAAATGAGAGCAAAAGCATATAAAACAGTTTTCTGTTTGTCTGTATATACATAACTTTCGTTAGAACACAGGTACAGTACATCAGAGACAAATAACAAATAAATAGCATTGCCACAATTATTATGGCAGTACATAAGGGAGGGTACTGGAAGGCCTCTTTCTTCAGACATCACAAGTAAAAATAGTGGATGCTGTCAGGCACTACAAAGGTACACATTACAGGCAATGTGTTATAGGACTGCAGTGGATTGGCATTGATGCCACTCTAACATGCAATATGCCACCCTCATAATATCTTATAATTAGAGTCCTCAAAATCTAAAGATTGATTATGTAATAGCATTTAAATCTGTTCTTTTATCAGCAATGGTGATTACCCTGCAAGTTGCACACTGATAAATCTGTGTAGGCTAACAAAAAATGTTCATCATCTGCTACTATGATGCAAACTACCCTAAAGAGAAGCTTCATAACAAAGTCATTTGGGCTTGAGGCAAAAATTATTTTCAATTTTGGATCTGACCTGAGTTCCCAAGTGGTTACTAAACACACAGGTGAATTATCGTTTCACAAACCAACACCACAAACATGTGAAAACATGTCACATTACAGTTTATTATTGTTATTGCAGGAATAACTTTCCCACATGTGTGGCAGGTGCTAGTGTCTGTATGCTGTGAGAGCAATCCCTCAGGTACCAGGAAGGCTGTTCTGAAAAGAAGACTATCTGCCTTTCTGGCTGGACACCAGGCCCACCAGGAGCAATTACCAGCAAAACAAGAAACATTTTCCTACTTGCCCCTTTGGTACTTTCAATCAGCTGAAAAAGATTATAGGGCAAATAAAATAGGTACATATGATCTTCCTATTGAGACCTAATTAAATATGTTTTGAAGTTGTATTTTCCTGTGGGGTTCCCCAAAAGCAGTTATGGGAAATGTAGATGCTTTTCTTTGTCCTCTGGTCTTCTTTGCCTTTAATGATTGGCCACTCTGAGATGTCTAATATGTTGCACAGTGTTCAGGGTCAACTGTCAGACCTCCATCTCAGGTCAACCAATCACAAGTGGACAGATGACTAGTCGTCCACACTTGGCACTGTGTCACGTATCTTCACATTTCATGAATAATGTAGACACATTGTTGGAGCAGACAGACTTACCCTCTCAAACACTATCTGATTGACTAATGAAGTCTTTGGCCCTAAGTGACATACACTGAATATAAAAAAGTCTACACACCCCTGTTAAAATTGCAGGTTTTTGTAATGTAAAAAAAATGGAACCAAGATAAATCACATCAGATCATTTTCCACCTTTGATATATTATGAATATATGTCGGCACACACGGTGTTGACCTCGTGATATCTTTTGTTCTTCTTCTGGCTTTTGCTATTCAAACACTGACTCTGTGTGTTTCTTTGGCACTCTCTTCCCCGGGTGGTATAGAGGTTGCGGCAGCAGCGCAAACACACATTTCTTCCTGATTCTAAGTGAACCCAGGAAAATCTATCAACCTTTAATGTGATCTAGCAACCAACAGAATGTAATTGAAAAACAAATAGAAACATTTTAGGGAAAAAGAAAAAACAAACTTACAATAACCTG
Source organism: Pangasius sanitwongsei (assembly GCA_037576675.1). Classification (NCBI taxonomy): domain Eukaryota; kingdom Metazoa; phylum Chordata; class Actinopteri; order Siluriformes; family Pangasiidae; genus Pangasius; species Pangasius sanitwongsei. The sequence goes on along the minus strand of CM075008.1, from coordinate 3,069,354 downwards.
GTTGCACAGGTGTGCACACCTTTTTATAATAGTGCAAGTAACTATGCTCCGAATTAACCTACCACATTCAAACTCATGAATACAACATAATTATCAGCAACCTGTCATTAATAAAGTGATTCTGATCACCCCCAGATAAAGACCAGCTGTTTCTGTACAATTTTCTTGACATTTTCTTGGTTTCTTTCAACTACTGAAGCCATGGTCTGAAAAAATCTTACAAACCATGCACATTGATTTCAGAAGAGGGGTATAAAGACCTTCTAAAACTTTAGATGTACCATGAAACTCCACGAAGGCCATCATCAACAAGTGGAGAAAATGGGGTACTGCAGTAACATTATAAAGAACAGACCTTTCCTCCAAATTACCTCCAAAGAAGAAAACTTATGAGGGATGCTGCCAAGATACCTATGGCAACATTAAAGGAGCTGCAGGAATATCTGCAGTACTGATCACTCTCTGAATGTGACCATAATCTCTTGTATTATTTACATATCTGAGTATGGAGTATGGTGGCTAAACAGAAGCCTTTTCTCAGAAAAAATACAAACCTGCCTCAATCACCCCAATCTATGTTGCAAAAATGTGTTATGGTCTGATGAAACCAATGTAGAACATTTTTGGCATAATTCAAAAACAAAGACAGCTTATCACCCAAAGAACACCACACTCACAGTGAAGCATGGTGGTGCCGGCATCATAATATGCTATACTATTTCTCTTCAGCTGGGACTGGGGGTCTAGTCCAGATAGAGGGAATCATGTATAGCTCTAAATACCAATCTATTTTGGCACAACACCTGCAGGCATCTGTTAGACAGCTGAAGTTGAAAAAAAGTACACCTCCCAACATGAATACCAAAACACAAATCCAAGTTAACAAAGGAATGGCTTGAGAAGAAGGAATCAACATGTTGGAATGGCCCAGTCAGAGCCCTGATCTAAATCTTATTGAAAGGCTGTGGAATGACTTGAAGAGGGCTATGCACCTTCACAAGTTTTCTGGAGCATTTTTGCAAGGAATAGTAGAATAATAATAATATTGCCTAATCAAAATGTGTGAAGATGGTAGACTCTTACAAGCCAAAGGTGCTTTAAAAATATTCATTAATGGGTGTGCAAACTTATGTAACCAGGTTATATATTTTTTCTTTGGATATAAGGTGGTTACAAGATGCATTGCAATGCAAAAATGTGACAATGTGCATGGTGGAAATGTGCGATTCACACAGTGGAAATCAGAATTCTATTAATTATGCATCTAATGCAATTGCACTTTTTGAACACAAGAGGTCCCAATCTTCACAAACTATAGAGTCAAAATATACAGTATAGAGAGCATGTTGGTCACATAATCATGTTCGTTTCATGAAGAACCTGCGCCAGTACCAGGAATCATCAGTACTTGTGACATTCACCAATAGTTCCAGATCACAACAATTGACGTGCTTTATAGGTTACATTTTGCTTCTAAACATTTTGGAGATTTTATATTAGGGTGCAATGTGAATTACAGGTAGAACTAAAGGCTGAGTCCTGTTAAATATAAGATGAAATTTTAGCTACTGTATGTGGATAAATCCAAACCATATGTGTAATTATCCAATGAGGATGCATGGTTTATCATATATAAGTCACATACATTGTACAGTCATGGGAAAAATAAGAAAATACACACTCTTTCAATTCTAGGTTTTTATTTATCAGGGCCTAAATACCAATTTTGTGGTCATCACCAACTTCTATATACAAACAAATAACCTCAGATGAAACCAGTTGGGAAAAAATAAGTATACCCTATAATTCAGTAACATGTAGAACCCCCTTTAGCAGCAACAATTTCTGTAGGAGTTTATCAGCCTCTCACGTCATTTTGGAGAAATATTGGCCCATATTTCTTTACAACATTGTTTCAGTTTATTGTATATTTGAGAGCATTCATTTATCCACAGCTCCCTTAAGATCCTGTGACAGCATCTCAATGAGTTGAGGTCTGAACTTTGCTATTCCAATGCCTTGATTTATTTCTTCTTTAGCCATTTAGATGTTGATTTGCTGGAGTGCTTGTGATCTTTGTCCTGTTGCATGACCCAATTTCAGTCCAGCTTAAGTTGCTGGACAGATGGGCTCATATTTGTCTCAAGAATAATCTGGAATAACGTGGAGTTCATCGTTGTCTCAATGGTTGCAAGCTTCCCAGGTCCTGTGGGTGCAAACAAAGCCCAAATCATCACCCCTCCACCACTTGCTTGACAGTTTGTATGAACTGTTTATGGAGATATGCGATGTTTGGTTATGGCCAAACATGGTATTGTGCATGATGACCAAATTTCTCCACCTTGGTCTCATCAGTCCAAAGGATATTATTCCAGAACATTTTGTGGTTTGTTAAGTCATGCTGCCATATTCTTTTTTGAGAGAAGGGGATTTTTCCTAGCCACCCTTCCATGAAAGCCACACTTGTTTAGTTTTTTTTTGATTGTGCGGTCATGAACATATGTGAACATAGGTCACATGATGTAGCTTGGGTGTTTCTTTAGATCTTTGAGCATTAAACAGTCTGACCTTGGACTGAAAGTGCTGGGATGCCCACTCCTCAGAAGGTTGGTAATTATCTTGAAGGCTCTCCATTTGTAAAAATAAATAAATAAATAAATAAATCAATAAATCAATCCTTCTCACTGTAGAATGGTGAAATTCAAATTGTTGGAGATGGCCTTATAACCTTTCCCAGATTGATGAGCAGCAAAAACTGCTTCTCTGAGGTCATGGCTGAGGTCCTTTCTTCTTGGTATGATGTAGACAAACAAACTGAGTGCTCCGAAACACCAAATTGTTCTTCTTTTTATAAAGGTAGCCACACTTCTTAATGTTTAACTAATCTTGTGTATTTCATTAGTGACACCAGACTGCTAATTACTATCTTAATGATTGTGGAAGTAGGAAGGGTGTACTTATTTTCTGATTGTTGGTTTACTTTTTGGGATAAACATGACTGCATATTGAAATCTGTTGTCACCTGAGGTTACCTGTTTGTTTATAGAAGTTGGTAAGGACCACACAATTGTTATTGAGGCCCTGATAAATAAAAACATGGGATTGAAGAAGGGTGTTTTCTCATGACTATATGGCAAAATGATTTAGATGGCTAAAAACACAGTGAGGTCACTATTCATTTGTCACTATAGGTAAACTTAACTAAGTATGAAAATTATAGGATTAAAAGGGCCTCAAGTAACTTTTGTACAAGAGTGGGGGGGGACATCTGTCTGGAAATGCATGTATGAAACTTTCCTTACATTGGTGTTTTGGTGGACAGATGGATGCTGCCATGTTATATTGGTTTGTTGTCATGAAGGAAAGACAACACCCAAGACTGCGATTGCACAAAAGCATGTTGTTCCTTGAGCTTGTTTGCCACACAAAAGGCCATGAAGACTAAAGTAAACAGAGACAGGCAGTCAACTTTGCAGGCAAGTTCTACTCTCATGGGCAAAAAAAAATATTAAGCTTTTAATGGTCTTAACAACAAAACATTGGTCAAGAAATTAGCAAGAATTAAACAAGTACTGTAGATCTCTCCCTGCTCTATCAATCCTGGTTCCATTTATGAGCTATCAGACCCTTGATGGGCTGCATCAGATGTGGCAGATAACCGAATAATGACTAATCTTTTAAGAAAAAAATACATTGCAGAAGTTTTTTTTTTGAAGATTCTGTACACCCAGACATGTGCTAGTTTGAACTTCACATCAAACCTTTTAATCATTATCATGATTTCACCTTTGCATACAAGAAGACTATATATAGTTCACTGTAGCAAACGTAAATGAGAAAATGGTGGCACAGGAGGTCTCAGGAGTGCATTTGTTTAATTCTTTAAAGATTTGCCTCTTCAAAACAAACAAACAAACAAATTAATCTAAATTACAAACAAACAAATTAATCTAAATGAATAATTATGAGGCCAGATTGAGGCCACATCTTCCTATAGATCCACTGGGAAGACTGCGGAGGTGTCTTCTGTGAATTATTCAGGGAATCACGAGGCTGGCACCCATTGGATGGCAGAGCACTTCAGCACTGCTGCCATGCTGCAGAAACTTTTTCTTGGACTGAGATGAATAATAGTTATTGTTTTCTGTGCAGTGTGTTAATACTCAATCTAAGGTTAGGTTGCACAGTGTAAGATTAAAAGGGGTTAGATGAGGTGTAGTGGAGTACAGTACAGGGTGCCCTAAGTCAATAAGTAATTAGTCAATAAGTCAAATAAGGAATTAGACACACACAGCAGGTAGTTCAAAATGTTTATATATATATATGTATTATATATACATATATATACATTGAAAGGTGTTGTAAATAACACAAAAAACGCCAGAGAGAACTTCAGTATGGAACAAGGCCAAAATAACAAACAAAAACCACTGGTGTTGGGAAACTAAATTACCTTTCAAACAACAAAAGTTTAAAACATATAATCAAAAGACAATTATCTTACCTAAACCCCCTGTTTAGAAAAGACTGAAAAAAGCCCATACCCAACAAAAATGGCAGTCGCACCCCTTCAATCAGTGAAATTTACACAAGGTGATTGTTATTTATAATAAACAAAAATAGTTATTATTTACAAGAGTCATGGCAGGTAGAATATGAAACTAGAAATACTAGTTACTTAAACAATGATGAACAGAACACAATACACACAACAGAGCAGAGCAACACAGGAAGCAAAACAGGAACACACAGCCAGGTGAGCTTTGAAACAATCAAAGCTGCCAACACTGCTTTCCGTCCATGCTAAGTACTATTGCCCAATAATGATGTCAACGAAGGGTGGAAGTGGCAATGCAGAACGCAGAGCTGGTGGCAACTAGAGTGGAGCAGGAAGACCAGGACCCACCCTGCACAGTCTTAAAACACACCCAAAAAATAATAATTTAAAAATTTACCCAGACTGCATGAACTGTTTATAACTGTGAACAACTGTTTATAAAGGAAGGAAAAGGGTACATTTTTGATGTTGGTGTAACTTGAGCTGTTGGGTCACCAGAATGTGATTTGTTGTCCCCAGTGGATATTAGCAGTCCCGTGACTAACTACCAATCATGTTTGTACTGTAATTTGTGAGTTAAAAGAGCAAGTGCATAAAGAGCAAAACAAGAGGTCTTTTAGGAATGGGTACAGCTCTCTCAAATCTGGAATCAGACAGAAAACACTGTCATTCCTTTGACATAGGAAGTACATTGAGTAGAACTTCTTGTTCATATCTGTGAAATCTACTTTTTTGAATTCTTTGCCTAAGAAGGAACAAACTGCTTGGGACAGAACTGTTGGGGTTTGATACTGATGGAGGTCAGAGTGCCAAAAAGGTTAGGGACTGATGGAGAAACTAAAGTTTGTACAACTCTGACATTGTCATCAAAACAACCTTGTCTGATGTAGCCCTTGTCCAATGTGCAGTATTTCTGGCTGTAAAGCATGCCAATGGCAGTTCCATCCTTCATTGGTGAACTCTACTGGTGCTGTTGAGGGCATGAACCATGGGTTTAATGGGGGGCCTGAATTTGCGAAACCTGTTTATGATATTTCACTATGGGTATTCTTATAAACTGATGTAAATAGTTTAATTTAATTAATTTAAGAGTAAGACATAACAAGATGATGGGGATTAGGAATGCAAATATTTTTTGTTTGCAGTGCAAATACATATAACTAGGTCTATAATTAGATCCACCTGATACTGATATGTATATAAAGAAAATGACAGGCAAGTTACTATCAGAATATATTTTTGTACAAAAAAAGTTTATTGTATTTTGTAATGCAAAAAAAGTGTGCCTCCTAGTAAACAGTGCAAAATAATGAGGTAATGCAGTTGTTATGCCCACACCCAAGGGACTGGTAAATTTTGTGAGTCAAAGAGATCTATAAAAGCCTAAACTGTGGACATGGTATTTAGGGTGGGCTGAGAATGAGGTTCCTGCACACATGGCTTTTATTCACTCAGGTGAGAGCAGCTGCTCCCCAATGCAGCTTGCTAGGCCTGCCCAATCCTCCTCTACTCAGCAAAGATGGTGATGTAATGATTGGTGGTATCTTTTCTTTCCATGTCAAATGGGATCAGACAACACATGTCTTTACATCTGGGCCCTGGCAACCAAAATGCAGAAGGTGAGGGCACGTTAGAGGAATTTGAATTTGGTTAAATTTGGGTAGTGGAATTATAACATTGGTTTAAGATCTATTCATTTTAATAAGATCAGGAATAGTTTCTTGAATTATTTGAATTACAAAAGTTACAAACCTGTTCCTGTATTAATGTCTATGAGGTTCACTGAAAAGACATGGGGTTTTGTTTCCTTGGTCCTGTAGTCTAATCCTCCGTGAATTTCAACATGCACAAACAATGTTATTTGCCATTGAGGAAATCAACAACAGAACTGATATTCTTCCTGGAGTCATATTGGGTTATAAAATCTATGACTCCTGTGAATCAGTAGAAATAACCACAAGAGCTTCTTTGTCCTTAGTTAATGGCAATGGAAAAAATACATCTGAAATATCTTGCTACAAGCCTGATACAGTTCAAGCAATCATAGGACAAGCATCCTCCAGCCCCACTATTGCCATTGCTGCTACTGTAGGACCCTTGAAAGTACCCGTGGTAAGACTTTTTCATTTATGTGTGAGAAAATACTTTGTTCTGAATAAAAATATTCATGCTTTTGATGGTGAAATATGAACATACATAATATGGAAAGGTAAGTACAAAGTAAATTACATGTTATTGAAATCTCTGTATTGCAGGTCAGTCACTTTGCAACATGTGCATGCCTAAGTGACAGGAAGAAATTCCCATCTTTCTTCAGAACTGTTCCCAGTGATTACTACCAGAGCAGAGCTTTGGCTAAGTTGGTCAAGCATTTTGGCTGGACATGGGTAGGGGCCCTATGCAGTGATAATGACTATGGGAACAATGGCATAAATGAATTCATCATTGCAGCCAAAGAAGAGGGAATCTGTGTAGAATATTCTATGCCATTCTTTAGGACAGATCCCAGAGAAAAAATTCTGAAAGTAGTTGAGATTATCAAAGCTTCAACCTCCAAAGTTATTGTCGCTTTTGTCTCATATTCTGACCTTGGGGTTCTTCTAAAGGAAATGGCCTTACAGAACGTTACTGGGTTTCAGTGGATTGGAAGTGAGTCCTGGATTTCTGCTACAAACCCAGCCATTGCACAATGGCAGCATCTTCTGATAGGATCCATGGGATTTGCTATGCCAAATGCTCAAATCAAGGGCCTAGGGGAATTTCTGACCAAAGTTAATCCAGCTTCTGATGCAGCTATTTACAAAGAGCTGTGGGAGACAATATTTGAATGTAAACTTCCCACACAAGAAAATGTTGACATAAAACAATTGTGCAAAGGTAATGAAAGTCTCAGTCAAGTTCAAAATCTTTATACAGATGTTTCAGAATTACGAATTGCAAATAATGTTTACAAGGCCGTGTACGCTGTGGCGTATGCCCTGCATAACATGTATAGCTGTTCAAAGTTGGGGAGTGGACAAGAAGGTTCTTTTGCATGTGCAAATATAACAGATAACAAACCATGGCAGGTAAGTGCAACAATATAGCCTGGTGAAAAACATGTACTTGTATTTGTCACTGAAGAGTTTAAAATGCTTTATTTAGGTAGTCAATGAGTTGAAGAAACTGCATTTCACCTCTACAACTGGAGAGGATGTATACTTTGATGAGAATGGAGACCCAGCAGCGAGGTATGAACTGCTGAATTGGAAACAAGGCAAAGATGGTAAAATAGTCTTTGTTAAAGTGGGTTTCTACGATGGCTCTTTGCAAACACATCTTCAGCTGTCATTTAACAACATCAGCATAGTCTGGGCCCACAATAAACCACAGGTAAATGACAATATCTATATGAACAGATAATATGTACAATAAATGTATTAGAAAATTATCAATAATTATATACAATAAAAATGGTTTTCAGGTGCCGGTCTCTGTGTGTAGTCCAAGCTGTCCCCTGGGCACCAGGAGAGCTGTGCAGAAAGGAAGGCCAATCTGCTGCTTTGACTGTATACCTTGTGCAGAGGGGGAAATCAGTAATATAACAGGTGTAATGAATAGTGGTTAGCTTCAATGATGCACACGAGATTCAAAAAGATTTAAAGGTTTTATTAGGTTAATAAATACAATAGAATTGCAATGACCTAAATTCTTATTCATGTTCTCTTCCTGTAGATTCTATAAGTTGCATCAAGTGCCCACCTGAACTGTGGTCTAATGACAAGAAAGACAGATGTATCTTAAAGTTGGTGGAGTTCCTGTCATTTGAGGAAATAATGGGGATCATTCTTGTATCATTTTCTTTGTTAGGAGTGTCTTTCACCATCTGCATTGCAGTAATTTTCTTTAAACACAAGGAAACCCCAATTGTTAGGGCAAATAATTCTGAACTGAGCTTCTTATTGCTCTTCTCACTCACTCTGTGTTTCCTCTGTTCACTTACATTCATTGGTCAACCCTCTGCATGGTCCTGTATGTTGCGCCATACAGCATTTGGGACCACATTTGTCCTCTGCATTTCATGTGTTCTGGGGAAAACAGTAGTGGTGTTAATGGCCTTCAGGGCTACACTTCCAGGCAGTAATGTAATGAAATGGTTTGGGCCTCTACAGCAGAGACTCAGTGTACTTGCCTTCACTCTTGTACAGGTCATTATTTGTGTACTTTGGTTAACAATATCCCCTCCCTTTCCCTACAAAAATATGAAGTATTACAAGGAAAAGATCATATTAGAATGTAATGTAGGTTCATCTATAGGATTTTGGGCCGTCCTGGGTTATATAGGACTCCTGGCTGTGTTGTGTTTTATTTTGGCTTTTCTGGCCCGCAAACTGCCTGACAATTTCAATGAAGCCAAATTCATCACATTTAGCATCCTCATATTCTGTGCAGTTTGGATCACCTTTATTCCTGCTTATGTCAGCTCTCCTGGAAAATTTACTGTAGCTGTAGAGATATTTGCCATTTTAACATCAAGCTTTGGTTTATTATTCTGCATATTTGTTCCAAAGTGTTATATAATCATACTGAAGCCAGATAAGAATACTAAGAAGCAAATGATGAGTAAAGGACCTGCTAAATGATTGAGCTGTCTAGTAGTTTGCTATTAATATGCTCTGTTTAAATTATGTATTCTATTTTAAAGGCACATTCTAGCTTAAACTAACACCTTTAAAATACATTAGCATAAACATATACTATTTCAATGACTGCAATATATAAACTGTTATCTTTTTTCTGACTTTGTGGTTCCATTTATATATGATTAGTGGTTATTGGAAGAAGCATGATTACATAACCAATGTGTCTTTTCACATATGTTTTGAGAGAGCTTTTCCTACAAAATTTTCTCTTTCTTTAAATTATGTTTGTTCCCTGCTTAAGCACTAAGGAGATCCTGCTTGCGTTGACCATTATCTGAGCAATAGAGAAGTTAAAAAAAATGTCTCAAACCACACAACACATGTATATCCCTATATTACATACTGTATGTAAGTGCACTTTCAAAGGCCTATCATCAGTGAAAATAGCTGTACCCATGCAGGATAACTGACCAGTTTTAAAACCTTGTGGTTCAATATTACTCCATGGAAAGCTGAATTTATCTGTGACAAATTCAGCAACTTGGCCCTGTCCAAAATTACAGTAATCTAAGACACTATACATGCATGTACCCTATGAATGTATTATACTGATTACTAATGGCAAATCTGAAATAATCCAAATCAGATTTTTTTATCTTTTTTTTCAGCGAAAAGACAAATAAAAAATTATATTTTCCTGTTTTCTGTTTGTCTGTGCACACATAACTGTCTTCAGAAAAAGACTCTGCTTAAAGTAAAGCACTGGTTTAGCTGGTCAATCACATTGGCTAGTTGTGATTAGGAAATATAAATAAGATATGATCAACAAATAAACAGCATTGCCACATTTATTTTGGTAGTGCATAAGAAAGGGTATTGGAAGACCTTTGCCTTCACACATCACAAGCAAAAACTGGATGCTGTCAAGGGTACTACAAAGGTGATAATGCCACTTTTGTTTCACAGAGAAGAGCAACAGGCTCCGCTATGGGTTAGAGTACTTCAGTGGATTGGATGCCAAAACATGACAGCAGTAGTCACACAATGATGTACACTGGAAAAAATGATTCTGTGGTTCAGTAAATATGACAAAAACAACCCATTTTTTTACACAAAAAAGCAAATTATCAAAATTACTTAAATGCTGTAGGTTCTGTACAAAATTAATTCATGTAAATATGTGGCTAAAACCCAAAGTGTATAATTTACTTCCTTTACTGGATAAAATTTACTATTATTTTGCAAGTGCTCACAAAATTATAAAAAAAAAAAAAAAGTTTACCAATTGTATACTAAATTGGGGGCATGGTTTTTGAATGTGATTTCCATATTTTTTCACATAACTTTAAACTGATATAAATTTGAGCATTATGGATAGGTTGTTTTCAATATTTCTTGTTTTGTGTCAGCTTTAAGGCCTAGGGCTATTGTATTATGGAATATTTTGAAAAATCAAACATTTCAGTAAAGTTTTCTTGGTTCGCCCTCTTTGTGTTTCTCAGTCAGGCATATGGAGCGCATGCGCGCACTCAACTTAGATCATTAATTGACTTGGTTTATGTCAGTTCAGTCTTTATGAAGGTTGATAGTAACCAGCAAGTAGTAATGATAATGTTTAGATGATGTGTATTTTTTTACAGGGTTGAGATTTTTGTAGTTCGTGTAACTCAGATTTGAGTAAAGTGTACTTATAAAACAAGAAAGTTGCTAGTCAAATTTACTTACATATCTTAGGAGAGTAATATTTGGTGCCATGTAAACCTTACTTAAAATATGCTTAGTTAAATGTACAAAGAATTTTTGAGTGGAAATTGATACCACACTTTTCTTGAGTGAATTCTATGCTGATATTGTTTTTCAGTGTAACACTGCATCAAAATGTTTTAGTTTAAATGAAAATTAAATATCAAATGTCTACTCATGCTGAAAAAAATGTTGACATACAATACAGTAGCCCTCAAAAAGTATGAATTTCACTGCATTAAAAACCAAGCAGCATTATTTTTTAATGAAAAATGCCACAAGAACACTTTTCAAGCAACACATTTATCAAAATAGATTACATTTAAAAATATATATAAATAATAGTAATACTCATTCAATATTTGACAAAAATGTATTTGGACACTCAATAGTGGCTTCATTAAGGATCATAGTTATAGTGTTTTAGTACATAGTCTGCCATCCTTTTTTTGCAGAACTTCTTGGCAACAGTTGGTGAAACACTTGGTGAAAGTTCCTTCCAAGATTTAACCAAAAAATCTTTCAGTTCATCCACACTAGATCATCAACAATCTGCTCATTTCTTCTCCATTCCATCCCATAGATGCTCCATAGTGTTTAAGCCAGGGCTCTGGGACATATTATTTAAAAAGGTGGCTGGTATGCTTGTGATCATTATCCTACTAAAAAAATCTACTTCTGTTGTTTGAATAAATACTATTCTTATTTCGGCACCTTTGTACCCCATGTTTGTTTATTCTGTGTCAAAGAGTTTGTGCACTAAGTTGTATACCTGTTGTCTGTTTTCAGTCAAAAGTCCTTCAGCTTTCAACCTTTTTTAATAATATATCCAAAGATATTTTTTGCTGGTCTGGTAAATAAAATGGCCGCCTTTGTGCAAACAAATGATGCTAGACCTTTTCCAAAACTTCCTTTCCTCTTCTTAATTATTTTTGCAATTACATTTAACCAGCTGAGCCCAAGTTAATTTATAGTGGATTTATTCAGTCAATTACTTTCATTTACAGGTGCCGCTAGCAGAGTAAGTACATGGTGTAGTTTATCACATTAACTATGGATTTACTGTGACAAAATGAACAGGCTTAAGTGTCCAAAATATTTTTGTCTAATTATGAACAGTAGAAACTAGACTAGAAACTAGAAATGCACGTATCAGAGGAGAATTTTCCCTCAAATTTTCCCTGTTTTGGCAGCACAAGGGGGCAGTACAGTATGAGGTAGGTGGTTTTAATGTTATGGCTGATCGGTGTGTGTGTGTATATATATATATAGATATATATATATATATATATATA
>CM075008.1:3024248-3035771 GCA_037576675.1 Pangasius sanitwongsei | reverse complement strand
ATATGAACAGATAATATGTACAATAAATGTATTAGAAAATTATCAATAATTATATACAATAAAAATGGTTTTCAGGTACCAGTCTCAGTTTGCAGTCCAAGCTGTCCCCTGGGCACAAGGAAGGCTGTGCAGAAAGGAAGGCCAATCTGCTGCTTTGACTGTCTACCATGTGCAGAGGGTGAAATCAGTAATATAACAGGTATAATGAATAGTGGTTAGCTTCAATGATGCACAAAAGATTCAAAAAGATTTAAAAGTTTTGTAAAGATAAATAAACACAGTAGAATTACAAACTGCTATTCGTTTTCTCTCTTTTTAGATTCTATTGCTTGTGTCAAGTGCCCACCTGAGCTGTGGTCTAATGACAGGAAAGATACCTGTGTATTAAAGCTGGTGGAGTTCCTGTCATTTGAGGAAATAATGGGGATCATCCTTGTATCATGTTCTTTGTTAGGAGTGTCTTTCACCATCTGCATTGCTGTAATTTTTTTTAAACACAAGGACACTCCAATTGTTAGAGCAAATAATTCTGAACTAAGCTTCTTGCTGCTGTTCTCTCTGACTCTGTGTTTCCTCTGTTCACTAACCTTCATTGGTCAGCCTTCTGCATGGTCCTGTATGCTGCGCCATACAGCTTTTGGGACCACGTTCGTCCTCTGCATCTCCTGTGTTCTGGGAAAAACAGTAGTGGTGTTAATGGCCTTCAGGGCTACACTGCCAGGGAGTAATGTAATTAAATGGTTTGGGCCTCTACAGCAGAGACTTAGTGTACTTGCCTTCACTCTTGTACAGGTCATTATTTGTGCACTTTGGTTAACAATATCCCCTCCTTTTCCCTACAAAAATATGAAATACTACAAGGAAAAGATCATATTAGAATGTAATGTAGGCTCAGCTATAGGATTTTGGGCCGTACTAGGTTATATCGGACTCTTGGCTGTTTTGTGCTTTATTTTGGCTTTTCTGGCCCGCAAACTGCCTGACAATTTCAATGAAGCCAAATTCATCACGTTTAGCATACTCATATTCTGTGCAGTTTGGATCACCTTTATTCCTGCTTATGTCAGCTCTCCTGGAAAATTTACTGTAGCTGTAGAGATATTTGCCATTTTAACATCAAGCTTTGGTTTACTATTCTGCATATTTGTTCCAAAGTGTTATATAATCATACTGAAGCCAGAGAAGAACACTAAGAAGCAAATGATGGGTAAACCACCTGTTAAATGATTGAGCTGTGTAGATAGCCACTATTAAAATATTTAAAGTATATACCTTATTTAAAATATCCAAAATCAGCCTTTTTTACCATTCTATTTCAACTAGAAAATATAATAAGTAAGAGAAAAAGCAAATAAAATATTACTTCACAGTTGTTTTCTCTTTGTCTGTGTACATGTCTTAATAAAAAAATCCCCACTCAAACTAAAGCACTATTTGAGCCGCTCAAGCACTGGGACCAGGTTGTAAGGAACATAATTAACAAATATGATTAACAAATAAATAGCATTTTCACATTTGTTATTGCAGTCCATACGAAAGGGTACTGGACGAAGTGCTACTGGCAGAGGGTTACAAGACCACAGTAGATGGCACTGCTGCCACACTAGCAAATCATGTAATCATGCAGCATGTCAACCTCATAATATCTTACACTTAGAGTCCTCAAAATCTAAAGATCAAATACATAATAGCATTTCAAACTGTTCTTAATTAGCAAATGTGATCACCCTGCAAACTGTTAAATGATGGACCACAGAATCATGGTCATCATTTGCTACCATGATGCGGTTACAGTTTAGCGCTCCCTGCGTTAAAGCCAAGGGAACCTGAGTGCTAGGCACAGCTCAGGAACTCGGGTCATGTAGAATGTCAAGCACTCTGTGTGGTGGCCTAACTGAAGTAGGACAGGTGACGTTTGGGTGGTTACGGGTCCTGAGCCTAGTGGTCGTCCGTCAAGCGCGGAGACCGGTATGGGATGGGGGAGCGAGTCTACTGGCAACCCTAGTCTCTTGACTAAAGTCTCATCCATTAAATTGGCAGCTGCCCCTGAGTCAGTGAAGGCCTGCAGACTGTTTTTTGGTCATCTCCCCAAAGAGTGATGACAGGAATGAAAAGGCCAGACAGGTGAGGAGCAGCATCTGGGGCCGTCACTGGTCCCTCTTCCTAGGATGGCCTGGCCGTTTGGCATCAGGCAGGGACAACTCGAACGCCAATGACCCATCTGCCCACAATACAAACACCTATTCTCACTTCTATAAGCCTCCATCTCATGAGGAGGCAGGCCAGTGGCAACCAAATGCATGGGCTCTACTGAGAAATTGTCAGATTCGGGACCGCTGGAACGGCCCATGGGAGCCAGTCCGTATTTGTCAGCATGCTCGCAGTGGCTGAGCAGTACTCCCTGCGTCATTCTTGCAAGCAGTTGTCGATTCTGATCAACAAATCATATAATGCTTCTAGATCCTCAGTGGGTCATGAATAGCCAGTTCATCTTTTAAGTCCTTGGAGCGGCCTTGCACATATGCAGCTAGGAGAGCTTGGGTATTCCAGCCCGAGCTTGCCGTGAGAGTCCTGAACTCCATGGCATAATCGGCCACTGAGCAGCTACCTTGACGGATCCGCAGAAAGGATGTCGTCATGCCCCTTCCTGCGAGTGAGTGGTCAAAGTTGCTCCTTAGCGCTGACACAAATGAGTCAAGAGTGGGGTGATCATCTAATCTATTCTGCCACACTGCTGTGGCCCATGCTATTGCTCTTCCAGTTAAAAGAGAAATCCTAAAGGTGATCTTCGCTCTTTCAGAAGGGAACTTGGAGGGAAGCATTTCAAACACCAGTGAGCACTGCATTATAAAAGACTAGACAACCTAGTCTCAGCAGGGGCATGGGGAGACCGACTCGTGGGTTGGGCATGGAAAGTTCAACCATGGGCCAATTCCTGATTTGCCTCCACAGGGGGAGCAGGTTGGGGCTGCAACAAGGACTGAATCTGCGCAACACCCCCAGACATGCCCCAAATTTCTGAGAACAGTGCTTCCAGTGCCTGCTCATGCTTCCCCAGAGCGATGGCCTGACCAGCCACGACTTCTGCCATCCACTCTAAATCCACTGGTTCCTTTGCTGGTGCGGATATACTGTTACAGGTCTTGGTGCTAGGATGAATAATAGCACTGTCCAAGACCCACTTGTCCAAGAGGACAATATATGCTGTGCGGTGGAACCAAGTATGGAGACACGCTTGCGAAGGCACCTGTGGCATTAGTGATGCAATCTGACAAAGACAGTCTTCTTTACAATGTCACTTTCAGTTTGGACATGAATTACCAAGTGGATGTTTAACATATAGGTCACCTATCTTTTCACAAATCCACACAGCAAATATGTGAAAAATTCACATTACAGAATAATAATAATAATAATAATAATAATAATAATAATATAAAATTGAATTATTTTGTTCAGTGATTAACAATGGACATTCTCACAAAGCAGCTTTACAGAAATATATAAATATATATAATTCAGGATATAAATTTTAAAATGACAAATTTATCCCTAATAAGGTGAAGGTGGCAAGGAAAAACTCCCTGAGACAATATATAGTTTACATTTGAAGTCTATTTTGTTGAAGTTATCAATTGTTCACTGATAGAGACTTGAATGCAAAACATTGAGAATTGCAGTCCTAAAGCTATCAAAGCAATTGTAGTCCAAACTGTAGCAAAACTGTTCATATCAGTTGAAGTTTAAAGCCATCTTCATGGTTTCTAAGTGGTACCATCCACAGTAATCTCATGTCACTTTAGGCTGTCTGTGTTTGGCCATCCTCAGCAGCAACAAGTGGTTTCCAAAGAATGAGAAGTCCAACCAAAAGTAGGGCATCAGGATGGATCAGGCAGGTCAGGAGAGCAGAAGGGGTCAGGGTCAATGGTATCTCAGGAGTAGCATGTGTAGCTCAACAGGGAGAGAGACAGAGAGAGAGGGAGAGATTATTAGGTATGCTTACTGTCCCCTAATGGTAAAGGACAATGCACTTTGTGTGTAGAGTGCAAGCAGGGACTCTGGCAAGACTAGCTATAACAGTATAACTAAATGGGAGAGCCAGAAGATAACACAGACAAGAGGGAACCCAGAGACATATAGCAACCAGCCACACCACCATCAACAAAACTGAGCGAACGCATGAGAGTGGGGAGGCGACAGCATCCAAACATCCCAGTTCACCACAACACTTTATGCCCATGAACTATCCAGATCTACTCCTTTACCTAAGAAAAAAAACTAGTCACAAAAGACTTGACTAAACAAATAATGTTTTCAGCCTAGACTTAAGCACTGAGACTGTGTCTGACTCCCGAACACTAATGTGTGAGATAATACCAATTTACTTTGACACCATTTACATTCTAATCTTCAAGCTGTCTGTTCTAAGGTACTTGTGTGACCATTATAACAGGTTGCTAGTTTCTGATCTCTAATTATTTTTTTTGTTTAAGTGGAGCTACATTATCTAGTGTGTAGCGGAACACTGATTCTAACATTCAGTCGGATGATCAAGTTCTGTGGGGTCAGACAGTGATCCAATTATAGTTGATAATTCTGGGAGATTATTGATAAAACTCTGTGCAGTAGCTGCAGTGAATGTACGTTTGACATAGTAGCATGGTGAGGTGCATATATTATGACTAAGACACATTTTAGACAAGATGAGGTAATGATCTGAGATAGCTTCAGACTATGGAAACGTGACTATATTTTCTATATTTAATCTGAATGTTAGTATTAGGTCAAGAGTGTGACTACCATTATGAGTGGGTCCTATTATATTTTGATAAACCCCTACTGAATCCAGAATAGACATAATCACTATTCTCAGAGGGTTTTCAGGAATATTAAAATTATTGTCTTCAACAATTAATGCTTTGTCTAAAGAAACAACCAGATCAGAGATGAAATCCATAAATTTACAAAGGAATTAAGATTATGGCCCTGGGGGTCTGTACATAATTAGCAGAATTGACTTGGTAGACTTTTTTGTGGCTACATATGATGTTTGTATAAAGAACCTCAAACGACTTGAATATCTGACTAGGTTTTTGTGTGATGCCTTGATTACAATTATAAATAACTGCAACACCTCCTCCTCTGCCAGTTAGACGTGGCTGAGGTACATAACTGTATCCAGGAGGTCTAGCTTCATTTAATGCTACATACTCATTTTCTGTTAAATACAATACATTAAACTCCTGATCAGTTACAGTTTCATTAACAATAAGCACTTTAGATGTAAGAGATCTAATATTTAACAGTCATAACTTCAGATCAAAGGTGCTGGCTGTGACTTCAGTATGATTTAATTTTATGTTAATTAATTTACTAAAGCATTCTGAGCATTTCTACATTTTTAGGTTGGGGAACAGACACAGTCTCAATATAGTGGAACCTGAGTGATGACTCAGTGCAACTAGCAGATGGTCGTTTTACCCTGCTTGTCTGCTCCATGGCCTTGGCTCTGGACTGTCACCAATTAACTAGGCCTGTTCTAAGATTATGAGCTATGCTTCAAGAAATGAGACCAGCACCTTCCCAAGTGAGATAGATACCAGCCCGCCCTGACAGGCCAGTCTTGCCCTCAAAACTGCTCCAATTATCTATGAAGTCCACATTTTGGAGCACCACCTGGACATCCAGCAGTTCAGCAACCATAACCTACATCACCACGCCACATTGGGATGGGGGCCAGAGCATATTACTGCATCGGACATCATCTTCACTAATTTACACACCTCTACAATGTTACAACTAGTAACCTCTGACTGACGAAGGCATATATCATTAGCTCCTACATGAATAACCATCTTCGAAAACCTGTGCTTTCCATAAGAACATTAGCTTACCTGTTGTGCCCAGCACCCTGGCTCCCAGTATACACCTAACTAGTGCTGCTTGTGCTGCTAAAGGCCTAGCTAATTTCATGTGGTGTAAGATAGAGTCTCCTATAACCTGAGCTCTTTCAGGGTCCTCAGCAGGTGCCTCACTTAGGACAGCAAACCTGTTAGACATGTAAAGCGGAGAGGAGTGGTGCTCTCACAGGTGAGCCTTAGCATTGTGATTATGTCCCCGAGCCGTCACCCATTTGCCCTACTATGAGGGCTCGAATGCCGGAGTTGGGGGATTGCTAACTCCATCTAAGGCATCCAGACTTCCCTTACAGAAACTACACTGCTCTCAATCTCACTAACCCTCTCTAGAATCTGGATATGCACCTGCTCTAATCTTCTCCATCAGAGAGCTAACTAATATACACTTATCATAATTAAAGCTATTAATAACCACAGAGGAAGAATGACTAAATATCCCGCATGCAACACACTGAACAAGCTGAATGTTTTCCATGTTGAATGTTTAACATACCTTAGTTGAAGATTTGTTGACATGATGTTAGACGGATCTGGCGAGGATGGCCTCCGCTTGCTGTCTTTAAGCAAAAGATAGAAGCATTCTTCAAAAAAAATGAAAACGCAGTATTTCACTTTTCCATTCTACACAACAAATGAAAACAATAGTGCAAAATTATTAATGAAAAAGAAAAAAACAGTATAATTTACACACCAACACAGGCAAGAAACTCTCGGCAAACAGAAAGCCATTGTTATTCAAAGTCCATTCTGGAAGCTGCAAGATGACTGCAGCAAGGAGCATCTGTTCTGGTTGTCTCTTTTCAAAATAATGTGATAAAGCCTCTAAACCCTCATTATAATCAGTGTTAGTACACAATTGTGGAGGGGTGCGGTACAGGTTTTAACACACAAGCCCAAGTTCATCTACTTGTAGAAAGTTCAACTATGCCACCTGAGGGATTTTCGCTCAGGAAATAGAAATAGACCCCAAGGTTTTTTTTATTAGGTCACACAGTTTCGCTTCTCTTATAAAAAGGTAGGCAGGAAACGTAGGTATTTTATAAAAATACAAAATTTATTCACAAGGAATACAACGAAGTAGAAAAATCACTTAAAATAGCCTCAATGATAAAGTGCCGCTCCTGGCAACTCTCTCTCCAATGACAGTCCAATTAAAAAAAAAAAAAAAACCCCAACCCACCACACAACTCAGTTCAAACTACGAGGAAGACAGGACTCGTAGGGAGCGACCGCGTAGTCTGTACGCCAGCTCCGATAATCAAATAGACGATCCTCCACGCCGAGATGAAAATTAAATAGAAATCAAAAGAAACCAGACAACAGCAGCAATCCCCTTTTATTAGTTGCGAGGTAACAGCGTTATTGCAGCGCGGCAGCAGAAAAACAACAGAGCTGCAACAATAATCGCCCAGAACGAAAGGGAGAATCCTGCGGCAAATACGAATAACAAAACACAAAACAGTGTTACTAATAGTTACATATCACCCACTAGAATTCCCCACTCGTAACCACATGCAAGACACTTACCAACGAGGATAAATGTGCTTTATAATCCGTTCACAGGCCAGGATAACCCTTCATATAACCCGCTGCTAAACTGAAGTACAGGGAACTGCACATTACTCAAAACAACCGCCAAATTGTCAAGCCCCAAGCGAAGCTAGACGATCTGTTTGCTACAAAACAACTTCAACCCACAGACCTGAAAGGAGGGCAGTCATCAGCTCCACTACTGAAGCAACCGAAGGAGACACGCACACAGATGAAAAGACAAGCTAGGATGCAACAAACGAATTGTTAGTGCCACACGAACAGTAATCAAAAGGTTAGCGAGCTGCTACATGCTAACAGCACATAATTGAAACCACCCTCAATAAAGAGAAAGGGGAGGATCCAGACGTGACGCATAACAGGCCGCAACCAACCAGCTCTAAAATAGGAAGCACTCGTTGCTGATTGGTGAGCACAAGTGTCAATCACCACCACTTACCTCATTCTTACTGTCACACAATGATTCAACGTCCATGGTCACTAAAATGATGATCCAATGTACTTTATCTCTTCAGTTTTATTTAATACATATATACTCTATTGAATAAAAAAGGTCAGGTCTGCCACACATGGCTTGATGGAAAAATCAACAAATTTAGAGGCTGATTCTGTAACTGACTCACTTCCTCTGATTATTGGTCTTCCTGGTGGGTTCTCTAAATTCTTGTATATTTTGGAAAGCATGTAAAAAGAAGAGATTCTTAGGCTGTTCTATTGGATTAGGCAATAAAGGCTGATAGTATTCATGGTTATCCAGCTTTTGCATGGGCTCTGTGACGTTCTGGTCTCTGCCCCACATTCCTCCTTTATCTCTTTAACTATGATGTTTTCATTAGTTGAAAGCCATTTTAATGCCTCTGTTTCCTCTTTTGATAAATTATGATCCCTTTTCCTCATAGATGCGAAAAGGTTGTCCACTTCATACGTCACTTTTTTAGAGAACGTGATTGAATATGTTTGGCATGAAAGTAGACTTGGGCTTGAATGGTGTCCTTGTTG
Source organism: Pangasius sanitwongsei (assembly GCA_037576675.1). Taxonomy (NCBI): domain Eukaryota; kingdom Metazoa; phylum Chordata; class Actinopteri; order Siluriformes; family Pangasiidae; genus Pangasius; species Pangasius sanitwongsei. Next base: position 3,027,303 of record CM075008.1, on the reverse strand, counting down.
TATCTAGCTGAGCAAGGGAGCAAGAAGCAGCTTGACTGGAATTAGTATGATACCAAACTTTCACCTGGAGATTAAAATAAAACTTAAATAAATCAACCTTTGTTTGAAACTCACTAGCTGTATTTGTGTGGGAGTTTACAGATTTGAGTGTCCATGTGGTGAGAAGAACAAAGCGCAAAGTGAGCGAAAGATTGGCCGAACATAAACATGCTATATGAACTGGCAACCCTCAATACCCATGGCTATAAGTTATAAAGAGGCTGACCACGGCAGTTGCAATACGTTCAAAATATCTGTATAGACCATGTAGCAAACTCATTAAGAGGTGGAGACAAATTAAAAATCTTTTTGGATATATACATTGAAACCAGTGCTTAAATGGAGAACTAGACTTCTCCCCTTTTCTGTAATTGTCTCTGATCTAGTTATGCGGGTACTTTGCCTAACATCATGTGCTATATGTATTGAAAACTAAAATATTAAGATATTTTTAGATATTCTTTTGGTTGTTGTGAGCTCTTTACTGGTGATATTGAGGGCCCTGAGCCATGAGGTAAATTTACAAAATCTATTTGATATTTTATTATGGAATATTTAATATTTTATTATGGAATATAATAACCAAATGAGGTTGGTTAGGAATGTTTGTAGTGCATATATATTGTATGTGTAGGATACAGGAAGCAATAACTAGGTCCATTTGATAATGACATGTCTATAAAGCAAGGCACCATTAAAAGAGACTTATTATCAGAATATATTTGTCCATAGATTTACACAACAGCGTAATAAAATAAAAATGTGTGCCTTCTTGTAAGCAGTGCAAAATAACGAGGTAATGCACTTCTTATACCCACACCCAAGGGTTTGGTCAATTTGGGAGTCAAAGGGTTATATAAATGGCTAAACAGCCATCATGGTATTTAGGGAGGGATGAGAATGAGGTTTCTGCACACATGGCTTTTATTCACTCAGGTGAGAGCAGCTGATCCTCCTTGCAGCTTACTAGGCCTGCCCAATTCTCCTCAACTCAGCAAAGATGGGGATGTACTGATTGGTGGTATCTTTTCCTTCCATGTCAGATGGGACCAGACAACACATGTCTTTACATCTGGGCCCTGGCAACCAAAATGCAGAAGGTGAGGGCACATTAGGGGAATTTTAATTTGGTTAAATTTGGCAAGTGGAATTATAATAATGGTTTAGGAGCTATTCATTTTAAGAAGATCAGAAAAATGTTAAATTATTTGCATTACAACATTTACAAACTTGTTCCTGTATTAGTGCTTATGAGGGTCACTGAAAAGATATGTAGTTTTCTTTTTTTGTTCATGTAGTTTAAGCCTCCGTGAATTTCAAAATGCACAAACTATGTTATTTGCCATTGAGGAAATCAACAACAGAACCGATATTCTTCCTGGGGTCAAACTGGGTTATAAAATCTATGATTCTTGTGGCTCAGTAGAAATAACCACAAGAGCATCCTTGTCCTTAGTTAATGGCAATGGAGAAAATACATCTGTAATGTCTTGCTCCAAACCTGATACAGTTCAAGCAATCATAGGACAAACATCCTCCAGCCCCTCTATTGCCATGTCTGCTACTGTGGGACCATTGCACATACCTGTGGTAAGACATCTTTTTTTCTGTGTAAAAACTACTTTGTTTTGAATAAAATAAAAACACAAATGCTTTTGAGAGTAAATTAAGAACATGCCTAATAATGAAAGTTTAGTATAAAGTAAATTATATTTTGTTGAAATCTATGTATTGCAGGTCAGTCATTTTGCAACATGTGCATGCCTAAGTGACAGAACGAAATACCCATCTTTCTTCAGAACTGTTCCTAGTGATTACTACCAGAGCAGAGCTTTGGCAAAGTTGGTCAGGCATTTTGGTTGGACATGGGTAGGGGCCCTCTGCAGTAATAATGACTATGGGAACAATGGCATAAATGAATTCATCATTGCAGCCAACGAAGAGGGAATATGTGTTGAGTATTCCAAAGCATTCTTTAGAACAGACTCCAGAGAAAAAATTCTAAAAGTAGTTGAGATCATCAAGGCTTCAACCTCCAAAGTTATTGTAGCTTTTGTCTCATATTCTGACCTTGGGGTTCTTCTAAAGGAAATGGCCTTACAGAACATGACTGGGTATCAGTGGATTGGAAGTGAGTCCTGGATCTCTGAAATAGCTAATGCTCAATGGGAACATCTTCTGAAAGGATCCATGGGTTTTGCTATGCCAAAAGCTCAAATTAAGGGCCTAGGGGAATTTCTGACCAAGCTTAACCCAGCCTCTGATGCAACTATTTTCAAAGAGTTGTGGGAGACAATATTTGAATGTAAGCTTCCCACACAAGAAAATGTTGAGATAAAACAAATGTGCAAAGGCACTGAAAGTCTCAGACAAGTTCAAAACCTTTATACAGATGTTTCAGAGCTACGAGTTGCAAATAATGTTTACAAGGCTGTTTATGCTGTGGCATATGCCTTGCATAACACATATGGTTGTTCAAAGAGGGAGAGTGAACAAAAAGATCTTATTGCATGTGCAAACATAGCTAATAAACAATGGCAGGTAAGTGTAACAATATAGCCTGTTGATCAACATGTACTTATATTTGTCACTGAAGAATTTGGAATGCTGTATTTAGGTAGTGAATGAGTTGAAGAAAGTCCATTTTACTAGTACAAATGGAGAGGATGTATACTTTGATGAAAATGGAGACCCTGCAGCGAGGTATGAGCTGCTGAACTGGCAACAAGGAAAAGACGGTAAAACAGTATTTGTTAAAGTGGGCTTCTATGATGGCTCTTTGCAAACACACCATCAGCTGTCATTTAACAACATCAGTATAACCTGGGCCCACAACAAACCACAGGTAAACATCATCTATGTACATACAAAAATATGTACAGTGGATATTTTAGAAAGTTATCTATCTATCTATCTCTCTATCGCTCTCTCTCTCTCTCTATATATATATATATATATATATATATATATATATATATATACACAGTCAGGTCCATAAATATTGGGACATCGACAC
>CM075008.1:3001043-3012921 GCA_037576675.1 Pangasius sanitwongsei | reverse complement strand
CTGTTCCCAGTGATTACTACCAGAGCAGAGCTTTGGCTAAGTTGGTCAGGCATTTTGGCTGGACATGGGTAGGGACCCTATGCAGTGATAATGACTATGGGAACAATGGCATAAATGCATTTATCATTGCCGCCAAAGAAGAGGGAATATGTGTTGAGTATTCCAAAGCATTCTTTAAGACAGATCCTAGAGAAAAACTTCTGAAAGTAGTTGATACCATCAAGGCTTCAAGCTCCAAAGTTATTGTAGCATTTGTTGCATATACAGACCTCGGGGTTCTTCTAAAGGAAATGGCCTTGCAGAACTTAACAGGGTTTCAGTGGATTGGAAGTGAATCCTGGATTTCTAATATAAACCCAGGGAATTCTCAGTGGCAGCATCTTTTGAAAGGGTCTCTGGGTTTCGCTATGCCAAAAGCTCAAATCAAGGGCCTAGGGGAATTTCTAACCAAACTTAATCCAGCTTCTGATGTAGATTTCTACAAAGAGTTGTGGGAGACAATATTTAACTGCAAACTTCTGACAGAAGAAAATGATGAGATGAAACAAAGGTGCAAGAGCAACGAAAGTCTCAGTCAAGTTCAGAACCTTTATACAGATGTTTCAGAATTACGGATCGCAAATAATATTTATAAGGCCGTGTACGCTGTGGCTTATGCCCTGCACAAGAGATATGGCTGTTCAAAGAGAGAGAGTGGACAAGAAGGTCCTGTCTGTGCAAACATATCAGATAATAAACCATGGCAAGTAAGTGTAATGATATATCCTGCTGAAAAACATATATTTATATTTGTTGGAATGCTTTATGTTGGAATGCTTTATTTAGGTAGTCAATGAGTTGACGAAACTCCATTTCACCACTACAAGTGGAGAGGATGTATACTTAGATGAAAATGGAGACCCAGCAGCCAGGTATGAAGTGCTGAACTGGCAACAAGGCAAAAATGGTGAAATAGTGTTTGTTAAAGTGGGCTTCTATGATGGCTCTTTGCAAACACACCTTCAGCTTTCATTTAATAACATCAGTATAGCCTGGGCCCACAACAAACCACAGGTAAACAACAATATCTATAAAAACAGATAATATGTACAATAAATATTTTTTTAAACTTAAAAACAAATATATACAATAAAAATGGTTTCCAGGTGCCAGTCTCTGTGTGCAATCCGGGTTGTCCCCCTGGCACCAGGAAGGCTGTGCAGAAAGGAAGGCCAGTTTGCTGCTTTGACTGCATGCCATGTGCAGAGGGGGAAATCAGTAATATAACAGGTATAACGAAGAGTGGTTTGTGTCAATGATACAGACAAGAATAAGAAATATTTAAAAGCTTGTTAGGTTAATAAACAATAGAATTACAATTACTTAAACACCTAAATTATATAGATAATAATTATATAATTAATTATATTTGTTTTCTATTTTCTTGATATTTTCAGATTCTATATCTTGTATCAAGTGCCCACCTGAACTGTGGCCTAATGAAAAGAAAGATACCTGTGTGTTAAAACTTGTGGAATTCCTATCGTTTGAGGAAATAATGGGAATCATTCTTGTATTATTTTCTTTGTTAGGAGTATTTTTCACCATCTGCATCGCAATGATTTTCTTTAAACACAAGGACACACCAATTGTTAGAGCAAATAATTCTGAATTGAGCTTCTTGCTGCTCTTCTCACTGACTCTGTGTTTCCTCTGTTCACTTACTTTCATTGGTCAGCCGTCTCAGTGGTCCTGTATGTTGCGCCACACAGCCTTTGGGATTACCTTTGTTCTCTGCATCTCCTGTGTTCTGGGAAAAACAGTAGTGGTGTTAATGGCCTTCAGGGCTACACTACCAGGTAGTAATGTAATGAAATGGTTTGGGCCTGTACAGCAGAGACTCAGTGTACTTGCCTTCACTCTTGTACAGGTCATTATTTGTGTACTTTGGTTAACAATATCCCCTCCCTTTCCCTACAAAAATATGAAGTACTACAAGGAAAAGATCATATTAGAATGTAATGTAGGTTCATCTATAGGTTTCTGGGCTGTGCTGGGATATATAGGACTCCTGGCTCTTTTGTGTTTTATTTTGGCTTTTCTGGCAAGGAAGCTGCCTGACAATTTCAATGAAGCCAAATTCATCACATTCAGCATACTCATATTCTGTGCAGTTTGGATCACCTTTATTCCTGCTTATGTCAGCTCTCCTGGAAAATTCACTGTAGCTGTAGAGATATTTGCCATTTTAGCCTCAAGCTTTGGTTTACTAATTTGCATATTTGTTCCAAAGTGTTATATAATCATACTAAAACCAGAGAAAAATACCAAAAAGGAAATGATGGGAAAAACACCTGCTAAATGATTTATCTATATAGATACTCACCATTAACATGATCTGTTTAAATTATATAACCTATATAAAAGGGATGTTCTCACTTAAATGAAAGCCTTTAAATTGTATTAGCATAAAATTGTACAATTTCAATAACTGCAGTAAATAAACCGTTATCTTTTATCTGACTGAGTGCAAGAAGTATTACATAACTAAGGTTTGTTTTAACATATCTTTTCAGACAGTTTTTCCCAGAAAATTTTCATTTTCTTTAAATTATTTTTGCCCCCAGCTTAAGCCATAATATGGCCCTGCTTGCTTATACCATAATCTGTGAAATAGAGGACATCTCAAACAACACATTTCCATACATCAGTGCACGTGACAGTGCATCTGTAAGTGCATTGTCAAAGGTCTATCATCAATAAAAGTAGCTGTACCCATGCAAGATAATAGACTAGTTTCATATCCCTGTGGTTTACCATTACATTTTGGATAACTGGCTGAATGCAATGTTGTATCTGCAACAAATTCAGCAACTGGGCCCTGTCCAAAATTACTGCAGTTTAACACACTACACATACTGTACATGTATCCTATAGAACTATATTATTGATAATACAGGTAAAGGTACATTTGAAATACCCACAAATCAGAATGTTGTTCATTCTATTTCAGCTGAAACCTCTAGTACATGGCAATTAATACATTACTTCCCAGTTGTTTCCTATTTGTCTGGTTACACATAACTGTCTTCAGAACATGTCCCAGCTCAAGTGATATGCTATTAGCACTGATTCTGCTGGTCAACAAGCACTTTGACTTTAAGTAGGAACTATAAGTACCAAATATGTTAAAAAAATAAATAGCACTGTCACGTTTATTATGGCAGTGCATAACGAAGGCTACTGGAGAGCCTTTGCCATCACATATCACAAGCAAATATAGTGGATGCTTCCAAGCATTTGACTACAAATGTGATTGTATCTCAGACATTTCTCCTCCAAGCCACCAGAGGGCACACTTCCTTGAAGTTTCAATCTCTTCTTCAATTGTCACTGTAACAGTTAGCAAAGTTGAAAGGAGGACATAGGCACATCTTTCTACCTTTCATCCATTTATTTCTAATAACAGTTAGCTCACTAGTGATTTATCAAAACAGAACCCAAAACAGCCCTTTAACATAAACATTCTCCATTTGTGCTTTTACTCTACATCACTAGAACATACATACAGGGAGAAAATCACACAGGGAAATGAGGATATGGGTAATTTATGGATCAGAATAATTATTCACAGCTAAAACTAAGCACTAATTACCCTCATCTTCATTACCCAAACTCCCCAAATAGACCAATTGTACACTCAAGGACTTCAGGACAGCCTGCACTTGTTGCAAATGTTGCCCCAATCATTACTCTAAATAATAATATCATTTAGGCAGTTGGTGGCATAGTTGTTTGAGCATGGTCTTTGCCCCAAAAACCCTGAACCGAAGGGTAATGAATTCATGTAAGCCAAACAGTGTAAAGAAAGACATTTTTCCCTTAAACTGTGGCAACAAGGGAATCTGCCAATAGCCCTTGTTCAAATCCACAATTGAATAAAGTGAGCAGCACCTACTCTCAATTCCTTCATTTTGTCCAATTCGTCATGAGCCACATATCTCTTGTATTCAGGTATGATGATATGATATAATGATATGGTGGGATGCACACCACCACACCAGGAGACATTTCAATTTGGTGTTCTATGAGGTCTGAGCATCCAGGCAGGTGAGGAAACACACCCATTTCTCTGCTCTCTGGGGTGGAAAGAGATAGTCTCCTAAGGGTATCAGAGTCCCAATTCATCTTTCTTTGCCAATGCCAATGCCAGAGCAACAAGGACTGCCTCTGTCCACTCTTTAGGAGGTTGAAGTGGTAAATTTATCATGAGTTCCCCCCTGTCTGAATGCACTATCTCATAGTCCATGTCCCCTACCCATTGTATGACCTCAAAGAGTTATTGCCACTTTTTTTAATGTGGAAGTTGAAAGGAATACTAGGACCTTATCTCCCAGTGCAAACTGCCTGAGATGGGAGCACCTATTGTATAGCCATTGCTGCTGTTCCTGGGCCTAGAGCAAATATTGCATAATTACATAATTGCAAATATTGCAAATATTGCACAGCAAATATTGCATAGACAAGTGACCCAGTGTGTGTTGCTGTCAGGGCCAGGATATACTGTACCTCAATTTTACTGGGGGTGGGATTGTCCTTACAGCATGTCCAAACTTGTATAAAAGTTCAAATGGGGAAAACCCAGTGGACATCTGGAGTACCTCTCGAACAACAAACAGCAGGCACTCCAACCATTTATCCCAATTGCCACTGTGCATAAGCTTATGAATCATGTTTTCAGGGTTATATCATGTTTTCAAGGATTTTATTGAAACCTTCCACTAGCATATTTGAGGATAGTACACATTGGTGTGGATTGTCTTAATTTGCAACAATTTGTAAAGTTTGTGCAGTATGTGTGACATAAACAACATGCACTGATCACTCAGGATCTTTTTTGGGATCCCAATCTTGGACAGAACACAAATCAGTGCCTCTCCCAAGGTCTTTGCCGACATCCATAAAGTAAATGGTACCTGATATTTAGACTCCTAATAAGGGGAGGTCAGTGGGACAGCGGCAGTCCGGAGCACCTGATCCACCTCCATCAGGGGCATCTTCTCCTGAAAATATCTCTGCAACTCCAGCAGACCTGCCTGGGCCCAGCTCCAGCTCTCAGAGGAGAAGTGGAGGTACCCTGGAGAACAGGAGGAGATCAATGCACTTGTCTCTCATGCACTTCAACACACTCTCTGTTTCCACTGGATCCAGCTTTGCATGATTGTAAACAGCTTGTCTTCCTCCTCTAGTGTCATCTCATGGAAGCGCCAGTGATGTTGTTCTGGTGTTAGAGCCACCCACTCCAGGACAGTCTTCTTCATCGTGCTGTAGTTTATATGTAGTTAACTGTGCTTCAATGGTCAGCAGGGCTTGGATTGGAAGCCCCACTTTATTCTTGGGCTAGCCACACACAGAGGTCTTTGTTTCAAACACCTCCAAAAATGACTTCTTCATGCTGAGGAGATCCTGGTGTTACTACTGCTGCAGGGTAACTAACGACTGTAGGATCTGCACTAGATTTTGATCTGCAAAGACTTTGCTCCATGGCAGCATTTCTTCATTCTCCCAATTCCCAAATTTTATCACCAGTATAACAGTTTGCAACATCCCAAGAGGAACACAGGGGAACTCAGGTACATCTTTCAGCCCATTATTTTTAATAACAGCTTGCCCACTAACAGTTTATTAATACAGGACTCAAAATAATCTTTTTGGCTTTTCATGCTCCTACTCCATGTCACTAGAATGCATACACAGGGAGGGACACACACAGGAAAGAAAGGACATGGTTATATAGGAATATTTATGCACTGGTGAAACTACTCCTTAATTACTCTCAATATCATCCCCCAAACTCCCTCCCACATTACAGACTTCACTAAAACCACTCCCCAGTTGCACAGTAGTCACAGTAATTTCCTGTTTGTTCAATATAAAAAGCACATGGACCATGACCTTTCTGTGAAGGCTTTAACCTTCTCTTTGGATTAATGTTAGTATTGATTTCTGGTATGCTGACCCTGCCTTGCCTATTTTGGATTGCATTTTGGACTGTTTATCTTCTGAGCTTTTCTTGTGTTTGACCTGAAACATTCTTTTATTAGCAAAGGTGATCACCCTGCAAGACAATCTGATAAATTTGTGAAGGGCTATATAAAAAGTGGTCATTATCTGCTACTGCTACTCTGACTACCACTGACACTCCATGACTAAATACCTCAACATGACAACAGAAATCACATGACAATATAGCCAACCAATAGTTCCACATGTTTTAGCTTAAATAAAACTTGGATACCAATTATGTCGCTTGTTTCCTTAGCCTGAATGTTGTCAATAGACAAATGTTGTAATGTTGACAATCTAATGATATGTGCAATTTTATATGCATAAATATTTTCATGCAAGAAAAAGAGGAGATGCAGAAAAATACACATACGAAGTTTGGAGAAGCAGTTTGTTGATTTCTTCATTCTTCATCATTCATATGAAATAGCATCAATATATTACTAAGCATAACACCATGCCGACAGCAAAGTTACAGATCTAATAAGGACCATGGCCCTAACTGACACAGTTGTGTTAAGACTATACAAAACACTTGTATATTTTAATGTTACATTTTATTGTTTATTTTATAGTTTTTATTAGAGTTTTATCTCTAGATGTTCAATATGGTTGTTTAAATTACTTGAATCTAGTAAACTATCTGGAAGTATGTTAGCTGTGTGGCTAAGCTCTGAAATTCTGGGTGATAGGCCTTCATGTAGGAGACATGTGCATGGAGTGGTATGGCATCACAATACAACTGGTAGAGCTCCAATTATACCCAATGCCCTATTAAGTCCATGTAATATAATCTAGTCTAGGCCTAGAAACCTCTTCATACACTTGTACAAAATATATCTTATTTCACCATAGAAAAATGCTCTCCAGTGGAGAGTTCCCCCCACCACCTCCCAAAACACAGAGGTAGGTGTATTGATTACACTAAAGTGATGTGAGATGTGAGTGTGCATAGTGACTTGGGATGAAATGGAATGGAATGCCCAATCAGGGCATATTCCTCAACCTTCTCTCTAAAAACAACTGGAAGTGACAAGGTCAGATTCATTTCACCCACTCTGAGGTATGGGAGTGTAAAAGGACAGGGCATCTATAACAGTGCACAAGTTCCGATAGGAGATTGCTCAGCCTACTCTCTTCTATCAGATGAATGATCAAAACCACTTGAAACAATGTTTATAGTTTCAAAATTGACATTGAATAGCAGCATTTCAGTGGGGGTTATGCAGAATGCAAATTAATGAGGTAATTATTTAAGTAAAGACCACACCTTATTAGGGAGCTAAAAAGATTATATAAAAGCCCAGAAGGCAAGGTGGTTTTGGAGGGATGAGAATGAGTTTCTTGCACACATGGCTTCTTTTCACACAGGTGAGAGCAGCTGATCCTCCCTGCAGCATACAAGGGCTGCCCAATCCTCCTCAACTCAGCAAAGATGGGGATGTAATGATTGGTGGGGTCTTTTCCTTCCACAGTGAATGGGACAAGCCAATACAAACATTCACATCAGGGCCTCAGGAAGGAAAATGCACGAGGTGAGGGAGCATTCAGGGAATTTTGATATAAACTAGGTTATATCAAAACATTTTACAAAATTATTTGCATCATAAATTTTACAAAACTCATTTTGAAGTGATATCTATTGACAATATTTGTATTTGTATTCTTTTACCTATAGTTTGAACCTCAGAGAATTTCAGAATGCACAAACAATGGTATTTGCCATTGAGGAAATAAACAATAGAACTGATATTCTTCCAGGGATCATTTTGGGTTATAAAATCTATGATACCTGTGGATCAGTTGAAATGACCACAAGAGCCTCATTGTCTTTAGTCAATGGCCAAGGAGAAAGTACAACTTCAGTGCCCTGCTCAAAACCTGAAACTGTTCAAGCAATCATAGGGCAAACATCATCTACCCCCACAATTGCCATATCTGCTACAGTGGGACCTTTGCACATACCTGTGGTAAACCTTATGTCTTTTGATATTGAATTATAAACATGCATTTCACTGAAATTAATTCATTTGGATTGAGTGTTATGTAAGCAATTTGGCTTGATTCTCATGAAATGAAAAGCAAACATACCAAGTGTTATTATCAATAATCAGTTATTACAATATATATTTAAACCAAAAATAAATATTACAGGTGAGTCACTTTGCAACATGTGCATGCCTGAGTGACAGAAAAAAACACCCATCTTTCTTCAGAACTGTTCCCAGTGATTATTTCCAGAGCAGAGCTTTGGCAAAGCTGGTCAAACATTTTGGATGGACCTGGGTAGGGGCCCTTTGCAGTGATAATGACTATGGGAATAATGGTATAAATGAGTTTATCAGTGCCGCCAAAGAAGAGGGAATCTGTATTGAGTATTCCAAGGCATTTTTTAAGACAGACCCGAGAGAAAAGATTTTGAAAATAGTTGAAATTATCAAGACTTCAACCTCCAAAGTGATTGTAGCTTTTGTCGCAGACTCTGACTTTGGGTTTCTTCTGAGGGAAATGGCCTTGCAAAACATGACTGGGTTTCAGTGGATTGGAAGTGAGTCCTGGATCTCTGATTTGAACACTGCCAATGCTGAATGGCACCATATTCTGAAAGGGGCTGTGGGTTTTGCTATCCCACAAGTTAAAATCAATGGCCTAGAGGAATTTCTAACCAAACTTAATCCAGCTTCTAATGTAGATCTTTACAAAGAGTTGTGGGAGACAATATTTCAGTGTACACTTCTGACACAAGAAAACGTTAAGAAGAAACAATTGTGCAAGAGCAATGAAAGTCTCACTCAAGTTCAAAGCCTTTATACAGATGTTTCAGACTTACGAATTGCAAATAATGTTTATAAGGCTGTGTATGCTGTGGCTTATGCCCTGCACAACAGTTACAGCTGTTCAGAGAGGGAGCGTGGACAAGAAGGTGCTAATGTATGTACAAACCTAGCAGATATCCAGGAACCATGGAAGGTAAGTGTATCAATATAGGCTCGTGAAAAATATGTATTTATATTCATAACTGAAGATTTTGCATTGTTTTATTTAGGTATCAAATGAGTTGAAGAAAATCCATTTCACCACTACAACAGAAGAGGATGTGTTCTTTGATGAGAATGGAGACCCAGCAGCTAGGTATGATGTGCTGAACTGGCAGCAAGGCAAAGATGGTAAAACAGTGTTTGTTAAAGTGGGCTTCTATGATGCCTCTCTGCAAACACACCTTCAGCTATCATTTAAAAACAACAGCATAGTCTGGGCCCACAATAAACCACAGGTAAATAGTAATATCTCTAACAACAGATTATGTTCATAGAGATGTTGTATTATATGTTCATACATACAGTGTATTATCAATAAATATATACAATAAATAATGTTTTTCAGAAAATTATCAGTAAATAAATGCAATATATTATGGTTTTTAGGTGCCAGTCTCTGAATGTAGCCACAGTTGTCACCTAGGCTTCAGGAAGGCTATGCAGAAAGGGAGGCCAATCTGCTGCTTTGACTGTATACCATGCGCAGAGGGGGAAATAAGTAATATAACAGGTATAATAAATAGTGGTTTATATCAGTGATGCAGGGAAGTCCAAGAAGGATTTAAGTTTTTTCTTAATAAAGAACCACACTAGAATTAATTGTAATTACCTAAATTGATATTCATTTTCTCTTTCTTTAGATTCTATAACGTGCATCACGTGCCCACCTGAACTGTGGTCTAATGAAAAGAAAGATACCTGTGTCTTAAAGTTGGTTGAATTCTTGTCATTTCAGGAAATAATGGGAATCATTCTTGTATCATTTTCTTTGTTAGGAGTATCTTTCACCATCTGCATTGCTGTAATTTTCTTTAAACACAGGGATACACCAATTGTTAGAGCAAATAATTCTGAACTGAGCTTTCTCTTGCTATTCTCATTGACTCTGTGTTTTCTCTGTTCACTTACTTTTATTGGATGGCCCTCTGATTGGTCCTGTATGCTGCGCCACACAGCGTTTGGGATCACCTTCGTCCTCTGCATCTCCTGTCTTTTGGGTAAGACATTAGTGGTGTTAATGGCCTTCAGGGCTACACTTCCAGGCAGTAATGTCATGAAATGGTTTGGGCCTCTACAGCAGAGACTCAGTGTACTTGCCTTCACTCTTGTACAGGTCATTATTTGTGTACTTTGGTTAACAATATCACCTCCTTTTCCATACAGTAATATGAATTACTACAAGGAAAAGATTATATTAGAATGCAATGTAGGCTCAGCTATAGGTTTCTGGGCTGTGTTGGGATATATAGGACTCCTGGCTCTTTTGTGTTTTATTCTGGCATTTTTGGCCCGGAAGCTGCCTGACAATTTCAATGAAGCCAAATTCATCACATTCAGCATACTCATATTCTGTGCAGTTTGGATCACTTTTATTCCTGCTTATTTCAGCTCTCCTGGAAAATTCACTGTAGCTGTAGAGATATTTGCCATTTTAGCATCAAGCTTTGGTTTACTATTCTGCATATTTGTTCCAAAGTGTTATATAATCATGCTAAAACCAGATAAGAATACTAAAAAGCAAATGATGGCTAAAGCACCTGCTAAATGATTTTAGCTGGCTAGATATTCAATGATAACATGATCTGTTTAAAATATGTAACCTATGTAAAGAACATGTACTAACTTAAATGAAAGCTTTCAAAATAGATTAGCATAAAGATGTATAATTTCATTAACTGCAGTAAATAATCTGGTATCTTTTGTCTGAGTTTGCAGTATCATTTACATATTAGTGGTTACTGCAAGACACATAATGACATCACCAATGTGTGTTCACATATCTATTGAGACAGTTTTTTTCCCACAAAAGTTAATTTTTCTTTAAATTGTTTGTCCCCGGCTTAAGCCATAATGAGGACCTGGTTGGACCATGCTTGCCTATAATCTGTGCAATAGAAGAGATCTAAAACCACACACTATGTGGATTTCCATACATCACACTTGGAAGTGCACTGTCAAAGGCCTATTATCAATAAAAGTAGCTTTTCACATGCAGGACTAGGGATTGATTTCATTGTGCTTTAACACTCTATGGAAACTGGTGAGATAAAATGTTATATCTCTGATAAACTCATTAGCCTGTCCCAAAATTACTGAAATATCTAAAAAATCAGACTTTTGTTTTTATCATTTTTTTTCAGCTTTAGCATGCAATAAAATATTACTTCATAGTTGTTTTCTATTTGTCTGTGTACACATAACTGTCTTCAGAACGATTACCAGCTCAAACTATGAGCACCAATTCAGCTGTTCAAGCACTATGGCTAGTTGTAAGTAGGAACCAAAAGTAACAAATATGATTAACAAATAAATAGGACTGTCACATTTATTACAGGAGTGCATAAGGGAGGGTGCAGGAAGGCCTTTAACATCACACATCACAACCAAAAATAATGGATGCTCTCAAGCACCCTACTACAAAAGTGATAATGGCCCTTGTTTCTCATAGAGAAGAGCTACTGGCAGTCAAGTCAAGTCAAATCAAGTCAAGTGGAGTTTATTGTCATTTCAACCATATACAAGTACATAGTGAAATGAAACAAAGTTTCTCCAGGACCAAGGTGCTACATAAGACAAACATAGAACAACACAGAACTACAAGGGACTACATAAATTATACATAAAGTGCACAAGAGCAAACATGTGCAGACAGCACAAGACAGTACAATGACTACTGGGACAAACAATGGGCATAGTAAGTCCCAGTGCATCGCCGAACAGTACACAGTTCTGTTTAAAAGTGAACCTAGTGACAATAGTGCAAAGAGTACAAGAGTACAATACAAGTAGCTGAA
>CM075008.1:2955531-2974976 GCA_037576675.1 Pangasius sanitwongsei | reverse complement strand
TGAGAACATGGGCTCCAGACTTCAGGCAGTCATTGACTTCAAAGGATTTTCATCCAAGTATTAAAATTATGGTTATACTTACAATTATGTCACTTTGTCCAAATACCTTTGAGTCCCTGAAAATGGAGTTACTTTGATGAAAATGGCTGTAATTTCTAAATGGTAAATGCCATATTTTTGTGGAACATCAGAATACTTCTGGACCTAACTGTGTATATATATAAATGATTCAAACATGGACCAAATATATCATCCCTTGGTCATTTTTAACATTTATTTACAGTACAGTTCATAGAAAGAAAAATAGAAAGAACTAAGTAACTCACATTATGGCAACATTATAGACAAGTTTAGAAAATCATTTATTTGTTTCAGTGCAGGAGCGTGGTGCGTCACCTCTTTAAGTATCTCAGATCCATATAGGGTGCTGGCTTGCTTGCAAAACCTCCTCTCCACCAGCAGATGTCAGCCATGTGCAATGAGCGTCAAAGAGCGATTTTAAATGCCCATTCAGCTATTTCACAGGTACAAAAAGAAACATAGACTTACATTATAGTATCAGAGTTATAACATAGGTCATCAATCTGTGTCAAGAGTAAAGACAAAAAATAATTTTTATTCATGTATGTGCATTTTTATTTATAAAAGGAGTTCAGATCCCTAGCATCAGCTTCATTTCAGTACCACTAGAGGGACTCCAATCACTGCTTCGAGTGTAATGGGTTCAATAAAGTTCTAAAAAAAAAAAAAAAAAAAAAAAAAAGCTAAAGGTTTGGTTTCAAATCACAGACAAGAATTTCATAGTCCTGGTGACCATGTTAGTTGTGTCAAGTATTTGGGCATTAAAAATGAACAGCATGTCAAAAAGTTATTGTTAGCACCAAATGATGCCAGTGCTTAAGCACCCTGCTAAGACATTTACTAATAAATAAATAAATAGAAATTAGGCTCACATCAGTGTTATCAATTCTTTGGCTAAACATGGCAGCACCAACGAAACAGAAAGCAAATACATGAGATTTAGATTACGCTGGCTGAAAGCAGGGCTGCTTCACAAATTTCCTGAGCAAATGCAATATCTGTGGAGGCTAGTCCAGGATCCTGGTAGTCAGTTCTGTTCTTCAGTGTAATGGTTGCAATCAAGCAGGCCCATTATTTATATCTTCCCCTCACTTCCCCTCAGTATTTAATAATACTATAAAGCTGTCTTCCATACTGGAGTTATTGCAAAATAATGAAATTACATTGAAAAATAATTAAATGCTGACTCATACCTTTGTTTCCTCTTTGAATACTGTTGTACACCATTCTACATTATCTTAAAAACTGGATGACATTATAAGTTTTCTGTAAAAATGCGGTTACCGATAAGGCAATGTAGTACCAAGAATCAAGCACTACAATGCACACTATAAAATAAACTATAATAGTGCCTTTTCTATTTAAATAGAACTTGCTTTTACAAGCCAAGGCATATATATATGTAAGGAATAAAAACTTGGGGCTTTGCTATAATAAGAAAGTAATCAATGATAAGGTGGTGTGACCTCAAGCAACGTTAGATTTACCACCCTAAAGTTTTCTATAGCAGCCCATCCTGAAGTGTATTATTCCCCTTATACCGCAGACAAAAATTACATTTTTATTTATTAAGGAACACGTTGCATACTTACTTTTCATTATACTTATATTTACTTTCGTGGAATGTCCATGAAACAACTA
This sequence comes from Pangasius sanitwongsei, assembly GCA_037576675.1. Classification (NCBI taxonomy): domain Eukaryota; kingdom Metazoa; phylum Chordata; class Actinopteri; order Siluriformes; family Pangasiidae; genus Pangasius; species Pangasius sanitwongsei. The sequence goes on along the minus strand of CM075008.1, from coordinate 2,973,254 downwards.
TTTCCTGTTTTGTTACAACATTCATGCACTCTAATGTTATAGCAGATGGTCCCTCAGCAATATCTTTTTTTGAAATCATCATCTCTGTTGAAGTTAACAAGACAAAAACTCAGCTTGCCATGTTACACAGAAAATGGAAAGTTCAAAGCCCTATGTCCTGAAGACATATTTCCCATATTGGAAAACCTAAAGTTACAGCTTTACCCCTGACTGGTAAAAAGTGCTGCCACTGGAGACTCCTTCCATAATTGTTAAATAAACGACTCCTCACAGAAAACTTCACCACATCAAAGATTACACAGTTTTTAATTCATTTATTCGGAGCATCCGATGTACAAATCCTTGTGCAAGTTGCTGCTATAGTTATGATAACATATTAGAATGAGTGCTTTTATATAAACCTGTAATATGCAGCTGCACTACAGAGCTGCTGCTATATAAAATTGATCAACACTGTCTGACCAATGAGAATTCAACAATGCTATGTTATAAGATATAATTAAACGATTCCTCATGTAAAGCTGAATTTCATACATTGCCACAAAGTGGTTACCATATAACATAAAACTCTGAATGCAGAGTTGGTGTGATTGCCTTCTGGTGAAATCAGGAAGTGTATAACTATTTTGTCTTTCTTGTTTCCAGTTTACCATTCCTAACTCACACATTCAGCAGGGTGAGCCTACACTTTTATGTGCCTACACTTGGACAAAATGGTTCAGAGCTAAGCCCCTTTTATTAGTTAAATTTGGTCTAGTTTCTCTTTATTATTGAAAGAGGCCACTCCATGAGATGATGACCTTGATAATATGTGAATCATAATGCGTAACTCAAAAGGAAGAGAAATCTAGAACAGAAAAAAGGTGTTTACAGCCCTCTGTAAAAACAAAGTAATTATCCATGACGTCACACTGATTGTTTAATTTGGTTTAATTGTCCCTATTTTCTCAGCTGGCTAAAATCAAAGAACATAAAAAAACATTTAAAAAATTTTTACACATTGGACAGACTGCAGCAGATTTTTCTTTTCTTTTTTTTTTGAAAGATTATTAAGGTAATTTAACCTAAGATTCAAATACATCCAACTGCTCCTGTCTGAAGAGATAACAGAAAAAAAATACTTTGCTCATTAGTTGTTTTGATGGGCCAGAAAATTACTCTACCTCCTCAAGGACTTTCCAAAATGACCCCAAATGTTTTTTTGCTCTGGGCAAATTTACCTCTACTAAACAGGAACACTTCTCACTACCTGCCTCTGCAGGAGATGCAAGGTCCTGCCTCTTCCTTTCACTCATTCTGTCTCTCTCCATAGCTCTGGTCAGGTGATGGCTATGGATGCCTGGCTGTGGGCACTAGGGTTCCTTATTTGGCCGAGCTGGGTGCATTCTGTGGGACTCTCCTGTACTCTGCAGACCAGGCCCATGTCCAGGAGCCTGTATAAGGAAGGTGATGTGATTATTGGGGGTCTCTTTCCAATTTATGTTGAAGCCCCTGAACCTGATCAGATGTTCATACAGAGAGTGCAGGGAAGCCATTGCCAGAGGTGAGAACTATGTGTCCTCAGGTTGAAATAAAAGTGTAAAAGTCATAGAAAATGATGGGCTGAGATTTGAAAGTGTTGAAAAACAATTTGCTGTAAGAGTATATATGGGTTTAATTGTGGAATCTGTTTGAGGATGTGGTTTCAATGTGCCAAAAACCTTTAATGAGATTCCCCCTAAGTTTTGTCATTTTATATTTACTGCATTTACCAAAGCTGCCCTTGCTATTTACAAATGCTCCAATAACTAATAATATTTTTCTGAAAGTTCTCTTTTTTCTTTATCTTTGTCTCAGTGTTGAATTACGATCTTACCACTGGCTGCAAACAATGATCTTCACAGTGGAAGAAATTAACCAGAATCCATCGCTGTTGCCCAACTTCACGCTGGGCTACCTTGCTGCAGATACCTGCTTAGCTGAGAGCAGTACACTAAGTGCTGCGCTGGCGATGGTGACAGGACAGGACGAGACAGTGTCTGGGGAACGGTGCACAACGGCTCCCAAGGTGCCTGTCATTATTGGAGATGCACGCTCCTCTGCCTCCATAGTTGTGGCTGATACCTTGAGTGTTTTTGACATCCCTATGGTAAATAACAGTGTCCACTATTTAGCTATAAAAAATTCTGCTTGATTGATATAGTGACATAACATTTTTTAATCAATTATCTCTCTTTCCTTACAGACCTTTCATTCTATAACAAAGCGAAGAAAGATTTTATTTATCCGCTCTAAGTTTATTTATCTGCCCTTGTCTCTCCAGGTTAGCTACTTTGCTTCTTGTGCATGTCTCAGTGATCGCACCAGGCACCCCACCTTTCTGCGCACAGTTCCTAGCGATGCCTTCCAGGCTAAAGCCATGGCCCGTCTGTTGCACCTGATGGGCTGGACCTGGGTTGGGGTTGTCTCTGGAGATGATGTTTATGGGAAAAGTGGTGTGCAGCTTCTGCTGAAGGAACTAAAGGGTTCAGATGTTTGTGTAGACTACCATGAGGTCATCCCCAAATCCCATGCACCCAGTAGGATTCAACGCATTGTGGAGAGAATCCAGAGTTCGAAGGCTCTGGTGGTAGTAACCTTCGCGATTGGGCCTGATACTGAGGTCTTGCTGAGAGAAGTGGTGAGGATGAATGCCACTGACAGGCAATGGATTGCCACTGAAGCATGGAGCACCTCTACCCACTACTCTACTTGGAGCGGCATCTCCTTAGCAGGGACCCTTGGTTTTGCCCTGAGGCGGGTTGATATCCAGGGTCTGGGCTCATATTTGACCCAGTTGAGCCCAGAGGAACACTTAATGGAGCCACTGGTGCAGAATGTTTGGGAGGATGTGTTTGGATGTAGATTTGGGGAGCAAATTCAATCAGAATCTCCAAGACCACAGTGCACAGGCTTGGAGAAAGTAGAACATGGAGAGGCCTATTTTGATGTCATGTATAATGTGTATAAGGCTGTGTATGCTATTGCAAATGCTATTCAGGACATGCTGGCATGTCAGCCTGGCAAAGGACCCTTTGGGAATGGAGAATGTCCTGATATTAATCCAATAAATCCTAAACAGGTGAAGAAAATACTTCAAAAGTAAAGTTGGAAATTTGGCTGTTTACTAATATTCTTGTCAATGAACTAAAAATATAATCAGTTAGTTGAATTTATGTGACCTTAATCATAGTATTAGGTTATACAGTGTAATTGTATGGATTTTTTTGTATGGGTTTGTTTTTAGCTTCTACACTATCTGAAGTCTGTCCAGTTCACAACGCCAGTGGGTGAAATGGTTGCTTTTGATGAGAACGGGGATCCATCTGCCGCATATGACATAATTAACTGGCATGTAGGGGCTGAAGGAAAAGTGGAGTTTGTCAAAGTAGGACAGTTTGATGCAGCAAGTGGACCACAGCAAGACTTTCAGCTGGATCTCAGGAAAGTGTTCTGGGGAGGGGGCTGGGGTTATGAGGTAAGAACGCACATTTTAGTTTAGGGTTCTGACAGTATCAGGTCATCACTAATACAGAATAACATTGCTATGCTGTAATTTTGAGCTTGAGGTATGGTAAATAATCAGCAAGTTAAGGAACAACAGACATATTTGAAGTGAACTAGCCTGCACATAACACAAAAACGGTATAACAAGATATTTTGTGTGTGTGTTTGTGTGTGTGTGTGTGTGTGTGTGTGTGTCTGCAGAACACACTTATTAACTCTGTAGGGAAAATAAATTGCATTCTAATGTTGAGTGCCTGACAAGTGTGTAGGGGATATATCATAATTAGAAACCAATGTTTATTCATCTTACACCTGAAAAGGGACTGACAGATCTTATAGGGTTCCTATTCTGTTCCATAACATTTGAGCTAAAAAACAATACAATTATGTCCTCTGAAATATTTCTGTGAAACCAATGGAAACTTTTATTTCTGCTATCCAGGTACCAGTGTCTGTTTGCAGTGACAGCTGTCCCCCAGGTACCAGGAAAGCTGTCCAGAAAGGAAGACCTCTCTGCTGCTATGACTGTATACCATGCACATCAGGGGAGATCAGCAATGTTACTGGTACTGTACAGGACACATTCTTGTTCAGTGTTAAAAGTGCTGTTTTGTTTCAGCACTGTGTACATAGCAAAGCAATATTAGCAAGCCAATGCTCAACTCATCATTTTAACACCCAACAGTTAATTTAGTCATCCTTAGAAAAAAATGTTAATCTGAAATGCTATTAAGATATAGAGTGATTGCACTACTGGGGTGGCATTTGTGTCCCACTGATATTACATGTACAAATATGTATGTAAAGTAAGGGTAATAGACATTAGACAAAAGACAGCAAACTATTCTTCATCACAGCCTATCATCTTAAACATATGAAAATCCTACAGCACTAACAAAATCTACAACATTTACTCTAGATAGCATTTCTGCCTGTCTCAACCAATTATAACTACATTTTCAAATATAATAAGAAAAATACTTAAAAATCATAATATTTTGCATTAATGTTTGAATCCGTATAACATCTCATGCTTGAAACATCTTTTGCCATGAGTAGCCATTACAAGTTATTGAATGGACGGCTCACGTGACGAAAATGTACATTTTAGTCTTTCAACATTCACTCAACCCTGTTAGCTGAGTACACTTACCCCTAAGTAAATGTTAAGTCATATGCTCAACAGGAAACTACATCATCTTTCCTGAAGAGCCAGGGAAGAAGTAAAGTAAGTGTTCTCATTTTCTAATCTTTATTTTTAATAATATTGTCATATTTAAACTAAATTATAAATTTGAAAAAATATATATTTTTGAGTAAATTATTAGGATGTACCACATTTTATACAGTATATCTGCTAATTCTATTCTAAAGAAAATCAATCTCGTTACTCAATTAAGAACAAAACACTATGGAAGTATTTTCCGGATTATTTTCAAAACTAATTGCAAATTGTATTTTTGGTGTTTTTTATTTTATTTATTTTATTTTATTATTGTTTCAATTTTATGTAGTTTATTTAATTTTTCTGCGTAATTGCGTTTTCTACTTGTGGACGCATAAACTGTGACATAATTCAAATGAAAATCACATACAACATGCAATGTCTGCCAAATTTCAAATAGAAAAGCAAAGTCCATTTGCAATTGCATTTTAAGTGCGCCTTGGCCGAGAAGGAAAATATTCTGAACAGTCGATTGTGCTGATGCTTGGATAAATACAGTTATGTCCTCTGAAATGTTTCTATGAAACCAATGGAAACTTATCTCTGCTATCCAGGTACTGGTGTCTGTTTGCAGTGAGAGCTGTCCCCCAGGCACCATGAAAGCTGGACAGAATGTGTAAATATAGTGTATTATATTTTTTATACTTTTGAAATTTGTCCAGAAAATACTTCCATAAAACACAGCCATTGTCAGCAAAGAAATCTTTAAAAATTAGATTGTTGGTTGAGATGGGTTAGCGAATTTATTTTTGTTTTATTTTTGAGTTTTCAAGTTTAATTTAAAGAGTTACAAGGGCTAAATGGCACCCTTGTTGTGGAATCACCCTAAAATTATAATTTATGTCTCTCATTTATTTTATTTTAATGCTCATTTATTTTAATGCTTCTAATCATGTTTCTCTCCAGACTCTCCAGAGTGCACCAAGTGTCCTGAGAGGTTCTGGTCCAACACTGAACGGACAGAGTGCATCCCAATGATAGTGGAGTTCCTGTCCTTTCAAGATAACATGGGCATTATCCTTTCAGTGCTTTCAGCTGCTGGAGCAGCTCTTACCATTACTGTCCTGGCTGCCTTTTTCCGTCATCGAGACACACCTCTGGTCCGTGCCAACAACTCTGAACTGAGCTTCTTGCTGCTGCTGTCACTTAAACTCTGCTTCCTTTGTGCACTGGCTTTTATTGGCCAGCCAGCACCTTGGTCCTGCATGCTACGCCATACACTGTTTGGGATTAGTTTTGTGGTGTGTCTGGCTTGTGTGCTCAGTAAGACAGTGGTGGTGCTGGTGGCCTTTAGAGCAACTCTGCCAGGCTCAAATGTAATGCGATACTTTGGTCCTGTTCAGCAGAGGGCAGGTATTTTCCTCTGTACACTGATACAGGTGGGGATCTGTGTGTTTTGGCTGGTTCTGGCACCTCCTCTGCCCACAGAAAGTGCAGGAGGTGAGCTTGGCGCAAGGGTGGTACTTCTATGTGCCGTAGGTTCAGTGGCAGGTTTCTCCCTGGTTCTGGGCTATATTGGCCTACTGGCTGCTATCTGCTTCCTGCTGGCCTTCTTTGCACGAAAGCTTCCGGATAATTTCAATGAAGCAAAGTTCATCACTTTCAGCATGTTGATCTTCTGTGCTGTGTGGATCACATTTATTCCAGCATACGTCAGCTCTCCTGGGAAATACACGGTAGCTGTGGAGGTCTTTGCCATCCTAGCCTCAAGTTATGGCCTTTTGGTGTGTATCTTTGCCCCAAAGTGTTACATCATCCTACTCAGACCAGAGAAGAACACAAAAAAGAATATGATGTCCAAATAGTTGAACAAAGGTAAAGACCTTTGGGACAGATTGCACAAAGAATAATAATAATGTTGATTTAGGACTGTTGAAGGCTTCAGAAAGTTAAATGTGGAACAAAACTATATGCATATTATTTATTTTTACTCAAAAAGGCTCACTAATGAGTTCTAAATACCTGATTACCCCTGCAATAATGAAAAAAAGAAAGAAAAAAAAAACAACTCGTTTTCTCAATCATAATTATTTAGATCTTTAAGTGAGAAGTGTACCGACACACTTGATTGATTAAAAAACATTTCAAGGAACCTCACCTTAGTATTCATTTATTTAATAATTGTTGATAAAAAATGTAATAAACTAAATAAACACTTAATTTTACATGTCCATTCTCATTCTCCATCTGATCAAGAGTAGAGCGCATTTCATTTATGATTACACTCAGTAATAACCCATCTGTGTGTGTGGAGCACTAATAGCCAATGACTGATCTGTGTCACACTATATGGCATTCTGTGCAAGTAGTTTATCACCTATTTTTATATCACTCTATATTTGCCAATTCATAAACACATCATGTATGGAATAATCATAAAAAATGACAATCTTCTTGTATTCATCTTATAATAATCTGAATAATCTGGCCTACAGGATACTACACCTTTGTTACACCCTTGTTTGGGGGGTGAGTCTGGGCCAGTTCACCCCTCTGCCCTCTAATATAATTCTACAAAGTGAGTGATGATGAGAAAAATATACTACATGGCCAAAATTTTGTGGACACCTGGCCATCACACCCATATGTGGGCCTTCCCTAAACTAAAAATTACAAAATTACACTTTCGCCTTCACTGGAACTAAGAGGCGTAAACATGGTCCAGCATGACAATGCCCCTGTGCGCAAAGCAAGGTCCATGAAGACATGATGTGTTAAGGTTGGAGTGAAGGACCTCGAGTGGCCTGCACAGAGCCCTGACCTCAACCCCACTGAACACCTTTGGGATGAACTGGAATTTCGACTGCACCCCAGGCCTCCTCACCCAATATCAGTGCCTGACCTCACTAATGCTCTTGTGGCTGAATGGACAAGTCCCCATACTTATATATTTATATACATGAACAACTGTGGTCTTCAGAATATTAAAGGTATTACGTGTGTTTTCCAGAAGCAAGTTTTGGCATGCAAATTAACACAATTCACAATAGCATCTGAGGTCAGCATCCTAGACCATTATTGAGTACTAACACTAACCAGGATTCCTATTAGAGTTAGTGTTTGAATTTTAAAAACTTCTCATGTCACGTTCAAACTTATTGAAATGCGTGTTTTGTATAGCAGTCTTCTGGATTTTCTAGATTAGTAAATACTTTTGACTGTATGGTCAGATTTTTAATCTGAGACTCAGCCCATGACAATAATCACGAGGGTGGTGTACAGTTTTAAAGAGAAATGGAGCTTTGAAATGTCAATATGTTTAACTTTGCTGTGCATAAAATTGCAAAACATTTTACAGTTCTACTTGGAAACCAGACAGACAAGGATGTTTTGATTCAGACATGCCATCAAGTGGATCTCATTTTTATATTTTCTGGATGTACTTATGATACACAGTGAGTGTCTGAATAATGCCACCTGCACTGCCACTGGGTTTGCATGCACACACAAAATCATGCATCATATAAACCGGACCCCTCTGCATTGCCTCGGGCCATATATCACATCACTGGCGTGGATTATTTTCCTGGAACACCACAACACTTCCCACATTCCCCAATTAGTGCAAGGAATTTTTCTTTGGCTTCTAGTCACTTATGACACATACATAATTTACTAACCAAATAAAATATTCAGATGTTTTAAAAGTCCTATTTTATAAATCTGTAATGCAGGGTGGATAATGTCTACACAGTAAACATACAGCGGGGTTCAAAAGGCTGAGTCGTTTTTATTTGTTTTGTTTTTTTTTCATTTAAAATTGGCAATAAATAGAAGGTTTTAGAATTGTGAAATATTTAGAAATTAAATGTTCAATATCTTGAATATTTAATACTCAAGAATCTGTACTATTTCTAGGTAAGGTAACCCTATTTAAATGTAAGCAGATTTGTGATATTGATCATGTTAAGTGCTTTGTACAAAAGGTCAGATTTTTCTCATGCCTAATCTCTTTTATTGAACCATGTATTCAGATGACACTCCAATGTATTTGATCTAAAATTATGGATTATAAGCTTTTGCACAAACTTGTGGAGTCAGTGCCAGCTCAAGTGCACAGCGCCATTAAAGCAGAAAGGGGACATACCAAATACTAAGAAACTCTGAAATTAAGTGATAATGACAAAAATAGTAATAAGTTATTTTCTGGATTTTAATGATGGACGTAAGCAATATTTTTTAATGAGAGATGTAAGCAATACTTGTTTTAGTGTTTTAATTGAAGTGTTAAGTAGAGGGACTTTTGTTGACCTGTGACATTGCTGATTTTGCTATTGGTGCAGGGCAGGCTGTCAAAACAGCAAACTGGCAGGCCCTTCCTTATAGCTTCGCGTGTGGCTTAGGGGCATTCAGCAGTGCACACAGACACAGGCACCTGAAAATTATCAGAGAAAATGACATTAATACTCAACTCAAAATTGCATGCACTTTAGGCGCTCATGACACAGTTTAACCTTTTATGCACATTTCTGCCCTTTTAAAAGTCAATAAAAATGCCCCCTTCTCAAATAGATTGTGTGTTGTACATATTTTTTTTCAGCACAGACAGGTTGATGATGCATGCAAACTTGTTGCACAATGATTAAATTTATGATTTGTATAGCCACTGAATAACAAAAGGCATGACAAAAGTTTGAAAGTTGTAGGCCTTGAAAATAAAACTGATGTTTTATTTAAAAAAATTAGGAAACCTTGCAGAATGCTGGTTTATAATCCAAACAAGCCACAGACATTTGTCAAGATACAATTTAAAGGAAGTGTCTACACCAAATAATTCTAAAATTATTAAGTAATATATAAGACATGATCTTTCATCACAGACTTGTGACACAAGTCTATCACAGGGAATTACACTCTCTCTCTCTCTCTCTCTCTCTCTCTCACATACACACACTTAATCTAAATTATACTAAAGTATACACCAAAAATACCAATGTGTTCTTACAATTATATGAGGTCATTAGAGCAGAATTAACAACTCTTGGGTCTTGGCTAAAACATTACCACCATCTCCAATATGCATGATCAAAAGGACTTTTTAATCCCACGTGAGTTCCATAAGGCTATATGTTAATCTTATTTACCTTTTTTGAGTTTCCTGGTCATCTGATGGCAGGTTCGTTAATGATGAGGTTAGGCCCCTCCAGTCGGCCAATGTGGATGTATTGCAAGTAAGTTTTCAGCCACAGGAAAGACTTCAGGACAGATGAGTTTGCAGTTTCTCTAATATGACAAGCTGAGATTTATGTTTTATTAACTTCATGAGAGAGAAAAAAAAGAGAGGCTGGTGAGAGAGCAACATTTTATATCTCCTATTATATAAGTGATAACAGTAACTAACATGTTTCATGGGTATTCCACAACATTACAAGAAACTATTAAAAAAAAAAAAAAAAAACACTCTTTGGCAAATTGTTGTGGTGTAAGAGGAATATACATCTACATTGGCATCATACAGTCAAGTTATGCTTTATTCCTTAAACACTCAACTGAAAGTTGAGTCAAATTAGAAGTTCAAGTATCATTGAGTACACTCCTCATTATTTTAAATTAAGCTTCGTAAATAAAATTCTGATATCAGTTTGGAATGAAATAGTTGATATGCCATGTGGAGCTCTTGCAGGTGTTTCTCAAATCCAGGAATGGGTGCACTCCTAATAACCACTCTTAGTGTGCCTTGAGTAATGGTGTAGAGCTCAGGTTGCTCAAAAGATGGCTATGGTACTCCAAACCCCACTGGCCAGAAAGCGTCGGTCTGTTTCTGCAAACCAGCTCAGTGAGGAACACTTCCACATCCATATACCAAGCATATACCACTCAATCACTCAAATACCACACAATATCACAGGAGCAGATGAATTCTGCACCACTGTCACGGCACAATCCTCATCTTTTACCAGTGTCTTACAGAAGTGCTGACAAAAGCTAGGCAGATGCAGTACCTTTTGTCTCTTCCTGAAACAACTGCAATGCCTGGAACCCATAGTTATTTTCTGCCACAGCATCAACCCCGGTCCAGCCAAATGTTGGTCATAATGATCAAACCTATCAAAACAGTATATCTATCTCACTGATAAAGTAAAATTTTTCAGATACACAGTAATATCTGATATACTGTATAATTAGTCTTAACACTGCATATCCATACATGTTCTGTGCTCTACACATGATATGCAGCCAGCATTTAAAAGAAATGTTTTGATAATCAGAGAATTCACTTTTGATTATAAAAGATTCAAATACATTTGAGGGATTCATTCACTAAGCTGTTTTCTATTTTTACTATTCTTTTTTTCTTTTTTCTTTTTTTCTTACCTTTTTTCGGATTCAGCGTCCTAAGGCAGAGGTTCTCAAACCTTTTGTACCCCTTTGACTGTTAAAAAAAATCCACAAACCCCCTCAGGATATAAACTATATGGCCAAAAGTTTGTGGACACCTGACTTGACCCTCACCTGACACCCATATGTGGTTCTTCATCAAACTGTTTCCATAAAGATGGAAGCACATAATTGTATAGGGTGTCCTTGTCTGCGTATTACAGCATAAGCATTATAATTTCCCTTCACTTGAACTAATAGGTGCAAACCTGTTCCAGCATGACAAAGCCCCTTTGCACAAAACAAGGTCCAAGACATGGTTTGCCAAGGTTAGAGTGGAAGAATTCGAGTGTCCTGCACAGAGTCCTGACCTCAGGCCCACTGAGCACCTTTGGGATGAATTGGAATGTCAGGTGCACCCCAAGCCTCTTCCCCCAACATCAGTGCCTGACCTCCCTAATGCTCTTGCTTTTGAATGGGCAAACCTCCACAACCACATTCCAAAATCTAGTGGAAAGCCTTCTCAGAAGAGTGGAGGTTACTATAAAGAGCAAAGGGGCCACTAAATCTGCAATGGGATGTTCAACATGTACATATGGATGTGATGTTCAGGTGTCTACAAACTTATAATAAAATGTATTTATTTTATGAATTTAATCCAATTACTCAAATATTAAGGTTACTAAATAAATGTAATCAATGTTATTATGGCTATGTACTAGAGCCATCCACTGAGCACATTATTATTATTATATTATTATGAGCACACTATTACATTATTGTGCTCATACATTATTATACTGCTTATATACTGTGTGTGTGTGTGTGTGTGTGAGAGAGAGAGAGAGAGAGAGAGAGAGAAAGACAGACAGAGAGAGAGAGAGAGAGAGAGAGAGATTGAGTCCAGTTGTATAAGATTAGAAATATAGAGAGCTTGAACATATCAGTGAGTGTGGGAGTTGAAAGCCATGACCCGTCACATGAGGCAGTATCTTGGTCTTGTTTGGGGAATGTACTATTCTTATCTGTATGTGTATATATATATATATATATATATATATATATATATATACATTTTTTAAACAAAATCTAAGACAGGTCTTTTTATTAAGTATTATCATTTACTGTTCTTCATAATCTATCCATCTTCTGCACTGCTTATCCTACACAGGGTTGCGGGGAGCCTGGAGCCTATCCCAGGGGACTCGGGGCACAAGGCAGTGGATACCCTGGATGGGGTACCAACCCATTGCAGGGCACAATCGCGCATACTCTGGACAATTTAGAGATGCCAGTCAGCCTACAACACATGTCTTTAAACTGGGGGAGGAAAGTGGAGTACCCAGAGGAAATCCCCGAAGCAAGGGGAGAACATGCAAACTCCACGCACGCAGGGCAGAGGCAGGAATCAAACCCCCATCTCTGGAGGTGCGAGGCAAATGTGCTAACCACTAATCCACCTTGCCCCCCCATTCTCCATAATATTTTCATAATACCATACTCATAAGCAAATTTAGCAGTCCTCAGACATGCATGTACACACACACACAGAGAAAGAGAGTTATTTAAGTTACCTCTTGTTTTTTGTTCATGTGTGCAACTTTCATGCAAAAGCCCCTGGCTGTAATGTCTTTATTGCATAACTTGCAATTATAAACAATAGATACAATTCACAAAGTCACAAGGTGGAAGAAAACAAACATTTTTTAAATATTTTGCCATGATTTTGCCATTTCAACTGATACACTCTGGGGTTATCTAAAAGTACCATTCATAATATTTCGTCACTTAATATTGGAAAAAGGAAGTAGAGAGGAAACTATAAACTTTTTAAATTATTGATGAGAAAGCAATGACTGTTTCACTGCAGATGCTAAATCTGTTCATTACTGTATTTTACCCATGATAAATTTCTTGGTATTCTTTTCTGGTCTGAGTAAAATAATGTAACATTTTGGGCCAAATATACAGATCAGGACACCAAAACTGGAAGCCAGGATGGCAAATATCTCTACAGCAACACTGTACTTTCCCGGCGAGCTGACATATGCTGGAACAAATGTGATCCACACAGCACAGAAGATCAACATGCTGAAAGTGATAAATTTGGCCTCATTAAAATTGTCTGGAAGCTTCCGGGCAAAGAAGGCCAGAAAAAAGCAAATAGCAGCTAAGAGTCCAATGTAGCCCAAAACCAGGGAAAAGCCTGTCACTGACCCCACCATGCACTCTAAGATGATCTTTGATCCTTGAATGCTTAAGTTGCGGTGAGGAAAGGGGGGGTTGAGGGACAACCATACACCACAGATAATCAACTGCACAGAAGTAAAGAACAAAACACTTTCTCTTTGCTGGCCTGGTCCAAACCATTTCATAAGGGCTGCAGATCCAGGTCTAGCTGAACGAAATGCAACCAGAACCACAATGGTTTTGACCAGGATGCATGAGATACAGAGAACAAAACTGATCCCGAAAGCTGCTTGCTGTAGCCTGCATGACCATAATGAGGGCTGACCCACAAACACCAGTGAACACAGGAAGCAGAGTTTCAGTGACAGTAAGAGCAGGAAGCTCAGCTCTGAATTGTTGGCCTTGACAATAGGAGTCTGCTTGTAGTACACAAAAACCCCACCTACAGCTGCTGTCGTCATGGCACCGCACACAGCGACAGTTGTCAAGGCGATGCCCATGGTCTCATTGAAGGAGAGGTACTCAACCTCACGTGGTACACATGCAGTTCTGAGACTGTTGGACCAGAATTCTGGGGGGCAACGATAACATTCTGATGACCCTGTCAAAGAAATAAAAAAAAAAAAAACATTCAGTTTGGTCCCTAGTTTGACTCTTACTCATGACCCTGGTCTTCACAGTACTAGGGGTGCTATGTATGATTTCCAGGAGTTAGGCTGGCCATGCCAGTTAACAAAAATAGAGACAAATAGTAAGCATTTTAGATTAGCAAAATCACACTGTAGACTGAATCATTGAATTTAAGTTATGTGTGCCATTAATTAAGTACAGAATAAAAAATGATGGGTTTGTGTGATGCATCCAGATGTAACAGAGTTTTTTCCTTTGTTTTAATAATGACAGAGGTATTTGACTTTTTGTGCCCTTCTATGCAGATGATGTAAGCAGTACTTAATTGAAGTGTTCATTGTAGGGACTTTTCATGACCTGTGACATTGCTGAATTCGCCTTCAGTGCAGGGCAGGCAGTCGAAGCAACACACCGGCAGGCCCTTCTTTATAGCTTTGCGCGTACCTTGGGGGCATTCAGCAGTACACACAGAGACAGACACCTGAAATTATCAGAGACCCAAAAAAATGCATTTAGGCACAATGCAAAGTTGTGTGAATTTTAATTTTATAATGCTAGAATTTAACTGTCAGAGGCCTCTGCATATTTTTCCTGTTTAACTGTAAATTTTTTAATTTTTTCAATTTTTTCAGCATAGATATGCAAATGGCACACACATACAGCCAGGTCCATAAATATGTGGCCATTGACAAAGTTTGTCTTATTTTTGCTGTCTGATACACAGTGGGGTTGAAATTAAATAGCAGAGGTCTGGGGTCTAGAAAATGGCTATAGTTGATTTCAAGTGTGGTATTTGTATTTGAAATCTGTTGTTGTTAACTTTCAGTATGAAGTCACTGCCAGTGAAACAAGCCATCATTAGTTGAAAAATCCAAACAAAATAATAGCTTTAGGTGTGCCCAAAATCAATTATTTGGTACATTCTTAAAAAGAAAGTATGTATTGATGAGTTCAGGAACACCAAAAGGCACGGAAGACCACATAAAACAATTGTGGTGGATGACAGAAGAATTGTATCCCTGGTGAAGAAAAACCCCTTCACAACAGTTGGCCAGATCAAGAACACCCTCCAGGAGGTAGGTGTATCTGTGTCAAAGTCAACAATCAAGAGAAGACTAGAGTAAATACTGAGAGTTTACCACAAGATGTAAACCACTGGTAAGCCTCAAGAACAGAAAGACCAAATTAGAGTTTGCCAAAAGCATCTAACAAGCCTGTCTGTACAATAATGGGAAGAGAATAGTATAGAAAAGGAAAGAAACTGCTCCATGGCATACCGCTTAATTTTATGATGTGGGAATGCTTGGCTGCCAGTGGAACTGGTCATCTTGTATTTATTGATGACGTGCCTGCTGACAAAAGCAGCATGATGAATTCTGAACTGTATAGGGCTATATTATCTGCTCAGATTCAGCCAAATGCTTCAAAACTCGGATGGCGCTTTATATTGCAGATGGACAATGACCCAAAGCATACTTCGAAAGCAATCTAAGACTTTTAAAGGCAAAGAAGTGGACTGGTAAGCCATTACAAGTCAGTAACCTGACCTGAATCCAACTGAGCATGCATTTCACTTGCTGAAAGTAAAACTGAAAGCAAAAAGACACTAAAGGCCTAGCAGAGCATTGCCCAGCGTCTGGTGATGTTATGGATTCCAGACTTCAGGCAGTCATTGACTGCAAATGATTTGTGACAAAATTTTGAAAAATGACAATTTAATTCATGATTATGTTAGTTTGTCAAATTACCTTTAAAAAGGTTTCTTAAAAAGGGGGGCCCAAATATAAAAAGTGCTGTAATTCCTACATTGTTCACCCGATGTGGATGTAAATACCCTCAAATTAAAACTGAAAGGCTTATTTAGATCACATTACTTATTTCAAATCCAATATACTGTGGTAGACAAATAATCTTTCCAAATATTTATGGCCTGACTGTATTTGTTGCTGAATGACTTTTTGATCAGTTTAAGGATTAAATAACAAAATGTATAATTGGACAAATGACTTTGAAAGCTGTGGGCATTGAAAATCAAACAGCAAATACATTTAAAAAAAAATCCTGCATAGAATGCTGGTTTATAATCCAAATAGTCAAAAAAATAAACAAAAATACATCTATTTTTATCAAGAAACTCCAGATGGAACTTAATGGAAGTGTCTATGCCAAGCAATTCCTAAAATATTAAATAATATTTATAAGACATGGTCTTTCTTGGTGCCAATGTCATCAGAGGCACACCCGGGATAAGACCACCAAAGAGAATCTCACTCATACTCGTGCACACACACACACACACACATCCAACTACCAGCATGGTTTTGGAA
Organism: Pangasius sanitwongsei; assembly: GCA_037576675.1. Classification (NCBI taxonomy): domain Eukaryota; kingdom Metazoa; phylum Chordata; class Actinopteri; order Siluriformes; family Pangasiidae; genus Pangasius; species Pangasius sanitwongsei. The sequence goes on along the minus strand of CM075008.1, from coordinate 2,957,039 downwards.
GGTTTCTCTAATAACCTGGAGAAAACCCCCACAAATGAGAGGATAAAATAAGAAACTCCAGGGAGACAGTAATCTGGACCCTAGAGCAGTGAGGGATGAACACTACCACTCCTCCACTGTGGCAGCCCAAACTGAAATCTAAATCTGAATCTCACCGAAGTTTATACCAAAAATTGTTCCAAATACTTGAGGTTATGGGAGCAAAATTACCAATTAGGTCTTTGCTCTTGGCTAAAATTATATGGCAATATTGGCTATATTTTTATGTTGATCTTAGTTACCTGGTCTGAGTTTCCTGGCCAGCTGATGGCAGATTCATTAATGATGAGGTTAGAATCCTCCAGTCTGCCAATGAGGACATATTGCAAGGTTCCTCCAGGACCTCTCTGCCAATTCACTAAGTCATAGACAGCTGGAATCTCCCCATCTTGAAAATAAAACTTCTCTCCCAGCTGAGTTGTGAAGTTCACCAGCTTAAGGTGCTCTAAGAGCTAGGAGGACAGGACGAAGGTGAGCTAGAAGGATTATCACATTTTTGGATAGCCTAGGATCTAACCAGTTTTTAAATTTTACACACTTTGATTTAATTTGGTTTTAGGACTTTCTTGTTTATGTATTAAATTGTAGATATTTTTAAGCATGTTTTATTTAATTATTAAATAATATTTATATGTATATATCATGAATAATAATATTAATTAACCATTTTATTTGACTTGAAATTTGCACACATGAATTTAATCCATTTATACCACAAGTGCTGTCTTCGAATCAGATTAGTCAGAAGGTGTGACTAAACATTCTGTAATTAGATGTTTATATAACATTTATGGAAGAGGTTTCAGGTGTCAGCACTTTGTAACAGTCAGTAAGTATGATTTCCTGGTTTCTCCTGGTTTGTAACCTGACAAGCTGCATTTTTGTCGTATTAACTTTAAGACGGAAAAAAGACAGGCTGGTGAGGGAGCGACTGTGGATGGCTGCTATAATGTAAAAGATACTATTCAGTTCTATTCTATAAGAGGAACTAACTCGTATCCTGGCTGTTGCACAACATTTAATGTAATTATAAATGGTTACAAAACATGATGTGTCTTTCAATACTAGATTAAAAATTGAAATCTATGGCAAATTTATGTGGTATGAGAGGGAAAAAACATTTTGGGGAGTACTATTCCAGGAAAATAATCCACTTTAGCATCACATGACGCAGCTATGGATTATATGCCTATAACATTTCAAACTAGAAGTTCAAGTATATAAATTCAGAATGATGCAGTTGAAATATTAAAATGTTATTTATATATATATATATATATGTGTGTGTGTGTGTGTGTGTGTGTGTGTAAATTCAGAATGATACAGATGATATAAAATGTTAATCAATAAAATCAATAACACTGCATTACCTGTTGTGTAGTGATGATGTCTGGAGATGAGCAGCCGGGGGTCACTCTGGGGTCAGAACTGTTAGGTGCAGTGCAGGCCAGCAGAGAGTGGAGTGCATA
>CM075008.1:2938038-2955431 GCA_037576675.1 Pangasius sanitwongsei | reverse complement strand
TGCATGCCTAAGTGCTTGATTTTATACACCTGTGGCCAGGCCAAGTGATTAGGACACCTGATTCTGATTATTTGGATCGGTGACCGAATACTTTTGGTAATATAGTGTATCAGTACCTTTTATCTCCTCCCGAAATGCCTGCACTGCCTGGAGCCCATAGTCATTTTCTGCCACCACAGCACCAACCCAGGTCCAACCGAAATATTTGGCCATCTGGGCCATTGTGCGAGCCTGATACATGTCACTGGGGATGGTACGAAAGAAATTGGGGTACTCTCTTCTGTTACTGAGACATACACATGTAGCCAGGTAGCTGATCTGAGGGACAAACAAAATATTTCCAACATACTTAAACATGATGATAAAAAATATCAACAAAATCAGAATATCTAGTTCAACAGCAAAATACAATTGTTCAAATACACCATATTCTCTCAAATACAGTATGTTCTGTCTTAACACTGCATATCTGTAGGGTGAATATTGGTAAAGAGGGACAAATGGGCAAGTGAGACCTCTGTATCTTAATGTGTATATACTTCACTGATCTAAATTCCTTACTGAGTTCATCCTAGGGAAGTAAAGGGTTAAACTGATCAAGTGCTACATCTGTGATGTCACACACAGGGAGTGGCATACTTTATTTCAAAACTAGGGTTGTAAGAATCAATGGTTAGTGAAATGACATAGCTATATAAAGCAAATCATGTTAGCATTATAAAAAAGTAAAAATCAATTAAGGGTTTATAAATGTTACATAAATGGAAGTACAGCAGAAAATCTATAAATTAATATATATTTTTTTTCTGTTCCACTTTAGTTATACTTTACTAGTAAAGTGGGATTGGGTATTATTTGTAAACTGGGACAGGCAATCAAGTCATTTAAAAAGGCTTTATATGCGAATTAAATGTCAAATTTAAAATAATCATTAATTAGTACAAACTAATAATGGATATATTCTTCTTATCATCAGAATGCATAATAGTTGAAATGTATTTCAGAATCAAATGGTAGTACAAGTAAGAACCAAATGGCAAAACAAAGAAAGACAGGGAGGAACATGAGAAAAAAAAACAGAGAAGAAAGGGGCAGCAAGCGAGAGAACTTTAAATCAGTGAATTGAAGGCAGGATGCATGGAGCTATAGAAGAGTATAGGCAGCAGGAGGAGAAAGAAATGACGCCATACCTTAGGATGATAGCAAAAGCATGGACTGTCTGAAAAGTCCATGCTCTTGCTATCATCTGAAAAAGTAAGCAGAGATAGGCAGAGATTTGAAGAAATGCCATTGTACCTCTGTTTGCTATTTCTTGATTTTTTGCTTGTTAATAGTTTAAGGGACTTTGTAATTTTTTTATAAAGGTATCCTGTTAGATTATACAACACTGGGATGATGGTAAAAAGTGACACAAAAAATATTTTTAAAAGTGTTCCACTTTAGCAATATTCACCCTACATGTTCTGTGCTCTACATATGATATGCAGCCTTTATTTCCAAAAAAAAAAAGTTTAATTTTAATCAGAGAATTTTCAAGTTTTAATTGTAGCAGATTACTCATCTGGGTTTTTTTGTTTTCACGCTTTTTTCCCTGCTCCCAAAATGTTGAGCCACATAATTATCATTCTACTGTCCCTGGTTTAATTGAATTAAAAAATAATGTTAACTCTTCTGGAGATTATCAGTGACTCCAGGATCCTTTGTGCTAGTTAATCAGCTCTCTAATCATCTGCACTTTTTACATTACCCTTGACTCAGATTCAACATCCTAATGCAGGGGTTCTCAAACCTTTTTCAGCCCTTTAACTGTTAAACAAATTCCATGGACAGATTTAATGTATGAACAAAATCCAATTTCTCAGCTATTAAGTTAATGCATTAAATGTGGACAATATATTATATTATTATGGCTAATTACTAGGGCTATATCAATTTTTAAATTGCTGAACTTTACACCACCTGAACACACCGGCATTATTTAAAGGCTGATGTCAGGTGAGGAGGCCTGTCACACAGTCAGCGTTCCAGAGGTGTTCATTGGGGTTGAGGTCAGGGCTCTGTGTAGGCCAATAAAGTTCTTATACACCAACCTTGAGCAACCATGTCTTTATGGATCTTGCTTAGTTCCAGTGAAGAGAAATTGTAATGCTACAGCATACAAAGAAATCCTAGACAGTTATTTTCTTTCAACATTGTGGCAACAGTTTAGGGAAGACCCACATATGTGTGTGATGGTCAGGTGTCCACAAACCTTTGGCCATATTGTGTATCTTTCTATGCAGTGGTTCATTGTCTATTTATTCACCTCGCATATATACACTCACCATTGGTACACGCATTGGGCTCAGAACTCGGGACAGAATAATACACTGTGTGGAAGCAGAGTCTCCAATGATAAGCTTGGCAGGTCGGGTGGTCTCACAGGTGCCGTTCCCTCCACTGATCAAAGACATGACTGCTCTCAGGCTATGAGGATAACGCGAGCAGGTATCCATGATACGGTATCCCAGTTGAATCCCCGGCAGCAAAGAAGGATTTCTGTTAATCTCCTCCACAGCAAAGACAACAGCCTGAGCCCACTGCACAGGACTCTCCTGAAGGCTGAGCAGACATGCAAAGAGAGATTCTAGTTGAATACACGTGACAGATAAAGCTATATATTAGTGCACATAATTAAAACCTTGAGAATAAAATATATTAGGTTTTAGTCATAGAGACGTGAAATACAGAAAGATTTACAGTTAAAATCACAAAGACAGAAGCGATGCTAGCTGGAAAGAGTATTACTATTTAAGTTGATCCTTACTGAAACACATAAAAACATATTAATAATTAATTAACTGCGAACCTATACGAACCTATACGGGGCATTGCTCATCAGTTATATGTTATATACACTGAATTAAAATATTTTAAAAAATGATTTTTAAAAATGTTCAACCAAATATAACAGAGCGCAAAAACCTCCGAGAGGGCACAAACGGACACGATGGGAAAGATACTAACCGTGTAAAACAGCAGACAAAGCAAGCACAGGCTGTGTTCTGCTATATTTGCACAATACATCATCAAATACTCGTGTTTTATAAAGTAAAGATTGTCAACACAAAATAAACTTAATCGTGGACAGAGTAATTAATAAAAACAAAAATATCGTTCTGCATATCTGCACCAGTCGGTCTGTATCGGTAAACTGCGCGCGTGAAGGAGACAGACATTTCCCTTCGTTCCCTAGGAATGGGCACTTCATTACAGAGATAATAAAAAATGAAATAATAATAATAAAAAAACGCATGTTTGTGTACATCTCGGACGCGACGTGCGCAACAGACAGTGTCCTGTAAAGTCAACCACATGGCAAATGCGCAATAAGATTTAAATCTTTACATGCTAGATGGGTATGTGGTATTGTGCCAGAAAATTTTACATTTTGTTTTTGCTCAAGGATACATCTGCTGTACCTTTAAAATGTACCTTTCAACTGGAAATGTGGATTTAGTGTACCTTTAAAAAAGATTTAAATTGCATAATTGCATCATAATTACATTTTAAATTTTAAAGGTACACTATACGCACTTGTCTAGGTAAAAGATACAAAATCAAGATACAAAGACTGTACTCTTGAGGGTACCACCCCAGCAACAAGGAATCGTACAATTTAGGACCCTTTTTCTGAGTGTATGAATTTGTTTTATTGTTTAATCCTCGGTCCTACTAGAGCAGAGGTTTTCAAACATTTTGTAGCCAGGAACACATTTAAGTGTCAAATAAAAATATCAGAGCCATAGATTTTTCTAATCCTGCAGTTTCACTAACAGAACACATTAGGCCCAAGATTTACATGTTTTACAAGCATACTTGCTTTTGAGTTGTTGAGGTTAATATTTAATTCAAGTGTTCCAGTCAACCAGGCTAATAACTATAAGAAGTCAATAATAAATATAATAACTTTAATAACACATTTAACACATGATTGGCTAATGAGGCACATGGGATGGAGTAGGGAATGCATCACTGTCTGTTGCTGTGGCCTCCTAAGGCCAAAACCAAATTTCACTTTGCATCCCATTTAAAATAAACTTGCATATCTGTTATTTCTTTCTCTGTTAACAAAAACAGGTACACAATTTCTTAAACAATGAAAATTTCTACAGCAATTAGAATTTAGAGTTCTGACATTTTGACAGTGTGGCTGACACAAGGCCAGCATATAACACTGGCTTGTCCAATGCAAGCTTGCTTCTAAAATAAAAGTAGTTAATAGTGATTGTGCACTGATAAATGATCAGTGTCCAGGTCCTCCTGTGAAGAGAAATCATTAACAGACAAAAGTGGAATTGGTCAAAAATTTCCTGTATCACCATTATTAGTTATGTTAAACATCTGAAGACTTTGGGGAGAGCCAGCAACTCACTCATAACAGGGCTGCAGGTAAGGTTCTTCGGTGAAGCTCAGATCAAGGGCTGGTGGCAGCATGTAGAAATTGATAAGTGCTCCAATGACCACATCTCCATCCTGAGAGAGACCCACAGTGTCGAGATGCTGTGCGCGGTCCAGGTACACACACCTCTCCTCCTGAGATGTCCGCACAACAACCTCACACACTATCCATAGTATTAATCCCAGCAGGGACAAGCAGGGAGAAAGGTCTGCAGCAGACATGGGATCTGGTGAAGTGCAGCCTTCCTCTGGCTACACACAGTTTTGTTAGCTATTTCTAATACCCACGACGTCTTAAGAGATAGCAAAAAAAATTAAAAAAAATAAAAATAAGACCTCCTTCTCCTGGGTCCAAGAATTAGAGCTAATTGCTTAACAGTTATTAGGAATTAGGCACACAGCTGAGTGAGCGGTAGTGCGTAACTACAGTAAAGCCTTTTTCAGATATTCTATTATTTATGGTCAACAGTGCACAAATGGCACACCAAACTATTGTAAGACTAAATGTTTTGAATGTGACATCAAAAGGAGAACCACCTATCTACACCTATTTAATTAAGTCAGAAAACGCCTGAGTCTGAGTTAGTAGAACATTTTCTCCAAGTGTACTTCAAGTATCTTCTTTTCTGTTAAGGACCATTGGTACAGTATGAAACGTCTTATCAGCCACTGAATTTCTGTAGTGTCTTGATGCATATTTCACCTAGTATTTGTAATGGTTAGGTTTTATAATAATTATAAATATTAATATTGATTAATTATTAATAACTTATACTGAGCTGAATAAGATGGTGGTGGCTCAGTTGGAAAGGCATTGGGCTACCCACCAGATGGTTGTGAGTTCCAACCCGCTCAGCACCAATCTGCCACTGTTGAACAAGGCCCTTAACACTAAACTGTTCAGTTGTATCCTGTCTAAAAATTGTAAGTTGCTTTGGATAAACTTATCTGCCAAATGAGGTGTTAAATGTAAATAAATACAATTAGAGATACAAATACAATTAGAGATTAACTGAGTAGGCCTAGTTGCAATTATATTATAAATTCTCATAACTGCTAAACTAATGTCATCATATTTTTTGCAAGGTTGACAATGTTGCTGCAAGACAAGTTGGGCAATATTACATATCATCTCTAGTATCTCTATACTACACCTCCAACTTTTTGAATTTTTGTGATTATTTTGATATATATTTCAATATGCTCTGAATGGTTGACTATATTGCTCCAAAACAAACTCTACAATATTGAGCAGCTTCTCTACAATACATGAAAGTCCTTCTTGAGGACATTTTTACACTTACTGAATGTGTTAGTTAGTTTGTTTGTTTGTTTGTTTGTTTATGAAAAATTTGTCAACATATTGCTAATATTTGACCATATATTGATAAAAGCAAGTTGTACAATATTGTGCACCACATCTAGATTATAACACAATTTTTAGTTACTGGGGAAAAAAATCAATAATGTCTGAATGAGCAACATTATGGCTTCAAAACAACATATGCAGTATGCACAACAACATATGCAGTATGCACCTTCTCTATAATATACTACACCTCTTATTTGACAAGTTTACCTGTTCCTGAATTTTAAAAAATCAATAGCTTCTGAATGGTTAAATGTAGTGCTCTAAACCAAGATGTACAATATTATACACCTTCTCTGTGTCACTTCAATGACAGAATCAGCAATGAACTTCAATCTCCATGGCTGCATGACCCAGCCAACAAGAATACTATCACATTCCCGCTCACCTGGCTTCTGATTGCACTCACCTGATTTCCATCACACAACACTATAAATACAGACTCTGAACATTCAATCAATTGCAAAGTAATGCTCAATGTATCCTTGCTTGACGTATCAAGCCAATTGTGTTGATATTCTCTGTGTTCTCTGTGTTTGATATTCTGGTTTAATCATGTTCTGGCTTCTGTTTTGTTTTTTGTTTTTCAGTTGTGGTTTTTGTCTACATTGTGCTGTTTGCTGATCGTCTGATTCTCTGCCTGTTTTTTGACCTGAACTTGTCTCACATTTTTGGATTGTCTGACAGTTTTTTTAATAAACATATTTGCCTATAACTGCAACCTTCTCCACTGCCTGACAGGTATGCAGCATGGCTGCAGCAGTTGTGCCAGATTGCAACACACGCTAGCAGCACAAGGCCGTTTAGTCAGGGAACAATAACAACAGCTGGCTATGCTGGATGCCAAAGTCACAAAGCTCACCAACATGCTAGCACCATCATTAGCTGCACCAGCACACCAGGCCCATTCGGCTCATTCTCTTAATGGCCGTCCTGACAAATATTTAGGAGATCCAGCTCAGAGAAAGGGCTTCATGCTACAGTGTTCTCTCTACTTCTCCAGCTAGGAGTGCATCCCTGAACGACTTAAAATCACCCAGTTCATCAATCTGCTAATATGCAAAGCACTAATCTGGGCGACGGCAGTCTGGTCACAGGCAAGTGAGCACATTTTGTAATATGACCACTTCATAGAACCTTTCCAGGAGGTTTTTGATCACTCTCTGGAAGGAAGGGAAATTGACGAGTTACACAGGGTCAACAAAGTGCTGCTGATTTTGCACTCGAGTTCCGCACCCTTGACACGGGAAGTGCTCAAGGTGGCATTTTGCCGCAGTCTGAACCCAGAAATCTTCACTGAAGTCTTCGCTGGACTCTGGTCTCTCTCATTTATCTCTCTGTCTGCTTAGACCAACATCTATACAACTGAAGAATGACCCAAGCCAGATTTAGTCCACAGCCTGAAACCAATTCTCCTGAATCCATGCAAGTGGGCCGAATCCGAGTTAAGTATTACGGAACGTGAACAACTCAAAAGAGAGAGACTGTGTTGCTACTGCGGCAACCCTAACCAACACGGTGTCCCCTCCAAGCTGTGAGCCATGCGTCTCAGCTGAGCGAGCTGCCAACCCAACTTGCAACTCAACAGTGTGTCCTTCTCATTTTTATCACATGAGAAATTTACCCTAAATGTGGTGATAGAATACTCAGAAGATCTCTCTCCAATAATGAAGCAGTAAGCATTCTTCGGGGAATGTGTCCAGAATTACACAACCTATTTTGTTAGGTAGAAACATTTGTCAAGTAGAAACAGATTGCTTTGAGTTGTTCCTTTGTTGTTGGCTCAGGTGGAAAAAGGTTTCAGTGGAGACTGAAAACATGGCTCCGTAGTACTCTGACACAAGCACACCTTAAAAATGTTGCTGTGTTTCGTCATACAGAAGAAAAATTTGACAAATTTATATAGGAAAATGATTGTTCAGCAATTTGTGGTTTGTAAGGAGAACTGAGAAAATACTTTTGGTTGTTTTGATAAATGATCATTTTATGTTAAATGTCATATTTAATTCAGTAATTCTGATAGTCATTTGAAACAAATGCTTGTTCCTTATAAATCACAACAAATAAATTAAATATGTTGGCTTTTATTCTAACCAAGGCCTGTAGCCACATTGGCCCTAAACAGATAGGATTTCTTTAACTTTAAGCTGTATGAATCAATTTTCCTGTAAAAATGACAAATACAAAATTTCAAAATAAAATGTGACATTAAAAAATATTGTTGTTTTCTTGAAATTCAAAATCAAACTGTATTGGTCACACACAACTATACACAGTACAACGTGCAGTGAAATGCTTTTTGCAACTGTCTGGTGACCTAAAACAGAATTTACATAAACCAGAATTTACTTGCATACAAGCAGATAAAGAAAAATATAAAAATATAATATAAAGAATATAACAGATAGATGGCAGTAAAAGTATGGACTATTTGTGGAATAAAGTGCAGATATGTGCAGTTCAGTGTGGAATTGAATGTGCAACATTGGGCTTAGGTAGTCGCAGTGAAATACTAACACATATAATAAATATTTATAAATATATGGTAATACAGGTATATTAACAGGAATACAGGGAGTGTGGGTATTCTAATCCTTGCTTCATTTTTTGTTGGAGACCCCTAGTGTTGACATGTTTTTATTCAAGTAGAGCACATGCTCTTGAGCCATTTTTGTTACGAGACACTTGAGAGAGCACATGGACCACATCCATCTCCATCTCCACTCTTTATTTTTACTTGAAAATGCACTGTCTGTAAGTGTTTCTTAAAGAATAATGTTATATACAGTACTTTAATGTTTTTAAAATGGTATATATTATGGGGATGTGTTTTGATTGAAGATGTTGGGTGGGCAATGGTTATCGGGCTCTAAGTACTATCAAGCTCCTGAAATGCTTGTTAAATTTACACTGCAGTTTGGGTATCTGCAGTTAAAGAATCTTCTAATAGTGAATTAACTTCACAGTTCGTGTTGTCATTTTAATATTGGGTGAAATTTAGTCAGTTGTAGCCCAGTATCTCAATATATACCATTATGTGTTATTTCTACACAGTTTACATTTGAAAATGGATGTATCTTGGGACATGTTTATTCTTATCTAAATACTTAGGAATTTATGCATATTTTCTACTGCTATTTTTGCAGTTTTACACCATTTCCATTAAATACACCTGAAGTCAGCTCTGTCTTGGGTACTTTTTGGAGGAGTGTTTAGCTTGGTGCATAGCTATGTACCAGAACAGATAGTGAGGGCAGAAGAGTTGGTGTCGTGCAAGCAAACCCAAAGTCTCGTCCTAGGTGTTCTCCTGGTTCAGGGCTCAAATGGCCTGTGGGAAGAATCTCCTCTTCATTCTCTCTGTGTTGGCCTTCAGGGAGTGGAAGCACTTCTCTGATGGCAACAGAAAGAGGAGTCCATTTTCAGGTGGCTGAGGTCATTCACTATCGTCCAGGCCTTGGTAGATAGGCTGCTGGTCAGGGAGCTCAGTGCAGGTGGTGTGCTCAGTTGATCACACTACGCTTGGAGAGCTTGTCTATCCTGCTTGGTGCTGTTCCCAAACCAGGCTGTGATGCTTCCCTTCTTCACCAGAGTGTTAATGTGACAGGACCATGACAGGTCTGGTGTGATGTGAACACCAAGGTACCAGAAACTGTCCACTCTCTCCACTGGGGTCCCGTTGATATTAAGGGGGTTTTAGCTCCTCTCCTGCTTCGTGCTGAAATCCACTATCAACTCCTTTGTCTTGCTGACATTCAGGAGGAGGTTGTTCTCCTGGCACCAGTTCTTCAGGCTTTTAATCTCCTTCAAGTAGGTCTTCTTATCATTATCAGAGATCAGGCCCACCACAAACTTGACAAAGGTGGTAGAGTTGGAAGTGGCCACATTGTCATAAGTGTACAACGAGCACAGCAGGGCGCTAAGGAAACAACCCTGGGGGGCACCAGTGCTGAGGGTGAGGTAGGGTGAGACATGTCTGCCCACTCATACTGCTTGGGGTTTTGGAGTTTGGAGGGAATTATAGTTTTCAATGCTGAGCTGTAGTCAGCAAACAGCATTTTACCATAACCTTTCTATCATAGCCAGCATTACCTTTTTCAGCAATTTGCGCTACAGAGGCTGTTCTGTGGAATCAAACCAGACGGGCTAGCTTCACTCCCCACACGCATCAGTGAACCTTGGGTGCCCATGACCCCATCACAGGTTCACCAGTTGTCCTTCATTAGACCACTTTTGGTAGTTACTAGCCACTGCATACCAGGAACACCCCACAAGACCTGCCATTTTGGAGATTCTCTGACACAGTCATCTAGCCATCAGAATTTGGCCCTCGTCAAAGTCACTCAGATCCTTACACTTGCCCATTTTTCCTGCTTCCAACACATCAACATCAAGAACTGACTGTTCACTTGCTGCCTAATATATCCCACCCCTTGACAGGTGCCATTGTAATAAGATAATCAATGTTGTTCACTTCACCTGTCAGTGGTTTTAATGTTATGGCTGATCAGTGTACATTTCCTTAAACCATTGCAGGGCAAGAGAATACCTAATAATCTGTGTTCTCTGTCTCTCACTGTCAAGCTACACATCCTAATCCTGAGTTACCAATGATCCTGACTCCTTCTGCTCTCCAGACCTGCCTGATAAATCCTGATGTCCTACTTCTGTCTGAAGATTTTCTCACCTGAAAATCATTTGCTGCTGCTAAGGATGGAGCCATATGGACAGCCTAAAGATCACCATGACATTACTCTGGATGGTACCACATAGAAACCATAACGATGGCTGTGGATATTCTTCCTTGGATAGCCTTAGGACTGCAATTGCTAAGAACAGTTTGCATTAAGTCTCCTTAACTTGCATTAAGTTTAAACAGTTAATAACATCAGTTTGATACAATAGACTTTAAGTTAAAATTATAAAATTATAAAAGTTTCAATTAATTCATAAATGACTCTGATGCTCATACACATAAGTTGCTCATAAGTTCCTGTTTACACAATTGCACTTTTTGACTATATAGTATACAGTTATAGAAGGGAAAATATTTATAACTGTACTATTCAGTGTCTCTCTGATGAGGATGGGTTCAATTTTGAGTCTGGTTCTTCTCAAGGTTTCTTCCTCATGTCGTCTTAAGGAGCTTTTCCTTGCCACTATTGCCTCTGGCTTGCTCATTAGGGATTAATTTAAAAATGTATAAATTTAAATTCTATATGCAGAAAATATATATATTTCTGTAAAGCTGCTTTGTGACAATGTCTGTTGTTTAAAACATTATACAAATAAAATTGAATAGAATTTTATAAAATAATGAGTTTGTGTCCTGACTTAATCCCCTGAGGGTTCTGGTTTGGACTCTTAACAAGGGACCCCCTGGCATGACCATGTGATAAGTACCATCAGTTGACCAGAGAGGGACCCTTGAGCTGACCAGAGGGGGAATGTGTGTTTCCATGTTTTTGTGTGAAGGGAGAAACTCACATTATAAAATATTGTCATATTATTCTTACTGACACCTAAATTAAGCAGTACTCACACATCCATACACACCCACAATACACATACACACTATTATTATTAGTAGTAGTAATAGTAGTAGTAGTAGTAGTAGTAATAGTAGTAGTAGTATTTTATCTTTCCATTTGTCTAAATAAAAGCACTCGATGGCAGAATTGGAATGACTATTACATAAATAGCAGTTATAAGCAATGAAAACAGTTCACATAAAATTTGTATAATCATAGAATTTATTAAATATTAACTAGTTCAATTTTAATATTTCCACATATACATGCTGGGGGTGTCTTTAAGTACCATACATAATTATCAGTCACTTAATTTTGAAAAAAGACCCATGAACATTGTTTCATTATTAATGAAAAGGCAGTGACTATAGCACAGCAGATCCTGTTTTATTGTGTTTTCCCCATGAGAAATTTCTTGGTGTTCTTTTCTGGTCTGAGTAAAATAATGTAACATTTTGGGGCAAATATACAGATCAGGACACCAAAACTGGAAGCCAGGATGGCAAATATTTCTACTGCGACACTATACTTTCCTGGTGAACTGATATATGCTGGAACAAATGTGATCCACACAGCACAGAAGATCAACATGCTGAAAGTGATAAATTTGGCCTCATTAAAATTGTCTGGAAGCTTCCGGGCAAAGAAGGCCAGAAGGAAGCAAATGGCAGCTAACAGTCCAATGTAGCCCAAAACCAGGGAAAAGCCTGTCACTGACCCCACCATGCACTCTAAGATGATCTTTGACCCTTGAATGCTTAAGTTGCGGTGAGGAAAGGGGGGACTGAGGGACAACCATACAGCACAGATAATCACCTGAATACAGGTAAAGAACAGAACACTTCCTCTTTGCTGGCCTGGTCCAAACCACTTCATAAGGGCTGCCGATCCAGGTCTAGCTGAACGAAATGCAACCAGAACCACAATGGTTTTGACCAGGATGCACGAGATACAGAGAACAAAACTGATCCCGAAAGCTGCTTGCTGTAGCCTGCATGACCATAATGAGGGCTGACCCACAAAAACCAGTGAACACAGGAAGCAGAGTTTCAGTGACAGCAAGAGCAGGAAGCTCAGCTCTGAATTGTTGGCCTTGACAATAGGAGTCTGCCTGTAGTACACAAAAACCACACCCACAGCTGCTGTCATCATGGCACCACACACAGCAACAGTCGTCAAGGTGATGCCCATTGTCTCATTGAAGGAGAGGTACTCAACCTCACGTGGTACACATGCAGTTCTGAGACTGTTGGACCAGAATTCTGGGGGGCAACGATAACATTCTGGTGAGCCTGTCAAAGAGATTAAAAAAAACATTCAGTTTGATCCCTTGCTTAATCCTATGCTATGACTGTGGTCTTCAGAATACTAAAGGAATTAACACAATAGACACAGATAGTTTGCATTTGAGATCAGCATGAGCACATTGTAGAACAGGGATGAATTAAAGTTCTGTGAGGAATTAAGTATGAAATAAAGCACAATGGGTTTATGTGTCCAGATCAAAGTAGTGTTATTCTCACCACGACAGAATTGATTATTTTCCTAAAACAGCACATCTCAAATTGTTTTATTCCTCTTATACTATAGGCATTGCCAAAAATTGAGACTTTTTTATATTTATTAAAGAAAATCATATGTTTTACCCATTAGTGTAATGTTGTTTGACATCTGCTAAACAAGTTCCTGTTATCATCAAGATCCCTACCAGATCAAAAAAAAAAAAAAAAAAACTTTATCCCATTACTGAGAAACCAAAAGGCCTTCCATCCAGAAGAATTTCCTGTGTCAGAAACCTTAAAGTTACAGCTTTACATCTGACTATTACAAAGCATTTACACCAGAGACTCCATTCATAAATGTTATATAAACATCTCCTAATAGAAATATTCACCATATCAATGCATATATATGTTTTTAACTACCTTTATATGGAGCATCTACAACACAAGTCTTTGTGTAAGTTGTTACTATAGAAATGAAAACATTAGAATTAGCACATTAATATAAACCTATGATTTGCCCTGCAGCTGGAACTACTGTCCAAGCAATTGTTATAGAAAATTAATCCATACCTTATGACCAGTCAGTATAGAGAATTCAACAGTACTGTTGTAGAATGAAAAATTATTTAATAGAATGTTAGGGAAGTTGCATGGTAATGACAGAAATAGTAATAAAAATATATATAATGGATTTTCCTGGATACAGATGGGATTTGACTTGTGCCCTTCTATGCATGATGATGATGATGTAAACAGTTCTTGTTTTCAGGGACTCAACTGAAGTGTTTGACTGAAGGGACATTGATGACCTGTGATATTGCTGAATTCGCCTTCAGCACAGGGCAGGCAGTCAAAGCAGCAAACTGGCAGGCCCTTCTTTATAGCTTTTCTTGTCCCTTGGGGGCATTCAGCAGTGCACACAGACACTGGCACCTAAAATTAACAGAGACAAAAAAAAAACCAAAAATGCATTTAAAATTTAACATTTAGCATTTAACACATTTAACACAAAAACACATTTTTGCCTGTTTAACAGTCAATAATAATTTTTAAATTTTAAAAGAATAGATGGGGCAGTCATGGCCTAATGGTTAGAGAGTTGGACTTGTAACCCGAAGTCTCAGGTCCGGCAGGGATTGTGGGTGGGGGGAGTGAATGACCAGCGCTCACTTCCACCCTCAATACCTCAATAGATGACTGAGGTGAGACCCTTGAGCAAGGCACCAAACCCCCAACTGCTCCCTGGACGCCACAGCAAAATAGGCTGCCCACTGCTCCGAGTGTGTGTTCACGGAGTGTGTGTGTGTTCACTACTGTGTGTGCACTTGAATGGGTTAAATGCAGAGCACAAATTCTGAGTATGGGTCACCATACTTGCCCACAAGTCACTTCACTTGATTTTGAATAGATATGCAAATGATGCATACAAAGACATTTTGCTGAATAACCAGTTTTATGACATGTGTAAGAACTGACTAAGAAAATGTATGATTGAACAAAAGCTGTATTTGAAAGCTGGGGCACCAAAAATCAAAAGCAAATAAACTAATAAAAATTGAAACTTGTGTGGAATTCTGGGAGTATTTACGACGCCACATAATAGTTAAAATATTAATTGATATATACAGTATATAAGTCATGATCATTCATGGTGCAGAGACACAAGTCCATCACAGGGAATCACACACACCTAACTATCAGCTTGTTTTTGAAAGGTCTTTCAAAGAAAATTAAAAAAAAAACATGTGAATGAGGGGATAACATAGCACTGAGACAGTGAAGGACCAACACCATCTAAATGCCCAACTGAAATCTAAACCTGAATCTAAATTATACTAAAGTATATATAAAAAATACCAATGTATTTTTCCAAATATTTGACTGAATGGAAGCAAAGTTACTAATTGGTTATTGACCCTTGGCTAAAACCATATGGCTAGATTGCCTATATTTATCTATTATTCTTAGTTACCTTGTCTGAGTTTCCTGGCCAGCTGATGGAAGATTCATTAATGATGAGGTTAGAACCCTCCAGTCGGCCAATGAGGACATATTGCAAGGCTCCTCCAGGATCTCTCTGCCAATTCACTAAGTCATAGACAGCTGGAATCTCCCCATCTTGAAAATAAAACTTCTCTCCCAGCTGGGTTGTGAAGTTCACCTGTTTAAGGTGCTCTAAGAGCTAAGAGGACAGGAGGAAGGTGAGCTAGAAGGTCCGTGACATTTTGGACAGCCTAAAATCTAGGTTTTAAAATTCTATAATAATAATAATAATAATAATAATAATAATAATAATAATAATAATAATAATAATAATAATAATGATAAAACTTTATTTTATATAGTGCCTTAAAAAGACCTCTCAAAACACTTTATATAGGAAAAGAAACTAGAAAGAGAGGTATATGCCATAATCCAAAGTATATAACCATGTATCAAAAACAGTTAATAATAAAATACAATTCAATGATAACAACAATAGTAATAATAATTTTACAAAAAACATCAGGTAAAAGCTATCCTAAAGAAATAAGTTCTGAGAGAAGACTTAAATACACTAAAAGACTGGGCTTCTCTAAGATCAGGTGGTAGTGCATTCCACAGTTTTGGAGCATGAGAAGAAAATGCCCAATCACTCATAGTATGTAAATGAGTCTGAGGGACAGTTAAAAGGCCAGAATTGGAGGAGCAGAGATCACATTCTGGGGTGTAATGGGTTAAAAACTCAGCCAAATAATGGTGGGCCAAACCATGCACATACTTGTATGTAAGCACGAGGATTTTAAAATCAACACAAAACCTAAAAGGGAGCGCAAAGATTCCAAAATAGGAGTGACGTGATCACTTGTCCTCGACCTAGTAAGGATTCTAGCAGCCGATTTTTGCACATACTGTAGTTTATTTATTGTAGACTTAGAGACCCCAGCAAGGAGTGCATTGCAGTAATCAATGCAAGAAAAGACAAAAGCATTGATCATCTTTTCAGCCACAGAATAAGAGAACAAAGGGCACAATCTTGCAATATTTCGGAGATGAAAGAAGGATGTTTTAACGGTATTCTGCACATGTGGATCAAAAAAACAAACATGCATCAAATATAACTCCTAGGTTTTTAATTTTTTTTTGAAACTTGAAAGCAGAGCCATCCACAGTTAAAGTTAAACAGCCAGCTTTATGAAGCTGGTGAGGACAGCCAATGAGCATTATTTCAGTCTTATTAATGTTAAGACAAAGAAAATTTTGAGCCATCCATATTTTTATCTCAGAAATACAGTGTGAAAGAAACATAACTGCCACATTATCACCAGGTTTAGAATGAATGTAAATCTGTGTGTCGTCTGCATAAAAATGATCATTAAGACCAACATATCTTAAGAGCTGACCAAGAGGAAAAATGTAAATGCTAGAAGGTACGGGGCCCAAGATTGAACCCTGAGGGACACCACAGCAAACTGCCTATGAGATAGGATCTAAACCAGTTTAAAGCAGTCGCTGAGACAGTTTTGATACGGGTAAGTAAAATAGTATTATGTATTAACTATAGATTTTGTTTAATTATTAAATAAAATTTATAATTTTGACATCAAGAATAATAATATTCATTATTACCCATTTTTATTTCAGTTGAAATTTGCACATATGAATTTAATCGATTTATACCACAGTGCTGTTGAATCTGATTTCAATCAGATTGGTCAGCAAGTGTTGATTAATTTTAGAACAGCTGCTCTGACACTAGTGCTCATTCATAGAGACTTGTACGGCAGTCAGTTTACATAATCTAAGGTTAATAACATGGATAAAATAAAAATTATTTAACAAAGAACAACGTATAATTGTTTATTTGCTGACGCTTTCTATAACAAGATGTTTGTATAACATTTATGGAAGAGGCTTCGGGTGTCAGCACATTGTAACTGTCAGTAAGTTTTCGGCCACGGGGAAGTCTTCAGGAAAGACGTTTCTCTGTATCATGACAAGCTGTGTTTTTGACTTATTAATTTTAAGAAAGGGGAAAAAAGACAGGCTGGTAAGAGATAACGGGGATGAATGTGTCTCACAGCTGTTGCATAACATTAAATGTAATAATATTTGGTTAAAAAGCATGTGTCTTTTAAATGATAGATTAAAATTGTGATCTTTGGCTGTGGTATGAGAAGAATGAAATGCTGGGGAGTACTGTTACAGGAAAACAATCCACTTTGGCATCACATGCCCCAGTTGTGGATTATTTTCCTATAACAGACAGGTATAGCTGAGGTGGGTTTTATTCCTTATATAAGGATTTTATATTTAAATCATACTAGAAGTTCAAGTATCACTGAGTACATTCATTGGTATTATAAATTAAGCATTATAAATAAAATAGTAATATAAATTCAGAATGAAACAGTTATAGATAAAAATTGAAAAAAAGTCAGCATTACCTCTTGTGTAGTGATGATGTCTGGAGATGAGCAGCCTGGGGTCATGGTGGGGTCAGAACTGTTAGGTGCAGTGCAGGCCAGCAGAGAGTGGAGTGCATATGCAGCTGCATAAACAGCCAGATAC
>CM075008.1:2911069-2922836 GCA_037576675.1 Pangasius sanitwongsei | reverse complement strand
GGCCTTCTCTTCTGTACAGCTTTCCTGGTGCCTGGAGGACAGCTCTCACTGCACACAGACACTGGTACCTAAAAATACATGAGTACATTTCAAATTTCATCCATAACACATGCTAATACTGCAATTTACTGTAAAACATACTTATACACAGAGAAAAAATAGCCTTTGTGGACAGAATCAGATGTGTGAGAAACATTATAATTGGCCTGGCTGTCTGTCCATACACACAGAATTTTAGAACTCTTGCTTTATAGTCAGCTAGGCTGTTGTACAATACCTCTGTCTGTCCTCCAACCCAGCTGATATTTTTGCTCATTCTGAACTCTTGTCCTCTTGGTCTAGATGAGTCATACTGGCCCACTGTGACAAAATCCAAAGCACCATTTTTCTTAAACTGCCAGTTTATGAGTTCATAGGCAGCTGGAGGGTCTCCATTCGAATCAAACGAGACCCGAAAACCATTATTTGTAGTGAAGTTCACTAGTCTGAGCTGATTGAGTACCTGCAGGCATAAATTAATGAAAATAAGTTGAAAATACAGCCTAAAATTTTCTGAATAGAAAATACGATTCACATGTAGCTTTAAATTACTGTTAAATATATTACTAAGAATATCACATCATGGTCAATATATATGTAATATAAGTATAAATATTAATATATGCAAATAAGGCACTAAATATTTAAGATTATTTTATTAAGCAGTTAAGCTGGGGATCATGTCTGATACAACCCAAATATTTTTAATAAAGCTGCTTTATACCTGCCATGGTGAAAATTGAATGGTCTTATCACATTGGGTGCCATTACAAATCAGACCATGGATGCCATGTGCTATGGCATATGTTGCTTTGTACACCATGTTAGTGATTCGCAACTGAGATGTGTCTAAGTATGGGTTCTGGAGCGTGTGAATGTCCTCACTGCCATCACATTCTCGTGCACCCTCTTTGTTGTCTGTTCTCCCTTTAAGGTAACAGTTGAACGAGCTCTCCCAAAATTCTGTTAACAGGGGTGATTGTAATGCTTTGCTTGGAGTGAGGTCTAGAAGAAACTCACGAAGGCCTGGAATAACTGACTGGGGAACACCAAACCCTATTGCAGCAGCACACATGTTATACCGGAGAATATCCGGATCTGTGATCCACGTTTCACTTCCAATCCACTGAAGTGGAGGTGGTGGCTGTCGTGATAGCTCCGCTAAAAGAATCTTCATGTCACCTGATGCCATAAATGCTATAATAACCCGGGCTGTGGATCTCCGAATGACATTTGCCACTCGCTCCAGTTTACTACGTGGCTGTGTCCTGTAGTAAGCCTCGGAGAATTCCACACAGATCCCCTCTGCTTGCGCAGCTTTTAGGAATGATGCCATTCCATAATTTCCATAATCTGAGTCACTACGAACTGCTCCAATCCATGTCCAGCCAAAATGCTTGACCATTCTTGCCAGTGCAGCTGCTTGATGTTGGTCACTAGGTATGGTCCTAAAGAAGGTAGGATAGTGATGCTTATCACTCAGACATGCGCAGGTTGCATAGTGACTCACCTGGAATTCAGGCAGTGTAAGATAGAAGAAACATTACATTAATAATACTCCTTTTCTTAACATTTTTTTCCCAGTGCTGATTTATTGTCATATTGTCAGTTGTATTTACGTTGCGGGCCGTGGCAGCAGCTATAAATAATTTCATGGTGCCATGCTCAGTTAACACAGGTAGGTTAATAATGACTCACCTGAAATTGCAGCAAAGGCAATGCAACAAATGAGAATCATTGGCTGATTAGCCTTTACTAGTGCAAACTTATGAGCATTATTACTTTAGATAACTAAAAGATTAGACAACATATATGAATTTAAATTGTGGCACATATGATAAATCCAGACATAATTCTTCTGATGCCAACATACCAAAAGCAACAGCATGAGTGTAGATATAAAAAAAATTTAAATATAAGAGACTGTGGCAAAGCCAATCATTTTTACCTGAGGAATTCCAAAAAGACCTAGCATTCTGGCTATGCTGATTGACTGTGTGGAAGCCGAGTCTCCTATGATAGCAGGCACAGTGGCTGCTGCATATTCAGAACAAGAACTAGTTTCATTGAACACTGGCTCAAAACCATTTGCAAGCTGAAATGCAACTCTAATTGCCATTGGCACAGTAGAACATGAATCATGTATCTGATAACCTAACGTAATGCCCGGGAGGAGATCTGTTCTGTTGTTGATCTCGTGGATGGTGAACTCCATGGCACGGGCAAAGCGCACTTCCCTGAAGTCAATGCTGTTAGGAAACAGTAAAAGAAGACAAAGTGACCTTAGATAAAATTATTAGG
Source organism: Pangasius sanitwongsei (assembly GCA_037576675.1). Lineage (NCBI taxonomy): Eukaryota > Metazoa > Chordata > Actinopteri > Siluriformes > Pangasiidae > Pangasius > Pangasius sanitwongsei. The sequence continues at coordinate 2,920,496 of CM075008.1, read as the reverse complement.
TTCTGGATATTTTTAGGTGTCACAACAAATAAAATAAATTCATGTCTAATGTCAAGTCATTTCAAACAGAATCCCCCGCTTTCTGTGCTATTCACTCCACACATACCCATAGCACTGTGTTTGGGATGGCAACCTGGTGTATGTATTTTGCTCTGTTTTTGTGTAATGATGAAAAGTGAAAATCCCTCCAATCACAAAATCTCCATTCATAAAAATCCCAGGCAACTGAGGGTCAGTCCATAGCCTGCAGGTGGTTGGATTAGGTTTACTTGTTGCACAGCGGAACCCAGTTATCCACACAGCTGATAGAAAAGTCATGATACTGGAAAAGAGCTGCATGGCTAGAGCAGTGGCTTCCAGCACTCTAAAGACCAAGGCAGATGCCTAAATGTGCTTTAAATATGCACCTTGCTTTTATGCCTTCATAAGAATCTGTGGGTGTAAAGGGGTGTGGTTATGTATTCATTGTTAATTTTAATGATGGCCATGTGGTGTATCTCATTATATCAAGTATAAGCAAACTCAAGTTGCTGCAAGTGTGAGCTTTTTATGTTCAATACACATGCATTTTGGAACCACAAACCATATTTACACTCCATTTATGTTAGATATAATCAATTAATAATGATTCTAAATTTCTTCCTGGTGTTATTTGGCATGATGGCATGACATGACTGACTGGCACTTTTTAGTGTGTGTTTGTTTTTGGTCATTTTGATTTTTGGTTTCCACTTACTCAAAACTTAACAATAAAATATAATCTCCATTATGAAGAAACATGAGTAAACAGCAAATTTGCTGTAACTTTAATTTCTTAACTGTTATTACTAACTAAGGGTTAGTTTGACTCCCTCATTACATATTCTTTCATTTTGAAGAGAAATGCTTAAGAACTATGGCAAAAAAAAAAATTGTGAATTACCTAGCTGGGTTAGACTTGTCATTTTATAAAGATCTGCATTATGAGTTAATTTATCACACTGTCATGTAATTTTGGTTGTTTGTGAAGTGTGCCGCTTGAATATATGACTGGCCATAACTTATCGTGTTACTAAAGGCCCACTCATACTTCCACCTGCACAGACAGTTCGGAAAGGGCAGAGTACGGAAGTTGAGAAAAGTCATTCTCCAAAACTGAGGTGTCAAAACTGCCCTTTCTCCTCCAATGTGATTGGCCAACAGAGATCTGTGAATGAACGGGGCTGAAAACCAGGGGAGTACCAACTATGTATGACACCCTCTATTAAAATGCAGTTATAACAGTGCAGTGTTGCTTGTACTTTACCCCTATTTTACATGATTCTGAACTGATGGATGAACATAGAAAATTACAAAAATTTATCTCTGCTACTCATTCATTGAAATAGTTTATATTTAACCCTTCCTAGACTGCCAGGGACAGTATGTAATAACTTGACATCCTCTAATGGGCATGTAAACCATGCTGAGACCTCCCACAAAATCATACAATGACAATGACAAAGTACTTAGTACCCAATGCATCATCAGTTGCTGTCCTTTTCTCACTTCTCAGTCCATTGCCTAGTGCAGTTTCCCTCAGCACTCTTGAGTTTTTCACATTGCCTAATGTGAAGATCAGTTTCACAGCCCCTATAGTCCCCAGAATAGTGTGCCTGTGGATAAGTCCTGTTAGCATGGTTGAGTGTTTTATCCTTGCTATATCATGCTCTACACTATAGAGCTTGCAAAAAAAGCTGAATTTAATTTTTTTTTTCAATTGTTATTTATATACCATAGTTCTTATAACAATGGACTTTGTCACAAAGCAACTTTACTGAAATCCAGATATAAAATTTAAATGTAAATGTATCCCTAATGAGCAAGCCAAAGGTGATGGCGGCAAGGAAAAACTAACTGAGGTGACAAGAAACTTTGAGGGGAACCAGACTCAAAAGGGAACCCATCCTCATCTGGTCACACCGGATAGTGTTATTATAAATCACTTCATTTCTATAAATGTATATTATAAAGTTAAGCAGTGCTATTTGTGTTAAATGGAAATTGAGAATGAACATTATTAGATTTTTAACTTGAAGTTTGAAGTTATCAACTGTTTAACGATGGTTACCAGAGGGTAAACTGTATTTAGCAATTGCTGTCTTTAGGCTATCCAAGAAAGAACATCCTCAGCTATCTTTAGGGTGTCTATGTGGTACCATTCACAGTAAACCCATGGTGATTTCCAGGCTATCCATGTGGGGCCATCTTCAGCACCAGCAAGTGATTTTCAGGTGAGTGAAGCTCCAAGCAGAAGTGGGGAATCCGGATGGATCAGGCAGGTTCAGAGGGCAGAAGGAGTCAGGATCACTGGCATCTCAGAAGTGACATGTGTAGTTCAACAAGGTGGGGGGGACACAGATTATTAGGTGTGCTCGTGTGCTGTAATGGTTTAAGAAATGTACATTGTGTGCAGAGTATAAGCAGGGACTCCTACAAGACTAGCTATGACAGGCCAACTAAGAGGGAGATCCAGAAGGTAACATAGACATGAAGGGCACCCTAGGACAAAAAATGGCAGCCACTCCAAAATCAACAAACCTGACTGAATGCCTGAGAGTGCAGATTTACCAAAGTAGTTTATCAAAACACTCTATGCCCATGGACCATCCAGATCTGTGCCTTTACCTAAGCAAAAAGCTATTAACAAAAGGCTTGACTAAACAAGTAGTTTTTTTCTGACTCTCAAACATTAATTGGATGGCTGTTCAATAACTGGGGGCTTTGTAAGAGAAAGCTCAGCCACCTGCTGTAGCCTTTGTGTACCAACAAAGAGCCTGCACCTTTTGAACTAAAAGGAATGGTGGATCATAAAAGACCAAATGTTTGGTCAGGTACGGCAGCGCAAGACCATTCAGTCCTTTATAAGTCATTAGCAGTATTTTTTTAGAATCAGCGTGAAAGTTTACTAGGAGTCAGTGCAGTGTGGATAAGTTATGGGTGATGTGGTCATATTTTCTGATTCTAATAAGGACAGTGGCTGCTGCATTCTGGATGAACTGGAGCTTATTTATGTATCTGCTGGAACATCCAGACAGCAAGGCAATATAATAGTCCAACCTAGAGGTAAGAAAAGCATGGACTAGTTTTTCTGCATCATGTAGTGATATTATATTTCTTATCTTAGCAATATTTCTGAGACGAAAGAAGCCTATCCTAGTAATATTATGTACACAAGGTTCAAATGAGAGACTCGAGTCAATAATCATACCAAAGTCTTTTTGTGCTGCACATGATGAGACAGAAAGACCATCCAGAGCTACTATATAATCAGAAAGTTTGCTTTTGGCTGCCTGTGTTCCTATTAGAACAGTACTTCTGCCTTGTCAGAATTAAGTAGGAGGAATTTACTCAGCATCCAGTGTCTAATCTCCTTTACACAATACTCAACTTTATTAAGCTGGTGTCTTTCAGCTGTCTTTGCTGAAATACACACTGCTCAAAAAAATAATGGAACACTTAATCATTACGATCACCAGCTGGAGTGCCCACGAACTCCACTAGAGGGCACTCCACCCCGGACTCTTGCCCTTGTCTTCTGCACTCCATTTCCCATGTGTTCCTTGCCCCACCTGTGATCTTGTCATGTGCTACCCTTGTTTGTGTGTTATGTTCTGGTTCCTTGGTTACATGTGTCTTGTTCCCACTGGTTGGTTTTGTCATGTGTTCTCCTTGTCCTGTATAAAAGTTGCTCACACCTGCTCCTAGGTTGCTGATTGTGTGTGTATAGCCATTCCATGTTTCCTAGTTTCCTAGTTTCTGTGTTTCCTAATTTACCTGTGTTTTTGACCCTTGGACTGTTTTCATTGTTTTTGCTGTCTGCCCTGACCATTGCCTGTGTTTTGGATTACTCTTTTGCCTCTGCCTCGGATTATACTGTTTGCTGGTGCCCGACCCTGCCTGTTTTGACCATGTTTGTAAACAAAGCCTTGCATTTGGATCCCCAACTCCGTTGGACCCAGTCGATCAACTACTGCATCTTCGGCAAAAGAACCTATCCATTGAGGAATACGTTCGTCTATTCTGTGAGTTGTCACATCAAGTACCGATATATGATGAGATTTTGTTTAAGGACTTGTTCCGTTTTGGACTCAATGAACCAACAAAGTCATTGTTACCTGGAGGGGAATTCAACTGTAGTTTAAGAGACTTTATGGACTATGTACTGTTGTCATGTGGCTCTCCTTTTACCGTGGGAAAGGCGGGGGGGGGCAACAGTGGCAAGCTCCAGCAGCAGCGGAGCTTGACCCATCATGGCCACCAGCAGGTCCTGTGATTATGGTTGCCACTCCTATGTTCTCTGCACCTTCCTGTTCTGTGATCCCCAGTCCAGAGCCTCGTCCCAAGATGGCCGCCAGTCCAGAGCCTCGTCCCAAGATGGCCGCCAGTCCAGAGCCACTTAATAAGATGTCTGTCACACCAGAGCCTCCAGCCGTTATGGATGTCAAGCCTCAGTCTTCAGCCATCACAGATGCCACTCCTGTATTCCTGAGCATCGTGGATGTTGCGTTTGAAGACACCAAGGCTTTCCAAGGGTGTTTGAGGCTGGTGTCCAGTCTGACAGACCCACTGTTGATGTCGGTGCGTGCGGCAAGCACTCCAAGAGCTTGAACACTGGTTGTCACAGAGACGCTTCCTCTGTCCTCAGTGCTCCCTGTAATGGTGTTTGCCATCCTGTGTGTTTGGGCTACACACTGCTCTGTTCTCACTCCAATCTGTGAATTTACCACCGAGTCTGCTCCAGTCCGTGAATCTGTTCCTGAGCCTGCTCCAGAGTCCACTCCAGTCCATGAGTCTGCTCCAGAATCTGCTCCAGAGCCTGCTCCAGTCCTCGAATCCACTCCAGAGCCCGCTCCAGTCCTCGAATCTGCTCCAGAGCCCCCTCCAGTTTCAGTGGCAGCTCCTGCTGCAGAACCTCTCAAATCGGTGGCGTCCACTCCAGCTCCTCCCGAGGTGGCAGTTTCCGCTGCAGAACCTCCCGAGTCAGCGGCGTCCGCTTCTGAACCCTCTGCCTGTCCTGTCACAGCCAAGGAGGCTGTCTCTGAGCTCTTCGCCTGCCCTGTCATGGCCATGGAGGCTGTCTGTGAACTCTCAGCCTGTCCTGTCTCGAACGCAGAGGCCATTATTAACCTCTCTGTGCCATTCCCGCCTGATCCGCCTTGGTGGGCACCTGCCTACGTTGGTGGACATCTGCTCCGCTGTGGGGATCTTTGCTCTCCTTTGCTCTGCTGTGGTGGTCGTCTGCTCCACCGTGGGGATCTTCAGACCCATCTGCTCAGCTGGGGTGCTCGTCAGCTCCGCCCTGGTGCTCGTGAGCTCTGCCTGCTCCACCCTGGTGCTCGTCAGCTCCGCCCTGGTGCTTGTCAGCTCCGCCTGCTCCGCCTTGGTGCTTGTCAGCTCCACCTGCTCCGCCCTGGTGCTCATCAGCTCCGCCTGCTCCGCCCTGGTGCTATTCTGTTCCGCCTGCTCCCCCCAGGCTCTCTGCTCCACCGGCTCTGCCTCAGTCCTCTGTCCCTCCACTTCCACATGGACCTGGCCCTCCACCCCTCCTCCTGTCCCGCCTCCACTCCACCCCCCTCCTGGACTCCACCCCCGACTCTTGTCCTTGTCTTCTGCACTCCATTTCCCATGTGTTCCTTGCCCTACCTGTGATCTTGTCATGTGCTACCCTCGTTTGTTTGTTATGTTCTGATTGGTTCCTTGGTTACATGTGTCTTGTTCCCATTAGTTGGTTTTGTCATGCGTTCTCCTTGTCCTGTATAAAAGTTGCTCACACCTGCTCCTAGGTTGCTGATTGTGTGTGTATAGCCATTCCATGTTTCCTAGTTTCCTAGTTTCTGTGTTTCCTAGTTTACCTGTGTTTTTGACCCTTGGACTGTTTTCCTTGTTTTTGATTGTTTGCTGTCTGCCCTGACCATTGCCTGTGTTTTGGATTACTCTTTTGCTTCTGCCTCGGATTATACTGTTTGCTGGTGCTCGACCCTGCCTGTTTTGACCATGTTTGTAAATAAAGCCTTGCATTTGGATCCCCCAACTCCATTGTCACGACTCTCCACGTTACACATTACAGTATAACAAAGAGTCAAATAACCTTCAGGGATATCAGTCTGTCCAGTTAGGAAGGATAAGTGATTGTGAATCAGTTTCACCTTCTTTGGTGCAAATGAAAGTGACACCAGGTCCACTGGAGAGGCAACAGCAAGACAACCCCCCAAAAGGGAATGGTTTTGCAGGTGGTGGACACAGACAATTGCTCTCTCCTTATCCTTTCTGACTGATTTGTCTCTAGTTTTGTGTTTTGTTAGGGTTCTTGTCACTACTTGTAGCATGAGGCAGTGCCTGCAACCCAATCAGGTTGCACAGGTAGTCCAGCTACTCCAGGATGACACATCCATACGTGCCGTCGCAAGGAGGTTTGGTGTGTCACCCAGCACATTTTCAAGAGCATGGAGCACGAGGAGATTTGGACAGGACCGTAGAAGGGCAACAACCCAGCAGCATTACCGGTATCTGCTCCTGTGCGAGGTGGAACAGTAGGAGTACTGCCAGATATATTTACAATATATTTTCTGAATCCATTTATTTCTGTAATAATGTATAATGTCCATTGTTAAAAGTGCTATACAAATAAAATTGAATTGAAATTGAATTCTCTGTCCATTTAAGGTCCCCACAGATGTGGACACCCAGGAACTTACAGCTCTCCACTCTCTCTATCTCAGAGTCTCTGATCAGTAGTGGCTGATGGAAACGCTCACCTCTCCTCATGTCCACAACCATCTCCTTGGTCTTGCTGATGTTCAGTGTGAGATTGTTAGCCTTACATCATGTGACCAATTCTGACACCTCTTTCCAGTAGGCTGTCTCATCATTTCCTGTGACAAGACTAATGACCGTGGTGTCATCTGCAAACTTTATGATGACGTTGTTGGGGTGAGCAGCGACACAGTCATGTGTGAAAAAAAAAGTGTACAGCATAGTGCTGAGTACACAGCCTTGAGGAATGTCTGTGTTCATTATGAGGGTGTTGGAGGAGTGTCTTCTGAAGTGGACGTGTTGGGTTGGGGTCTACCAGTGAGGAAGCTCAGAATCCAATTATACAGTGCAGGGGACAGACCCAGGTTATGAAACTTGGTTATGAGTTTCATGGGGATGATTGTATTGAAGGCCGAACTGTAGTCAATAAAAAGCAGTCTGGCATAACTGTCCTTATTTTCCAGATGAGTCAGAATTTTGTGAATGGAAAATGAAGTAGAATCTTCTGTGGATCTGATTGTCTTGTAAGCAAACTGTAATGGGTCTAGGGTTGTTTGTCTTGTAAGGAAACTGTAATGGGTCCAGGGTTGTTGACCCCTGGCTCTTTGTTGGGTCCAAAGAGACATTGGCTTTCTTCGGAACATGAATGAGAGTAGTGGATTTAAAACAGATACTGTACTGTAGTGTAGCCAGGTGAGGGAGAGATTGAAGATGTCTGTGGCTATGTTGGTCAGTTCTGAAGCACATAGCCTGAGGACGTGTCCTGGGATGTTATCTGGACCTGCGGCCTGGTGTGTGTTCACTCTGCTCAGTGACTTGTACACCTGTGTAGGGGACAGCGTGAGTACATGTTCCACCTCATCCGGTGCCACTTCCAGCATTTTCCAGGGCTCTGTGTTCAGGGTTTCGAATCCTGCATAAAAGAGATGCAGAGTTGTTCGTATGTGTCCGGCCTTTGTAATCTGTGATGTGTACTAGGCCTTGCCACATTTTCCTAGAGTCATGTGCAGTGTAGTGATTTTCCAATCTTTGTCTGTAGTTTACTTTAGCAGACTTTATGCTCTTACGAACATCATATCTTGCTTTTTTGTAAGCCTTAGGGTCACCAGATTTAAAAGCTGTAGAGCGAACATGCAGACTGTGGCGGACCTGTGCATTAATCCATGGTTTCTGATTAGAATATGTGTAAATGGTCTTCTGAGGTATGATATTGTCCATGTACTGATGTAAGCTGTAACAGTTGATGCGTATTCATCAATATTGACTGTTGAATCCTGCCACGTTGCTGCTGTTCTAAAAACATCCCCATCAGTGTAGGCAGAGCAGTCTTTTAGTGTTTGGTCAGCTGTCTCAGACCACACTCTGATGGTTTTCCTCAACAGAGCACACTGTTTCTGTTTGTAAGTGGGGAATAAGAAAAGTGTGGTGTGACCTAAACGGCCAAAGTGAGGTCGGGGTTTAGCATTGTAAGCTCCCTTTATTTTGGTATATACATGATCCAGTGTGTTCTGCTCTCTAGTAGGAATGTCTACTTGTTGATGGAATTCCAGAAGAACTGAACACAGTTTACACTCATTAAAATCCCCGGCAATAATAAAAACAGCATCCGGATCAGCATCAGGTTCGTTTGTCTGTGTATCTGCTTGTGAATGAATGTAAACAGCGGTAATAAAAACAGCACTGAATTTCCTAGGTAGAAAGGCCAGCATTTCAACATCAGTCGTTCTATGTAGGGTGAGCAGTATTTGTAAATAATACTCACATCCGAGCACCAGGTATTGTTTATGTAGATGCAGACTCCACCGCCTTTGTTCTTACCAGAGGCAAATGTCAGATCACTTCAGTGTACAGAGTGAGTCTGCAGTGAGATTGCTGTGTCGGGAACATCCTCCATGTTTCAGTGGAAATTAAGGCGCAGCAGTCACTGTATTCCCTTTGAATTGAAATGCTGGTTTAGGTCTCATCCATTTTGTTCTGTAGCGACCGGACATTCGGGAGCAACAGGCTAGGTAGGGGCGGCTTGGTTGCCTGAGCCTTCAGCCTAGCATGCAGCCCCCCTCGATTGCCTCTTCTCCGCTTCCGTTGTCCTTCCTGTTGGTTAGGCATTCCAGTCGAGATCGGGGATGTTAGGGTTGCTCTATGTGTAGCCGGGTGGATAATGCAATCTAAATCCGGGCGACTGAAATGTGGGTCTGTGGAAGTTCAGGTCCATGGACGCTGGGGGCTGTGGAGTTAGGGGTGCACCCACCTATATGCTATATTCAAGTACTGAACCACTGTACAATTTCATGTATGGAACAAATCAAATTTTTACTCACATGAACGTCTCCAGGTTACGTATGTAAATATGGTTCCCCGAGGGAACGAGACGCTGCGTCAAAACGCTATGGGAATGCCTTCAGCGTGACCACGCTCTGAATCACATGTGTAATCGGTCCAATGGATGGGCGAGACGTCACGGGCGGGGTGACGTAGCGACCAGGAAGCTTAACCGCACCGCACGCGCGGTGGATACAGCGGCAACTTCGAGAATGAAGCAGGCGCTTGCAGGGATGCCGGAAGTATGGGACTGAGACGCAGCATCTCGTTCCCTCGGGGAACCATGGTTACATACGTAACCTGGAGACGTTCCCCTTCAGGAACTCGAGCTGCG
>CM075008.1:2871039-2903556 GCA_037576675.1 Pangasius sanitwongsei | reverse complement strand
TATATATATATATATATATATATATATATAGAGAGAGAGAGAGAGAGAGAGAGAGAGAGAGAGAGAGAGAGAGATTTATAAAATACTATTACTATAAAATAACCTGAAATATTTGAAAAATAAAACAAAAACAAAACAAAATATTTTTTTGATGATAATAATGAACTAATAGGAAACCGAATTACACACGTATGAGTCCTGCAATGCTCATTTTGCGTTTTAGATGAAAGTCACCAGTTTTTCTGTTATGCTATATACACGTATTAAGTTGTTACTTAATTATAAAATAAAAAGGAGTTTTGAAAAAAATTACAGTTAACTACAGCGCAAAAAGTTCTAGAGGGCTCGCGCTGCCGCTGTCCGAACATGAAAGGAAAGAAATTAACTGTCTAAAACTGCAGATAAAATAAGCAATGTATGTTTTCTCCTATAACTGCGGAATATATAATCAAATATCTTTATAAAGTAAAGATTGTCGACGCAAAATAAATTTTATCATGGATTAATTATTAGAAAGAAGAATGTGATTCTGAAGGTCGACAGCGCACGTGACAGAGACAGGCATTTCTCTACGTTTGAAAACCTCACCGAGTTAAAGTCTGAATTGTCATTTACACTAGTGCACTAGAAATGATGTGCGCTACAGAGATTTAAAACAGCGCATGTTTGCGTACATCGCGCGCGCTCCGTGCGCAATACACAGTGTCCTGTCCATTGGCAACCAGATAAATGCGCGCTAGGATTTTTGTCTTTCCATGTCAGATTGTACCAGAAGAGTCACATTACGTTCTTCTATGATATCAAGAAAATAACATTTCAAGGACATTCTCAAGGATACAGCTTTTGTACTTTTGATATGTATCTTTCACCTGGAAATGTGGATATAGTCTCTTAAATTATGTACCTTAACAAAAAAGTTAAGGTATGTAATTGGACCATAATTACATTTTAAGCCTTAAAGGTACACTATACATACCTTTTAAAAGACACTTACTAAAGGTACGCTAAAGAGTTGTACGCTTGATGGTACTACCACAGCGTCAAGGAATGGTACAGTTTAGTAACCTTTTTTCTGAGACAATATAAATGAAAATGGCTCTCTAGACCAGTGGTTCTCAAACATGTTTTAGCCAGGGACTCCTTTAACTGTAAATTAAATCCCAAAGACCCCCTCAGTACAGATTTCATAAATATTTTTGTCTACAACAATATATTGTCTATTTATTAGAGCTTTCTGTTTCTGAACTTTCCACCAACAGAATATTATTTATATGTGTACTGTTTTTGAGTCACTGAGGTTTAGATTTAAATAAGATCAAATGTTCCAGTCAAACAGTCTATAGCAAACCAGATTTAACATGACTGGCTAGCGAGATGGTATAAAGCAGGGAAAACATCTCTTCATTGCTGTGACCATCAAGGCCAAGACCTAATTTCACTTTGTCTCACATTTACAAATTTGCATACCTATGTTGTTTCCTTCTCTGTGAACAAAAAACAGGTACATAATTAAAAAATATATAATAATAATAATAATAATAATAATAATAATAATAATAATAATTTATAGTCCTGACATTTTGACAGAATGCCTGGCACATAACCAGCATATAACACTGTCTTGTCCGATGCAAGCTTGCTACTAAAATAAAAAAGATTTAATAATAAATATGCACTGATAAATGATCCAGGTTTACCTGTGAAGAGAAATCATAAACAGACAAAAATGATATTAGTCAAAAAATTTCCTGCATCACCATTATTAGTTAAGTTAAATATCTGATGACTTTAGGGAGAGCCAGTAACTCACTCACTCATAGCAGGGCTGCATGTATGGTTCTTTGGTGAAGCTCATGTCAAGAGCTGATGGCTGCATGTAGAAATTGATGAGTGCTCCAATGACCACATCTCCATCCTGAGAGAGACCCACAGTGTCAAGATGCTGTGCTCGGTCCAGGTACACACACCTCTCGTCTTGAGATGTCCCCACCACAGCCTCACACACTACCCATAATAATAATAATGCCAGCAGGGACTGACACAGTGAAGGGACTCTAGCAGTCATCGGATCTAGTGGAGCTTCACTGTTCTGCCTTCCTCTGACTGCACACAGTTTCTGGAGCTATTTCTAATACCCACAAAGTCCTAAGAGATAAAAAAAAAAAGAAAACAAAAAACATGGACTGAAGTGTTCTGAGGTTTTCCAAATCACACCTCCTTCTCCTGGGTCCAAGAAATAGAGATAATTGCTCAACAATTAGGAATTAGACACACAGCTGAGTGTGTGATCGTGCAGTGAGTGATGTAATGAGTGATTATACAAGTTGGTTTTGGATAGTAATGTTAACTATTAATAAGCTATTGATGTTTTTTCTGAAAAAAAAAAAGTATTAAATATCAGTAACAGTTAAACATGTCAGATTATAGAATGTAAGATATTCTAGTGAAGGTGTAAAACATTATACAAATTTTGAGGCAACACTTTTAACCATTCAGAAGCTATTGAAGTTTATTCTGAATAAAAGTGGTTAAAATTCAGTAACAGGTAACCTTGCCAAACTAAATTGTGTAGTATATTCTAGTATAATATTATTGTATTGTATGTATAGTATAATATTATACAAGTTGTTTTCGAATAATACCCTTTTTTGCAAATAAAAATATTAATTACAATTACAATTCAGCAAAACATAAATTCTGTAAGGGGACAGCTGGGTTGGCCTTGTGCCAACACTAGAGGAAGGCAGCGAGTAACCAGAGACATTGACAGAATGGCTCTTGCTACCAAAAGGGAGTGAGAGAGCACTCTCTAAATTATAATCAGTGGCAATCAGTCCCACTGGTACCTGGATCTATTTACAGAGAGCTATCCACTCACTTAGTCCTCAGTCTCGGGTCAACCTTGCTGCATGCTGCTGCTCAATTCTTGGCTGGTAATTTCTGGTAATCCTCTTGGTTCAAGCTCTCTAAGCTCTCAGTGGAAGTATACACCGATCAGCCATAATATTAAAACCACTGACAGGTGAAGTGAATAACATTGATTAACTCATTCAAATGGCACCTGTCAAGGGGTGGAATATATTTGGCAGCAAGTGAACGGTCAGTTCTCAAAGTTGATGTGTTGGAAGCAGGAAAAATGGGCAAACATAAGGATCTGAGTGATTTTGACAAGGGACATATTGTGATGGCTAGATGACTGGGTCAGCGTATCTCCAAAACAGCAGGTTTTGTGGGGTGTCCCCAGGATGCAGTGGACAGTACCTACCAAAAGTGGTCCAAAGAAGGACAACTGGTGAACTAGCAACAGGGTCATGGGTGCCCAGGGCTCACTGATGCGCGTGGGGAGCGAAGGCTAGCCCGTCTGGTCTGATCCCCCAGAAGAGCCACTGTAGCACAAATTGCTGAAAAGGTGAATGCTAGCTATGATAGAAAGTTGTCAGAACACACAGTGCATCACAGCTTGCAGCATATGGGGAATGTGTATGGGGCTGTCATCAGCATTCGATGAGCTGACCCTGAGGCTTGACAATTGCCTCCCAAAGCATTGCAGGGAGCATAGTACCAGTGTAGGAAGACAACTGCCTCAAACGGATACTCCAGTAGCACCAACCCTCATGTTTAGTGGAAAGCATTTTGACTATTCTGAAGATACAGTGCAACTGGGTTGCACCTGACTCTTTCAACAAGAGCAAGAGGCCCGCGTGAAGGGAAAGAGGTGTCTGTACTATATGTATATGCTGCATTTTTGCACCACATTACCAGAATTGACAGGAAAAACCATAGGCTCACCCTAGGATGGAGGATGTGTGAGAAGCCCATTCATTTTTACTGTCAGCCACTTCCAGGGTTTTCCTGCAGGCAACAATCTTCTGCAATTGACAGCAGGAGAAAGCCATTAAGGTGTTCATGGATTCAAGAGCTGCAGGAAATTGCACTGACTCTGACCTAGTAATAGCCCTAAAATTTCATGCCCACCTCCACATTGAGAGCTGCATCTCTGTCTCTGCCTTTGATGACTGGTCCCTTGGTTTTAGTGCTACAGTTATTAACGCATTGAAACATGTGGAGCAGATATGTCTGTTCTTATTCAAGGCTCCAACTCATTTTGTGGTTAATTTTATGGAACCTCATTAATGAACTATAGTTCTGGTCATAGTTGACCATTCCTCTAAGGCCTCCAGATTCATTCCTTTGCCCAAGCTACTGTCTGCCAACCAGTTTATGGAGTTACTCTTGCAGTATGTGGTTAGAAACCCTAGGTTCCCCAGGACCTTGTTTCCAATAGGGGTCCATAGTTTGCAGCTAATTCTGAAAGAATTTTCTGCCAGCTTTTGGAGGCTTCTGTCAGCCTGTCCTCAGGGTTCCATCCACAATCCAACGGCCGGACTGAGAGAGTTAATCAATACATGGAAAATACACCTTCTCTGGGACAAGTACTCTCACAATACTCTATGACACTCAGGATGTCACCTTCTGAGTATCAGTTTGGGTACCCACCTTGTTTTCTGAGCAGATGGCAGACATCAGAGTCCGCACAACAGAACAACTAGTATGGCATTGCAGGCAAATCTGGAAAAAGTACAGGACTCTCTATTGGCAACCTCCCACACTCGAAAATGCCATGCCAACTGCTGGTGCCAACCAGGCCAATGCATCTGGCTATCATCTAAGGATCTGCCTCTGTGCCTAGATTCAAAAAAGCTGGCTGCTCAGCACATGGGCCTTTTTTAGGTTCTTAAGTAAACCCAATCTCCTATCTCCCTCTCATGCCATGTACTTTCCAGGTTAACCCAGCCTTTCATGTCTCCCATCTCAAGCCATTTTCTTCAGTCCATTCTTGCAGGCAGCCAAATCCTCATATCTTCAATGGTGCACCAGCTTACACTGTCTGATGCCTCCTGGACATCTACCAGGTTTGTTGTATAAAATATATTGTCTTGCTCTGCACTGGGGTTCATCTCTAACACTGGGTTGAGTTCTTGTCTTGGGTTCCTGGAGACCAGGATTCAAACCCTAGATGGGGTGATATCCCTGTTACAAAATTCAAACTTCCCATTAGCCTGTTGGTGGTAACCAGATGTCATGCTCAAGATAGTTTATACTGGCATGGTTCTGGGAATTTTGGCTTAGGTACAGGCAGAGCATGAGCGAATTCATTTATGAATATAGGTTACCATAGAGTTCTACCAGTATTTGTTAAGCTAAGGTCACTCCTAGGTATCCACTATATATATATATGTAGTGAAGAGACATTTATCCCACCCCAGCCAGTCGTGCCACTCCTTTGAGGCCAATTTCATGGCCAGCAATTATTTCTCATATATACATGTACATTCTGAGGTTACCGTGCACTTCCAGTACTAGTCCCAAGCCCGGATAAAATGTACGTTCTGAGGGTGTCAGAGATGGCCTCCACTGCTGCCTCTGAAGTGTCCACCTCCACAATGAAATGTCACAATGGATCAGGGTGTTTTAAAATAATAAGTGTTTAAGATAAGTGTTGTGCTGAATGCTTCTTTGAGTTGGGAAAAGGTTTGTTGAGCTGAATTCTCCCATCTTGTATGACCCCTTCTTGACAAGAAAGGTCAGTGCTCCTGCTATAGAGATAAAGGAATTGGTGTATGCGAACAGTCTGTATCAATGTTTACTCAAGCAGATATCTGTTTATTGAAAGATGTAGCACTACAGAAAGTGGACAGGAAAGCATAGTCTCCTCTGTAGAGTCTTGTCCCCTGAGAGTAGATTAGTTGTCAGGTATTCCCCCTCGCACTGAATGTCAGAGCACTCAGAGTGCTTATGCAGCCCTGAGTGCGACAGCACGCTTGCAGGTTATTGTGACTGTTTTCATTGCCATGTGCATCTATGTTTACTTTGACATGTGTTTTTGTTTTGGCTCCTTTCTTGTCTCCTCCATTGTCTTGTTATTGTTTGTGTTCCTAATGGGTCATCATCGTTATCACCTGTTCCTGATTTGCTCTTTATTCATTTATCTATTTATATTCTCATATTTCCTTGTAACATCACAAAGTATTGTTTCAGTGTTTTGCCACCTGAGCCATACCAAACCTTTTTTCTGTATTTGTTTCTCAACTTCGTTTGGTTCTCGGTTTTCATGTTCTGCTTTTGTCCAGTGTTCTCTGTTTGCTCATCTCCTGACCTCAGCATGTTTAGTGATTCTGTCTTTCGTTTTGGATTTGTCTGCTTGCCTCTCTTCAATAATGCCTTTACTGCATTTGTATCCAGCTTAGCTCACCTGCACCTGCTTTAAATGGCAGCATACTTCAACATGTATTCAACATGGATGCAGCATGAAGGCAAAAGGGGTGTCACGTCAGGATAACCATGCCAGCACTTAACTCCATCCAGTTTACTCAGTTCCTGATTCCCCCGGAACCATATGTGGACTTTTCTGTGCATTCTGAGAGTTTTCTTTTACAATGCCAGTGTTATTTTGCTAGCCTGGAGGACCCCAAGCCTGAAGAGAAGCAGTGGCTGGGGTTCATGTTGTCCCAGCTCACCGGCCCAGACTGCCAGTGGATGAATCTCCTTATCACCATGGAATCCAGCAGACTTAACAACGTAGCCCAGTTTGTGGAGCTTTTAGTTAAGGTGTTCAGGTGTTCAGAGTTCAACCCTGACCTTAAAAAATTTTTGGGAGGGGGCCCGCCTGACAGCTGAACCCATTCGGCCGTTCACCACCTACTATGAGAGGAAGGCTGGAGACAAGGAGGAAACAAAGTCTCCAGCCGAGCTACTTGCAGAGGGTGACGGGGCACCCTCTGCTGCAGAGCTCCCTCCAGAGGCCGAGCTCCAGCCTGAGGTCATTGTGGCAACCTCGCTTTCAGAGTTCCAGCCTAAGACCGATGAGGTGGTCTCCCCTGCTGAGCCCCAGCCAGAGGTCAATGTGGCAACCTCACTTCCAAAGCTGCATCCTGATACCAACGAGGTGGTCTCCCATGCTGAGCTCCAGCCCAAGGTCAACATGGCGAACTTATTTCCAGAGCCCCAGCTTGAGACCAACAAGGTGGTCTCTCCTGCCATGTTCCTGCCAGAGGCCGATGGAGTGGCCTTCCATACCATGCTCCTGCCAGAGGCTGACGGTGCAGCCTCCAATGCCATGCTCATGTCAGAGACCAATGGTGCAGCTTACTAAGCCTTGTTCACCCCTGAGATTGACGAGATGGCCAGCTCCAGTTTGAGGCCAATGATGAGGCCTCCCTAGTCCTGCTCCTGCTGGAGGCCTACTGCACGGCCCCCCCAAGTCCCGTTCCTGCTACAGGCTGACGAGACAGCCTGCCGAGCCCTGCTCACACCTGAGGCCGACCAGATGGCCTGCCAAGCCCTGATCACTCCAACAGCCAACAAGATGGTCTCACATGTCACACTCCTGTCTGAAGGTGAAGGCCAAGCCTCTCAAGACCAGTTCACTCCTGAGGCTGATGATGCAGCCTTCCAAGCCTGGTTCCTGCCTAATAACCCTGGTGATCATGTCCCAGCCCAGCCATCTGACTCCGGTCAACCTGTCGCTGACCCACCACCTGCTTCCTGCCAGTATGCCCCATGTCTGCTTCTCTGCTTCTCTGGAAGTAGCTCATATAAACGATGCCTGCCTCTGGACTTTGGATCGTGTGTGGACATTTAGCCTAGGGAGGCAGGTGGTCACTGTCAGGTATTCCCCCTTGCGCTGAGTGTCAGAGCATTCAGTGCGCTTATGCCACCCGGAGAGCGACTGCGTGCTTCTGGGTTATTGTGACTGTCTTCATTGCCATGTGCGTCTGTGTTTTGTTGTTTTGGTTCCTGTCTTGTCTCCTCCCTTGTCTTGTTATTGGTTGTGTTCCTAATGTGTCATCATCGTTATCACCTATTCCTGATTTGCCCTTGATTAGTTTATCTATTTATACCCTCATGTTTCATTGTAACGTGGTGAAGTATTGTTTCAGTGTTTTGCCGCCTGACCCATACCAAGCCTTTGTTCTGTGTTTGTTTTCCTGGTTTCTTGGCTTCGTTTAGTTCTCAGTTTTCATGTTCTGCCTTTGCCCTGTGTTCTCTGTTTGCTAATCACCTGACCCACGCATGTTTACTTTTGGATTTGTCTGCCTGCCTCTCTTCAATACAGCTTTTAATGCATTTGCATCTGTCTCAACTCACCTGTACCTGCTTTACATAACAATAGTCAAAAAATGGGTGTTATCTATTTGCATATTGTTGAATACTCATAAGTTATCAAAGAAAAAACTCATAAGTTAATTGGATAACATCACTTCAACTAATATATATTTATTACTGGCCCCGTTCACACCTGACATGAACATGCATCCTGGGTGACTGGATAACAAGTGGTCAGGTCTAACTACAGGTGTGAACAGGGTCAAATGTAACACCTTGACCACTCAAGATCAAGACCACTCAAACCACATTCGGATGTGATATGGGAAGCATATGGCCACATAACATTTGTAGTGTGAACATAAATGCATCTCAATGTGTCCCTGACAGCAACAAATGACCAACTGATTGTCTACCGCTAGACTAATGGATAGAGACAATGTTATAATAGCAGAGACAAAAGCAGCTAAGCAGCTACTTTTCATAGCTTCATGTGTCAACTCATCTCTCATTCATTTATAAGTTTCGTTAGCAGACCACATGATTAATGCATTTGAAACAGTCCATAAAGGTACATTAAATATGATCTGCGGGACAGTTCTTCCTGAAAATAACTGGAGCGGAAGACTGACGTAATAAACGTGTGTGACAGCCTTTCTCCAGCAGAAATGATGTACTCATAATGCCAGGTGTGAATGGCTATACAGCTTGGCAGTCCACTTGTGATCCGATCACCCAGGATGCATGATAATGCCAGTTGTGAGAAGGGCCATTGTCACAAGACAAAAGTTTTTTTTTTCTCCAAGTGTATGTTGCTTAAACCACATTTAAGCAAAAAAAAAAACACCCCATCCGCTCCCAACCCTGAGCAGGTCTACCAGACTGAAGATGAAGCATCCATCAAGAGTAAATGGGATATTTGTACAAATAAGATATAAGAGGCAGACAGATTCTTACAAATTCCTTTAACTTAACCTTTAATTTTTTTTTGGGATATTTAGCTGTGACTAATCCATATGAAATAAGGCAGCACTGAGACACACTTAAATATTGCAATTGTTTAGATGTTCCTAATACTCAGAAACACTCTATGAGAAGTTCAATGCATTTGATTCAACATAGTGTAATGTGTGTTATTCAGTAGAGAGAAAAAGGAAGGACGTCCAAGTGCAGATAATGCCAAGGTCAAGTTTTGGGCCCTTTGTGCTAGTAATTTTCCACTTCTCTCCCTCTCCAGGAACAGAATTTGTAAATCCAAGAAATCTTTGAAGCTCCTTCACTGTTCCTGGAGTTGGCAATTCTTTGACTGCATTGATATTTGTTTCACCCCCAAACACCCCTTCATTACTGATTTACATACAGCTGTTTCTTCAGAAGCCTGGTTAACACCTGCTTGACATCACTCACATGACTCTCATAGTTAGGGGAGTAAAAAGAATATTGTGGCGTAAGTCGTGATAAATCTCCCCACCATGTCACACAAAAAAGAAACAAACACTAATAAGAACATGTCACTTATATGATCATATGATTTAATACTTTCACCTCTTTGGGATCAAATGGTCTCAGCCTATCTGAGAGCTTTATCTGGGACCAGTGACATAAACTGAGCCACTTTACTGGTTTTGGAGACTCCCTCCTGGTTTGAAAAATGTAAGGAACAGTGCAGTAGAAATCCTTTACACTTAACTGGATCCCCTGCATATTTATCTGACCAATGAGCTGTAACAGATGATGAAGGAGTTGTTGTAGCATATATTTTAGGGAAGAGGGGATATAGAGTCTTTTTTAAGTTGCATGTCTTGGTTGATTGCTGTCATTCAATAGGGAAGAAATAGATCATGGTGGGTAATTGGAGATGACTACAACTGGGAGGAAAAAAAAGAGATTTAAAAAAATTTCCAGGCAGATAAATTGCATTCTTAATTTTTTTATTTATTTTTTAGATATCTTTTAATCTGTTAAAATTAAGCTATATTGATTATTTATTTATCATTATAAGTATATTTTAAATAATTAATCATTTCCCACATTGTATCTCAGATTATCTCTTTTAGTCAAATTTAAGACATGTCTTTTTACTTCATATTATCATATTCAAAATTAGCACCCAAATTTAGCAGTACTCACACGCACACATGCACGCACGCACACACACACACACACACACACTTTACTCATCTTCAGGTAAATTAAGTTACCTGTTGGTTTGTTTAGTACATGGTGTATTTTTCATGTAACGACGTAATCTTGGGTCTGAGAAAGGCTCTATATGACATTATTATTATTATTGTTATTAGTAATAGTAGTAATAGAATTGCCACCTTTCCATTTGACTTCATAAAAGCACTCAGTGCCATTTTTATGCTCTTTATTATATAAATAGCAATTATAAACAGTAGAAACAGTTTACATGAACTATATGTAGAGGAAAATATACAATTTATTAAGTATTAACTAGCATCATTTTAACATTTCCACCAATACATGCTGGGGATATATAAGGGTACCATTTATAATAATTATTCACTTAATATTGGAAAAAAGGAAGTACAGAGGAAACTATGACTGGTGAACATTGTTTTATAATTCACAAGAAAGCAGTGACAGTAGCACAGCAGATGCTAAACCTTTTCTCTACTGTATTTTCCCCATGAGAAATTTCTTGGTGTTGTTTTCTGGTTTGAGTAAAATAATGTAACATTTTGGGGCAAATATAGAGATCAGGAGACCAAAACTGGAAGCCAGGATGGCAAATATCTCCACAGCAACACTGTACTTTCCCGGCGAGCTGACATATGCTGGAACAAATGTGATCCACACAGCACAGAAGATCAACATGCTGAAAGTGATAAATTTGGCCTCATTAAAATTGTCTGGAAGCTTCCGGGCAAAGAAGGCCAGAAGGAAGCAAATGGCAGCTAACAGTCCAATGTAGCCCAAAACCAGGGAAAAGCCTGTCACTGACCCCACCATGCACTCTAAGATGATCTTTGACCCTTGAATGCTTAAGTTGCGGTGAGGAAAGGGGGGACTGAGGGACAACCATACAGCACAGATAATCACCTGAATACAGGTAAAGAACAGAACACTTCCTCTTTGCTGGCCTGGTCCAAACCACTTCATAAGGGCTGCCGATCCAGGTCTAGCTGAACGAAATGCAACCAGAACCACAATGGTTTTGACCAGGATGCACGAGATACAGAGAACAAAACTGATCCCGAAAGCTGCTTGCTGTAGCCTGCATGACCATAATGAGGGCTGACCCACAAACACCAGTGAACACAGGAAGCAGAGTTTCAGTGACAGTAAGAGCAGGAAGCTCAGCTCTGAATTGTTGGCCTTGACAATAGGAGTCTGCTTGTAGTACACAAAAACCCCACCTACAGCTGCTGTCGTCATGGCACCGCACACAGCGACAGTTGTCAAGGCGATGCCCATGGTCTCATTGAAGGAGAGGTACTCAACCTCACGTGGTACACATGCAGTTCTGAGACTGTTGGACCAGAATTCTGGGGGGCAACGATAACATTCTGGTGAGCCTGTCAAAGAGATTAAAAAAAATTCAGCATGTCCCATTCCTCAGTCATTTTCCTGCAATAGAAA
Organism: Pangasius sanitwongsei; assembly: GCA_037576675.1. Taxonomy (NCBI): domain Eukaryota; kingdom Metazoa; phylum Chordata; class Actinopteri; order Siluriformes; family Pangasiidae; genus Pangasius; species Pangasius sanitwongsei. The sequence goes on along the minus strand of CM075008.1, from coordinate 2,891,844 downwards.
TTTATTTATTTATTTATTTATTTATTTATTTTTATTATTATTATTATTATTAAAGAATGTCACACTTGTTTCTGTTTATAATACTTAACTAACCCCTAAAAAAAAAAAAATCTGCACTTACACTGGCTCTTACTCCTCTACTCTGTTTACTTTGCTTCTCTAGCACTCAATTAAAAACCTTGTATGGTAGCACTACTTGTATTGCTCTCTGCTTGATATATCGCTTTGCTTGTATTTCCTCATTTGTAAGCCAATTTGGATAAAAGTGTCTGCTAAATGAATAAATGTAAACGTAAATGTAAATGTTATAGGTGTATTTAATGTTGTATATTGTCTGCAAAATATGTTAGGTCCTCTTATGACATTTACTGTATAGCAACTAAAAACAGTCATTCCCTCACCAGCCTCTCTTTTTAATAAGACATCCTGAAGACTTTAGGCTTAACCTCTGACTATTAGAAAGAATTGATCCTGGAGACTCCTTCAATGAATGTTAAATGAACAGCTCTTTATAGAAATCTTAACCATATCACTACATATACATTTTTTTAAAAATATGTTTATGTGGACAGTCCACCATACAAGTCCTTCTTACTATATAAGGTTGTTAATATAGTAATTAGATAATATAGTTATTAGAATGAGCACATTACTATAAACCTATGATTTGCCCTGCAGCCCGATCTACTGTCCAAGCCACTGTTATAGAAAATTATTAAAATTATTATAGAAACACCTTCTGACAAATTGAAATCACAAATTCAACAACATAGATAATGAATAATGATTCCATACAATGTTAGGGAACGTCTGCGGTAATGACATAGTAATAAATTATTTCCTGGATTCTAGTAAAGTTGGCATATAACATGTTGTGCCCTTCTACGCAGATGATGTAATCATTATTTAATTTTTAAGAGCAGTTTATTGTGCTAAAGGGACTTTTGATAACCTGTCACATTGCTGAATTCGCCTTCAGCACAGGGCAAGCAGTCAAAGCAGCAAACTGGCAGGCCCTTCTTTATGGCTTTGCGTGTACCTTGGGGGCATTCAGCAGTGCACACAGAGACAGGCACCTGAAATGATCAGAGAAAAAAAGGCATTTAGGACTGAAATCAAAATTGTATGCACTTTAGATTTTTATGGTACAATTTAACCTTTGCCTATTTTCTACCTGAAAAACAGTCAATAAAATTGGCCCCATTTCAAATAGATTTTTTTTAGTTTTATAACATTTTCCAACACAGATAGGTTGAAGATAAGCACAGCCCTGTTGATGAATGACCAAATTTATGATTAGTATGGGGACTGAATAACAAAACATATGATTGTACAAAAGTATTTATTTGAACACTGTAGGCCTTAGAAATTAAACAACAAATAAATAAAAATATGAAAACTTTGTGGAGTGCTATTTATAATACAAACAAAAAATAAACAAAAATGTATTTATTTTTACTGAAAACTCTGAAACTCTGAACTCTACAAGTGGATTTGCAATCGTGATTCTATTCTTGTAAAGCCACGGATACTGTATCTCTGTCAGGATATTTTAAAGGAAGTCTCTACACCAAATAATTCTTAAGTTATTGAGAACTATATGACATAATCTTTCATGGTGCTGGCACCATCACTGACATTTATGGATTAATGCATTAATAGATTTATTCATATTCTTATTCAGTAACCCAATTAAACTGGAGCGTATGTAGGCAGAACACACCTTGATGCAAGTCTATCACATGAGAATCATACTCACCCTCACAAACACACACACACAAACACATACACATACACGTATATATCCAACTACTGGCAGGTTTTTCTCTCAAAGAACCTGGAGAAAACTCCTGCCAACGAGGGGATAACATATGAAACACCACATAGACAGTAAGTCAGGGCCAGGCACTGAAGCTGTGAGGCAACACTTTGGCAGCTCTGGATGATTTACCTTGTTTGAGTTTCCTGGCCAGCTGATGGCAGATTCCTTAATGATGAGGTTAGAACCCTCCAGTCGGCCAATGAGGACATATTGCAAGGTTCCTCCAGGACCTCTCTGCCAATTCACTAAGTCATAGACAGCTGGAATCTCCCCATCTTGAAAATAAAACTTCTCTCCCAGCTGAGTTGTGAAATTGAGCAGCTTAAGGTGCTCTAAGAGCTAGGAGGACAGGAGGAAGGTGAGCTAGAAGGACCGTCACATTTTGGATAGCATAGAATTTCTGTCTAGAGCTTTTATATTTTAAACTTTCTGGTTTCTCTGTAGCAAGCTGCATTTTCTGTCTTATCATCATCATCATCATCATTATTATTATTATTATTATTATTATTATTATTATCATTATTATTTTGTCTCATTAACTTAGTAACTCTTAGAAGAGAGAAAAGATGAGAGGCTGGTGAGGGAAAAAATTGTTTATAGCTGCTATAAATGATAACAGGAACTAATTTGCTTCGAACATGTTGCAAAACATTAAATGCAACTATAAAAACATTATGTTTCTTTCATTAATCTTTGGAAAATTGTGGTGGTATAATAGTAACACCTTGTCAGGACAGGAAAATAATCAACTTTGGCATCATACAACTCATTCATGATAGACGGGCCTGTAACAGCAGCTGCGTTTTATTCCTTAAAAACTCATTTCAATGTTTAAATCCAACTAGAAGTATCATTGATGACTTTCACCACTATTGTATATGAAGCATCAGAAATAAAATGCTAATATAAATTCAAAATGATATAGATGATATAAAATGTTAATAAATAACACTGCATTACCTGTTGTGTAGTGATGATGTCCGGAGATGAGCAGCCGGGGGTCACTCTGGGGTCAGAACTGTTAGGTGCAGTGCAGGCCAGCAGAGAGTGGAGTGCATATGCAGCTGCATAAACAGCCAGATACACGTTATAAGTGGCTCTTAAGTTGGAGACATCTGTAACGCCATTCTGTACCCCCTCTAGACTCTCCTTCCCACTGCATGGCGGTAAGCCACTCTGAGAGGTTTTATTGTGCACTGGGCTGCAGCCAAACGTCCTCTCCCATAACACTCTCAGGATTGTGTCGCGCGGATACCGGGAGGGATGGAGCTCTTGTAGGTGTTTCTCAAAACCAGGAATGGGTGCACTCCTAATAGCCACTCCCAGTGTGCCTTGAGTAATGTTGTAGAGCGCAGGGTTGCTCAAGAGATGGCTACTGGTACTCCAAATCTCACTGGCGAGGAACTGGCGGTCTGTCACGTTTCTGCGAACCAGCTCAGTGAGGAACACTTCTACATCCATATACCAAGCAAATACCATAATCACATGAGCAGATGAGCTCTGCACCATTTTCACGGCACGGTCAACGTCTTTTGCCAATCTCTCACGGAGAAGAGTGCTGACAAATGCTAGGCAGATGCCAGTACCTTTTGTCTCTTCCCGAAATGCCTGCACTGCCTGGAGTCCATAGTCATTGTCTGCCACTACAGCACCAACCCAGGTCCAGCCAAAACGTTTGGCCATCTGTGCCATGGTGCGAGCCTGATACATGTCACTGGGGATGGTGCGAAAGAAATTGGGATACTCTCGTCTGCTGCTGAGACACACACATGTAGCCAGGTAGCTGATCTGAGGGATAAACAGAATATATTCCCAACATACATGAACATAATGATCAAAATGATCAACAAACTCAGTACATTTAGCTCAATGACAAAATAAAAAAAACGTTTTGAAAATCAGAGCCTTTACAGAGCACCAACCCATGATTTGATCTACTGCTGCTGCCAACAATGTTGAGCCATGTATCATTCTACTGCCCCAGCCTTATGTGAATTATAGGAAAAGTTATAGGAAAAAATTGAGAAAATTAGAAAAAAATCTGCCATTAAAATTCTAGACATCATTGACTTGGATCCAGTACCAAAGTGTAGTTATCCACTGAAGAACAGTTGAGACTTGAGTATAAACTGTTTTTGGTTGGTGTAATCACTAGGTTATCATGTAGGACCACCCACAGCAATCTTTAGGCTACCCATGCAAGTGATTCCCAAATGAGGAAAGCTCCAAGAGAAGTAGAGCATCAGGATGGGGCAGATAGGTCCAAAGGGCAGACCAAGTCAGGATCAGGCACTGGCATCCCAACAGGCAGCAGGAGTAACATGTATAGCTTGATAGACAGACAGACAGAGAGATATCTACACTCTTTAGCGTACCTAGTGTATTATTCAGATTCAAATTCCTAAAGCAGGGGTTCTCAAATTTAGACTGGCTTGTTTTTGAGTTATCGAGGCTTGCATTAAACACATTCAATTCAAGTGATCAGACAAATATTTACAGTACTGTGGAAAAAGTCAGAGATGAACCTTTCATTTTAAATCAAATGGCCATTCAGTACTTCAGTACATTCAGTACCTTTGTGTGATTTAATAAGAATAACAATAATGAACAATGATGATAGGAAAATGTACTTAACAGAAAACCATACAAAGGTCTTCAACAATAAAAAACAGTATGAAATCTGTAAATATTATTTGTAATATTGAACTTTAACAATGATCTGCATAAATAAGTACTGCATGGCTGTTTGACTGAAAGTGGATTTAATTTACTGCATATTTTAACATCATTAATTTTTGCCACCAAGTTGGCAATGACAAAATGACAATTTGCTGCAACAAAAAGGGTGGTTTCTGACTTTTGCACAGAACTGTATAGGAAATCAATATTAAATATAATAACTTTGATAGTGGTGCCTAGTGATTTCTACCACTGTAACAACATTCTAAAATCATGGACCCCCCTGGCTGTGTTTCATGGATGTAAGGGATCAGTGAATCACAGCCAGTTTGTCCTAGAGTGCTCAGTGTTCTCTCTATACAGTGGCTTCTTGTCTATTTATTCACCTTGCATTCTTGTTTTGCTCAGCATGACACTCACCATTGGTACATGCAGTGGGCTCAGAACTCGGGACAGAATAATACACTGTGTGGAAGCAGAGTCTCCAATGATAAGTTTGGCAGGTCGGGTGGTCTCACAGGTGGCATTCCCTCCACTGATCATGGACATGACTGCTCTCAGGCTATGAGGGTAGCGTGTGCAAGTATCCATGATACGGTATCCCAGTCGAACCCCCGGGAGCAAAGAAGGATTTCTGTTAACCTCCTCCACAGCAAAGACAACAGCCTGAGCCCACTGCACAGGACTCTCCTGAAATCTTAGAAGAGAAGCAAAGAGTTACTAGCTAGATGAGATTAAGTGGGGCCACACAGAGAAGAAGCATGTCAATCAATAAAAATTATTTTTTAAATGTGGTACAGCATTACCACTTTTTATTTAACATATTAAGCTATATTTTCAGTATTAGTTAAGGTTTTAGTTATAAAGGTTATCATTTATATAAAAAGTGAAGCTTGATGCATATATTAGAAAGCATTCCACACAATTAAAAGCTTACAAATAAAGTAGACTAGGTTTTAGTCATGTAGACATAAAATACAGAAAGATTTTTAAGTGTAGAAGTGATGAAGAAGACAGAAGTGATGCCAGCTAGCAATAATATTATTATTTAGATTGGTCCTTACTGAAACACATAAAAACAAGAACATATATCTCATGCAAGTATGTGAAAACATTAAAACAACAACAAAAAAATACAAGAAATTAATGTTTTTGAAATATATTACATAAAATGTGAAGTCTGTAAAGTTTGTAGTTCATAATTTCAGTGTGCTGGATTATTATTGTGTTGATTTTAAACTAAAAAAAAATAAAAAATTACAAACCTACACGTCCTGCTCTGCTCATGTCACATTTTTAGAGAAAATAACCAGTTTGACAGTATTACAGTATTGCTGAGGTATGCATATCTGCAGCTGTTGGTATTGTCAGACTGCTTGAGCAAATTGCACATGTGAAAGAGGCAGACATTTCTCTCTGTTTGAAAACCTCACCATGTAAAAGTCTGAATTGTCATTTACAGTAGTGCACTAGGAATGATGTACACTACATTACAGAGATTTAAAATAACGAATGTTTACCTAAATCAGATACAGATAGTTTCCCTTAAAGGTAACCAGATGCAAAATGTGCACTAGAATTTAAGTCTTTACACAGGCAATTGGTATGGTTTTTTTTGTTGTTGTTTTTTAAAGGTTGTTATAGTGATTATGCATTGAAAAAAATCATCAGTGTCCAGGTCCACCTGTGAAGAGAAATCATAAACAGACAAAAATGGCACTGGTCAATTTTTTTTTTTTTTGTAAATTAGTGAAGACAGGAAAAAGAATTAGAGGCAGCAACTCACTCAGAGCAGGACTGCAAGTATGGTTCTTTGGTGAAGCTCAAGTCAAGGGTCGGTGGCAGCACATAGAAATTGATGAGTGCGCCAATAATGACATCTCCATCTTGAGAGAGACCCACAGTATCAAGATGCTGTGCGTGGTCCAGGTACACACACCTCTCCTCCTGAGATGTCCCCACCACAACCTCACACACTATCCATAATAATAATGCCAGCAGGGTCGGGCAGGGAGAAAGGACTACAGCAGTCATGGGATGTGGTGAAGCTTTACAGCTCTGCCTTCCTCTGGCTGCACACAGTTTCTGTAGCTATTTCTAATACCCACAAAGTCCTAAGAGATGATGAGAAAAAAACATGGACTAAAGTGTTCCAAGAGGTGCTCCAAATCTCCTTCTCCTGGGTCCAAGAATTAGAGATAACCTAGTCAACAATTAGCAATTAACACACAGCTGAGTGGTGATACAGAGGGATTCAGAGAGTGATTTGTGTTTTTATGGTTGTCCTTATAAAGTCTTCATAATCCTTGACCTCTTAATCTCCCAGGGCATGTTGGGAGGCCCAGATGTACATTCATCACCACTGTATCTACGTAACTTCACTGATTATGTGAGTAATATGTAATCTCATGAAAAATAAACCATATGCCAGTTCTTGCCCATGGCCTGACCTTTTGCTCGCTTCACATTTCAGAGTATTGCCTAGCCCTTTTGTTCTTCTGCTACACTGGTTTTTCATAAATCCATGAACCTGAACCCTTTATTACTACGGGTTATACTTCCCAAAAACAGTTTAAGTTAACAGTCTAACCCTTGCTTAAGTGGATAATCTGATCTGGATGCTGTAGGTTTGTACCTAAGAACTGCTGCTGTAATGATAAAAACAGTCCGGTACTCATCCCAAGATTCATTCACAATCTGCTCATACTGAATACCCTTTCAACACACTTAGTACTGTATGTCTTTACTTGTCTACACTTGTATCCTGTAATAATGTCTAATCTCACTATCCAGGGTCACCCAGAAGAGGATGGATTTCCTTTTGAGTCTGGTTCCCTTTATGGTTTCTTCCTCATGTCGTCTCAGGGACTTTTTCCTTGTGACGGTCACCACTGGCTTGTTCATTATTGATCTAAAACTACATTCTGTAAAGCTGCTTTGTGAAAATTTCCAATTTTAAAATCCCCATACAAATATAATTGAAATGAAACACACTGATTAATTAAATGACAAACAGTACTTTATTGCATTGGTACGAAAATGCTCAGGAGCATTTTATGAGCAGAAAGAAAAAGAAAAATTGAATGCCCTTTAACACAGAAACTTAAAAATGCAACTTGTTCAATTAATAGCCCATACCCGAAACTGTCTCAGGCTAATTGTGCTAGTACTGTGAAATGCTTACTTTTTAAAAGAAAGGAAATAAACAGACGATCAAGTGTCATTTTTTGCTATTTGTATCAAAACAATTACAAAAATAAAAACTTTCTCACAGGATTTTTTCCTTGAAACTGAAGTTGTGTTTATAATCAATGAAAAAATAAAAGAAAGAGTAAGCAAAACCAGCTATGCAGGTATTTTTTTCTTGTGTTGTTCTCTGATCATGGAAAGAAGTAAAAGATTTACATAAACAGGGCACAGACACCTATACCTATTATCTGTGCATAGTCATGCTGAATATGTCCACAGTTCACATGCTGTAACACAACATATCATTTTCAAATTTAAAACCCATAAGGCCTTAAATAGGGGCAAATTTGCCAAACATGTCAATGTATATACAAACACCATAGACAAATAACAAAAAGAAATACAAGAAAAGTGAACAAATCACATATTTCAGAATGGAAGCCCCTCTAATCAGTTAATAACCATTTAAAAAGGGACAAACAAAAGACCAAAAGACCAGAAGAGAAATGTCTTCAAAAAAACAACCATCATTAAACTTGTTATTTCTACAATACATATTACAAACAACAACATTTAAAAGCTTGAACTGGACTAATTTGGTGTAGTGCATCTAAGACAGGAACTTGCTTGTCCAGGGTATATGGCAATATTTACACAATACTGGAAGCTTTGATTTAGATCTTTTTCAAATCTCTGTACTTGTGCTTAAGAGTGCACTATTTTTCATTGAAGAGGAGCTGGCAGTATGTATTCTAAAAGCACAAGTACAGCCTTATACAGGCAAATCAGGAAGATAATAATTTCAAAGTCTTAGAAGGAAGTAGACCTCAGGCTCAGAGGGAGGACAGGAATTATGAGGAATCACAGAGTCATCAGCATAACATTGATCATGGTAGCTATAACAAAGTGTCTTGCAGGATCCCTCAGGCAGGCCACGGTCCTCCAGCCCTACCTGCTCCAAGTACCCAGCAATGTATGAGCCAGTGGAATGCCTATTGATGAGGGGATTTTGAGAAGAGACTGCCTTATTGCGGAGGACCACATCAGGAGTACCCCCTGCAGGTTTTAATTTAAGTGCTTCCTGCTGCCTTTCCCGGGCACGATTGGCTATGTGACGTACACGACTCTGACTACGTGAGGAAAGCTTTCGTGACAGGAATGAAGGAGGGTCATTTGATTCCTCTGTGGAAACAACAGAATTCAATGGCACTGGTGGGAACACTGAGAGAGACTTTGGGGTAGGTTGCAACTGAGAGGGGATGGAGTGGGAGTCCACCTCATCTAAAGTCACCAGTTTACGAAGCTGTTCTGTCAGGGGGTCTGAAGCCTGTGGCTGATTGGCCCTGCCACACTTGCGTTTCTGGTCTCGCATGGCGGGAGTGATGAAGCTGCGACTGATGACCTTGTATTTGCTCTGGAAGTTGCATGAGATATCCTCAGACGTTAAGTCACCCAAGCTCTTGGACTTACAAGGACTTGGAGTTGTTGGGACTGGAGATCCAACAAGGTAGATCCCTTTGTATATCTCAGAATGGATTGGTTTCAAAGTCTGGTTTTGTTGCAAGGACTTAGAATATTGCTTTGGTGGAACAAAGGTATCTCTATAGATCATATCACAATCAGACCCAGGCATGTAGGAGCCATTCTGTGGTTGAGAGTTGATGTCTTGAGCCCTCAAAAGGCATTTTGAGGATGAAAACCCATTCTGGAAGTGTTGTGTCTTGCAAATCATACCATTCTTGTCCCTAATCTCAAAGTGGCTGTTGCTATAAGTCACTCCATTGGACCTACCAGGCTTAAAATGTCCTGATATGGTAGCATTACTTCTGTTACACTGCTCTGTCTGGTGCTCACTGATTGGGTAGTCAAGCTGATAATTGCTGGGGACAAAAGGGTGGTGTGGGGATGAACTATGAAACAGTGACTCTGTGAGTTTATATGAATGTTTGCTCATTGAGGGGGGTATATAAAGAGAATTCTGTAGTGACTCATGATGTGATGGTACCAGAGTCAAAGTTCTATCCAAAGGTTCTCCATCCACATTGACCTCCACCTCCATCAAGCTGCTGCTAGCAGAGTCATGACAGATAAGGAAACGCTCTGAGGCTGTGCTGTTTATCGAGGTGTCTTTATAACATCCATATTCCCAGTTTCTTGAAAACACAGGGGACTGGCACTCGGGCTTGTAGCTTTTATCTCTATGAGATTCCCATCCACCATTCTCTTCTACTGTTCTTCCAAAAGGTATCTTGGTAAGGGAGGAACCTCTGCTGCCACCTGGAGATATACACTCCAGTTTCCCTAAGTTTTTGCAGATAGTCTGATCAGGAATGTCATTTGCAGAAACAGGAGAAAGCACTTGCTCATCTAGAATTGTGAAGACAGTTGAATCAGTGGTCTCAGGACTAGAAGGGAGGTGTTTTTCAACAGGCTGTTGGTCTTTTTGTGACAAGTTCTGGGTAATTTTTTGTGGGGTGCTGAAGAGTTGGTTCTTCATTGGTGGAACAGACAACTGAGGGGGTTGGGACCCTGAGGACAGATTTAAGTTACTCTGTTCAGCAGTAACTTCGAACTGACCAATGAGAGCTGATATGGACCCACATGTGTCATACTCATTGCCTAAGGACACAGCGTCAATGAGGTGAGAGAGAGCACTGTCCTGAAGTGACTTCTGATCCTGCTGGTTAGACTGATGCAATGTGGGTGGAAGCTGAGATATGGCATTGGTGCCTGAAAAGGAAGAATTTGAAGCTGCTTTGGAAGTTTTGTTACTTTTAGGGGCTTCCCTTTGGTGGACCTCAGTCTGCAAACTAACATGACAGTCAAGTTGATCCAAGAGTCTTGAATTACCTTCTGTGGGCCTTTGAGAAGGAGCTTTGGTTTGCAGGGTCAAACTATGTCCAATGGGTTCTGTAAGGACATCAGTAATCGTCTCACCACATCCTTCTATAATGAAGTAAGAAGTTTCATCTGTTTCTACACACTCAGTGGCTCTCTGCTGGATCTGTTGTGTAGGGTGGTTATTGTCATCAGAGACTTCAGAGGTTTCAACGAGGAGATCCGCAGAAGCATACCTTGGCTTCTCCAAAAACAAATCTGTGGAAAATGAAGAAAAAAGTGTCAGCAGCTGTCACTGAATTTTGAAACTTCAACAACACCACACTCATAACAATTAACTCTGTTCACAAAGACAAATGGAATGTGCCACCACATAGGACTGTGAGAGGAGGGTTTGAGAATGAGACTATGTAGACAACATCCATTTTCTGCTTATTTTCATCATGTTTCCAAAAATCGTGGAACACATGATCTGATATGGCTATTTTTCCATAAAGCAAAAGTCACAGTAATCATTTCTTTAACATCAAAAAATAATAATTATATCAGTGGACAGGTGTAATACAGATGTTTTAGATGAGGCAACCAGAGTAAGGTTTATGGATTACCTGCTGGATTTCCTAGTCAGTTTTCTACTATAAAGAGGAACAATAGTAAAGACAGAACAAGATAAAAGCAAGTTAAAGTATTGAGGAGGAAAAGTGTGCCTGTCTTCAAAGCATGTGTTATCACAGAGCAACACAGGTGGCTGTAAAAATGAGCATATGGAAGAAAAGTCAGATATATGAAACATTATCACTTTTGATAAAAATGTTTATCAAATGTTTATCAAATGTCAACAAATGTTTCCCGTTTTTTAAGCACAACATAATCCGAGAGAAATATGCTTCATCAGTTGTAATAAACCTTCTATTTTCTGTTACTGGTTTGGTATCAGCCATGGCCTGAACACAACTTGTAGATCTATAAGTAGTGGTTAATCTAGAATCTTTGTACTTTCTCATTTATTAGTTAATGCATCTTTGATGGCTAATTCACCATGTTAGGGACACGTGAACAGGGGTGCTGCCCCACTAGAACCTGAAAGTGTAAATGCCATTTTAATTAATACTGTTGTAATAATCATGTTGGTAAATTAAATGTGTGATAAATTCTTCAAAAACATTAAGGGGCTTGATAGGGTATTGAGGGTAACTGTTGATGTTTACTGTGTAAGTGTGCAGTTCTGGTTGCACAGCAAGTCTGTTTGCTACACTTTTGAGGTGCTTTAGTCCAAACATATATGCAAAGCCTGACCATTTCAACTCTGACCAGGATAAAGCCATTACTGAAAATGAATGAATGAATTGAATGGCCTTCAATCAACTATCAGTTGTAATACAAATATGCATCCATGCTGCCCCTTGGCAGATTTGACAGCCCTGTCACAACTGTGTTCTAGTTTAAGTAGGTTCAGTACACGGTGGAGAAAGCCTTACTGTTATGTTGATTATTTTGTGTGTGTGTGGAAGAATTAACACAGATTTTCAAAAAATAATAATAAATGGATAAAACTGTCAGTCAGTGCCTGGACATTGGTTATAAAGCTCACCGATTATAGTGCCGACACCAGTGTCGGGCCCGTCTTGTTCAGAGGAGGATACAGTAAGCCGGCCCTGTAGAAGCCTCTCCAGAGGCATGGAGGCTGGCCGGTGCTGGAGACCCATCCTGGGACCCACAGTCTTCTCCAAAGCTTGATGCTTGAGATCCCCATTGCTGCTTTCCTCCTTGTCTAGTGAAGTTTCAGACAGTACCATTTTGGTCTTCTTGCGTCCCTTGGCAGGGGCACTAGCTGTCCTACGCAGCAGGTGGTTACTCAAAGAGCGTTTACGTGGTAGAACACCAAACTGTGTGTCCACAGAGCACTTGGAGCCCTTGCTGAACAGACCCCGGAAACCCCGTAACTGACGACCCTGAGGGGAAGAACGCAAGACCAAGATTATTTATACCAATTAAACATAAGGTGGATTAAATGCCATATGTGCAATGTTTTAAACCTACAGTATTTATATGCACACACACACAGTAATCAACACAGCTGGACACACATGCAATAACATTACACAGGTTTGGAGAATATAATTCAAAAGGTAAACATTTTAAGGTAAAGGTAAAAGGCATTGTGCTTCAAGAATGTTTAATTAGAGGATTTGAACAGAGAATTAAGGTTCAATTTCTGTTTGGTTTTTTTAGCTACTCTCCATGACCCACAGATGGCGCCATAATACACTCACAAACAAGCCACACGGTGACATTTTAACACATGAGGCAACTAAAACTGAATGCTATAGACTTAGTCTATGTTTATACTACATAACAGACGCAACACGAACTAAGACATGACAATAGAGCTCACACATGGAACAATGCAGTGTGCAGTACCGTGCAGTGTCATGCAGCACACTCGGTATAGTAACGGTACCTTGTTAGCTCCTAGAAAGTGCAATATGGTATAGCTGGGATTGAGGACTAGGGGACTCCACTGAAAAGCAGAAAGGTAATAGATGGCACAAAGCCCAACCTTCCTTAATATATTAACAGTGAGCATTAAAATTAAAAAAATTTTTATGATTATTTTTCTAACAACACAACCCAAAGCATTCTATTCCTTTTATACCAAAGCATTTTGTTAACAATTAAAATTTTTCCTTTAACCGTGAAACAAGTTAGTTTACACTTTCCCTCAACACTCCCTCAACAGCTATTTTTGTCACTCTTGAAGTTAATCAGACAAAAAAATGCAGTTTGTTACAGAGAATTTGCAAAGCAAAAAAACTCCTCTGTCCTGAAGACTTTCATGGCAAAAAAAAAAAAACTTACTGTAACAAAGTGCTGACAATAGAGACTCCTTCCATAAATGTTAAATAAATATATCCTTACAGAAATTTCACCATATTAATGATTAGATCTTGTTCTTTGTTAAATGACAATTTTTGAGTCCATTTATTATTAATCTTATATTATGTCAGCCATACATGTCCCTGTCAGTGCTGCTGTTAAGGAAAATTAATCAACACTATCTGACCAATCAGATTCAAGAATTCAACAGCGCTATAGTGCTATAGTGGCTTGTATAATGCCATTAAGATATTATTCATTATATACGATCTTATTCATGAATAGCTCTATTTTATGTGTGTACAAATTGTCTTTCTACTTCTCAGTTAACACATAATTCAATTCTAAATTAATTTTTATATTCCTTTAAATTAGACTGTTTGATCATTTATAAATTCATGTCGATATTATCGTTACTTTACTTGTGTTAACTGTGTTGTTAAAGAAATGACAGCTTGGATGACAGACTGTCTAACTAAGCTGTGCTCTTGTCACATGGCTTTTTAATTAAACCTCAACAGTTCTGAAAATTCTGGCAAAAACGAAAACCTCCTGTCACCAGTTGGACACCAACCAGCAGCCACGTAATGGAGTGTTAATCCTAGACAGACTTTGTTAAACATGTACTGTTAAAGGTAAAGAATGTTAGTTAAAATGATATTCAGTTCAAATCAGAAGAAGGTAGACCAGGGAAAAAGCAACTTGGTGATATGGGTCATGAACTCACCTTGCCATAGATATCATGCACTGAGATATGGACAAAGATTGACGCCTCCATCATCCCTTCCAGATAGACGTGTCTATAACCTGTAACATGGTAGAAAGCGCAAGAGACTGAGTTTGCTCAAGTTTTCTAGTAAAATATTTTGACTTCCCAAAACCAGTTTATGTCTCACCCTTGCTTCAGTGCATAATCTGGATACCTGAATTCTGTAGATTTGTACCTTAGAGCTGCTGCTGTAATCATAAAGACTGTTCTGTGCTCATCCCACGACTCTTATTTAACAACATTTCAACACACTTAGTACTGTTTGTCTTTATTCCCTTACACTTGTATACTGTAATAATTGATAATCTCACTATCCAGGGTCACCCAGAAGAGGATGTGTTTCTTTCTCACCTCTGGCTTACTTATAAATATATCTATACCTATGTCTAAATCTAGATCCGGAATTCTGTAAAGCTGCTTAATCATAATGTCTGTTGGTAAAGTGAAATGGATAAAATAAAATAAAATGGATCACAAAAGTACACACTATGCTCCATCCTATATTAGATTTTGAATGAAGAGTACTTAATACCAGCCAAACACTAACTAATAATAAATTCTACATTTCACAACCTAGAAGTGAGGAAGCGTTTTACAGGTACATGTTATTACCTGCCAGTACCTGATGTTCTGTTACTTCTTTCACACACTCCTCCTTGACACTGCAGCATCCATTTAACACAACATTTCATCCTGTCTCACACAAAGCCAAGTCCATACACAGCATTTCTTGTTGTCTCTCACGCAGTGGGATTTGTTTCACTCAAGTAAAGGGAACGATGACATTCTAATCCAACTCCCTCTCCCCATCCACCTGCCATCCCCAAGACAGCCTGTCTAAGTAATGTTGGTGTTATCACTGTGGTGCAGAAGAGACTTGAGTTCTCTTTTCTCACCTGGCATGAGGCTGGTGAAGGCGACTGTCCTCTGGCCCACAAAGTCTCGCCCAATAGGATCATGATCCCATACCAGAAAACGTACTAGTGCAATCTCAGGCATGTGCAGAGTGAACGATAGGGTTTCCTCCCACACCGGGTTAAACCCTGCATTAAGAAGCACACAGCAAGATAGTAAAATGCACAAATACAGTACATACCTTACTGAACACACACACAAAACCATGTAAAACAATGTACACCTATAGACAATCAGCCTCTGACATCAATAAAGTAGAGTCCATTATCACTGATAATCCATAGTAGATGCAATTTACTGAGATACTAATTAGATACTGTGTCAAGCCACCATTAATCAGGGTGATAAACCAGTGTTCCATACCCTTAGGGGTAGTTACAAGTATGACAAGGGATACTCAGAAAGAAAATCATAAAATTTAAGGGAAAAAAAGAAAATAGTGCTTTTTTTCAGAAACGTATTTAATGTAATGATAACTAGTAATATGATAAAAAATAGATTTAATAAATAACTAAGTATGAATTACTGAATACTGGAATCTGTTTTATAATTAAACACATTTTGTTGCCATGGGACAGAAAATAATAGTGAATGAGACATGCTACAAAATGGGGAAAAAGACAAAAAGGTAACATGAAAATAAATGAATTGTGTAAAAAATTATATCTTTTTTAGTCCAGATGGACTCTTATTTCTTTCTGTACTTAGTTTTACCATTATCATCAACAACTCGGGTCTGTTCTTTATAGCAGTCGACTGGAAGACCAATGATCTCCACCTCCACAAAGGGGTCAATAATCTGAGAGGAAAAGGAAAAGGAAATCACATTCATTTCGGACATTCCAATTGTACTACTGTGGATTATGGGTAATGTGATGTTTGTGAGCTGACCTCCCCTCGATCACCCAGCATGGAGTCAGGTGGTTTAGGAAGCTGCTGCCCACTGATGATTTTCAGTACCAGCTGTTTTTTAGGATACGCTGGAAGAGGGTCATCGCTGTACGGATTAAAGGAACCTGGAATGCATTAAGAGACAGAAATATTTTTCAAAAAGTCAAAATTCACATTTATGGAATTACCCAAAATGTAGCCAGCCAGGACATGCTTGTTATCTGAAGTTTGCTTCATCAGATTTGTACGTGGCTAAAGTCGCTCACGAGTAATGGAAGTCTGTCTCACCCAAAATCCAGTTCATCAGCAGTTCTGACTGTAGTTCTAGCTACAAGGTTTATATTAAGGCACTCGTTCTAATATGTTAACGTTTTTTAACAAAAACTTACACAGGTTTAGGTGAAGTTTTCTGTAAGCAAGTATATATTTTATTTAAAATTTATGGAAGGAGTCTCCAGTGTGAGCGCTTTGCAATAGTCAGAGGTAAAGCTGTAACATTAAATTTTCCAACACCACAGAGTAGTGAAACAGAGTGGTGATTTTTGTGATTTCTGATGTCTGAAAGCAAATTCGTAACATGGTTAACACTGAATCAATTAGCATGTTTATCTTTAAATATATTTATTCATACCATTGCACATGGGTGGGGGTTTCAAGACGTAGCCACTTCCTCCGTTCACCATGAACTTCGCCCTGTTCAGCTGCATCATTCTGCCTTCTGTCTGGTAGTTCAGGGCCACTTGGGGAAAGAAAACCACAAAAACACTTATTTATATATTCCTCCGTCATTTATTCATTCCCTTGGGTTATTATTTTATCTGCATGGCCTTAAATCACCTGCAAGAGCAACATGGTGAAAGGTTTCATTTCCTGTTCTGATGGGTTAAAATGTAAAATTTACACAAACCCAGAGAAGACGATGGAGAACACAGCTGCAATTTCTTTCAGTCCAATTTACACAGATTTATTACTTCGTCAGTACAGAACAGACACACTCGTCTGTCTACACATCTTCACTTTTGATTCCCAGCCCTTATCTTTCTGTCACTGCCTCCAGCTGTCACTCTATCCATCTCTTTTGTACCAAGTCCTCACATTAATTCTGTTCTTTCATTCACATGTATTCTGGTTGCCTTAAAATATACTCATCAATCTTTTTATTCTCTCTTTTTCTCATCCTCTCCCTCCAGCCTGATGTTCAGTATTTGGATTAAGGACACCAATCAAGAGTAATTATTAAATCTGGTGGTATATGTGAGTATATACAGGGGTGAACAAATCAGTAGCTCGGGCTCCCAGGACAAGCAGATTTCATGTATGGGCTATTAGGGTTTTTTTATGTAGTTGCCTGGCTGACAACCAGAACCAAAAACAGGGAAAAAAAAACCCTTATTGACTTTCACAAAACAAAAGGGGTTTTTTTGGTATGTAGCTATTTAAATGTAATGCACTTCACAGTGGTGTGACGTACCTCCAAGCTAGTTGGATTTTACCAGTTGGATTATTTTGTGTACGTGGCTGAAAGACGATAATTTCAAATTCAGGAACACACAGGTATGTGGAAACACTGATGAGGAGATAAATTTCGAAGTTCAAAGTACAAAGCTGTCAGGTAACTCACCTGCTTACTGCATACAGTCACGTACATATCAAGAGAAAATAGAAATAGTAGCCAGACTACCTTTCATTTAAGGTAGGCGCACTTGGAGAGTGTAGGATTCTAAGTAAACAGGCAACAACAAAGACCACAGAAACCTGGACCAAACGTTACACAAGACCATAAAACAATAGATCCCCAATTGCAGACCCTGGGGTGCTGAGGTAGTTACAAGCAGATTTCATTCATGAAGTCTGCTTGTAAGCCTAATTTCAGCTATCCCTGACCAAGGGATGAACCCTCTCAGCCCAGGAAACCCTACTGATTTAGGCCATTGGCCAAGACAAAATGGCTGACCCAACAGATAACACCCAAGGACCCTCACTTGTAACTCTAATAACCTAAGACCCAACGAGGGCCTTCAGACAACATAGGCTCTTTCCCCAGGAACACAAAGTTCCCCCTGTTCTCACCACACTTCTCATTCCACAGACTGTATCAGAACACTTCATATAGTCTGTAGGGACAATGACTGTGAAATTGATACATCAGCAACTGCAGTTGCCCATTTTCTTCCATGCTTTTTGTACTTATCATGCTTATAGCCACAACGTTGCCATTACTCATTTGATTATTTAGCATGCGTTATTATGGTGGATCAGTATATTAACAACTGCCAATATGTCTTGGAATGGGTGTGTTCATTGAATGATTTCCTGAAAGATGAGAGCAAGGAAATTTAGATAGAATGTCATTATATGTGTGTGTTAATATTTGGGATATAAAGTTTGATCTACACTTCATGAACAAGTGTGAAAGCACATAACTCACAGACCAGTATGCTAATTAATATCATAGGCGAAGAATATGGCTTACACCCCATCCTAAGACAATGTTTGCTTGGAGGAAACATTTTGATGTTGGACCAGCTAGAAAGGGTTAAAACCCTATGACACCAATATATCTTGATTGAGTCGAATCGAGCAGAGTCGAGAGAAGTCGAGTCATCCATGAAGAGTCACTTCAGTGTCAGTGTTCTCGTCAACCAAGAGCTTCAGAAGTTTTCGCCCCTCAACATCATGCTTGTTCTGAGACTACGCATCAAGGTTCCTCCATAGCCTCCAACTCCAGCTTTTGCACCACCGTGAACCAACTGCTCTTCTGCAACCCGCCTAAGAGACTCCGCCGGGTGTGTTCTTCACTCCATTCATCATCCTGGTTGGCTTCCCAAGATGCCACTTAAAAGCCGACTAGACCGCTGGTGAATCCACATCACCGGGAAACACCTCCAGACAACGACACAACGAGGGAATCCCCATCCAAAGAGACAATGTAAATGCAAGTACACTACCTCCAGACCCTCCACATTCCCAGAGAATGCGGGCAATCTAAATTGTAAAACTATACTAGAGTAAACTCATTATGGCTATAGATTAAAGACTCATAGGCAGTGTTAGTATTAACTAAAACATAAACATGTGGTGTGTTGTGAGTCTAACTAGAGTGATAAAGATTTTGGTCTTTTTAAGTAGATGAGATCTAGATTGTTCCAATAAAATCAAGTCTAACATTTCTCAATTCACAAAATTTTTTTTAATAATAAACATGTCTTGAATCACTAATTAGCCTTTATTTCTCACCTAATATGTATTTTAGCTGTAAACAACTTTATAATTATATGTAATATTTATGATTTATTAATAATTTTCATGGCCTTTGTGCATATCAGTTCTAGTGAAGGAGGTCTGGCCTTTGTGTCTGTCAGTGCAGGTAAATCAAATTTCAATTTGTACAACATTAACATTAAATTGGATTGCATCATGTTGCAAGCATTTGCATTAAAACAGGTCTAAACAATGTCATATTGAACTGCATACTCTAAATGCATTTTTCCTAAACGAGAACACTGGGGTGTAAGTGTGAACACTGGCCCACTCACCCAGTTGGCAGCCCACGTTCCAGTATGTCTGGGGATTAAAGTTGCTGGAGTCGATGCGGTAAGCAGAGGGGTAAATCCGTGAGAGCTGCCGCTGGTTAAAGTTCAGAAAGCGTTCGGCCCGGTGGTGCACCAGCTGTTGTGCCCGTGTCTCGCTGAATGACAGCACGTTAACAACAGGACCTTTAAAAACATGACATAGAAAAGATTATGAGAAGAATGAGTTATAATTAACATAAGCTGTTATCACTCAGCTACATCTTCTCAGTCATAATATCTTAGTTAATAACAATAACAAACTAATGAAGCTAGGACATATGTGACAATGTTATTCCTAATAGAGTTTGTCTTTAGTGAATACAAGAAATATAAAAAGCATTTTGTGTGTGTGTGTGTGTGTAATCTCACCCTCATCCAAGCACTCCTGAGACACCACAGAATTGGTAAAGACGACCAAATCAGATAGGTCTCGGCTTAGCTTTATTGTCTTCCTTCTCCGTCCACCCCTGCACACACACACACACACACACACACACACACATAAAGAAGGAGATGAGAACGTACATGGATACACACATACACACACTGTCTTTGAAGTACTAGGAGTGACCAGTAAAGGCCAGCATGTACATGCTCCCATGGTGAGAGCTGCTGAGAGAGAGAGAGAGAGAGAGAGAGAGAGAGAGAGATTTGGTAGACTACTTTTGTAGTGGAAGAGGACTGAGTAGGATACTCAGGTTATATTCAGGTGGAGGTGGAGCTTTTAGCAACTTTCATTTATGTGATATCTAGCAGAGCCAAGATATACTACTATACTTTAACAAAAAGGTAAATAATTTATAATACAATCTTGAAAAACATTTCATTAATTAATGTGATAAATCATGCTAACAGACACTCTAAATTACAACATACTAGATACTAAAACCCAAATCTTCCTCTTCCAGCATTTTTTTGGTCTCGAATGTTTATTGCTTTTCTTCTCACCTTGCCTAGATCACTGTTGCTTTGTTTCTCTTTTCTGATATAATGTTACCTGAAGTAATTCCAAAGCTAGTTTAATTACTTGCATAGAAACTGTATCACAGAAAATTAGCTAAATCAAACATTTCTTCATATAAAAGGTCTATTTCATGTAAACGGAATTTGATATAATTTGATAGACAGTTGTAGTTAGTTAAAGTAAGATGTAATTACAATATTTATTAAAAAAACAACATGAAATGTGAATTCAAGCATGTGAGGGTCATGTGGTTGGACTCTATTTGATATCATGTAGATTAACCCCTCCA
>CM075008.1:2846594-2868162 GCA_037576675.1 Pangasius sanitwongsei | reverse complement strand
AACTAGACTTTGTAGGCTTGGCAGCCTTAAGAGTCAAAGTGGTGACAATCTCAACAATTCAGCCTTTAATAAACTCACATTGGATTAGTGGATTAATTACAGTGGTTTTGTGAAGTATCATAGAAATGCAGCATGGACTCACACTTGCAAATTAGTAACTTTTCGCACACTGAACTTGTTTAGAAAAGTTATGAATGTTAGTGCAAATGGAGGGGTTAATCTACATGATATCAAATAGAGTCCAACCACATGACCCTCACATGCTTGAATTCACATTTCATGTTTTTTTTTTTTTAAATATTGTGATTACATCTTACTTTAACTAACTACAACTGTCTATCAAATTATATCAAATTCTGTTTACATGAAATAGACCTTTTATATGAAGAAATGTTTGATTTAGCTATGATATTAAAACAAACTTTAAATAACATTATATCTTTTATATCAAGCTAATTATGGCTCCTGATAATCTCTAAATATACTGCAGTACCATTTTTCAGGCTTTGTTATTCAGGGAATTTTCAGTGCTAATTGGGAGTGAATATGCATGCACTGGGAGGCCTGAGCGCTCTGATCAGCATGACTGGCACTTCATTAACAGCTGTTCCACACGTATCAATAGCGATTACTCTCTGAGCCCTCAGCTGCTCTCTCAGCCCTCAGTCGAGCTCCTGATGAGGGGCCACGAGGCTCAATGTCTGAAGGGCTCATTCAGGGTGCACAATCATGTGAAAGAAATAGAGAAACTTTCTGACTAAATGGTATGCTCAAATTTTCAATAACATAAAAATATGTGATTAGAATTAGCAATAAAAATATCCTGAATCCTTGAACACTGCAAAATTACCATATATCAGAGGAACACGGAGTGCTGTACACGAGCAGCACAGTACAACCTCTAATGCCACCATCAGAGAGTGAGTGCATAACCACACACACACATACACACACACACACACAAAATACTATACCTACACCCTAACCGAAGTACCAACATAAAATCTTTTAGCTATTTTAGATTGAATAGTGAAGCTGCAATACATAAATTCTTATTATTATTATTATTATTATTAATATATAATCAATAATTATAATAATATATTACAATTTAATTTATATATATTAATTATATAATATATTTTTGGTGATTCACAGAGTCTTTATTTTTATTTGATATATTTGTATATTTTTTTATACTTATATTTATAGTTATATTATTATATAATATTATTTATTTATTTTATTTTATTTGATATTTATATTTTTTTTATATTTTCTCTCTTTCTAACTTGTCCAGTTAAAATGTTACATTCTGTATTCTATTTATCAACATTTGCATGTTTTGTAAGCCAAGTTTGGCAGTAAACATGTACCTTTGGTTGTCATGTCAGTAAAGCACCTTGGACTGAACTTTTAGTTTTAATACAATTAAAATGAGAACTGAGAGTAAAAAAGTAAGTGGGAATGTGTGTGTGAGAATTAGTTAGACTACAAAAACACTAAAGAGTAAATAAAACAGGTAAAAGAAGATGTGAGAGAATGAACTAAAGCATAAAAGTGAGCAGGAAAGAGAATTTTCTCACCTTCTGCTTGAGGTTGCTTATGAAGGATCGACTCTGAGACTTCTTTAGGCCTTCTTTGGAATTCTGACACACAGAGACATTTAGATTGAGATTTCCATGCTGACATTAATAATAATAATAATAATAATAATAATAATAATAATAATCTTTATTTTATATAGCGCTTTTAAAGTAGCATCTCAAAGCGCTTAACATAAATTAAGATACAGTGAAATACAAATTAAAATGATACAATAAAATAAAATACAAGCAGAGATAAAATACAAAGTTAGAAATAAGAATCATTCTTAACAAGCTACCCCAAAAAAATATGTTTTAAGAGAAGATTTAAAAAGATTTGTGTTAAAAACACAAAGATTTAAAAAAGAGATTCTGCACTTCTAATCTCAGAGGGCAGGGAATTCCACAGTTTTGGAGCCAATGAAGAGAAAGCCCTATCACCCATAGTTCTAAGACGGGTTGATGGAACAGTTAAAAGACCAGCTTCGGAAGAGCGGAGATCATGTGCTGGTATGTAGGGGGTTAACAGCTCAGACAAGTATTGAGGAGCCAAACCATTCAAGGCCTTATAAGTGAGCATCAGAATTTTAAAATCAATATGAAACCTAACAGGAAGCCAGTGCAAGGCTTCCAGAATAGGTGTGATGTGATCCCTTGCACTGGTCCTAGTCAGGATTCTAGCAGCAGAGTTTTGTACCAATTGTAACTACAATAGTCAATGCGGGTAAAAACAAAAGTTACGAACATGAGGACCAAATGTTAAATTAGGATCAAATATCACCCCCAAATTTTTTTATTTAGTTTGAAATTGTAAAACAGAGCCGTCCACACTTAAGGTTAAAGGCTCAGCTTTGCGTAACTGGTGAGGTGAACCAATAAGCATCGCTTCAGTCTTGTCACTGTTTAGACGAGGGAAATTTTCCGACATCCATTTTTTAATCTCAGAGATACATTAACATGTACACTGTCAATATACACTAGTTCTGCAAGGAGACACTAGCTCTGTACAAGCAGCTTTTAGGTCATCATAAGTTTGTGAACTCTAGCTTAGCACAAGCACTAATCTGTCTTTCTCGTACCGTATATACTACATGTAGATTGCAACGTGGAACAGTTTTCATCCAAAGAACAAAAACTAGGCATTGTCAGAAACGTAGGTTATTTGTTCAAGCACTTCTGTCTAAGCAGACAGAGATAGCAGCATGACATTCAACTTACACATAACCAGTTAGAAGAGGGCTTTAGCTTACTTTATGGCAACGAATGATGGAATTACTCCTATACTGTACATCATTCATTTAAAATATGGTTCTAGTAGATAATTTATCAGCTAAATGAAATTCTTTGCCTGTATATCTACTGTTGACATTGATATTTTCTTATATAATGTTTTGATAATTAATCAAAACACTTTTAGTCTGAAGGCCTAGCCAAGTTTGGAATTCTGCCAGTACAGTCTGAATCATGGGTTGATGCATGTATAGGCACATAACTTATGGCACTGACCTATTTATTCTGCTTTCATTATAGAGAAATTGATTTTTTTTTTGTATGAGAGAGAAGGAGAGAGAGAGAAATGGATATATCAAAGTGCAAACAGAGAGAGAGAGGGAGAGAGAGATATTAACATATATCAAAGTGAAACTAAGAGAAAAGTAGAAATACCACATCAGAGAGAAGAGAGAGAGATGAATACCACAGAAAAGTGAAGCAGGGGAAGGCAGGGAAGTACTGTACCAGAGAGAGGAAGAGAAATACCACAAGAAAGTGAAGAAAAAAAGAAAATATTACACAGTGTGAGGGAAAGGGACAGAGATATCACCTTATGTCCACATCCCAGAAGGAGAAACAAGGAGATACCACAGCAGGGAAAAGACAGAGAGAGAGATTAACGGAGAGATAAACAGAGACAGAGAGGGATACAGTATCAGACAGGGGTAAGGAGGTACCAGAGGGAGAGAGGGACAGAGAGATACCACATCAGAGAGTGAGATAATGTAATAGCACACTAGAGAAAAAGAGAGAGATTCAGGTAGAGAGATACCACACCAAACAGAGGGTAGAGAGAGAGAGAGAGAGATACCACAGAAAAGTGAAGCAGGGGAAAGCAGAGAGGCACTATACCAGAGAAAGGAAGAAAGATACCACAACAAAGAGAAGAAAAAAAGAAGATACCACAACAGAGACAGCGATACAGAGAGATACCACACCCGAGAGGAAGAGAGAGTTACAGAAAGACACCACACCAGAGAGACAGAGCGAAAGGTACTTTAGCAAAAATGCGAGAGAGCTACCATATCAGAGAGAAAAGAAGTTGGCGTATCACAGAGAGGGAGAGATACCACATTAGAGAAAAGTTAATACAGAGTGATATAGAGAGATGCCACACCTGTATAAGAGTGAGATAGCATGTCAGAGAAAGGGAGAGAGATACCATATCAGAGATAGAGAGATACCACAGCAGGGGAGGTACATATCACAGAGAGATACAGTACAAAACCACACAGAGAGATTACAAGAAATACACATCACAGAGAAAGAGAGAAGTATGGCAAGAATGCACTTGAGGAACTACAGATGACAAAAACACACAAGTAACTGGACACATCCAAAAACAATGCATATTTCTTGTAATACAAAAGATGTATTTCCCCTTTTTTTGCATGTGTTTTTGCTCACACAGATATCAAAAAGGAGGATAAAGGCACAAACACATGCATGTTAATATATACATCCAGATGAAGAACAATAAAGAATATTGCACATTTCACAAACTATACATACACACATCTTCATGAAAATAACAAAAATATTCCATGATGAGAAAAGCAGAAACAGAAAAAGATGTCACAGGAAAATGGATGTTCTGGGAGTATGTCATGTAATGGGATTGGAGACGGATGCAATTGCAGTTCAAGCTTTTATTCAGAGGCAGGCAGAAAAATCCAATAATGTAAAGCAGAGGCAGAGTCAAAAAACAGGCGTGGGTCAGGCAATAAACAAACAGTACAAACTAGGTGAGGCAAAAACATGTGAATCAATAAACAGGCAAGAAGTCAAAAGGAAAACGGAACAACAAACACAGGAAAAAAAAAAAAAGGCTCAGCAGAGATCAGGTGGAAACACCCTGAAACAATACTTCGTGGAGAACAAAGACACACTGGGGTTTTAAATACACAGACTAATCAAGAGGGAAACTAGGAACAGGTGCGAATGAACAAGACACATTAGGGAGCAACCAATGACAAGACGGGGCGGAGGTGGGACAGAAACCAAAACAAAAACACACATGGCGATGTAAACAACGTCATGTCAACCTGGAAGCGTGCACTGTTGCACTACGGGCAGCTTAAGTGCAATGAGCGCTCTGACACTTAGCATAAGGGGGAAATATCAGACAGAGTACCAGCTATAAAAAGGAGAGAGCAGGCAGCAATATGTTTTTTTTCTGCACTGCAGTGTTTTTAACATGTGACACTTTTCAGGAACCTGCTGTGCGTTTCAGATCACCATCGCTCAGGGTAAGTAGTAGGAGTCATGCTGATCTCATGTGAGAGTGTTCATTTTCCCTTACATTTTCACACTTCACTTTAATCAGTGAACCTGACTGTGTCTGCAAGAAAGTGCTTGTCTGCTCACAAGAGGAGGAGTAAAAAAAAACTTGAAATCTACATGAAATATCCATAGCAGTTCAAATACACATAGTAAAGTCATGTAATCTACTCTCATGCCGCAGTGTACTTTCTGCAGTGAAGATATGATGTGTTTGATGTACATGTTGCGTGTGTGTGCACTAGTTAAAGGGTAAGTTCTACCTTGCTCAGGTTCTTGTGCAGCCCCTCATGTGTAGCTCGGAGCAATGCTCGGATAGAGAAGCTGTCTGTGTCCTCCTTATCTACAATCTGAGACTCCTTCAACAACGAGTCGAGCTTCTTCCTGATGTGGGACTCAACAATGTGCTGCGTGGGTCCGTTAGACTGGGTAGAGGAAAAAAAGAACAAAGGAAACAGAAATACAGTAGCATTTTAGTTAAATAAGCAATACGCTCAGTTTAAATTCTATAAATAAGGAATTATAAGTGGATTAAGAAACCTTTGCGGCTATATTTTTAGAGCTAATTGAAAAAGGCACAGATCTTAATTACTTTAATTATGCACTTATAGCACACAACATTGGACAGTATTTGCCTTGTAACAATACTAGTCTTTTATCTTTAGATTTAACTGCTTTACCCTCAGAGTGCACCAGCCTTTAGTAATGCGCTCATTTAAAGTCCCATTAGAAGCTAAGAGCTTGGTAGTTAAAGATACACTCAGCATTTTAGCAGAAGATAGCTGACACTAACTGTTTTGAAAATCCAAACAAATACAGCCACTGAAACCACACCCAAAAATACATGCGCACAAGCTACTATTGCAAATGGGGTGGTTTCTGAATTGACAGGCAAGTAGAGATGCCACCTTCAATTTGTTGTTCCTCCTGTTACCGAGTCTGGGGTGCTGCAGAGATTGGAGTCTCATATCTGAGCTGATATTTCTGCTAAGCTTATGAAATGTGAGGAGAATATTACAAAAAGTCATCTGACTGATCACTTATCCTTTATTTTTGTGATGGCTTGGGACAACCATCAGAAATGACACCAGAGAGTGAAACAAAGAGATACCATGCCAAAAAAGAGAGCAAGGCATAAAGGTTTTGTACCAGAGAGAGAGACAGTGATACCACACTGGAGAGAGAGACAGAGAGATTCCACACCAGGCAGAGAGAGAGAAAGATTAATACTGTACCAGAAAGAAAGAAAAACATAGAGATACTACACCAAAGAAAGCCACAGATACCACACCAGAAAAAGGCTGAGATACCACACCAGGGAGAGAGACAAAGAAATATCATACTAGAGAGCCAGAGATACCACAGCAGAGCGAGCCAGAGATACTCTTGAGAGCAAGACCATAAGATATCACACCATACAGAGATACACCACATAGATAAAGAGACAGAGATACCATAACAGACAGTGAGACAAAGAGATACCATACCAAAAACAGACAGAGAAAGAGATACTACACCAGAGAGTGAGACAGATACCACACCAGAGAGAGAGCTACCACACCAGAAAAAGAGAGAGAGAGAGAGATACCACACCAGAAAGAGAGAGACAGAGAGAGACCACACATATAAAGAGCCAGAAGAATACCACAGAGAGAGAGAGAAGCAAAGAGATATCACACCAGAAAGATAGACAGACAGATACCACACCAGAAAGAGAGAGAGAGAGAGAGAGAGAGAGAGATACCACACCAGAAAGATAGACAGAAATATTTTATTTAATATAAAAAATTACCGTATCACATAGTGTGGGAGATATAGCACACCCAAGAGAGGAAGAAATAGATAGCCACCATATCACAGCAAAAGCAACAAGAGATACCACATTAAAGAAAGGAATTACACAGCAAAATGAGGGATACTACACCTATAAGAGTTAAACAGCACATCGGAGAAAGGGAGTGAGCCATTACAGTAGAGAGAGAGAGAGATACCAGGAAAAGTTAAAGTAAGATAGCACACTAGAGAGACCACGATGCATTTTGGTTCTTGACCTTAACTCTTATACCAGTTTTTCTTCTTTTCAGTAAACTTCGTGAGCTGCATTTGGGTCCAATTTTCTGAGCTGATCCATGATAACTCTACTCAATCGGGCTACATAAAGCAGTATTATAAAACACCCACGGTCTTCCAGTGGACTTTTTATCTGTTTATAGCTTTGATACAGACCTAATTTTCTGAAGTCCCACTTGATGGTACCTCCTATTGAGTTAATATTATGCCTCACAGAGTGGAATCTGTATTCTCACCTCAGGAGTTAACTGAACAATGCTGCTGTTACTGTGTGATTAAGTTGGGTAGGCATACCAAAATCTGTCTAGGTATAGAGCAGAAGTCTGTTTTATGAAATAAAAGCACATGTGATAAGCAGTGATGATAATAGGCATGGCCAATGAGAGCACTAAAGACAGCATTTTCATACTCATTCCAACAGCAGTGGATTTAGATGAAGCCTATGAAGATCTAATTGGCTTTTACGAAATGGCTTTCCTGAGTGGATCATTAAACATAAATAAGCCATAACGGAAAAAAAACAAAACAGTATTTAGTTGGGTGGGGAGAGTTGGGAGAGAAACATTAAATCACAATTAGCACAACACCCTTAAATGGAATAAGATGAAACCTGCCTCAGATTATTTACAGGTTAGGAATGGTTATATTTCTTAGACTAGAGGTATAGCCAAGGGTGAATTTTGGGTTTTAACCCCCCTAAAATATTTTGTGACAGTTCCAAATGCTTATTTGTGGGTGGTTAACATAGCACACCTGATTATATACATCTCAGATAACACTGTTTTGCAATAATTGTGCTATTAGAGTGTTCATAGAAGGTCAACAAAGTCATCATTCCTCCATATTTAACCACCCCAGATGTCAAACAAACATGTTCCTTAGTTTGTTTAATCACATTTTTTTGGCTAAAAGCTCAGGGATATCAAGGAAGGTGACAACTGATAAAATGTCATTTTCCCTGTATTACTAGCATCTTATTTTGATCATTTTCAGTGGAACTGTCATAAGGTGTTTTGTGGCAAAGTTATTAATATGGCAAGACCAGCTGATGGTTACATAACTCCTACTGCTGTCTGGCATCCACCCAAAATGCATGAGCACGTCACACTTATGATTTTATTTAGTATATTTCTTCACGCCCCGGAAAGTAATTCCTGGCTACGGCAATGTCTTAGACAAATTGGTAATGTGAATTTTGTATATCACAAAAAGGACAAATGAATGAACTGTCATGCATGACTGACTGACTGAATAAATAAATAAATAAATAAACAGAATAAATACAGGAACATTACTGTCAAAAACTGGCAAATGATGACCATTATTCTACACAACTTGAGCTGGAAACAATTTTCAGTCACTATTGATCCGGAGCAGTAAGGGTGAGATGATTGACTTCATGCTCAGTGGCAGTGAGATGGCAGTGTGGGTTACACAGCATTTTTAGACAGATGGGACACACTTAGAGATTCTGTCCTGATCGATGAAGTCTAAAGTTTGTGTGGATTCTTTAGAGGGATCTGCCTCCACGCAGCTCAAATCTGAGAGCGGAGACAAATCCATCCAAAGTTTCAGACTAGAAGGCACAAGAAGAAAATGAAAGGAGAGGATAGAGAATGGCAGGAAACTAAAACATTAATAAAACGAAGCCTGATCATTTCACAGTGAGCCATTTAAGAACAGCTGCCTCTTTGACTCTTATGAGTGAAGTTGCAGGTGATTTATAAAGAATAACTGCGTTAAAGAATGTCAAATGTAAAATGTCACATGCAAACATTTAAATGAGTTTTGTTGTGTGTGCTTCTTGTTCTAGATTGAGTAAATTGAAACTTGACATGCATATGCATAAATACTTGTCAGGTATTAGCCCAAATGAAGGCGGTGAAATTAGAACAGTGCGCTCGATTGGTATCAAGCATGACATCAAGTTTGCATTTGTTTTTACTTACAGAACTTACTGTGCTGTTCTTCAGTTTGAAATCATCCTCGATCTCATCTGCACTGTCATCGTCTGAAACCTCTCCCTCCTCGGCATCTGCAGACAGATACGGGGGCAGACGCTTCCCCTGCAGAGAGACAGAGAGCAAGAGAGAGGCAATCCAGTGCAGCTTTGACAGTAATGCAATTCCAATGCACTCTGAATTGAATAAAACGGCTCTAAAAGATGTTCTAAACACAGGGGGTGGTTTTGTAACGCTGTGAAAACTAGACATATTATTTCGGATCTAAACTGTAATTAGACCTACAATTAGTAAAGCACCAACCGAAACAGAAAGAAAGAAGCAGGGGATGAATGTGAATTTCTATTAATAAATATTGCTCAAATATTTAAAAATGTCCGTCAGAAATGGCAATTAATCTAGCTAACGATCTTGTTTGAAAACGCCTGAGACACTCATTAACACTGGGTTTGAGTAAACAAGTCTGGCAGGGTGTATGTCTGCTCCTCGCAGGAGACGCTGCTCATTTTTCACCTGTTGATCAAGAGACTCTCCCCAGACACTTCACGCTGATTTCACGCAGTCATCGGGGAGAGCAAATTAACTTCACCTAAAGCACAGAGCACATCCCTAATGATAAACTGTCTCTTTCCTAGTCTCAGTAGAGAGGTCTGAGTCAGAGGAGAGAGTCTCTGCATTTTAATGGGGTTTAAAGACCACTAAAGGACAATTCCCTTTGCATTAAACACGCCTTACTATTTTTTTTCCATCGCTCTCATTCCTGCTTTCACTAACTGTCTATTTTACATTTTGTGTTGATGTTAAAGATGAGGGACAGGAGGCTATTTCACCCGTTACAGTCTCATTTGTAAGAGTATCCATGGTGTGACATCCTTCACTTTGTATGTATGAGTGAGTGAGTTGTGTTTCTTTGTGCATGTGAAAGAAAGAGATATGTTGTGGGGCAGGCTTCAGATTTTACACTGGCAGATCAGGCAACAGAGAATGCTTCATCGTACACTGCAGCAGTTTTTATACCACAGCATTGCTGAATGCTTGATTCTGATTGGTCAGAAGGTGATTAATGTTCTATATCAGCAGCTCTGACAGTAGTGCAGCTGAAAAATCAGAGGTTTATATTAATGCCCACATTCTAATATGTTATTGTTGCTATAGCATCAGCTTACACAAGGACTTGTATGACAGACACTCCACAGATGTCAGAGGAATAAAACACTCGGGAACATGCTGTTATTTGGAGAATAATCAATGTTGGGGTGGTATCAGTAACTCTGCGTCATCACACCATCCCACTGTTAATTATTTTTCTATAACAGCACACCCCTAAGTGTTTTGTTCCTTTGATAATGTGCAGGAATAACAACCAAAATAATAAAGATTTGTCTTCATCTTAATAAGTACCTATAATATTATTTCGCTTCTTTCATGCATTGATTTATTTAAAAAAAAAAAAAAGCAAACTATCTGTCAGCAGAATTAGACCACTTCATATATATGATTATAAAGTAGTGTTTTTAACATCCTTCACTTGTTTTCTCTATCTGCTTTTCCACAACACTGTATTTTAGCATGTAATCAATTATTAACTACTCCACTAAATGACTCACTTTCCATTTCTGCTTTGCAGAGCTCTTGGAGGTCTCTATGATCCAGTACTGCTAATGATGCTGCCTGGTTACAGCCAGTGAAAAAAACTTTATTGTGTCAGAGCAGCCAAGATGGATTAAGTTGGATGATGTCAAAGTATGTATAAGTATTTTCCTTTAAATAATAATAATAATAATAATAAAAATCATAAATTTTAAGCTTAGAGTTGGTGATTTAAATAGTGTAGAGATTTTGTTCTTATTACTATTACAGTATTTTACAGCAAGATGAATATATTTGTATTGTGGTCCCATATAATTCACTGGTTATGTTATTTCTAACAAGAAAATCCTAGCAGGCAGAGAGAAAAAACAGGACAGCTGCACTGTCAAAAACCTGAAATGCTATAGCTAAACCGTAGATGTTGGCACCTCTGCAATCTTTAAATAAAGCCATAAGCCACGAGAGGGTGTGCGTTACTCCACTTCACACCATGCCTAACAACAGCCATACCCATGATAAAATCAACGTAACACGTCGTCACATGGCCTATTGCTTTAATAAAATGGCGACAAAAACAATATGATAAAATCCAGTGTTTGATGAAAATCTATTTAATTTGTTTTTTTAATATTAATAATATTAAAAATAAACAATTCTTCTGCCACCCAATGTACTCTGTTAGCACTAAGCAACATAACAGGCAAAGATTAAGGTATTCTATGGAAATGAAACATTAATACAGAATAACATTTTTGTGATGCTGTCTCATGTGTGCGTATTTTACAATGGCTTCAGACTGTAGAAAAAAAACTATATGTTTTCTAAGGGAGATATACAGTATAGCAAGGAAGGATTTGAGCCATAAAGAAGTCAGTACATGTATATTTTATCACACCTTAATTAAGATCTTGCCCTTAAGACTGTTGGGACTGGGCAGCTGTTTGGAGTCCTTGGTCAAGATGTCTCCCAAGTCCAGCTTCTCTTTAAAGATCTCCTTCAGGTGTTGAGCAATCTTCTTCTGCTGCTGGACACTACAGTGGTTCTCGATGGACAGGATGACTGGGTATCTGAGTGTGTGTGTGTGTGTGTGTGTGTGAGAGTGTGTGTGAGAGAGAGAGAGAGAGAGAGAGAGAGAGAGAGAGAGATTGCTTATCCATGATTAAATAAGTGCAGGATCTGCCTGACTCTTCATTCTACCTGTACTTAAACCTTTATCCTCATTTCTGTCTTACTGACACACACTCTGACATTTTCAATATCTCCTTTTTCATTTTTTTCAGACTCTGCTGTAAATAATCAACAGTGTTACCACCCTGAACCACTAGGCATGTTCAAACACAGAGACGCTGAAACAGTAATTTCACCATTTCAGTGTTTTATAGCATGTGTTTTATATCTATCAGAAATGCCCAGGAGGGAAATACAACTAAATTTTCATTTTAAGTAAAATTGATGTTTTGTTTTCTATTTAAAGCAAATTAAATGTGGTCATGAGCGAGGCCAGAACTTAACGTCAAGCCTGTCAGGGAGACAGAAAAACCCCCGAGGGCTCAGAGCTCTCCATGTGAGACATTTCCAACACACTGGGGAGAGGGGAAGCTACAGCGAGAGGTGGGGGTCATGAGCATAAGCGTGTGTGTGTGTGTGTGTGTGTGTGTGTGTTGCTTCTTCATGTGTGTGAACTAACACACTCCTCTATAGCTTGCACACAGAGATCCGAGATAGTCAAATGTCATTACTAAATACATAAATATGACACAGTTAATTAATAGTTTCGTCCCTTTGAAGTGCACTGTAAGCAAAGCAGGTCAGCTTATTCTTCCAACTGTGGGCACATTTTCTTTACAGAAGAGCACATCGAGTTACCAAAAGCATTGACATTATATTATTAATCGGACAACTCAAATTAGCAAATTAAAAATGTGACAAAATAACCTACATCCTACAAAACAGAATGCATTATAATTTCATGACCTCATTACGTAACTGTTGGTACACGATATGAAAAACAAAAAAAAAACATTTAGTAAATGTTTAGCAGCATAATAGGATGTGCTGGATCAAGTGCTATTTTAAAGGCTGCCAATTAATGAGGGTAGGAGGCATATCTTTTTAAGTCAAACCAAATTTGCAGTGATAATTACAAGTATAACCAGTCATGCAATTCTCCTCTTAGATTTATTTCAATGCTCGCGATCTTCTCATTCACATACCATCATGGTATGTGTGTACGTCTTTTTTATTTTTTTAATTTTAAATTGGACTCATCTTCTCATGATCTTCAGGTTACAATATAAATACTACAAAATTAATTATGTAATATACCTTCATATGGCAAGGTAATGCTGACTGACGTTCCAATCCAGATGGTCTGAATATGGCTGTCAATATCTTACACGTTGGCTGTTGTAAAGTTTTTAAAAAGCTTTTAAATAAGCTGATGGAATTTTTGTGCTGCAAAAGTCAGAGGAGTGCATTAATGAAATTTCCTCCTCCTCTGACTTTCTAATATTAAAACAACTGCAAGCACATCTTTCGGAATACTATTTGCAATTTTTAATGGTCTATGTCAAAAAAAAAAAAAGTATTCATCTTTTATAGCCTTTTACCATGAAAAGAGATGATGGACATCCTCACGTACTAATTATATGCATTTTTATAAGACAGAGTGAAAAAGGCCAAGTGAGGCATGATGATCATCTTAGTATGTGTCATGAGGGATGATGTATGGAATCTGCATGTGTTAAAGGCTTCATTCTTTATGTAACGTCATTAGCAAAAGCAGGTGGTTGTCTGATGATAAACTATCATTATGAACCAGACAAGTAAGCATTCTGGCAGCTGACAGAGAGCTGGCATCGTAGCAACACTTTACTGCACTATGCCTCATCAATTATTACTGCTTTCACTTTCACAGAATTATCCACAACAAGGTTCTCCAGCTGATTCCCCTCATCACCTCCCTCTCTCTGGGTCTCATCACTGCAGCAGTGGTGAAGATTTAAGTTTCTAAATGATGGCTGAAATACATTCTGCCAGCGCTGCTGAACTCTTAATTCTGATTGAATCAAAAGGTGTTCATTGATATTCTATAATAGCAGCTCTGACAGTAGTTCTGGCTGGAAGGCGAATCACAGGTTCATATTAATGAGTTAATATTAACACATTAGTACTCACACAAGTTTAATGTCCACAACATTAAATATAACTATAAATGGACAAAAAGTATGACATGTCATGCTTTAATAAGTTAAAAAAAATGTGCTTGTTGTACACTTCAAAGCATGCTGTTATTTGTAAATGATCAACTACAAGGGGGGTAACAGTAACTCCACTTCATCACAGCATCTCCGAATGTTATATTAATTACATACATGGTTCCTTCTACAGGGTTGATAACTTCATCATTCATTTGCAAAATCACTGAATCAATTTATGACTCATTGTGGAATGTTGTTGGGCATTTTTGTACGTACTCGTTGTTGATGAAGGCATATTTGTTGATGGTCTCAATGACAGATTTGAAGGTGATTTTGGAGGTGAGGGTGTATCCATGCTGTACCATGGGTTCACCGTCTGGACCATCCCAACAGTCCACTGTTCAGACAGGCACACACACACGCGCACACACACACAAACATACACAAATACACACACATACACAGCTGTTTAACACTGTCTAAGGACAAACATTTGAGTATGCATACGAATAAATTAATTAATTAGACAGATAGATGGATGGATGGTTTGAATGCATGGGATGGATGGATGGATGGATGGATGGATGAGAGTGTGGCTGTGTGGATGGATGGATGAATGAATAGACAGATGGATGGATAAACTAAATGATTGTTTGAAGAACTACTGAAACAATTTGAATTAAAACGATTTGATTGAACAGATAGTAACCAACAAAGACCTTTAATTTACATGATACTAGAAATGATGTACCTTAAATACATACAAAAAAAACTTCATAAAACCTAAAAGCCATTAATTAATTAACCTTCTACGCAGCGGCAGCCGGCCTGCAGGACCCAGGCATACATATCTGTCTTGGAGTGTGAGAGGAGCTGGTCTCCAGTCAGATAGGTATTGTGAGAGGAAGCGACGAAGTAATTACACAGCGGCTGGTCCATGTCCTGATTAACTTCATTGTGCTGAGGGTTAAAGACGTCACATGTTGGACTGCGCATGAAATTAGTGAAACCTGTATGGGAGAAGAGGACAGCATTAACTTGACATTCTGAAGCTTCTAAAGGTCAGTTTTTAAAGTGCCACAGAGATCATTTGTTAAGTAGATGATGAGCCATGTTCATTCATCCATTTACACAAAAAGGCTAAAACCTTGCAGTAAAAGCATCAGGTGTGTGTGTGTGGATGTGTGTGCATGCATGTGTCCATGCGTGCGTGTATGTGTGTATTTGGACTGACATTAGATGCACCATTGTGAATGATTTAGCAGCTAATGTTCTCTGATCGTGGGAATCACAGCCACTGATCACACACTCTCTGTACTGGCACTGACTGACAGTCACACTGACTCACACACACATAACACACACACACACACACATACACACTAATAGTAGGTGTATAAATGCGCAGCTAAAGGTGCACTGGCATGGAAACACACAAAAAAAAAGAAAAATATATTGCAGGGCACACACATCAACACACATACTCATGTGCAGACATAAAAATAGAGAACGATCTAAAAAGCAGGGAGAGGACTATGCTTTCCACTTCTGTGCAGGGCCACTGTGCCGTGATTGCAGCAAGGATTTCAGGTGAATGACTGACACACTACAGCCACAGACCATCAGTTCCAGCAGCTTTACTCACAGTGCGTATGCTCTTTTCCTCTCGCTCTCTCTCTCTCTCTCTCTCTCTCTCTCCACAGTAAGGGGTCAGAGCTCAATCCCCCAGTGTAGAAAATCACTGAAAACTGCATTTTATTCATCTACATGCTGTATATAGACCAATAAAACAACACATTCCAACCAGTCCTATTTCAAGATTAGCCTCTGGCTTGATAAAATGTCACTGGCTTCTCCTTTTTAATTTATGGGCCACTTCCACAGCAGTAGCACTCTGTCCACACACACACACACACACACACACACTCAGCAATGGCTCATTTTAATCTCCCTTGAATGTGTAATAAAAGAATAAAAAATATGTTAAATAATAAATTGCTTAATTATTATTTGTAATGCCCAGATTAGTAAAATACTTTAAATTATCTATAAACAGGCAAGATATTAAAAAAAAACTGAACCTATTTTGCAATATAAGCTTGACGCTCCACAAATCGTTTTTTTTTACTTTAAAATAAAAAAAAAAAAAATAAAAATTCAGCACTGTAGTAACAAATTTCACCCAAACATCCATCTACTATACATAATCTGAATCAGTGATTCAAGATCACTATAAATTGTAGTTTCTATAGTAACAATTTACATAGGTAGCTATATAGCAGACACTGGACATAATCTAAGGCTAATAATAAATGGATAAGAACATTTATCAAAGAAAAAAAACTAGAATCACTGACATAATGAAGTTTTCTATAATGTTTTTTAATATTTATGGAAGATGTGTCCAGTGCCAATGCTTTGTAACAGTCAGACGTAAAGACAAGGTAAAGGTTTCAGGACAGAAGACTTTTTTTTGTCACATTTACTTTTTTGTCATATTCACTGGTGAAGGAAAGCCACTATAATACAGGTGATAACTGGAACTAACTTGTTTCATGTTCATTCCATAACAGTAAATACAAATCAGCTATGAACGGACAAAAAAATAGCATGCGTCATTCTTTGGTAAAATTTTTTTTTTTAAATGTTTAAATTAAAATTTGTAGTAGTTGGTAAATTGCTGTAGTATTAGAGGAATTAAACACTGTTATAGGGAAATAATGAACCTTCACACCCCTCTGTCATTGATTATTTTTCTGTAACATCAACATTTTATTCCTTATTTCAATTACAGCATGTAAGGAGGAGGAAGAGAACAGGATGATGGGAGTCCATATGCCTGCTTGTCAATATCTGACATCTTTTTATCTAGAACATCATAAAAAAAAAGTCTGCAATAAAATACTCACATCAGGTAGGAACAGAGAATAAGATAAATAAAGTTACTGAAATACTAACAGAACCGACCTTCAATACCCAGAATGCCCTTCTGCTTGTTTTCTTCAGACACTTCAAACTTATCAATGATGTCCAGGCAGAACTCAGTTGTCACATTAGACATCTGGGGTTTGGGGGACACAGAGACAGTCAAGAGTCAACACTCTCAGATACACGACGTCATTACTTCCTCACTCCCTTTCTGTCAAATGGATCACAACAGCTTTTAAACTGTGACATGTACTTGTTTCGCATAATTTTCTTTCACTTTCCTTCCTCACTCTCACAGTGTAACATCTCTCTGTCTCTCTCTGTCTCTCTCTGTCTCTCTCTGTCTCTCTCTGTCAGTTCTCGTCTGTTCCTTCCTTCCCAGAGAAGATGAGGAGATCAGGATCGGGGACAGAGAGGGAGTTTAAATCACAGTGCTCTGTGTGTGTGTGTGGCTGCGGCTGCGTGACCACTCAAAAACCTGTTTTTGTGTGTATATTGGAAAACCTCCAAAAAGTCAGGGCTGACAGAACTCGAGACTCAGAAAGAGAAGAGACAGAATACTTGAAAAATAAAATCTTACAAAAGCTATAAGTCTAAGATAGTATTCTGTAAAAGTAAAAGGAACAAACACAGAAAGAATAATCCAGATATAGATAGATGAAAGATGCAGGTTGTGGGAATGGATGGATGGATGGATAGATTAATAAATGAATAAACAGGTAGATATAAGAATAAATGAAATGGATGGATGGTGGATGGATAGACAGATGAATGAAAATATTGGTAATCCACTAAATCACTGAAAAAACATTAAATATTCTTAATAGATGGATGGATGGATGGATGGATGATTGATAAATGGGCAGATGAATAAAAATATGGGTAACCCAGTAAATCACCTGCTCCTACTGACATTAAAGTAAAAACCACCTGCTCCCGTGACTTTTTTTTTTGCTTGGGTCATGTGCAATTTCACTCCTGATACACACCTTAACTTCAGACCAATTAAACATACAATACTGGAAAAAGTAGTATTTAGATAAATAAATGGCATTTCTGTCTGTGAATTCAGGTCAGGGTATAGTGCTGAAACAACATTACTGAGAACAGTAAATACATTTGAATTTGACTTGATAGAAACGGTAATTTAGTGTTAATACTTCTAGATCTGCTGCATTTGATACAATCAACCAAAATATCCTCCTGACATGATTTGAATATTGGGTTGGCCTCTCAGGGAATGCCTTAAAAGTGGTTTGGAAATTGTGAAGATAGAAAATAAGTTATTAGTCTAGGAGAACATGTTTCCGTAGAACATAATATTCTCTGTTGTACCACAGAGCTCTGTACTAGGCCCACTTTTATTTTCATTGTACATGCAACTGCTACATTGATGAGGAATTGACTGTGTGGAGTTGCTATAACAGGAACCTGTAACTGATATACAGTGTCACCTAATACATGTAACTGGTATTCTTGTTATTCTTTAATAAATGAACATTTATCATTCTTGGCAAATTGCTGTGGTATAAAGAAAATAAAACACTTCAGTGTATCATTATTTTGTGGTTACATATTAATAAAGTCTAACCTAAATCAAGAATGAAGACACCTGAGCTACTCAAATCTGGACCTAAAAGCCACTTTTGCTGTTTTCTAATGACTTATACTGAATTAATCAGTCTGTGTAATGGACTGGCCAACTTATCACATCTAATTCCCAGTTTAACGGAAATCAGGAAATAGTACATTGTTAACCTCTGACCTTTTGCTCCGCCCGCAGGAAGTTACCAAGCTCATCGGCTGTCAGGTGATCTTTCTTCTCGCTGAAGCACATGAGGAGCAGAAAGAGGTCTCGTCTTAAAGACATCATCTTGTAGAACACGCTGAACTCCTCGAACGTTAGCGTTCCCTGCTGGTCATCTGTATCTGCTTCCTGTAACATTAGACATGACACAGGAAGTAAAACCGATGTGTGCAACGATGTTTAATTACAGTATACTTGTTGTATTTTCTTAAATAATTTCAATAAACCTCTCCATATTGAGTCCTATATTGTGGTAAAACTTATTTGCAACAGCATAAACTTATCTGGTCCACATATAGACATTTCCTTAAATGCTGCAACACAGAGATTAATGGTTTTCTGAGACTCTCTTGGTTACTGCTGTTTTGTTTCCTTAAAATGGCATGTTTTCTCCTCAGCCTTGTTTCTCAGCCTTCTAAGGAGGAACATCCCAACATCCACAACCATTCATAAGTCCAAAGCCAGATATTGACTGTTTTTTTTTTTTAATTTCTTCTCATTATTTTTTAAATATATTAAGCAGTTTGGATTTGAGTGACTTTTTACTTGGAATACATATAAATACATGTTATTTCAAATAACTCAATGAAATAACAATATTTCAAAAGTATTACATATTGTATGTGTGAGTCTGATCATTAGGTGTGTTATCACAAAAATAAAATAAAAAAATCTGGGTAAAACAGCTTTTTTTAAAAAAAAAAAAAATAAAAAAATAAAAAAAAGATTAAATCCATCCATTCATCCATCAATCTTCAGAATATTTAGTAGCTTTTTACACGTGATTTTTAAAAAAAATGGTTTTCTATGAAAAGCAAATTTGCAAATGCATAATCACTTCTTCATTGTTATTTCTGTAATTGTAAAGGAAAAAGAAGCATTTGCCTGTTAGGGTGTGGTACCTGCCAGTAAACAGTGCATAGTGCTAGTTTCCAATGTCCAATGTAACTGCAACAAAATTTTTCCGAGCATTTTTCTTCCGTAATCACTTTATCCTAGGCAGGGTCGGGGTCCAAGCATTTATGTGTACAGGAAATCCAGTAGCTGACCTCTGCCAACAAAGCCTAAGCACAGCCTGCTATCTGGCATTAGATTTAGCAGAAAGCAGATATAAGACTCTGTCAGTCTGCAGTTCTTGAGACAGATCGAGCCAGACTGACAGCAGAACATTGTGCCACTAACAGGACAAAAGGCTTGGGCTTGAAATCCAGTTAAATCTCTACTCTGTCTTTTGATCCCTTATATCCCTTTTCATCTTCTCTGCCTTGTACCAACACTCCTCTCTATTCACCACTTTTCCCATCCTCTATCCCTCCTTTTCCTTCAGTATCTCCCACTCTCCTCCTTAAAGGAACCCAAGGGATAAAAAAAAATATGGCTCAAGGAGAGCAGTAATGCTTTGTTCCCAGTAATTAATGAATTATCACACAAAAAAACAAAAGAAGACTTCTTTAAAACTTGAATAATAATGAGGGTTAAGAAGATTGAGTGGTGATGTCACAGTTGTGACCACAGCTGAGCAGTTGCCATATTGCGCCCATGCACATATAGGAATTGGAATAAACTGCAGAAGCTGGTAAGACAAGTTTAAAAGTGTTAAAGCAGCTATAATCAGTCAATCCCTCACCAGGCTTCTCTCTCTCTCTTTTTTTTCTCTCTCTTGAAGTAAATGAGACCAAAAAATGCAGCTTCTCATGTTTCCAAAAAAAACTGCAAAGCATAAACTCCTCTGTCCTGAAGACTTTCTGTATCAGAAAACTTACAGTTTTATGTTTACCTCTAACAGTTACAAAGTGCTGACAACACTGGAGACTCCTTCCGTAAATGTCTCCCAATAGAAAACGTCACTGTATCAACAATTACACAAGTCTGGCATACAGATATGTAAGTTGTTACTACAGAAACAATAACATATTAGAACGAGTGCATTGATACAAACAAGTCATTTGCAGTTGCACTATTGCTGTTAATATAAAGCTGCTGTTATAGAAAATTAATCAGCACCTTCTGATCAATCAATAATAATAAAGCCTATGCTATTTGGGATTGAAAGTGATTAAAACACAGATAAAAATAATATTACTGCACGTGTGGTACTTTGTAATCCATCGTCTTGTGCATTATTGAATTACACATCTGTGTACATTCCTAGTGCCTGCAATACATATCAATTTACAATAAATATTAAAAAATGACTGCAAGAGTACTGACTACATGATCGTTCTTCTACTCTTCAGTTATTGTCTAAGCTGTGGTTAAAAAAAATCAGCAAAGGTTATTGATGGTGACAGTTATTCTCTCATAATCACATCTTTCTTTTAAAACAAGTTTCCATTCATTTACCTGGAACATCTGCTTCACTTTGCGACGAGGCAGGTTGACGTTCATCTTGTGTAGGAGCTGGTAGATCTCATCAATGTTCAAGAGCCCATCTCCGTTCTTGTCAGCCTCCTCAAATGTCTGCTTCATCCACTTTCACTCAGAGTTAAGGAAAGAAGTCATTTTCAATCATAATGGTTTGTAGTGATTAACTTCTACAGAGACCTTTAAAAGGGGGACTGACGGATCAAAATGGGAGAGTGCTGTAAATCTGTCATGTAAGGCTCATTGAATTTATTTATAAGAATCTTACACTTTACATGAGGAAAATATACAGAACCTTATTTGTATTAATTATTCACACAAATAAGTACAAATTGTAAGCACACAGTTGTCTAGAACGTCTCTGCATGCTGTAGCATTACAGTTTCCCTTCACTGGAACTAAGAGGCTCAAACCTGTTCCAGCATGACAGTGTCCATGTGCACAAAGCGAGCTCCATGAAGACATGGTGTGTGAAGGTTGGAGTGGAAGAACTCGAGTGTCCTGCACAGA
>CM075008.1:2813127-2837264 GCA_037576675.1 Pangasius sanitwongsei | reverse complement strand
TTTTTAATACTAATTATACATTTCATAGTGTTTTTATGCATTTTTACATTTATTCCAAAATAATAACTAAAGTAACACTTATTGCAGTAACAATTTGAACAATATTTTGGAAACACTTTACAATAAGGTTTGTACAATAATACAAATAATTACAATAATTGTTTGTTCATGTTAGTTAACACACTAACTATTGTTAACACATGGCACCTTATGGTAAAGTGTTACTAATATTATTTTATTTGTGAACTGATGTTCAGCTGTTCTTTTTAATAGTCAGCTTATTTTCGGCTCATCGTCATAAAAGCTGTAAACACAAACACAGACACGAAGATACATCTTTCATTTCATCAAGCTGAATGCTCACTAAAAACTAACAGTCATCACGTTTTCAGGCCATTTCAAGTCATTTTTGACGTGACACAAAGCAGTGACATCTAAGCGCGTGAGTTGTTTACTTACTTTATAATTAGTCGGTAACGCCGTCATTTTGTCCATTCAGGCC
Organism: Pangasius sanitwongsei; assembly: GCA_037576675.1. Lineage (NCBI taxonomy): Eukaryota > Metazoa > Chordata > Actinopteri > Siluriformes > Pangasiidae > Pangasius > Pangasius sanitwongsei. The sequence goes on along the minus strand of CM075008.1, from coordinate 2,836,762 downwards.
GAGAGCTCGCACGAAAACAAGAGGCGGGATTTATCGAACGAACCAATCACATCCAATCATAACCGATCATATCCAATTATAGCGCGATTACATGTCACGTGACTTTCCCCTCGTTCATTCTCAATGAGCCCCCACTCAACCCACGGCACGTTATGGGGTCTCTGTTATAAGTCTATGGGCGGAGGGGAGGAAGCCTCTGCTGTAACTTTACCTGCGGGTGTCGCTGTTGGACAGTGTTACTTTATAAAAACGAGTGACTTTTCTACTTTTAATGCCGTTTTTAGTAATATTTGCGTCGTTTTATTTTTGCAATATCGATTATTTTCTCATCCAATTTTTTGAGGAGACACTGCCTCCCTTGGAGGAAACGCCCCTGATATATATATATATATATATATATATATACACACGAAGAAGAGAGATTCACAATTCTATGTACAATCATGTATATATGCACTCACAAAAAACATGAATGCATGTACTGCATAGTCACAAACACATACTCAGGCATAATTACACATTCCAGGCCTGACCTGATACATCTAGTAGAGTTTTAGCAATGCTTAATGGCAATAGACAGCTACATTGTCACCAAGCCACTACAAATCAGTGTAAACATGCAGGCAAATAAAGCAAGTGAAGCGAGAGACAGAGAGAGACAGGGAAAGAGTCTCACACAAGCAAGCAAGAAGAGCAAGAGACACAAGAACTAGAAAGATACCTCACACAGGAGGCAGGACATGTAACGGACATGCGGCAGTGGTAGCTCGTTGGACTACTGATCGGAAGGTCATGAGTTCAAGCCCCAGCACTGCCAAGCTGCCACTGCTGGGCTCTTGAGCAAGGCCCTTAACCCTCAACTGCTCAGCTGTATAAATGAGATAAATGTAAGTCGCTCTGGATAAGGGCGTCTGCCAAATGCCATAAATGTAACTGACTATGTGTGTGAGAGCGAAGAAAAAGTTGCCAAGATTTTACATTTATGCCTACGATGCTTGATACTTAAATAAGAAAAGAACAACCTTTATATTCTACCAAAGTTCAACCCAGATTACTATACATCTATGCCAGACTTCTTCCTCTCATGGTGCTTACAGAAAAAGCACTAACCAGAGCAGCTTTCTGCTGACGAGAAAAAAATCAGCTCATAAGCCTTGCACACTATAACCATCCCAACACTCTTACTAGTCCTAAGTAGTAACTAGCTAACTAGCCTCGCTATCTATTCATTCATTCACTCATCTTCCCTGGGAGTGTTTGCATTCTTCATGACTTGTGGCTGCTTCTCATTGGATTACATGTAAAACGTGCACTGGAGGTTGAGAAAAACACACCTAGTGTTAAAGCAGTCTTAATGACATGTCAGTTAATTAGAAAGAGTGGCCCACAGAGAGAGAAAGGGACAGGATGAATGAGCATGAGTGTGTGTTAAGAAGCATTGTCTTTCACAGCCTTGTCTGTGCCAATCGGATTGTGGACTAGAGCCCAGTCTGTAGAGAACAGATAGTGAAAGTGGGCTGAGAGTGTTCTCTTCCTCTATCTCTCTTTTAAAACATCCATATGCAACAAACAATGATAGAATGTCTAAAAGGGATTTCACTTATTAACTGCCAGGCAGAATGGGCAGTCTCGGGCTCCTCTGAGGAGGAGAAAGCAGAATTTGAATGTATCTTTCTTATTCCAATGCTGACAAATGACTGCTACAATGAACTTCACGACTCAGAGTATTTCCTATTTATTTGTCTGCATATAGACATATCTTCCACTATAACTGTTTAAATGAAGCATTCTTTCTAGTAAATGAATTAGGGCATCACTCCACAATGTGGCTAAAAACACATTAAGCCATTGTAAACCATCTCAAACTATATGTTGACACTACAAATTGACCATTGCAGTGTACTAGTCTTTTATTGCCTAGAATGAGATAGGCAGGGCAGCTACGATTGTTCTGACCCATTGCATGTGAATTTATAGGAGCTGCTCCTTGTTGTGAGTGTGACTCTGCAGTTGAGGCCAAAAGTTTACATACACCTAGGCTAAAGACATTCAAACTTAATATGAACTTTAATCCACACATCCCATGCTAGGTCAGCTATCTACTTCACTTCCATAAGAGGTCATTTCAAAATAATAGCTAAGAGACAGACTTACTTCAGCTTTTATTTACTATATCAGATTTTCAGTGGGTCAAAAGTTTATATACACTTTGTTAGTATTTGGTAGCATTTCCTTTTAACTGTTTAACACTTGGGGTAGCCTTCCACAAGCTTCTCAAAGTATTTTCCTAGATTTTTTGCCCATTCCTCCTCACAGAACCGGTGTAGCTCATTCAGGTTTGTGGGCCATATATTAAGGCCAAGCAGGTCAGTTTTTTGTTTTTTTGTTTTTTTCATCTGACCAGTGAACACTGGTCAAAGGTCTTGAAGTAAGAGCTTCTTCTTTGCACAACAGCCTTTCAAGACATGGTGATGTAAGATTCTTTTAATGGTGGATGTTCATACTTTGGTATGTGATGCATCCAACTCCTTCAACATTTCATTTGTTGTTGTCTTGGGGTTCAGATGAACCTTTTGGCCCAAAGTTTATTCGTCCCTGGGAGTTCATTTGTGCCTCTTTCCTGAACGATACAGTGTCTGTGTGGTCCCAAGATTTTTATATATGCATACAGTTGTTTGTACAGATGCTCATGGTACATTCAGTTGTTTGGAAATTTCTCCTAAGAAGGAACCAGACTTGCGGTGGTGCAAATTTTTTCTGAGGTCTTGGCTGAGTTGCTTGTGTATTTCATGGTATTTCATTTCAAAAGTAAAAAGGCACGGGCTGTAAATACAGAGCATTCCCAATTAACTCCTAATAATGACATGACAACTGGCCAATCAGAAGGGTTTAATTTTTTTTTAGTTTTAATTCAATTTCCAAAATCTTCCAGACTGTTTAAAGAGGCAGTCAATTTGGTGTATCTAAAGTTTTGACCCAATGGAATTCTGACATCTGCCAAATGCCATAAAATATATGTAAGTGAAATATAGATGCAGTCTAATAAAGGACACAAAGTTAGCACATACGGCATGTTTTCAGGTATATACAATCACAGATGAAACAATATTGCAAGCATATCACCTGCCATGTCACATTATTACAAAATGATTGTAAGAAATCAAACAAATGCCTGACGACTTTAAACATGTATTTTTCAGCTTAGCAGAGTTTCCAAATGTAATTAATTATATTCCTTTTTCCAAATGGAAAGCAGCAGAATTTTCAGCTTGTGTTTTTGCTGCTCCCGTTAGGGGTCACCACAGTGGATCCACCGTCTCCATTATGGAAATCCAGTTTATGAGCCGCTTATTTGATTCGGCACACCTTTTATACCACATGCCCTTCCTGACACAACCCTCCCATTTTATCCGGGCTTGGGACCGGCACTAGTTCATGCAACCCCATATATATATATATTGCATCCGCCTTTGCCTCCCAATCATGACACTAATAAAAAAATATTGACAGTTATAGCAATAAAAATTCCATCTAACATTTTGGCAAGCCAGCCAGGAGCAAGAAAACTATGTTGCCTGGCCTTAATTAAAAACGTGTCATTGGATTTGGTGAGGAGATTATGAGGGTATGCAGGGAGTCTGAGTAGTCCTGACTCTAACACGTACAGCAGGGGTACACACAGGCTAGTCCAAACTGGGTTTCATATGAGCTCTTCAATAATAACTGTCACCTAAAGCACCTATGAGAGAGCTTGAAGAAGAGCTTAAAGAATGAAAGGAGTCCAAAACAGCTTCTGAGATGCACTGCATTTCCACAATCTGTTTTTCCTCCTATCCTTTTTTCTTAATGTTCTATTTTTCCCTTGCTCTCTTCTCTATGCACATTGTTAGCCAGTTCCTCTCCAGTTCATTTAATCCTAATTAGCCTCATGTTGAGAAAACCTTCATGCCTGATTGCTGCTCAGGCCGCAGTGGGGCTGCAACCCGGATCATGAGGGAGCGAGCCAGGGGAGGCAAAGCATTCATCCGGCTGCAGAGATACAAGACCCTTGGGAAGAGGATTCCTCCAGGGGAAATGATTGATTTCTCCATTATTGAGAGATCTCAGACAATGTATAAGTGAGAAAGATAAAGAGTACATCAGCCAGACATGCTGATTCGAGTGTCAAGAATTTCACAAATGCTAGGGTCTTTCAGCTCAACACTTCTGGTGTGCATTTAGCACACAATATTAGCAAGGCGTCATTAATGTTTGCCCTGACTTCTTAAAGGTTTGTGTATGTAAAAACACACACAAAAGTGAAATACAAGCAAAAAAAATGTGCAAGCTGATTTACTAACAGGGTCTATGAAGGACTGTGTCTTTCACATGACCAAAACTGTGTGTATTGTCCATTCTTGTCTATATGTTTACCATAAAGAATATTGGATATGTGGCATTTCTGCCTCAAAGTGCAAAATACACAGTGGTGTAAATTCAAATGGATTGTTTTTGCTCCTACAGTGTGATTTAGTGCAGCCTAAAACGTCTGGAACAAAGACTCTATGTGGAAATGAAAAAGACTGAAGGGCAGGTATTACATTTGCAAAAGCTCATTTCTGTCAGTTGAAAGTAAAATGATACTATTTAGTATGAGACTGTTTATCTAAATTATGCCTTAGTATCTCAAAACAATTAGGAAGGTTCTGAAAAAGCTCACCTATTATTGATTTGGTAAAGTTAGGTATTCGCCACACAGTCACACCTTCGATGCTAACAGCATTTAAATAGCAGCCTTTGAGCAAATGGGCACTTTTTTACACAAGGTCCATGTCTACTCCTGTCCGCATGCATTTATTTTACATTCAATCATATTTTGAACAGTACTTTGATGCAAAATGTAAAACAGTTACAGTTTTGTTAGGAGACTCTTTCAGATCTGAACTATTCACAGCTATCAAGAAAAAATAATATGCCTCATTTACAGCTTGTTTTCTAGCTATACTTTACACATAACATCAAATTAGTACTCATTATTTGTGATCTTAGTAAATCAGGTCCTCACTGTAGATTAGTGTCTCTGTCTGTGGGCCTGGTGGGGTAAAGGTCTCTAAAGGTTATCACAATCTTCATAATCTCATGGTTTCCTGTACATGCGGTGCCGTCAATCAATCAGACTTTATTAGACTTTCCTGCACTCGGTTCCAACAGTGCCAACCCCATAACAGCTGGGTTCACTATTAGCAGGCTAGTAAATCTATAGTCAGACTTTTTACTGGTTTATAATGGTGTAAACATAAAAAAATGGTTAGTGGGAGACAGAGTGAAAGAGAGAGAGAGACAGATGAGCATTGAAAGAAAGAGAGTCATAGGAAGTGAGGAGACAGAAAAAGAGAAAAAATGAAAGAGAGACATAAAGAGAGAGTGTAAGAATGAGAGAGACAGACCAACCAAGAGAGGCGAAGAGAGTGAGGCAAAGAGACAGAGGAGCATTGAAAGAAAGAGAGAGCTGGAAGAGAGAGAGAGAGAGACAGGGAGACAGAGAGACAGTGTGTAAGACTGAAGAGACAGAAAGACAGACGGGGGGGGGGGGGGCTTCAAAAGAAAGAGAGATGAGGAGATAGAGAAAGAGAGATAAAGGGAGAATGAGACAGAGACAGACAGACAGACGGAGTGAGAATGAGATAGAGAGACATGATTAATTGAACCGAAGAGAGGGACGAGAAAAATGAGATAAAGAGAGAGTGTTAGAGAGGGGCAGACAGAGAGAAAGGAAGACAAGGAAGACACAATGAGAGACAGAGAGAGAGTGCGACAGATAGACAGATGAACATCGAAGGAAAGAGAGAGATAGTGAGAAAGAGAGACAGACAGAGAGACCAAGAGAGCTAGAAAGAGAGACAGGGCAAGAGTGAGACAGAGAGACAGAGGATCATCAAATGAAAGAGGGAGATGGAGAGAAAAAGAGAGTAAGCTAGAAAGACAGAGGGTGAGACGGAAAAAAGAGGGATGACAGATGAAAGCGTTTTCTAAGGAGTCTTACGGGATAATATCAAACACTGAATAATTGCCTTGTGAAGATTCTCTGTGATGCCCGGATCAACAAAGCACAGAGCCTCAGAAGCATCAGAGCGGAAGCGCACAACAGAGTACATGCATTATGCAGACACACACCTGCGCACAGCCTGTACACACACACATTCTCACCTATCATACTTGAAAGTACCTTCAAATTATTAGTATTTAAGGATTATAGAAAAAATATATATCAAATATGTATTGTAATGCTTTTGTGTTCTTTATTTTTGTTGTATGTGTTTTTTTTTTTGTTTTTTTTGGTCGTGTTGTTTCTTTCATTTACGGTGTTCTTAAGTGCACCAGAGCTGTTGCACAGCCACAAATGTCTATTTCTGCTAACATCGAATACTTCTGTTTGTGAACATTCATGAACAGACACCCGACTGTCAGGGAGGAAACGGATACACAGCGCCGGGGCGAATGACTCGCCTTTTTATTCACGATAGCTTTTGCTATCAAGATGGACGCTAGCTAACAGGAAAAATCTGCTCTGATCATGTAGCTATGTGAAGCTCTCACTAACATAAGAAGGAAAATATTAGAGGCACATTTGTCATAAACCAAAGTAACAGTGTTATTTAGTGCAGACCATCAGTGTGTTAGCATTAGTGCTAGCATTAGCAATCACTTAACAGAATGCTAAATTGACTTTCAACTCAAGCAGCAGTGTTTTGTAACCTATATTTTGACATTTTTGTTAACTGGCATTATACCTGAGGCTAAAAGTTTGCATCAGCAGTTTTCGGAAATGTGTTTTTGAATGTAAAACAGGGGAGCAGAATCATAAGATATGATTAAAAATCAAATGGATGTAACTCACAACAAGACAACAATGCAAAACTTTAGGCAAAATCAACAGGGAAAAAAAACAGTTTAAGAGGAAGCTTTGCCTCAAGCTTTTTCCGTCTTCAGAGCTCATTTTAAAAAAGCAGTGTCTAACCACTGTTGGCCCAGTTCCAACAGTGATGTCAAGAAGAAAACGCAAAGATTTGCCAAGCAGTCTGGCAGTGTCTGAAGAGACATCTCAGGAAGAATATGGAGAGGACACAAATATTACAACTCAGAGGATATGAAGGAAGTTGGACGCAGTTATAAAGTTATATTTATATCACAGTCAGAAAGAGAAATGAAAGGTTTATATTAATATCTTTGCTTGTACTATATGACACGCACGCATGTTATTCTAATGTATGTATTTTGTAATATATATATATATATATATATATATATATATATATATATATATAAATATGTATCATAATGCTTTTGTGTTCTTTATTTTTGTATTTTTTGTTTTTTTTCTGTTTGTTTGTTTCTTTCAATTACTGTGTTCTTAAGAGCACCAGAAATTTTGCCCAGATACAAATGTCTATTTCTGCTAACACTGAATAATCCGAATAATCGACAAATCCGATTGGCTTGAATGACTCCTCAGACCAATCTCATACTGTGTGTGGTCTGACATTTCTTTAGTTCCCCACTCACACTTAGTTCCTACCTGCAAATTGTTCTCATTTAAGCAGTCGCTACACACCCAGAAGAGACAAACTAAGTTTGCACTCAGCTGTAAATATTAAAATGTATCTCAACCTACTTTTGTCCATCCTTGACAATTCCTCAATCATTTGCGGCAAGAAAACGCAGACTAAGAGAATCTACGGAAACACTGACAGCCGTTAAGCAGCTGATTCTGAGATACATCAAACTCTCACTGTATGAACTGAAACACTGAGCTATTTCCAACGCAGGGTCCTGTCTGAATCATCGGCAAGCCACAGAAATGTTTAGTAACATAGCGCTTAGGAGTCCTGCGAGTCTAGAACATCTCCTCACACACATACACACAAATAAACCAGGAGTGAGAAAAGGACAAACTGAGCTATAAATAGCCCAAAATAGACTCCTGCTTGCATTGTTCCACCCCAAACAGCGTGTGATAGTGGGGCGCTCCTGCTGTTCCTTTCCTGTCATCTCTTAGACACAGATTATCTATTCACCATCTTATTACACATCACAATCCCACTCATTACCCAACGTTCCTAACTGCTGCTCAATTAAACTCAAAGAAACAAACTGCGTCACATGCATGACAACACATAATAAGTCGCCCTTGGAAGCTTTAGATAGATCTCAAATGCTTGTGTTTATGTTTTTTGCTATACAGCACATGGTTGCAATTAACACCATCTGTTCAGTATGGCTACAGTCTAAGGCTATTTGACGGCAACAGTTGGCAAGAAAATCACCCTGGAAGAAATTTATGGAAATAATATCAGTGAAGACGTCCTCACATGTGCAGTAACCAAGAGGGAAAAGCAAGCAGGTTACTTCTCCACGTCTGTCTCATTACCTCCAATCATTGCAAGTGAAATTTAGCTAGTATGAAAAAATAATTAAAGTAAACAAAAGCAAATCCAAAGAAGTCACTATAAACAGCAATCAAGATTTATATTTACAGTATTTATAGATATAGCCGCTATTACATCGAGCAAGCATTTATATAAAAAAAAAAAGTTTAAAAAACTTAAAAAAACTTTCTACACATAAACCCCCAAATTAACATAGCTACACTCACCCAGATAAGCCAGACGGCACTTTTGTGGCACGGCCACGCTTCCCCCAACATAATAAAACCTCCGTGCCAGCAGAGAAGCAACGTTTGCCACGGCCGATCGCTCAGCCGTCACTGAGAACAGCTCCATGCTCTCAGGACTGGATCCGAATCCACGCAGCATCCCCGAGCAAACGTGGACGCTAGTCTGCACCTCTCACTGCCCGCTCACACCCACTGTTTTTCCCACAATCCCTCAGTCCATGTCTTTGGTCATCCGCACTCTTGTATCTCTCTCACAAATGCTATTTATGCAGAGCCTTTGAACCTTTGAGGATGGAGCGAGCAAAGCCAAGCAGGGATCTGAAGATCTAATGCATTGTTTTAGGGGAAAAAAGGCATAATGGTCCTGCTGGGGAGTGAGACAGATAAAGTGGGTGAATCATAAAAAAATCATACAGAGAGAAAGTGAAAGAGGTAAGGAGATAAACGCAGTAGTGTGGCTCAAGTACAACAGGATTTGTTGTCTTCTCCCTGAGTTGATTTTGTACTTTTTTTTGTCTGATCCCAAATAAAAGCCTCCAACTTGTAGGCACAATCGGCTAGTAAGCATATAAAGAATTGCATAAATGATGTCATGTGCTTAGCAGAAGGAAACATCACTTAATAAGGTTCTTGTGTGCTTAAAGTTCTCAGTGGCCACAGAGACTAGACACAGGTGTATTTATACAGTACATGGAGTAATTGTACACCAAGTATAACATTGGTTAAAAGGGAAAGTGTTCGGATATACAGCATAAACACAAAAATCAAAGACATAAGTGTGAGTGTGTTCAACAGGTAAACGTAAAGAAAAGCCTCTCATAGGCTCTCTTTATGTGCAAATGGGCTCGGAGGTATAAAAACGCAGCAAATAATGAATAGGAAATTTCAAATTTCTAGTAATTTCAAATAATTTTGAGCTAGTGGGACATCATTTTGTGAAGTTTTTAATAAAATAATGGCTTCTTTTTTGTTCAATTAGTGGTACACATGTTTAATACCTGCTCTTCGCTCGTAATAATTAGCACATGCTGTCTCTGTTCCTGAAGTGACTTTCAGGCTGGTGTAAATCACGCTGAAGGTGCTAAATTAATCTCTTTGCATAAACACAGCCCTGGATTCCAGACTAGACATGTTATTTTGGTCATGTGAAAGATGCAATATCTACAGTTTGCACTTTTTTGCAGTTAATTTTTTTTTGCACGTTTTACGCACACATGATTACAGAGATTACATGATTACATCAGTCAGAAATAAGAACTAGAGCTTTAATTTGATCATCAGCACACAGCTTTAAATCCAAACAAGATGACAGCCAAACAAAATGCTGTCCAAATCCAACCCTGATTTGACCAGGGTGGTGCCACTCTACCTCACTCACATCCATTGTCTCACCCCTGTGCTGTAATGTTAGCAATAATTAGCATTTGGTTATTGCGTTTGCATTTTTAAGAACATATGAGGGAAATTTGAGGCCAAAATCTTTAGCTTTTATTGACTAAACCTGTTCAGTTTTAGCTGAATTAAATTACTGTTATTTGTCATCAATTAAATATAGGCTAAAACTAACACTAACCAATTAACTAACACTAACCATATAATACAAAACTGTGAAAAATATAACCATCTATGGCATCCCAGGTTAAAAAGATCAAAGGGCAATGAAACTAAGAAGGACATCTAAAGTCAAGTTCCATCAAGAAATAATGAGACACAAAACCATTTAGCACATAAACAACTAATTTGGTTGACTGACTAAATAGCGTTAGACCAATATGTAGGAGAAATCATTAAACGTTCAATGTTGTGGACGTTCAGGAAAAATGATAGCTCTTACCACCTTATACCCTAAATGAATCTCGAGAAAATAGAGAATTAACTGAGAAAGTAAATAAAATCAAGACTGACAAACTATCATGATGAATTATCAGAATAAATTACTTCATGAGCTTTAATGAGTACAGCTGATAGTTAGATCTTTGGGTTGCACTATCTTTAATGAAAACTAAGTAGCATGATTCACAGCAACCATGATTAATTGAATATCTAATCAGCATATCTACTGTAATTAATTACATGTGTAGTTTTGATTAATTCTGCAGCAGTGTATTTGCCTGGGAATCTGTTCAGTGTTGGTTGAAAGGGTTTGGGCCAACTGGTCGCATGCCAGATGATTAGGGACCACAGCAGCCTGGTAAAAGCCAATTGTAAAGCATCACGGATAAGCACAAACACATCCTGTGTTTTCATCCCCCATTGCTGTCATTCCAGGAAGCACTGATTTAGAGTTAAAAAAAGTAAACAATAACTACTCAGAGCATTAATGTAATCATGACTGTGTTTCTGGGCGCATTCCCACCGCCATCTCCCAGGAATGACATCAAAGAGATGTTGTCAGAGAGCCGGCCTGGTAGGTGGGTGGTTTGTTTCTTAGAAAAGACGGTCGATTTTGCCATTTGTCTTTACCCTGAGGAGGGATGGAGTGCTACAGATAGTGATATCTCATAAAGCAGAGACCTATGCTCCTGTGAACTGCTTAATCTCTTTCATTTCACAAAGAATGGCCAAGTAGGAAACTTTAAAGGCAAATGTGCCACCAGCTGAGCTTTTAAAGATTAATGGTGCATTACTTTCGGTTTGGACAGAATGGCTGGTGATAGAGGAAGTGAATTATTACTATATTACTAGACTGACAATATTACATTTACATTTATGGCATTTGGCAGAGGGCTTTATGCAGAGCGACTTAAAAAAGTGCTTTGAAGTCTATCAGAAATACATCCTGATTCTGGCTCACTGGGTCACAAACTAGCTATACCATCAGTCCAAAACTCTGTTGGGGAGATAATAGACAAGCGCTCAGGCAAATTTTTTTTTTTTTTTGGTTTGGTAAGTGCTAACTTAAGTACTTTAGGAAGAGGTAGGTCTTTAGACGTCATTTGAAGACTGCCAGTGACTCAGCTGTTCGGACATCTAGGGGAAGTTCATTCCACCACCTCGGTGCCAGAACAGAGAAGAGTCTCGATGCAGGTCTTCCTTGTACCCTGAGAGATGGTGGGATCAGTCGAGCAGTGCTAGAGGACCGGAGGGAGCGTGGTGCAGCGCGAGGTGTGATAAGTGCTTTCAGATAAGTGGGTGCTGGTCCGTTTTTGGCTTTGTAGGCGAGCGTCAGTGTTTTAAATCTGATGCGGGCAGCTACAGGAAGCCAGTGGAGGGAGCGCAGCAATGGGGTGGTGTGGGAAAAGTTAGGAAGGTTGAAAACCAATCATGCAGCTGCATTTTGCATCAGTTGCAGAGGACGAATGGCGCTCAGAGGCAGACCTGCCAGGAGTGAGTTGCAGTAGTCCAGTTTTGAAATGACAAGAGACTGAACAGGCACCTGTGTGGCCTGTGTGGAAAGAAATGGACGAATTCTTCTGATGTTATAAAGGAGAAATCGACATGAGTCAGATTAGCAATGTGAGAGGAAAAGGACAGTTGATTGTCCATGGTTACCCCAAGGTTGCGTGCAGTGACCGAAGTGAGATCAGAGAATTGACTAGGGAGATTGCAAAATCCTGAGATGGGGATGAACCACCTGGGATTTTAGTTGCATGGTGCATCGAGTCTGCAGATAAAGTCCTGATGTTGAAGAGAAGAGAAGAAATGAGATGAGATGAGATGAGAAGAGAAGCCATATAAAATGGCTTATTTGAGCCATAAGCCATCATTAGACCTCAGTGTTAAAAACAACATGCTGTATTTCTCAATCACTAAGCCAGTCATATTCATATATACTAAAAGTATTTTATCTGCAGGTGGCACAGACTGAGTTCAATTTGCTGTGGGCTTCCCGATGAGCACCATGTGTCCTGATGGGCAGCTTAGTCCTGGGATGTGTTGAATCAGGTGTGTTAGAGCAGGAAACCCTCTAAATGTGCAGTGCGGGGAAAATAAATGAGCACCTGGCATATGCATTCCTGTGCAGCACCTGTACTGCTATGGGGTGTGTCAGAAACCAAGACCACATATACACAAGCATTATCTTACAGAAAAAAAAGCATGGATTTCAGAGTCTTGAATATGAAATAATGGGATTATTTGTGATTCTGATTTTACCTTTTCACACTGCATTGCATTACATCTTCATGGAAATATGTGAGGGGGAAATCACGTGCTTTTCTCTTCTAGGGAAATCCCTTTAAGATGGCTTTAATTACTTTGGTATCTCAAAATAATGTGATTGATTTAGCAGTGATCCCTGTTTGTTAACGAACTTTTACAGTCAAACCCGACAGAGTTGCATCAGGGTTAACGAAAAAAAAAAAAAAATCTGCAAGATGACACGTCACATCTGAGCAAGATTCAAGCAGAAAATGCCTCCAAATGCATGACTCACCCCTGTCGAAACTGAGATTTTTCAAAACTTCCGCTTCTGCCATTATGGATGATGGCAGGCGCGCATCTTTCACCTCAAGCTGAAGAGCCCTTCCCAGAGAAAGCAGGTGCCACCGCCTTCTCCCAAACCATGTCCTCGCTCTCCAAAGTGCTCCCTCGACACAACAGTGTCATTCAGTTCAAACGCACGAGCTAATCCGGGGGCGATCTAAAAATGGAAGCGAGCGTTCAGATCCATTTGGCGCCGTTACAATCCGGGTGCGCGGAGACGGGAAGGACTGCGCGCGCAAGAGCTCCTGCATGATCCGCGCGCCCGGGGACGTGTGTGAGATTGCGTTTGCGCGCGTGCGTGTGCGCGTGTGTGAGGAAAGAGTGAAGTGCCACAGGATCTATAATGCACACTGCTAACCGCAACATCTCCTGCATTCCCTTTAATAATGTAGCCTCTTATGGAGCGACTTTGCGAGCTTCTCTGGATGGAGCTTCTTTACCAGTTACCACTGGATCATCACAGTCTTGAAAATTCATCAACAGTGTGTTGGCTTAGTATTCCAGAGAGACTAGGCTTTGTTCAGAGATTTATTTATTAATATATATCGTGCAGCCAGATGCGTGGAGAGAGCCCAACGGGACGCGGTGCGCTTTTCAGCTTTCTATTATTTCCACATTTGCATTTTTAACCTGCTGATGATTTTCAAACACATGGCTTCTGCTCTAGCAACTCAAACGAGGAAACTGTTTTCTGTTTGTCAGCCTGTCAAAAACACTTAAAGCACCCTGGTTGTTACGCCAGGGCATCTAGGGCACCTTTCACACCCACTGGCGTGTTTTTGGAAGGTTGAAGGAAACCAGAGAACCCAAAGGAAGCCCTATGACTCTAGGGCTTGTCCCAGGAAAACTGGACATGAGGCAGGAATACTCACTAGATGGGATGACAGTTCACCACATGGCACCATGCACACATTTGTTCACCCCTAGGGGCAGTTTAGTATCGCCAATCCACTGGCATGTTTGGGAGGAAACTGGGAGAACCCAGAGGAAACCCATGAAAACACAAGTAGAACAAACTCAATGCACAGTAACTGAAGCTCAGGATCAAACCGGGAGCTGTGTGGCGGCAGCGATACCTGCTGAACCTCTGTGCTGCCTCACAATGTTTTCTTCCATAATAAAGAATAGATCTTGTCAATGTGGTTTCCATTATTTCAGAACTCAGCATGAGCTCCTCAATATCCGTCTTTCTTCTTATACAGGGACTTTATGGGTGGCAGGTGTCACCTATGAAACCAGCCCTGCCTTCCCAATTGCCACACAACTGTGACTTTCCACTTCCATTTGTGAGAGGTCTGGTACTCGTCTGCAGTTCATGCAGAATTAATTAATCATATCTAGCTCTTTTTATTTGTTAGATGAGAGAAAATCATTCACTACATTAGCTTAACTACTTAGATATCTATTGATTTCATTTTCCTCCGACTAGATAGCGCAATATTACAATGCAGCAATGGCTCATCAAGCATCATAGTTATCAAAAAATTGACATTTTCGCCTGATACTTAATAATGAGCTTAATGTCAATTCATTCATTCAGTCATCTTCAGTAAACGCTTTATCTTGATCAGGATCGGCTCTGGAGCCTGTCCCAGGAAAACTGGACGTGAGGCAGCAATACTCCCTGGATGGGATGCCAGTCCATCACATGGCACCATGCACACATTTCTTCACATCTAGGGGCAATTTAGTATCGCCAATCCACTGGCATGTTTTTGGGAGGAAACTGGGAGAACCCAGAGGAAACCCACATGGAAAACGGCGAAACATGCTGAGAACCCTGGAGCTGTGAGGCGGCAACGCTACACGCTGCACCACCATGCAACCCAGCTTGGAAATGTAAAAGAGTGTCATTTTCTTCCGTAATTCAGCAATAAGCAATTCCCACCCACTAGCTAGGGCTTGCTTGTTGCATGACAGTTACTACCCCAGTAGGGGTGATGGCTAACAGATGTTTTTGGTGTTTTTTTTTCACACAGGAAGCTAGCAAAGGCATCTTTTCCAGTCCTGTTATTAGGAGGGCGCTAGTTATCCTATACATGAGCTAACAGATTGATGTTATTGGCCAGTGTAGCTCTGAGTGACAGGGAAATGAGGAAGTCCATCCCTCCCACCCAGTTATGCTTTCTGGATTCTTTAACTTCTTTAACTCAAATTTCAATTGTTGTTCTTCTAAACCACAGTTAAATTTAAGATATAAGCACAATTAAGCAAAAAAAAAAGCCCAAAAATGTCACTCTGACCAAAAGCTCTTAAAACAAAGAAAGTTACAATTAAAAATTATTTCAATTATTATTTTACAAATGATTTTGACGTTTTTTTTATTAACACGCTGCGGAGATGAAAGAGAATATGCAGCACTGAGTAGAGAGGGGAAGGACCAGCTCATAAATAGATCACCACGGATTCTTTTCAAAGCAGGGACATGTGCTTGAAATCTGCTGCGCCGGAGATGTGGCATGCACAGGGAGTCACATTTGTGAGCTTTTAAATTATTTGGTGTGTATAAAATTTGAACTTGGCTCAGCTGCTTGGGAAACGTAAATCATGTGTGAGTTTCTTATCAGTTAGGCAAGAGTTTGAAATGAGATGAGTCAGTATGATTGGCTGCACTTCACACCATGTTCACTTTATGAGACATGCTGGAGGAGAGGAGAGAGAGACTTTATCCTAAAAACTGACACAAATACACCTGCTGAAATAATACACAGTGTTGAATTAACACTTTTGGCGTTTAATTCATTAGCAAAGGGAGACTATGGGAGCATTTTCCAGATCATTTTTTAAAACCAATTGCAAATTGTATTTGCAGTTGCGTTTCCTATTTGTGGACGCATAAATTGTGACATAATTCTTGTGAGAATGTTTACAAGAACGTACAACGTCTGCCAAATTTCAAATGGAAAAGCAAAGTGCATTTGCAATTGCATTTCCCATGTCTTACGAGTTATGGCCCTTGTCATATTGAAACAGCAATAGCAGTTACCCCATTTGCTATTTCACTTCCTCGGCGTCGCGTATGGAGCCAAAATTCAATCATCGGCACATTCATCTGTACTTTTTCTTTTCTTTTTTTTTTTTTGAATGCTTACAAAACATACAACATTATATAACAAACAACGAGACAATATACGTACATAAAGGAATGTATCATAAGTACTAGGGATGACAAGAAGGGTTTTTTTTAAACTCTTTTTCTCTTTTTTAAAACCTAACCTAAATTCGAGTCTCTGTTTATAATGGATGTTATAATCTTATTAAAAGCCTGAGATATTTTAATGGCTTTTTTGTTTGTTTGTAATTTACAAAGGGAATCAGCAAAACCAAAAAGCACAAATAAAGTAAAATTAGGTTTGGAAGCTGACACGTTGGATTTGTGGATGTGATATTTGCCCAACATGCAGAGGATTTTAACAGCATAGTCCAAAAGGACAGAACCAGGGTTACTGAATAGCAACAGCAGCATTTCTTCTTTGATATCGAATAAGTTATTGAATGAGGTAAAAATAAGTAGTGAGATCTCAATCCAGAATGAGGTTGAATATGGACGTCTAAAAGAGAGATGAGACACGGATTTATCTTCAGAGCCACAGAAAGAACATTCCGGTTGGATTTCCATAAATTTAGATAAGATTAAATTGCAAGGGTAAAAATTATGAAGGATTTTCCTATGAATCTCTTTAACCTCAGCTGGTATTACAAGATGGTTGTGTTCAGCTCAGACATTATGAAAAGATAATGGATAAAAGGATAAGTCTGTCACCATAAAACCATAGATTTTGGAGCAACACTGCTTGCATTAAGTTTCGAATAAGTTTATTGTTGCACTTGTGATCGAAGAAATCCACTCCTCCTATCATCGGCGAGGTGGTTCTTCCTTTAACGGTGAATATTTTATGGAGGATTTTATAAGATGAAGAGGTTGAATTGAAATGCCATTAAAACACAATCGTCTATTCGCAATTGAAAATACAATTTGCAATTAGTTTTGAAAATAGTCTGGAAAATACTTCCACAGGAGACAAATGAATAATTAGGATATAATAAAACCTCATAATCATTTTAAATTTAATTTTAAAATTTATAATTTCAGTTATAAAATAATTCTTTTCAGCCTGATAATTTTGAGAAACTTTGTAAACGGCTTTATCCTTTTTTTTTTTCTTTCAATTGCAGAAACATTGTTCTATAAAGTTGTTCTGTCTTTCTCAAAAAGACTTTCAGGTTTGGAAAATCACTGAGAAAATGCCTGAAATGAAGGCAGAAATGTGTAAGCATGGATGGTAAAGTTTTCTGTAAGGACACGTTTATTTAAGATTTATGGAAGGAGTCTCCAGTATCAGCACTTTGTAACAGCTTTAAGTTTTCTGACATTGAAAAGCAGTTTGTGGTTTAGTGACCAGTAACATGTTTTATTGTTTTATTACCTTCAGGAGAGGCTGGTGAGGGAATAACTGGTGATAGCTGCTCTAATGTAAGTGAGACTTGTTTCATGGACATTCCACAACATTAAATGTATACTATATGGCCAAAAGTATGTGGACACCTGACCATCACACCCACATGTGCTGTTCTAATAAGCTCCACTCTTCTGGGAAGGCTTTCCACTAGATTATGGAGTGTGACCGTGGAGATTTACCCATTCAGCCACAAAAGTATTAGTGAGATCAGGCACTGATGTCGGATGAGAAGGCCTGGTGTGCATTCAGCACTGCAATTCATCCCAAAGGTGTTCAGTGGGGTTGAGGTCAGGGCTCTGTGCAGGACACTCGAGTTCTTCCACTCCAACCTTCACACACCATGTCTTCATGGAGCTCGCTTTGTGCACAGGGACACTGTCATGCTGGAACAGGTTTGAGCCTCTTAGTTCCAGTGAAGGGAAATTGTAATGCCACAGCATACAGAGACATTCTATGCAATTGCGTGCTTCTGAATTTGTGGCAACAGTTTGGGGAATAAAGCACATACGGGTGTGATGGTCAGGTGTCCATAAACATCTGCGCATACAGTGTAAGTATGAACAGATAGAACAATTAAACCGCATCATAACCCAAGCTCAGGATCAAACCTGGGGCCCTGGAGCTATGAGACAGTAATGCTACCCACCACCCAATCCGCGTTATCAGTCACTCAAAAAGTTTTCTCTAACCAGTATTAATTTAATATATAAAATGCCACCACCCTCTTTAAAATGTGACACATCAAAAACCAATGCTTATGCTGTCAATCTTTTACATCATTCCTCCCCAAGTGCTATAAATCAGTGTCTTAATCCCAGTAAGAATTTACTCTAATCTATCCAAACACACGGCTCTCGCAGATCTTCATAAAGCCCCTGAGGGAATACAGAAAAATGCAGAGAAGAGAGTGAGGGTATTTCCTGAACTGGATATGAATAAGCAAATAAGCACAAAACAATGTCATGATTAACAATTCTCAGGCTCGGAGATAACCGAAGGTATACGAGGACATGAAGAAGGATCTCTCTCTCTCTCTCCTGGCCTAATTTTGGTGCTTACATAAATCCACAAGCCACTTTTCTCAGACACAGAAACAAAGGCATCGTTTTGTGCTAAATTCAGGCAGCCTGTGTAGTCTTTCCTTTATTTTCCGGATCCGTGTGGATGTGACAAGAGATAATTCCCCTGTGACTATCCAGATCGTAATCCATTATCCATCCTACACCCTTACAGGACACTTTCTTACACACACAGTATACAGCTACCTGGTTGGTCGGAATTGTATAAAGACACTAAGCTCATCTTTTTCCATGAACAATGTGTGTTAATCATTCTTTAAACCTTTAGCTGATTTTCTAACCACGGCATGGCTGTTAGTTGGAGATTTTTTTATGGGCAGGCTACTCACAATCCAGCAGTGACATTAAAATACAAAATACAAGAGGTATCATATATGGGACTGCATGTGTGTGTGTATGTGTGTGTGTGTACTGATATATTGGATTAGACAGAATACTCAGGACACACTTTTCCCCCTCTGGCTGACTATCTGATGATGAAAGAGTGTTCCAACACTGAACTGGATCAAATCAGTGCCTTATTGATGTTCTCTGGACTGTGCTGGAATGCAGATCGATAAAATCTCGAGGAGAAAGACAGCACCATGGATGGTTATGTCTCATTTAATGACCCCAGCTCCTTTTATAGCTACTATGTGTGGGATTGTATGTGTGTGAGCTCTGTAGGAAACTGGAAGGCACTCTATTCCTTCTTGGTTGTCAGTTTATGAATACACACATACAGTATATATTTATAAACACACACAAACACACACAGGTATATTTTAATGTCATTTTCTCAGCCTACATTTTTTTTTTTATCTCTCCACTTTTCCTCTCTCACACAAGCACAAAATATTCTTTCGATTCCTCCTGTCTCTGTCCATCACTAACTAAAGGGAAAGAGAGCATCAGCGGCTCTGACAGTCACAACCACCAGGGACCGCAGAGAGAAAGACAGAGAGATGGAGCATGGCTGGAAGAAAAAGTGAGAGAAAGAAGAGGGGCCCAGGGGACGAAAGGAAAGGATGCCAAAGCAATTAACTGTCACACTCACGTCCCTTCTCCCAGACAGGTCAATCTATCTTTCATGCTATCTCTCTGTCTCTCTCTCCCTCAGGTTGTGCGGTAAAAGCTTTTAGGCCATGAAGACTAAATGAGAGCAAAATTGAGCAGTATGTGTAAAACAGGCATGCGGAACACCTCGGACAGATCTGGACAACTGAGCTGACACTAATTTTAAACCTATATCACACCTGACTCAACACTTTACTGCTTTGATTTTAAAAATTGCCGAATCTCTGCCTAGGCGCGAACCTCGGGGCCCAAGCACTCCTTTGCAAGGACTAGAACTGGCAAAGGGCTTTTTATTGATTTATACCCAACTGTCTCAACAGATTGTTTTAATATTATGTATCAAACAATTCTTTGAGGTCTGGTCATGACCAGACACCAAATCTGCCCATGCATGCAGTGTGTGATTCAACAACAATATTGTATTTCGTAAATATCTTTGGGAATTCGCTAGGGAATACATGCTCAATATGTGATTCTTATCCATTTGTAGCTACATTTAATGTTGAATATGTTGATATTTTAAATAATGTTGAATAATGTTGATAACATTCTGTTATCACTTACCAAACTGTATAATTAATCAAGACTTTCTCTGATCCAGAATTCTCTGATTGATCAGAAAGTGTTGATTAATTATACAGCTTGGTAAGTGATAACAGAATGTCTGTTAGGTTGTTTATTTCCTGAACAGAGCATTAAAGTTACAATCAGTGATTTTACCAGAAGCTAACTCAAGCTATCTGTTTGTTTAGAAACAAATAAACCCTCCCTTTCGTGACCCAAGCATGCATGGTAGAATACCTGCAATGCTTGAGCAATAGGCAGAATTTTCTGAATTGACATCCAGCATGATAGACAGCCAGGTAGTGACGGTTTATTGTTGTGATTTGTGGGATGTTGGTGGTCCACAGTATTTGTTTTTCTTCCCATCCATATATCTTATTGCAGTCACTGTAAAGTGGCAAGAACTTACTATAGAACTATTACTTATTGTGTTCTGACTTAAAAATAGCTGACTGCACCTTTAAAGGCCCAACAGTCACGTCTTGTCAGTTTTGAAATTCAAAAGCCTTCTGATTAGTAGCGCAAAAACTTAACCAGTGCCCTGACACACAGGTAGACATGGCTTGTTGTTCTGATTGTTTGATTGTTATGATGTTGTGATTAAAAATAGCTGACCACACCTTTAAGGGCTCAGAAATGCCTGCTATATGTGAACACACTGTAATTTCCTCACTTCATCACAGTTCCTGTTTGTCCGACAGGGACTGGTTATGATCCTGCTGTTATGCACATTAAACTGTACACAAAGCGTCTTTCACACCCTGTACACTTAACACAGCAGTATTACACTGACAAATGGCCGGATCTGTGATCCTGACACTCTCCACACTCTCCACAGCTCTCGCCTCTGCCGCATCATTCAGCTTTAATTCGAGCTATAAACCAGCAGCAAATCTGCCGAGAGCTTTTTCTAAATACATATTTAATGGCACAATAATAAAATGTTTTCCACTTAATCTAAAATTCCTCCCTTAAGACTGCAGCATGCAGTGTGTTGCAAGAAAAAACATCATATAAACATTGATATATTTGTGGTAAAAATACACAGGTAGACCATTTTATTTCAGTCTGGTAGCTCTGGTGCAATTTTCACACTTGAAGAAATGTAATTAAGTTCAAGTCTAATGACTTTCCTGTCATTTTGAATCTGTAGATATGATTGAATTCCTTTTGAATAGTCACACTCCTACTCAGGGCTGGAATGAGATATTTGTAGTGTCACAGTGCCCCCTGGTGTCCACTGATATAAATTGCATTTTTGTAAATCAAATATTCAATGCAGTAAATTAGTTTTAATATTTAGGCAAGCAGTGTTACCCTTCTGCAAATTATCTAAGATTTGCTGCTTATAACCCTGCTTAAATATTTATGTTTATGTAGTAATGTTTAAAAAGGGTTTGACTATGTGACCATCTCAGGCCATTGTGGAGCAAAAGAGGAGCATAATTACCATTAAAACCCTAGTTGATGTTAAGGAAACTCTAAGAGCCATTATGTAAAAAAAAAAAATCACATTCATTTCACATGTGATCATAAGATTATCAGATGCGATTATGTGAGTAATATGTGATTGAATGAGGAAAACATTTGAAGGTGCATTTCAATACGGTATGCCCTAAATAGCAGGGGTATTCAAGCCAGCACATGACATCATGTGAGCAATATGTGATCACGTGTGTAAAGGAATTATTCATGTGAGAAAATCGCGTGTACCCTCCATAATAAATGACTTATTAAAAAAATGAATAAAGCACATGAAATTTTTTTTAAAAAGCACGCCCTTACATGTGGAAAAATTAACATGGGAATATAAATGAATCATGAAAACATGATATATGATGATTCATATAAACATGTGTAGTACATGTGGAAAAATGAAAATGTAAAAATATAAATGAATCTTTTTTTTGGGGGGGGGGACCCTAAATGCCCTAAGTTTGGGAAAAATAAATGAATCATGTAAAAAAAAACACACACACATGAAATAATAATAATAATAGAATAAAAAATAATAAATGCGCAATAATAAATGTGAAGGTAAATTAATCATGTGCAAAAAAATCACATGAAACATAAACACAGAAACAGTACACATGTGAAAACGTGTGAAACATAACACAGGTCTAAAAATTTCACATGTGAAGTCCATGTGATTTTTCTGTCAGAAAATCAAAACTTTGAAAATCAAAGCTATCGAACATAGGTATGGGTTCTGGGCTGCTCTGTCAGGGTGGGGTTCAGAACGAGGCCTGTGTGACACGTGAATCAATTCTCCATTAAAACCACCTCCGTTTTATTGTATATGTTTTGGTTGGGCAGTGGCGTGAACGCGGCCTCCACCCATGTCTCAGATTGCATCTGAAAGCCAAACTGACCGTGAAATGTGCTGTTGTCGGTGAGAAAGTGACGACAGTACTGTACACTTCCACATCCATCCATCCTGCACGAGCTCACGGTGACGTCACGCAGAGGGAGGAATAACCTGCAGGGAAATTAATCAAACATTCAAATCTGCAACGCATTCTAATCCACACTGAGCCAAGTTACAGACAAGTGTTGCTTTTCAAGACAGTAATGCTATTAACAGTGTACGGTACAGTTGAGTGCAAAAGTTTGCACACCCTTGCAAACGTGGGACATGGAGTCTCATATGTTTAAAGAAACTTTCCTTCATTCTCACAAATCACAAAAGTGATCAAACAGTATGTTAAGATATTAATAGTGGGAAAAAAAACAGTTTTAAAAAAGTTTTCATGTCTTTTTCTGAATGTGACATTTGTTTGCTTGTTAAATTTATACAGCACCTTTCTAACACCAAAGGGCTAGAAAGGCTTTCTAAACCATTTGGGTATATACTGGGGAAATATTCTCTTTCTACTTCTCTTATATAGCAGACACGCCACATAATCTAATAATAATCAGATTTAAAATATTTTATTTAACAAAGAAAAATGTATAAAGGTTGCGCTATTGAAGTTTCCTGCAAGGAGACATTTATTTAGCATTAACAGAAGGAGTCTCCAGTGTCAGCGCTTTGTACCAGTCAGAGGTAAAGCAGTAACTAAAGTTTCCTTATATTTTCATTTTTGTTTGTTTGTTTGTTTAAGAGGGAACAACCGTTTATAGCTGCTATAACATGAGCAAGAACAGGATTAAACTTGTTTTGCAGACATTCCATTTTAAATATCGTTGCACATTTAAAACCTTTATTAAGAGAACTCAACAACTGCCCTGTCCTAACAACTGCCCTGACCCTGTCCTAACAACTGCCCTGACCCTATCCGAACAACTGCCCTGACCCTGTCCTAACAACTGCCCTCACCCTGTCCTAACATCTGCCCTCACCCTGTCCTAACAACTGCCCTCACCCTGTCCTAACATCTGCCCTCACCCTGTCC
>CM075008.1:2750244-2792457 GCA_037576675.1 Pangasius sanitwongsei | reverse complement strand
TGAACACAAATCCCCACAGCCACGCTCCAACATCTAGTGGAAAGCTTCCCAGAAGAGTGGAGCTTATTATAACAGCACATGTGGGTGTGATGTCCCAGTATGGACTGGTCAGTACCTACCAAAAGTGGTACAAAGAAGGACTACCAGTGAACAGGTGACATGAGCACCCAAGGCTTTTTGATGCACGTGGGGAGCAAAGGCTAGCCCATCTGGTCTGATCCCACAGAAGAGCCAATATAGCACAAATTGCAGAAAAATTTATTGCTAGCTTTGATAGCAAAGTGACAGAACACATAGCGCATCGCAGCTTGCACATAGATGCAGACCAGTCATAGGGCCCATGCTGACCCCTGTCCACCACTGAAAGCACCTACAATGGGCACATGAGCATCAGAACTGGACCATGGATGGCACCAGGATGCACTATGGGAAGAAGGCAAGCTGGCGGAGACAGTGTGATGCCCTGGGCAATGTTCTGGCATTCATGTGGATGTTACTTTGACATGTACCACCTACCTAAACACAGTTACAGACCAAGTACACCCTTTGTTGCAACGGTATTCTCTAATGACAGTGGCCTCTTTCAGCAGGATAAGGCACCCTGCCACACTGCAAAAATTATTCAGGAATGGTTTGAAGAACATGACAAAGAGTTCAAGGTGTTGACTTGGCCTCCAAATCTCAATCCAATGGGTTTGGGACAATCTGTGGGACGTGCTGGACAAACAAGATCTATCAAGGCCCCACCTCGCAACTTACAGGACTTAAAGGATCTGCTGCTAAAGTTTTGGTGCCAGATACCACAGCACACCGTCTTGTAGAGTCCATGCCTCAACGGTTCAGAGCTGTTTTGGAGGCGCAAGGGAGACCTACACTATATTAGGCTGGTGGTTTTAATGTTCTGACTGATCGGGGTACATTTAATGTTGTGGAACCTCCATGACACATGTTCCTGTTCTCACTTACATTAGAGCAGCTATCACCAGTTATTCCCTCACCAGCCTCTCTTGAAGGTAATAAAACAATAAAACATGTTACTGATCACTAAACCACAAACTGCTCTTTCCTGAAGATCTTCAATGTCAGCACATTTAAA
The DNA here is from genome assembly GCA_037576675.1 of Pangasius sanitwongsei. NCBI lineage: Eukaryota > Metazoa > Chordata > Actinopteri > Siluriformes > Pangasiidae > Pangasius > Pangasius sanitwongsei. The sequence goes on along the minus strand of CM075008.1, from coordinate 2,791,361 downwards.
GCTTCACCTCTGACTGTTACAAAGTGCTGATACTGGAGACTCCTTACAGAAAATGTCACCATCCATGATTACACATTTTCTATTTTAATTTAAGGCATTGTTTTCAGTGATTTTCCTATAAAGAACACCTTTATAGGAGGGGACTGCTGTAAATCTGGAATGGCATGTTCAGCAAGCACATATGGGTATATCTTGGCCATATAGTGTAGTTAGAATAATAGTATAAAATGGCCTTATTAGAAAATACACCAGGATAGAGAACCCCACCCAGGCAACTATCTTCTAACAATGATAAAAAAAAAACCAAGGTTTTGTATTGCATAAAGCTCTTTTAATTACACATAAGATATGCATCAGAGTTCTTGGACGTTTAGACACTTTGGGAATGCAGCTGGGAAAAAAAAAAGCACAGACTCTGTTCCTCAGAACTGTGTCCATTTTAAAATATTTTACATCATTCATCAGTCACATTGTAACTGTGGCTCTCCTGCGAAAAAATTCCAGCTCATACAGCAAAAAAGAATAATTAAAGTTGAAAATAAAGAAAAAAATAAAGTAAGGTCGATTATTTAGTGTTCCACTATTACACTGTGCCGATTCTTCAAAGTGCTGGTGACACACGTGACATCAGTGAAGTGTCTACACTGCTTTACCAACAAATGTCATCACTAGGATGTGGCACAGAAACATGGACATCAGAGAAACACTTCTTTCCGTCAGATGCTTTCGATTGACCTTTTAACATTCTGATAAGAAATAAGTGGAAGAAAGCAGGAAGGAGATAAAGTCTGTATCAGGCCCTCAAGTCATATCTGAGTTTTTCGTGGCCTTGTGCTGTCGTGTTAAATCGCTAATATTACCAGATATAATAAATAATAACAAACGGAGAAAAATTAGCAGGACCTGATTTGGATAATGACTTAAATTCAGCTTCATCAAAGTTACCATCTACGGTAAAGCTTTATTTTATTTAAAGGGAATTCCTCTATTAATCAGGGATGTTTCTTTGCCTGGTTTCCTTCGGGATAATACACAGTTATAATATGTGATCACTGTCAAAATAAAATAAATGTTTTGTTTTTTTAAATCATATGTATATGTAATAATAATATTAATCTTTTATAATTAATTGTAATGAATTAACACATTATAAAAATAATGCTATAATTATAATTATAATATTTTAACCATTATAATTTATTATATTTAAATAATTATTATATTAGCAAAAAGAAGAAAAAAAACGAAGAAGAAGAAACAGGATAAACTCATCAGGATGTAGGATGGGGGTCAATTAATTATCCTACATCCGAACAAATTATAATGTCAAGTCTACAATGACAAAAAAAAAATAAGACTGTGATTCCAAATCCAGATGTGAGGAGTGATTGCAGTCCTGTTATTAAACAGAAAGAAATCCATTTCTCTTTATTGTGTCGTGATGCTGGTGAACAGGAAATACTGCCTCGTTATCATCGTTTTTTTCAATTTAAGGCAATATCCATTAAACAATAAAGTGAAACAATTCAGATTATGCTATATAGTATCGATGAGGGTTATATAAGGGTGAACATTTTTTCAGAGGTCCTCTGTTGATTAAACACAGTATTAGGAACTGCAGCAGGATCGCTCATGTTCAAGACGAGGAAAAGCAGCAACTGCTACAAAAAAAAAACAACAGAGGAACAAACACAAAAACTCACAAGGCACAAAGCTTTGCAGGGAATCGTGACATGAAGCCTGATCGTGAGTGCAGTGGAAATGCAGGGGGGTTTCAAGGGCGTGCACTTCGTCCCTTATGAACCGCTTGGTGTATGTGGAGAAACAGAGCGAGCGACCACAGTGGAGATCCGAGTACAGAAAATTGTACTGATTTAATCCACACGGTGCATCGTTCTCTTCAGTTCACAAACAGCTCGGCCAAAAGTCGGAAAATCCACTAACGAGTGTAGAGCAGGAGAGCAGATATCCTCACTGGGAGGACAATACTTCAATTAAAACAACTCTAACATTACAGTGAAGTAAAATTGAGCAGGGGTCAGTCAGGGTTATGCAAATGAGATCGCTCTAACTGCTCTCCTATTGGTCCAGTGTGAGCCTCTGTTTAGAGTCCGGGTATAATCGTGTTATTTGTGTATCCTGCATTGCCAAGCTGACGGACTCTCTTCCTGTAACCGCTTCATTTTTTTGCCGAAGAAAATCCACCAGGCCAGTCCGATCAGCACGCACACAAACGACTCCACGTAGTAACCGTCCAGAGCCGTCACGCACGCGCCGCCTTCTTTAACGCACAGCTGAGGAAGAGAAACAGGACCGAGTCAGACGCTGCCTTTCTGTATACAGGTAGAATTTTAAAAAGCTGAGAAACTAGAGAAAAAAAAATACATTTGTTGTTTTATTTTATAAGTACGTATATAAACCTATTTAAGTATTCTTTTTTTTTTTTTTTTTTTTACATTTGTAGTAAATAGCTCATTTAAATGTTTATGAAGTTTATGAAGTCCCTGCCTTACCCAATTTCTAACAAACTATTTTCTCTATTACTTGATTATTTTATGGTTATTTTATTATTAGTTTCTAATAATGAAATGATTATTAATTATTTATTTTGGGAATTTCTATGACATTTTGCTTCTGGTTTTCGGCTTCTTCTCTTATTCTGTTTTTTATTAGCCTTTCACACACTTCATAATTAATAATAAAGCTGATCCAGTATTTTAGTTTTTTTCATTTTTCTAAAATTATGGATTTTACATGACACATTTAAGTGAGAAAATTGATTACAGTTTATACCAATATGATGCAATAGAGTGAAAGACTGAACTAAGTGAGAATCTTTTCAAACTACACATAATGCTCATAAATAAATAAATAAATAAATATTACAGTGCACTTTACAATCACTTTTTGATTCTCACTAACTCTGAAATTGAAAGCTTAACGTGGCCATCGGTGCACGAACGTCAGTGTAGAACAGATTCTGTTCACACATGACTGTGTGTTATATGAGGAGCCGGAGGACTGACCCCAGCCTCTTCAGCCGAGCCGCACGTCTGCCCCGCAGCCCCCTCGCACTGTTTCGACGTGAGCGGGTCGACCAGCCACAGGGCCACCGTGGACGGCCAGTTCCCCCCCAGATTGGTCACGGTGTTCAGCAGGGTCATGTACGTGCCTCCTATCACCGGGTCGCTCACTTTAGCATGGAACGCCATGCAGGCCACAAACATGCTGTACAGCGCCACCTAGTGGAGAAACAGACACATACACTATTTAAATGATATTTATGATACTGAATTCTCAATTCTGATTGGTCAGAAGGGACGGCGTTGATTAGTTTTCTATAACAGCAGCTCTGACAGTAGTGCAGCTCCAAATCACAGGCTTATATTAATGCGCTCAGAGCAATACTTTACTGTTTCTGTAGTAACAACTTACACAGGGACTTGTGAGAACGGATTTTAAAAAAAAACGTCTGACTCTTGAAGTGAAGTGTTCTTTGAGGAGACGTTTATTTAGCATTTATGGAAGGAGTCTCCAGCGTCAGGCTCAGCACTTTTGTAATGACACATGCTACAAGCAGACTGACCTGATGTACAGCGTAGCTGAGCAGCACCACAGCGTAGTAATACACAGGAAAGCCATCCTCTTGCTTTACACTAGGGGTCCACCACACGAGGAGCGCGTACTCCAGACCGATCAGCAACCTGCAGCAAGCACAGAAACACACGCAGCAGAGCCTTTATAACACACGGACGTCACTCGGTTACACATAACAGGTTCATAATAATAATAATAATAATCTGTTCGCGTTTGGCTGAGTAAAAGTTCATGTGAAAAAGCTATTAGCACTATAGTCAGCACTGAGATAATGAAACAAACCTATTTACAATGAATATGAGGTGTTTACGTTAACGCATGCATGATTATCATCATTATATGATATATAAAACTATACTCTGTGCTGAGGCGCTCAAAGAGCAGCAAATACCACGGCACTGTAGTGTTCTCGATTCTGATTGGTCAGAAGGGAAGATGTTGATTAGTTTTCTATAACAGCAGCTCTGACAGTAGTGCAGCTCCAAATCACAGGTATATATTACTGCACTTGCTTTAATATATTATCCTTTTTTAAAAAAAAAAAATGCAGCCGCCATTTTCCAAATATATCTATTGGCTCTCAACAATACTCAGTTACTTGCTCAGGGGTCTCACCTCAGTCTCTCCCCACCTACGATCCCTGCCGGACCTGAGACTCGAACCCGCGACCTTCGACTCTCTAACCATTAGGCCACGACTGCCTCGCTCAGTGTCTAACATATAATTCGCCTCCAGCATGACTGACTTTGAGTCACCATGATCCTAGACAACTGGCTAGATGGAGCCATTGCTAATTACCTCTGTTCTGGACTGGAAAAAAATTACATATGTAGCTTTAACTTTTAAAAAATCATGCCATACGTGCCTGAAAGGAAAGGCTTTATAGAAGATGTCGAGCGGTCGAGGCCCGGCTGTGTATTTACTGATGATGAGCGGCAGCAGGATCTGCAGAGGAACCATGGGAACAGCCAGCAGCGCCAGCTCAGCTTTTGGCACTCCAGCTTCTACCAGCTTCAGCCCCGTGACTGTGTCTGCTGCCGAGAACCCCATCTGTGCGGGAGAGAGAGATTTATGTGGGAATAGGTGAGAGATTTACAGTCAAATGATCCAGGAGTGAGAGATATTTTGCAGTGGAGTGCAAAAGTTTGTACACCCTTAGCACGAAGGCCAACCCAAAAACTTCAGTTTATAACCGAGATATTTAGTGTGTTAGGCGTCACTGATGTTTCTTGATTAACACAAGTAATAACATTTTGGAATATTACATTTCAAAATATTAACAGGGAAAAACAAAATGATATCTGTTATGTCCTCTCCACAAATTATTGTCTGTTTATAGTACGACTATGACTTTTTTAATCAAAATGTTGGTTTGTTTTGTTTTGGATGTTTGTCTCAATTCAATGTCCAACTTCTTGAATCAAAAACCATGGGGGATGCAAACTTTTGCACCCAACAGTGAATAGAAATGGAAGAACACAGTGGCTTCCTGTTAGAAGCTTTCTTATCTTCTTAAGGTTCAAATTGTCCACCTACTGAATGCCCATCAACGTCGGCGATGACGTTTCAGTCTTCAGAAGTAATAGATACATGTTTCGTTTCACACACTGTTCCTATAAAAATGCTGAGTGTGTACCTTTGATGTGAGCAGCAGGCAGCAGAACGTGAAGACGGCAGGCAGCTTGATGATGGAGAACAGGAGCTTATAGGTCTCCATTACACCCTGCGTCTCCTCTTTCGGTCTCCGCCTGGAGCGCTGCTGTCTGCTGTTCTCTGACTTCAGGAGGGCCACCAGGGTGGTGGACACCACAAACACAATCCCCCAGAAAAACAGGAAGTCTGATAAACGCACAGGCACAAAGTGGGCATGTTAAAAAAAATAGGTTTAAGAAGTGAAAACATCTGTAATCAGAAAACCTGATGCAGCGACTGACCACTGGAACTAAAACGAAGTTAGACATGCAGGGCTAATAATGAACTTTAACATGTGTGAGTGTTGGATATACATTTACGACCAATGTGTATAAGGCAAATGTTTTAAAAAAAAAAAAAAAAAAAAAAAAAAAGAGATACATTTAAAGGAGAACATGATTCAATATGCGCCTCCTTCACCGAGAGCCACTGAGACCACGCCTCCTTCACCGAGAGCCACCGAGACCACGCCTCCTTCACCGTGAGCCACCGAGGCCACGCCCCCTTCACCGAGAGCCACCGAGGCCACGCCTCCTTCACCGGGAGCCACAGAGGCCACGCCTCCTTCACCGAGAGCCACAGAGGCCACGCCTCCTTCACCGAGAGCCACAGAGGCCACGCCTCCTTCACCGAGAGCCACAGAGGCCACTCCCCCTTCACCGAGAGCCACCGAGGCCACGCCCCCTTCACCGAGAGCCACCGAGGCCACGCCTCCTTCACCGGGAGCCACCGAGGCCACGCCTCCTTCACCGGGAGCCACAGAGGCCACACCTCCTTCACCGAGAGCCACAGAGAATACGCCTCCTTCACCGGGAGCCACCGAGGCCACGCCTCCTTCACCGAGAGCCACAGAGGCCACGCCTCCTTCACCGAGAGCCACAGAGACCACGCCTCCTTCACCGAGAGCCACAGAGACCACGCTCCTTCACCATGCTGTTTTGTATTCGTGAAGTCGCTTTGCAAAAATTGAATTCAATCATTTCAGCTTCCTGGCTTTTATTCATTAAAACTAATCTTCCTCTCTCTCTCACACACACACACACACACACACACACATACACGGGGGGGAGAGAGAGAGAGGCAGATTCACAAAAGCAATCCAGCATGAAGACCATTATTAAAAGGAACGATCAAATTAAAAACTCTCTCTCTACCTGAAAAAGCCAAGACGCCTCAACTTTTCTGAATAAATTAATTTAATTAAATCTTTAAAACACCTTGGCAAAAACATCACTATTATGTCTCCATACCTGACAGTGTGACGATGCCCTGATCCTGTGGCTCAAACCTCAGGTACTTGTTGCAGAAGTCAGCCGACTCCAGAGCCAGAAACAGGACGTTCCCGAGGAAGTACCCGGCCGTCTGGCCTACCGAGTTACACGTGGAAGCGTATCCCACGTTCTCCCTGGACAGCATGGTGAGGGCCCAGCCGTCAACCGCGATGTCCTGCGTGGCTGCCAGAAAAGCCAGCATGAAGAACACGGCGGTGAGGGTGATCACGTTGGGGCCTCCTGGTCCACTCATCTGCAGGAGAGAATCCACAGTGAACGACAGTCCCAGCATGAAGAGCCCGAGCAGGTACTGAGTGGGAACAAGCCACGACTTCCTGCGTCCGAAGCGCTTCACGTAGACCGAGTCCACCAGCGGTGCCCAGAGCAGCTTCAGACTGAAAGGCCAGAAGACGAAGCTGAAGAAGGCCTGGTCTTTATAGCTAACATTTTTACTTTGCATGATGAGAGGAATGCTGCCTGCCAGTCCTAAAGGAATGCCCTGGAGGACGTAGAGAAAGAGGAGCAGACACACGTTGCCCAGTTCTCCTCGGATGCCGCTGCGTGCTTTAGGACGTCCGTCCTCACTGTCCGAGTCCTGAACAAGCGCTTCTTCCTCGTCCACCATCTCCTGGTCAGTCGTGCCCGCAGTCATCGCCGCAGACTTCCTCTGTCGCCCATTCATATGGGTTATGGACTCGGAAAGCTCCATTTCTCTTCACTGCTCATCAAAGCAGCTGTTTCAGAGGCGGACCTGGAAGCAGAGTCATTGTGTAACATGCATGAGTAAGCATGAGGAAGCATGTATAGGAGCAGTGTACTAATAACAGAGCAAACCAAAAGCACTAGGACAGAGTGTTAAAGGAAAAATCCACCCTGAATGACTTGCAAATTAATCATTAATCTTTATAATTAACATGTGATCTTCAGTACTGGCCACTATTTATCTTGTAATGAAACTCTGAATGAACTTTTATTTATTTTATTTTTTTTTTTACTTAAAACTTCTTTCATTAACCCATTGCTCTATTTTCACGTTGGCTATTTTGTTTCATCTCTACCTAATGAGAGCGATGCAGCAGCGCTTTAGCCCTTCATTCTGTCACACTCATCTTCTTGCAGATCCCTAACTACCCGAGTGAGCATCTGCTGTAACTCAGCTCAACTGCGTCATGTAGCTGCATTGCATTCTGGGACTTTGAGTCCAGTGTTTGCACCTATGTCTCCACTACTTCTACACTTCGTCATATTAAAACGCCATTGTAGCTGTGCTAGCAATAACAAAGTCCGCCCTGTGACGTCATCCTGGGAAACAACCACTAACTGATCATGGGAATAATGAAAGTTCAACATCAACCAACACATTAGCACCAGAATGTCTAAACACATCACAAATATTTCAGAATTTTACATCTTTATATTTATATATCTAACACACACCGAGATGTTAAAGGTTTATTTCCTACTCTAGATGATATAGTGAGCAGTGAGTCATTCAGGATTTAAGGCACAGATCTCTAAAGCATGCCTGGTTACCTTTCACTCAGACACGCCACCTGCCTGACAACAGCCACTGAACTGCACCAAACAACCCGGTCAATAAGCGACAAATATCTACACAAACCGGCTTTAAACCGACAGCTTTAAACCGACACCTCGGCTAAAATACAAATAATATTCATAGTCACAGAGAAGGAAAATACCCAGGCGGTGATGATTTCAGTCTTTCCGAACGCGGAAGCAGCTGTGCATCACTCAAATAGTTCCGCCAGTTTCAGCTGACGTGTCTCAATGCCCGCGTTTCTGAGTTCCGCCTTTCAGCACAGAGCCTAGCACAAACATACTTAAAACTAAAAATAAAAGACAAACAAACAGAAAAAAAACAGACAAACAGATAGACAGACAGACAAACAGACAGACAGATTAATGTCTTAACGTTACAGTTTCAGTCAGTGGCTGTTCATACTGTACATAGTGATTACTGAATAATGAGTCATTCAGGACTAGCTAGATAGATAGATAGATAAATAGATAGATAGATAGATAGATAGATAGATAGATAGACAGGCAGACAGATTAATTAATAGATAGATAGATAGATAAATAGATAGATAGACCTCAGTGACAGGGTGTTTTAAACTACTTTAATAAATTTATCTTCTCATTTTATAATAAAAATTAAACTCACAATACTATTTTTATTCACCAATCCAACGCTGCTGATTTTTTTCTTAATTCTGTGTATTTTCCAAACACCTTGACTTAATGTCTAATGCATGAGATACACACCACCAGTCTGCTTTACACTTCACCAGTCCTCTTTACACATCACCAGTCCTCTTTACACATCACCAGTCCGCTTTACACATCACTAGCTCTAGGTCGTGAAGTGAATGTACTAGCTAAGTAAATTACACCTGCTCTTTAAAAAATTAAGTGTGTAGACGTCTGTGTTTCTGCTGTTTGATTATTCTCTTTACATAAGATCTGTTAAGTGTCAAGGGTCCCAGTGAGTAGTGAAGTCCTGCAGTGATGAGAAATCCTACATGACTAATCACTGCCTTCTAGTGGTGGATGTAATAAACCCATCTATCCATCCATCCATTTTCTGTACTGCTTATCCTACACAGTGTCACAGGGAGCCTGGAGCCTTTCCCAGAGGACTTGGCGCACACGGCACAGGGCCCAATCGCACACACACTCCAGACAATTTAGAGATGCCAATCAGCCCACAGTGCATGTCTCTGGACTGGGGGAGGAAACCAGAGTACCTGGAGGAAACCCCTGAAGCACGGGGAGAACATGCAAACTCCACACACACAGGGCTGAGGAGGGAATCGAACCCACAGCCGTGGAGGTGCGGGGCAAATGTGCTAACCATTGATTTTACAAACAGCTGCTACAATATGACAAATTCACCAAATATTACAACATATGTTCTAACTTATGGATCACTGAGAGCACCTATAGGAACTTTAAAATGTGGCTGTCATTCCAACAATCCCAAAATCCCTTCTGATTGTATATACTGGGAACTAGCTAGCGTGCAGGAGCCATTACTTCATGCGCCATGTGGTGGAAGTATACAGTGAGTATGAAGCTATTCGCTATTACGTTTATCTCTGGATTTATATATTTGCCATTTACCAAAGTCTTTGTTACTGAATTCATCATCCTACGAAACTCCTTTCACACATCCCGGTCTGTCAGGAGATACCGTGTGTCCGATCCGAGTGGAGTCTGATGAAGAATGTGATTGGATTTACGGTGTAAAAAGGCTTCTTGTGCTTTTCTTCCTGAGATAACAAGTGTGTGTGTTTGGAGTGTGTGTGTGGAGTGTGTGTGTGTGTGAGGAGCCACGTGGAGTTTGTTAAAGGCTTAAATGCGTGAGATTGAGGACATGTAATGAGCAGCATGCGCACACTTAAAGTATTCACTCAAGAAAATTATTATTATTATTATTATTATTATTTTTGAAGACGTACGTATGAAACTAGTCACTCCTTCTGCGTAAACTACCGTAGAGATTTTACCAGAGGCTGTAAAAGTAACCGAATTTCCTCTTTACTCAAATAAAAATAAATATTCTGGCAAAAGCTGAAATAGCTTCAAATTCTTCAATTACGGTAAAGTAGAAAATGATAAACTCTTAAATTTTGATTCTGAGGCCACTTTAAACTAGGGATGTAACGATCACAAATTAAAAGGCAACGAATGCAACAATAAAAGGAATATTATCAGTTATAACTGTTTACGCCACCTCGCCAGTGAATCCTTAAATCTGATTGGTCAGAAGGTGTGTGTTGTTTTTCTCTAACACACAGCTCGCTTCAGCTGTAACAAAGCGATAGCTTTATATTAATGCGCTCCTTCTACCTCACTGTTTCTATAGCAACAGCTCATACACGGGGTCCTGTACGGCGAAAAATAAAATGTGTCGTTTAACAAAGAAAAACGTGTAATCGTTGATGTGGTTGTTTTTTTGGTAGAAGATGTTTATTTAACATTTATGGAAGGAGTCTCCAGTGTCAGTGCTTTGTAACAGTCACAGTGCTTTGCAAAGTTTCCCGCTGGCTAGCTTGTTGCTAACACTACTCACTATTGTCCGCCGGCTAGCTTGTTGCTACTTGCTAGTTTTTTGCCATCTGTACTCGCTATTGTCCAGTGGCTAGCTTGTTGCTAACACTACTCGCTATTGTCTGCTAACTAGCTTGTTGCTACTCGCTATTGTAAGCTGGGTAGCTTGTTGCTACTTGCTATTGTCTGCTTGTTGCTAACACTACTTGCTATTGTCCGTTGGCTAGCTTTAAAAGTGCGTTTAAAGTAGCTGTTTATGAGCTTTCTGTGCTCTAACAGAGTAAACAAATGACACGCTTTCATGGAGGCATCCATGTTTTTCCCATTTTCCAATGGTGGGAAATTACACCATTACCACTTACACGCCACCACGAATACTTCCTTTAACCACTGAGCCACCTCTCACTTGCGCTAACTTCAGCTAGCATTAGCATTAGCTAGCACAGTCATAACATCACTTTCTATCACACTCAGATATTCAGCTGCTTGAAAGCCGAGTTCCAGCTCTATAAACACGGGGAGGCGAGTTGGGGGCGTGGCTATAACATGACTGACAAGAGGCCGAGCCAAATACAAACAAACAAACATTCCGGGCCGGAAGCCGGGTTTCCAGACTGGCAGTTTTTTGTTTGTTTGTTTGTTTGTTTTTTCCAGCTTAGTAACAGACATGCTCTGAGACACTGCCTTAAACTGTGCATCATTTCTGTGTAACTTTCCATATGATTTGTATTAATGTAAGAAATGAAAAATATTCACTATTGCACCTTTAATACACAAAAACTTGTCCAAACCAGAAATCAGGGCGCGTGCAAAAAAAAAAAAAAACCACACACACACAGACACACACACACTTTCTCCAATTTCTAGAAACTTTTCCGCCTCCAATCTCCTCCAAATGAACGTCAGTGAGTCTCTCTCTCTCTCTCTCTCACGCACTGAACGGAAATCAGACTCCTCCGGCCGCACGTGCTTCACCGGAGTCACACCGCACGCAGTAGCCGAGCGCGAGGCGCGTCTCTCTCTCTCTCTCTCTCTCTCTCTCTCTCTCTCTCTCTCTCAGAGAAGAGCAGCAGCGTCCGGTCTTCACTTTCTCAGGCATCCATGGCGCTGTGTAACGGCGATACCAAGGTCAGTATACCGGACCGGGTCTAGGAAACAAGCCTGTGAAACGGAAGACGCTACAAACAAACAAACAAGCAAACAAACAGGCAGGCGGATTAAGCTCGCGCTCGCTCTCTGCACGCGAGCGGAACCGGGCTCGGCGCGTGACGCTCTCACCGCGTCCGCTTCTTGGCCTGTGTGCGGCTGAGAAACTTCTTTATCCCCGAGCTCACATTCCTGCGCTCCGGTACTGCACCGGACAATTTAAACAACGCGTCCGTTAGTCGCCTATTTTTAAAATCCGAAAACATCTTATTCACATTTATTCCGAAAGTCCAGTCCTGGTAGGAAACCCACGGCAAGCTAAGATATGCTAGCTTACAAGAAGGCAAGGCTGCATCCTAAACCCACACGTAGTGCACTACAGAGCTTCCTGGACGACCGTTATTTCACCGCCTATGTAGGGCGCCTAGGTAGGGAGCGCTGAGAGGATTGGCTTTGGATTCGGATTTGGCCAGACGTTAGTATGTAGCTGTAGTGCTAAGCTACCACACATGTTGAATCTAAACGTCTTGTTATTCTGTGTGTTTGTAACTGAAACGCTTTGATAAAACAAAATACAGGCGTCATGGCGAACTGTAGGGGGATTAAACTATAAAATTAAAACCTAAAACGTAAAGCTTGGGCTGGAGCTTGTTTTCAGCTAACATGCTAGCTAAGTTGCACTGAGTGCACACTTCAGGAGTGAACATGCTGTAGTGCGCTCTGAATGAGTTTTTAATTTGCGTACGAAAATGCCTGTTCGTGCTACGTTTCATGGGGTTTGAATGGTTATTTGGACATTGGATGAAGTGTGTGTGAAGGAAGTGAAATGTGCCAAACACGTGGGAACTGTAGCTCCTACTACACTGCCTGGAAAAGAGCTGCTCCTAGCCTGTGCTGTTCATGCTTAAGGTTGATTTCCCGACATGTTAAGTCTCAGGATGTGTTCATGAAGTGACTTCTGAACTGCCTTAACCCATAGACATGAACCATCTGTAACGGTAGAGGTGTAGATTGTTGATTAGTTTTCTATCACAGCAGCTCTGACAGTACTGCAGCTGCATTTATCATTTATATTTATATTTACACACACAATCATTTCTCATTCACAGGAAGTTGTAGACTTGGAGGACTCTAAGACTAATCCTAGACGGATTCAAATTTGTGCTGTTAAGCAATTTAAGCAACATAAAATTGTTGACGTGGTGACATTTTCTGTAAGGAGACGCTTATTTATTTAACATTTACGGAAGCAGTCTCCAGTGTCAGTAAGTTTTCCTCCACTGGAAAATCCTCAGGATGGACGAGATTACGCTTTCTGTAAACTGACAAAGCTGTGTGTTTTAGTCAAGAAAAAGGGGAGGGAAAAAAAAGAGAGAGTGAGAGAGAGGTTGGTGAGGGATTGACTGTTTATCGCGGCTATAACGTAAGTGAGACCAGGAACTAACTTGTCTCGCAGACATTCCACAACATTAAAAGTAACTATAAATGGATAAAAAAAAAACCCAGTGACGTTCGTTAATAAATACAGTATTGTAATTGTAGGTCTGTTGCTGTGGTGTAAGAGGAATAAGTGCTGTTATGGGAAAATAAACAACTGTGGAATAGTGAGCGTAACATCATGCCATCACGCTATCCAGATGTTGATTATTTTCCTTTAACAGCATGGCACCAAGTGTTTTAGAGAAAGAAAGAGAGAGAGAGAGTGATTTTCTTGATTTAAATATGTTAGGACTTGCTGACATGACTATTACGAAAACGAAACCTCCTCGACTGCTTCTCGCAAGCATACATTCTTCACATGTTTCATACTCGGAACAGAGCATCGAATCAGAATATATTTATACCTCTGCAGTGAGAAATGAGAGAGAATCACGGTAACGCTGATCCGGAAAGGATCCTGTTAGAGGAATAAATACACCGGCGTTCGTTTAACTAATCTGCCTCGACTGCCTGTGGAGCGCGTGTGCGTGATTACCACAGACAGGCATTTCAACACGTTTCCCTGCACTGAGGGAAGAACTGATAAAAGAAGTCAAAACTAAAGACAGAAATCGTACCAAAGCTACTTTTAGAGAGTTTTGTGCAACTTTCTAACATTGGAGCTATACATGGGGGGGAAAAAACAAAAAAAACTTTTCTTTCATAAAAAGTAGATAATCGATACAGAGCTAAAGCATTTCCAAATACATTTGACTGAAGAATTCATTTAAGGTGCAATAGCTGTTTTTTTTTTTAATTTTATTTTTATTCCTTACTAGTAAAAGATATATAGAATATATATGTAGGGGGAAAAAAAAAGACTGTGAGACTAGTCTTACCTAATACACCTTTAAAGCACACTGCAGCAATATAAAAACAAACGAGTGCTTTGAATATGTCTGAGTTCAACGTCTGCCCTTGAGGCTTTTACTTATGAGTGAGATAACAACAGGTTTTTTTTTTTTTTTTTCTCTTTCTTTCTCCCCTATAGCTGCAAAAAAAAAATGTATGCTGGACCATACATGGTGCATCCTGGCGATACATAGATTAGATTGAAAAAATGCTGGGATATCTCTTTAATGCATCTAGCACCTAAAGTGGAGAATTTACAGATTTTTGAGGAGCTGTAAAAGTTTACAGCATGCTGTGAAGACTGCTTCTGCAGCCAGTAGACGCTGTACGGTGCATATCTGTGGTCAGGTAATAGTCAGATTCATCCCTGATACGAGGCACGTGTCCGACATCTGACCTCCGCGTGCGTGCATTTGCATCGGTCTGTAGTCACGCAGATTAGCTGCATGTGCATCATGAGGCTTAATGAATGTCAGCTCTTCCTGTTTAGTTTAACACAAGGTCACTGAGGGTTTATTTATTTGTGTGTGTGTGTGTGTGTTTTTTTTTTAAAGCTGGATATCAGTGGCGAGCCTACAGACGGGTTGCAGGACTACGATGGGGCCGTGGTGATCCTGGACGCCGGGGCGCAGTATGGAAAAGTGATTGACAGGCGAGTGAGAGAGCTGTTTGTGCAGTCGGAGATCCTGCCGCTAGAGACGCCCGCCTTCGCCATCAGAGAGCAGGGCTTCAGGTGAGACGACAGAAAGAACGTCCGGTTTAACTGTTTAGTACAATACGGAAAATTCCACATGACTCCTTTAAAGAGACTCCATTAACTGTTTAAAAAAAAAAATGCCTCGACACATGAGTACAGGTTTATTTCATGAACATAATCCAAAATATTCAATAAAATCATCTCATAAATCTTTCTCGGTTCACTTATGCATGTTTTTACTTCGATTTACTCATTCTAGAGTATTTAACTTTCTTAAACTGGAGCTAAAATGGTTAATTCAGGGTGTAATGAGCGCATAGTTTACCTCTATGCTTTTCACACTCCTCTGCAATGAAGCGAGACGTACAGGAGCCTTCTAACGCCGAAAGGTTTTTAACTCTTGCGCAACACGCTACAAGCAGTTCTCCGTGTCCAATCGGAGCGCCGCGTGCACGTCTGCTCTGTGGTTTCTTTAAAATAACAAATCTTTTCACAGCGCTGTCGATTTCTCGATTGGTCAGAAGGCGTTAAGTAATTTTCCCGTAACAGCAGCTCTGGTAGTTGTGCAGCTGGTTTTATTATTAATAATGTATTATTATTTTTAACGCATTCGTTCTAATGTTATCGTTTCTATAGTATCAACTCGGCTCATTCAAAAGCTCTTGTACAGCAGATGCTCCACATATATGGATTAAAAACATGTAATATGGGGATATTTTTTTTGTTTTTCTGAGGAGGTTATTTAGCATTTATGGAAGGAGTCTCCAGTTTCAGCGCCTTGCATCAGTCAGGAGAAGAGTTTGAGAGACTGTTTATAGCTGCTGTAACGTAAGTGAGAACAGGAACTAACTTGTCTCGTGGACGTTCCACAATATTAAATGCAACTATAAATGGCTAAAAGGATGATGTGTGTGTTCTTTAGTACATTTAGTAAATAAAATATAGAATAATTGGCAAGTTGCTGTGGTGTGAGAGGAATAAAAACACTTCAGGACATGCTTTTATAGGAAAATAATCCACTTCAGGATGGTCACAGTAACTCATCACACCATCTCGTTGTTGATTGTTTTCCTACAACAGAACAACACGGAGTGTTTTATTCCTTATAGTATTGTCATTTAGATGGTGGAGAAGAGGCAAACATGAGTTGTGCACATGAATGTTTAATCAGAATAGCGCATTAATACCGTCATGGGTGTTAGTCGCATCATAAATAAATGGAAATCATCGTCACTCACAGTTCTGTTTGGTATATCAGCTCAGTGTGGGAATGTGCGCTGGTTTAAAGGGCACTTTGGTCTTGTAGAGCAGTTCATCATGCCTCTGCCTCCAGCCCACACACTTTCTGGGCAGAGCGCATAGCAGTTGATCAAAACAACAGTCCTGCTGAGACGCACAGTCGTCAACAAGCATGTACTCTGTATGAATTATTAGTGTGTGAGTAAGCACATGCGCGTGATTTCAGTCAAGAATGTCGTGAATAGACACTGCAAAGCGTGCCTCTTGTTGTGCGGGATTAATCCAGTTAAATCTGTTTGATTAGAGATGCAGCAGGGTCGCCTGTTTGTTTATTGCCCGAGTAAAAAACAGAAAGGCCGTAGTGTACTCTCTGAGGCGGTGTAATTGGCGCTAGGTATTAGAGCAGGCTGTTAACTTGCTGATCTAATGAAGGTGGCCAAGAGCTGTGAAAACAGAGGCTCAGGCATTTCAGGACACACGCTGTGTGCTGTGAGGTTTTCTTCTGTATAATTATAGTCTATGCTAGTGGGTTTTTAAAAAAAATTCTTTTTATAAACCTTTTTTTTTTTTTTTCTCCCAATTCGGTCACTTGCGAATTCCCGCCTCCTAGCTACCTCTCCTCTAATACACGACAGATAGCATGTGCCTCCTCCAAGTCATGTGGTGCCACCACACCTTTTCAAACCGCTTCTCATGCTGTGTCGAAGGCGCAGGGCAGCCGAGCGTGGGGGGGGGGCTGTCCGCCCTCTTCCACACGCGTGAGCTTATAGACGCCCAGGATCGACCAGCCAGAGAGGACCGCTACATTTGGCTGAAACTAAAACGTTTCTAGCTAAAGGAATATTTCAGCTGAATATTAAATTTGATCCAGATTTCCTCCTTACCTTACGATCAGCCAGGACAACTTTGGTGTGACGTCTTGCTTTGAAGCTTCGAGCTCGGACCCCTTAGCGGATGTTTTTCGTCCCATATGATTCATTTTAGAGTGGTGGTCTGTGAAGCTGAAATGCTATACAAATAAATATCTGTACTTTTTAACCCATGCGTCTCTCATCACAGTTTCCACATTGTTATAATTGTACAGGTACCCGATATCCAAAATTCTCATATCTATAAAGTGTGTAATTCCAGATGGTTAGTAGCATTAGAGGAGATCAGTGTAGGAATGTTTAGTGCAGCAGATTTTACAGGCCTGTAATAATAAAGGTGAGGTTACTGTGGTGAAGAGAAACTCCCTGAGATGGTATGTGGAAGAAAGCGTTAAAGGAGCCAAGACTCATAAATCACTTTAAGATGAGTGGAATTAAAATTAGTAGTAATTATCGTTGCTAAAATTTAGCTTAGGCCTCATTTGTCAAGCTGAATACAAATGGCTTTATTTGCAAATCGTTCGTACGAGCGTTTACACGAAATTTGGCGTTCGTGAAAATCCTGTAAATTCGGTGCTCCTGGGTGTGTACGTTTTTTTACGGACGCCACTAACTAATGTAAACCTCGACTCGATTCATTTCAGATCATATAATCTGCATGGATGACTGCACTTTTAGAACTGGAATATACCGTGGAGTTTAAATTTCTTATTTTTTATTACGGTCACAGCGTTTAGCAGACGCCCCTATCCAGAGAAACGCCTCCTCATTCTAGTTCACTGTGTCGGGGAAAAGAGCACCATCCAGAACTTTTTGTGAAAACCAGCCGTTTTATATTATTGGCAATAATTAAAGGACATAAAAACTAAAGAAAGCGAGCCAACACAAAACCATAAGTTAAGACAAATAAAACTAATCACTCAATTATGACGAAAGAAATGGCGCTGTAAAAACAGAGGACGGGGAGGTCTGTCTGTGCCTAGCCGTAAGCCGGAAACAAATACCTCAGCTGAAGTTTTAGTAATCACATAATATTATTATTATTATTATTATTATTATTATTAATAAATATTTTTGTTGGTGTAGATGTGAGTCAAAATAACTTCCACTTCTGCCTTTCAGGGTTTACCCTGATCCTTCATTTCGTGCTCTCAGCTCTCTGAGCACTTTACCTTTTATGGAGTTTTGTGGGCGTCGCTACATGCAAATGAGCTGTGTCGGGAATGCGCTTTGCTCATCATGGGTGCATGGGTGTGTCGACACGCGCACACGAGTACGAAGACCATCAGCCTTTCTTTAACTTTTGAAAATCCGGCGGAAAATTTTAGTTCATGCGAATATTTACGCACAACCTTAAGACTGATAAATGAGGCATTGTGTCTGAGATGAGTACAGATTTGTTTATTTATTTATTTTTTTTCTTTACACCTCTTTTCTCAGAGCCATCATTATATCTGGCGGTCCGAATTCAGTCTACGCAGAAGATGCACCCTGGTTCGACCCCGCCATATTCACCATCGGGAAACCCGTCCTGGGGATCTGCTACGGCATGCAGGTGTGAGAATGAGACGCAGACGTGTTTTGACGTGTCCTAACGTGTTTGAATTTTAGCGTAGCAGAGATTCAGCGTATTTGTGTGTTTGGTGTGTGGGACAGATGATGAATAAAGTATTCGGAGGCACGGTACACAGGAAAAGTGTAAGAGAAGATGGCGTGTTCAGCATCGGAATAGACAACTCCTGCTCCCTTTTCAGGTACCTGCTCACAATGCTTAATCCAGAGTTACTGTCTTAAACTGTGTGTGCATGTGGAATACATCTGAAATGTGTGTGTGTGTGTGTGTGTGTGTAGGGGTCTACAGAAGGAGGAGATGGTGCTCTTGACTCATGGTGACAGTGTGGATAAAGTAGCAGATGGGTTCAAAGTCGTTGCTCAGTCTGGCAACATCATTGCAGGTATGCAGAGGAAACACAGCACGTTCATGCCCGTGTTCCGAATAAATCCTCTCTGAAACTTTGCGGAAAAGTACGTAAGACTCACAGGCCGTCGAGTAAATATCATGCATTGTAGAAATGCCTTCAGGATTCGCGATACGATGTTTTTGTCATATCGCCCACCCGCTGTTTTAACGCGTCTTGGAGGAAAAGAACAAAATGACGCATCGTCGCTGAGCAACTTTTTTTTTTTTTTATTCTCAGTGCTTATGTTACCTCTGACAAGCGATGAATCGTGTTTTAAGTTCAGCCTCCCGGTTTACTGCTAATAACAAGGCTGAAAATCTTCATGGATCTTAAACAATTCGGTCACATTTTCCATCTCAGGTATCGCAAACGAGCAGAAGAAGCTCTACGGGACGCAGTTTCACCCGGAAGTGGATCTGACGGAGCGGGGCATGGACATGCTGCGGAACTTCCTGTTTGAGATCGCCGGCTGCACCAGCAACTTCACCGTGCAGAACCGGCAGATGGGCTGCATACGCGAGATCTGTGAGAAAGTGGACAAGTCCAAAGTGCTGGTGAGGGGAAACGTGCAGTGTGGGCATGTACAGTCAACTTCAATTTTTCAGCATTGTCTCAAAGCAGCTTTACAGAACATAAGAAACAGAAAAACATGCAAACAGAAACAAAAACATGCAAACAGTCCTAGATGTTAGACAAAATTATCCCTAGTGAGCAAGCCTGAGGCAAGGAAAAACACCCTTAGATGATATGAGGAAGAAACCTTGAGAGGAACCAGACTCAAAAGGGAACCCATCGTCATCTGGGTGACACTGGAGAGTGTGATAGAACAATGTCCTTTCTGCATTTATGTATAGTCATGTAGAGTTTTATGTGTATGTTAATTTGGAGGTTGTTGTCTTCCTCAAAGTCCACATAGGGTTGGCAGCGTTGCTCCAGTCCTGCTGCTGGAGATGAGGGAGCGGTCATACGGCAGAAATGTCACGTATATGCTATTTATTTTTTCATAGCACACAGTCTGCATCGCATTTAGCTGCCGCAAAAAAAAAGAAGAACATAAAGAATTATTTAATACATTATTCAACTGCTTGTCACAGCGACTAGCAGTAGAGTCCATGGTTTTAAAAAGATAGCGATGAGGTCTTAGAAAAGCACTTTGGGATGTTATTTATGGTGGTATGGATATTATATCTGCAGGTCACCCAGCGCTACATGAGATCTGCTTTATTTCATTTATTTTTTGTAAGCAGGACCTATTAAAAATATATATTTTTTTTTACACACACACACACACACACACACAAACAGCTAATTAACTAAACTAGGTGTGTAATATTAGGTTTGGAACCAAATTCTGCTGTCGTGAGCTTGAAGAAAAGTGTGTGTGTGTGTGTGTGTATCTGCAAGAGTCATTGTTTCTAATGTCTTCATTTAAATGCATGTGGTTTCATGCTCGCATATGGAAATTATTCACTGGCTAATTTCTCTAATTCCTCTTATTTCTGAATAATCCAAGGGCTCTTGAGAGGTCTCCGCTGTGTGTGTGTGTGTGTGTGTGTGTGTGTGTGTGTGTGGAGTTGTGTTTGGCGGGTGGGATAATTAAAACCTCCTATTAATCTGATCTTTTCTGAAGCTAGGTGATTGCCTCTTTAAGCTTCCATAAATTGGGCCTGTCCTCTAGTGAATACACAGAGGCCTTTATTGGATTACGATCCTTTTTATCCCTCCCCGAATCCCTGAAGCTGTGCCTTGTGAGCTGTTTAATGTGTTTATATGGGTCGGAATGCCAGACGGTAGTTACTCAGGATAACACTGTACCTACAGTTTACGTGGCCTGTGACTAAAGCAGTGAAGTACAGTGTTTGGCCGTTTTTGTCTTGTGCCAAGAAACATAATGACTCAGGCATGTGCGAGGGAGGAATGTGTTTTTAGATTTTTGTTAAGTAAAGAAGAAAAATAATCTCTCAAAAAAAACAGTAGGAAAATAACCATCAGCGTGGTGGTGTGATGAAGCGGAGTTACTGTTTAATTTTTTTATTAATTAAAGAATGACACGTCATACATTGGATCAATTTATAGTCGCATTTAATGTCGTGAAACGTCCGCAAAGCTAGTCCGTTCCTGTTCTCTCTTACGTTATAGCAGCTATAAACAGTTGTTCCCTCACCAGATTCTGTCTCCTTTCTCTTGAAGAATTAAGAAAGGGGGAAAAAAAAAAAAAAACAGCACAGCTTGTCACGTCAGAGAGAAACAGCAAAGCGTAAACTCCTCTGTTGTGAAGATGTCGGGAAACTTACCGTCACAGCTTTACCTCCGTCTCTTACAAAGCACTGACACTGGAGACTCCTTCCAGAAATGCTAAAGAAAATTTCACCACATCAGCGTTTTTTTTTTTCTTTGTTGGATAACACATTTTCTTACATTTAGTTTATTATTAGTCTTAGAGTATGTGGAGCATTTGCTGCACAAGTCCCTGTGAATGAGCTCTCACTATAGAAAATGAATCAGTACCTTCGGACCAATCGGAATTGAGAATTTAACAGCGATGTGGTGTTACCAGTAATATTAAAGTAAATCAGTTATGTAAAATGGCATGACATACTTGGCAAGTGCTCATGATGTCTTTAAACAGAGGTGTGTGTGTGTGTGTGTGTGTGTGTAGGTATTGTTAAGCGGCGGTGTGGACTCCACAGTGTGTACAGCCCTGCTGAATAAAGCTCTGAATCAGGATCAAGTGATCGCCGTGCACATTGACAACGGCTTCATGAGGAAGAGGGAGAGCCAGAGCGTGGAGGAGGCACTCACCAAACTGGGCATTAAACTCAAAGGTGCCATAACTATTTACTCTTAATCAGGAAAAGGTCTCTTTGGAAAAGGTATTTGGTGTAATTATTATAGTTATGAAGTATAAAAACCAGTTATAGTTCTTTAGAGTTATAATTAGGTAGTAATTGTCTTCATTTCTGTGCAGTTGTCAATGCGGCGCACACGTTCTACAATGGCACCACGACGCTGCCCATCTCCGAGGAGGATCGCACACCCAGGAAACGCATCAGCAAGACCCTCAACATGACCACCAACCCCGAGGAGAAGAGAAAGATCATCGGCGACACCTTCGTCAAGGTGCGTACCAGTCGTCTACCTGCAGGTCATTCTGTTATAATACCATGACGCTGTAGTCAATAGTATTATATTATTATTATTATTATTATTATTATTATATGTTATATGTTATATATTATATATGTAAGAAATAAAACATGACTGCGTGTTGCTAAGCAGCCTGACATGAAGCTGAAGTACTGCCACCACCCCAGAGTTGATTATTTTCCAATAACAGCACATCGCAAAGTGTTTTATTCCTTTTATACTGCAGCAATTTGCCAACAGTTACAATTTATTGTCCTGTTACTGTGAAACCACAAGTAAGTGAGTAAACTCCTCCGTCCAGTCGACTTTCTTGTGGCAGAAAACTTAGTTACAGCTTTACCTCAGACTGTCAGAGAGACTCCTTACAGAAAACTTGACCATATCCGGAGTGTGTGCAGTACAAGTCCCTTTAGGACCTGCTGTTATATAAACAATAACGTATTAGAACGAGCGCATTAATATAAAGCTGTGATTTGCAGCTGCACTGCTGACAGAGCTGCTGTTACAGAAAATTCATCAACACCTCCTGACCAATCAAGAATTCAGTAGCGCTTTGCTATAAATAATACAATAATGGGACATTTTGAAGGGAAATTTACTCTCTAGATTTAAATTTAAATGTTGATGCTCTTTAGCTGATCAACACTAAGGACTGTATGATTTCTTTTTCCTTCCTGTGGAGGTGAAATCAGATCTTCATCCTTTTCTGACATTAATTCCATAAAATATTATTTTCCTAGTGCCATTGTGCGTCTACCCACATTAAAGATAATTCTCCTTCTGTATTGTTATTCCTGCTTGCGTCACGGTCCGGTGTCCAGGTGGCGAACGAGGTGATCGGCGAGATGAACCTGAAGCCGGAGGATGTGTATCTGGCGCAGGGCACGCTCAGACCCGACCTGATCGAGAGCGCGTCTCACCTGGCCAGCGGCAAGGCTGATGTCATCAAAACTCACCACAACGACACGGAGCTCATCCGCAAACTCAGAGACGAGGTACAGCATGGCGTTTTGCCCCTGTCTTATTCCACACTGATGATGATGATGAAGACAGGCTAGCACTTGGTTCCCTCTCGTACAGTTCAGACCGTGTGTTGTCCTTGAATGAAGTATCGTTATAGAGATTTAACTCGCGCACAGACTCGATAGAAAACATTGTACCATAAGCCATATTTTTCGAATGTAAATATAAATCTTTGAATTGAAATAAATTCTTCTTAGTCACAGTGTTTTAAATGTTAAGTATAATATAAATACAATGGGGCAAAAATAGAAAAATATGCCAAACTAGTATGAAACCAAGCCAAAATTTTAAAATAAATGAATCAGGATACTGCGATTTAAAGCAGCAAAATAAATAAAACCTGATGTCTAACACAAGCTCAATATCATTGCTGATAATTTAATTAAACTTCTCCGTTAAACAGTTGAGAAGCCAGAATGGCATGATTAAAGTGCTGGTAATTGTACAGCCCTACGTACACACACACACACACACACTTGGCACATTAAAATTCTGTTTTGTGTTTTTATTGTTGGACTTAAGTTGCATGTGTGGCTTATTCCCAATGATATATTTATTATTTATGTGTTTCCTGTGTTTGTTAGCAAAGAACAGTGAGATATTACTGCACTTTTAGCAAAAGAATACTGCTCCTAGTGGGGAAAAAAAATCCACAGCTGGGAGATTCTCAGTTCTCTTTCTGTCTCTGTGGTCCGACCACCAGGGGAAAGTAATCGAGCCACTGAAAGATTTCCACAAAGATGAGGTGCGAGCGCTGGGGCGAGAGCTGGGGCTCCCTGAGGAGATCGTCTCCCGACACCCTTTTCCTGGTGCGTTCCAGCTCTACAGCATCGTTCGACATCTTTCAGCACAGTACCTGGTGTTCAGATGCCTGTAGTGTCGATGATGGAAGGAGACATGTGTCCAGCTTTAGAGCTAGCTAAATACTGATGGTGCGCTTTTTCTGCGGTTATCCTCCAGGTCCCGGTTTGGCCATCAGAGTCATCTGCGCTGATGAACCTTACGTCTGCAAAGACTTCGCTGAAACCAACAACATCCTAAAAATCATCACAGACTTCTCTGCCAGTGTTAAGAAGGTAACGGTTTTTTTTTTTCTTTTCTTGAATAAAGCAACAAATGGGACTGTAGGTTTCAGTGTTACAGCGTGCAGTGAGGATTAAACTTACGGACTGAAGTAGAACATCTTGATTGTATTGCTGCACTTTATGATCACAGTATACGTTATCTAAGGAATAATATCTCGTCTCTCTTTGGAGGTTTGTAAGACAAAAAAAAACACAGCTTGTCCTGTTACTTCCAGCCCTAACATGCACCGTTGGTATACATGCCTAATTGATTTCATTACCGTGTTATGTTAATCACGTAAACTGTTTGTTCCTGTGCAGCCACACACTCTGCTGCAGAGAGTGAAGTCGTGCATATCGGACGAGGAAGAGGAGAAGCTGATGCAAATCACCAGCCTTCATTCACTAAATGCCTTCCTGCTGCCGATTAAATCCGTCGGTGTCCAGGTGAGTCCTCTGCTGTGATGAGTCCTCTACCGACTTCAACAAAAGATGCTTTGCAATACTGTTATCAACTTGGTGGCATAATAATAATAATAATAATAATAATAATGATGATGATATTACTACTACTGAAAATAGTAATAAGGATATTACCACTACTGTACTACCACTACTAATAATAAAAATATGAATATTACTACTACTACTACTATCTTACTATTATTACTACTAATAAAAAGAACATTACTATGCTACTAATAATAATAATATAATAATGTAAAGTATTATTTGTCTCTAGAAATAGGGCTTTATGTATTACAGACCTATTTGACCAGAAATGTTTATTAAATAAATCTACAAACTTTGTTCACTGTAACTCGAAATTGTTAAAAGACCCGAGACCTTTAAAATAGGCTACAGTATGTTTTGTGTTTAACACGTACAGAGATTCTGACACATCCATTGTCTTGTGACGTGTTTTAGCTGGCTAGGCTTGTTTGTTTACTTGCTGTCTGCTCCCCCCCCCAGTAACTTGCTGGGCTCTGTTTCATTTTTCTCCAGCGTTATGGTCTGTCTTGTGCTGCTGGCTCGCTGAGTAGCTCCATTCATTTCCAGATGTTTGTGTGTTTTTATCCAGTCGCCCCAGAGCCTGTGGTTAAACACAGATGTCGTGACGCACTGTTTGGAGTTTATTTTAGTCTCTCTCTCTCCGTCTGGCTTCCTGTCTTCTCTCCTTCTTCCAGGATGCTTGTGCATTTTGTGAGGGTGTACACAGGGTCCATATAATTTATCTAAAATAACATTTTTGCAGATTATAAGCATTAAATTGACTTAAGCTCACATTCACATGCTCTTAGATTTTAGGTTTGTTAGGCTGTTCCTAATATTGTGCATCCCCCGTTTGTCTGGAGCATCCACTGCCAGATAACGTATTAGAACAAGTGCATTAATATAAACTACTGTCAGAGCTGCTGTTATGGAAGATTAATCATCACCTTCTGACTGATTAGAATCCACCATGCAGCTGTGCTGTGTGGAGTTGCTGAGTAACGGCTGTATTTCTGTGTAATTTCTGAGCACACACAGCAATGTGATCACGCAGAACTGCCTCTTGGAGCTGAAGAACCTCTTATGTCGAGTGTGTGAATGATGAATATGTTCTGAGTAGACATGTGAAGCCTTTTTCAGCTCAAACCGGGACACGGCTGGTATGTCAGGAGTATTTTAGTGCTTTGATCTTGACATTTAACTAGAACTGAGCGAGCTAGATGAAGCAGTCAGCAGTATCGCGCTGCGTAAGCACCGCGCCTCCGATGAAGTTTACTTCTGCCTGGCAGCTTGAAAGAGCAACAAAAGCTCGATTTTATTTATGGATCTGCCTTTGAACCAGTCTGAAATAAGGCACTTCATACAGTTTCGGCTCACAAAACGGCTTTGAGTAAAACCGGACTTGTGTAGCAAGCAAGCAGCCAATCAGAGACCGTTTCCTCTGTTGTCGTGGTGACGACAGAGTGCCCGCAGGACGGCTGCTTCTGCAGCGGGTCACAGAATGACAGATCTTACTGCAGTAGCCTTAAATTTGAGTGGTAGATACTCAGTTTATAACTAACTATAACCTTAAAAATCTCAGTTTTAAGTTAGGAATAAAGATGATGGGACATTCTGTTAGAGGAAGATGGTGGTGTGATGAAGCAGTTAGTTATTATTGTTATTATTATAACAGTTCATTTATTTATTTTTTTATAATTAAAAGAACAACGCTTCACACTTGTGTGTTTATAGTCACATCAAAGTCCCTGTGAATTAGTTGTTACTGCTGCTGCTCTAGAAAATGAATCCAGACCTTCTGACCAATCAGATTCGACAATTCTATAGCACTGTAATGTTCAAATTTCTAAGTATAAAATTAATAAATTAATTAAAATTGTTTTCTGAAGGGCAGAAGTTCCCAACCTGCTGAATATGCGAAGGTCCAACCTGGTGTGTGTTGTTTTTACAGGATTGCACTAACATTTTAAACATCCCTGCTTATTTACATTACTTTTAAAATCATGTCCCTGCTGGAATATTTATAGCACTGTGTACGTCGACCCTGGTGACCTGTAGAGGTGAGACGGATCACCGAATGGCTGCTTGCGTTGTCGCTTACGTCAAATGTGTGTTTGTGTAGACTTTTCATATTCTTTCTGGCCAGTGTTGAGAAGAAGACTCTAGATGTTATCCTCCCTAGACTGAACCTTGCGCTTTACTCCAACTGAACGCTGGAGATCTCCTCCTCTTCCTCCTCCTCCACACTTCCTGTCCCAGCACCACAGACTGCTAAATTTAATCTTACTCATACGGGAGGGAGTTTTTTAAAAAAAAAAAAAAAAAAACTGTGTGTGTTTTGCTGCATGATGAATACACTGAGTGCAGCCCAGAATAGTTCAGAGTTTAACTGAAGGTATGGTTTTGTGAAGTAATGTAGGTGTGAAAAGTCATTTACTTCCTTTCTGCATCAAAATAATTCAACAAAACTGCAAATTTACACACCTGGCATTTTATTATTATTTTTTAATTTGGCCTTAAAAGGCTCATGAAAGCAGCCCAATGTCTGTACTAACCTTCTGCTTATCTCTCTTTAAAATTTAATTTCTACCCATTATCTCCTTTTTAATTTGAGTGTTTGTTCTAAATATAATGAGTTTTAATCCACTAAAAAAAGCTTCTTTATTGGGACAGTTTGGTCACGTGTGCTCTGCTTTCAGAGCATTCTTGGTCATGTGTGCTGAATATCCAGAGTGTAGAAGGCATTTTTCAAACTTGTCAAATTACATACAATTAATATAGCAACAGAAAAAGTAAAAAAGAAAAGAAAGTTAAACGTAAAAACAAACAAAAAGAAAAGCTTAAGATGACCTGTGCAGTCAGTATCTGAATATTGAGATCAGATAGAAGTTTGCTTAGAATTTCTATGTATGCACATAAGCATACTACAGATAATGAACTGAGGAAGTACTAGTGTTTATGATTCATATTTCCATCACAGAACCATAAAATCTTTTACTTTGCCTGTGTTAGCTGTATTCATTTTAACGCAAATATTTGCTATCTGTTGATGTTTGCTGTGGTGTGCAGGGTGACGCGCGCTCGTACAGCTACGTGTGTGGGGTGACCAGCAAAGAAGCTCCTCACTGGGAATCCCTCATGTTCCTGGCCAGACTCATCCCTCGCATCTGTCACACCATCAACAGGTACTCTCACTCACTTCCACTAATCACATGCATCTAAACTCATCAGGACTATTCCCAAATCCATCGGTTCTGCTGTTTCTGTAACTGAATGAACGGTTGGAGAGGAGCACTTCCTGTCTCGTACACCTTCAAACTTGCTTAAGCTTCCGTTCAATGAAAGTGTGCCGTACCCTTTAGTGAGTGTGTGTTGTTTTCATCTAGAATGATTTCACTCCTCTCCCTCCTCTTCAGAGTTGTGTATGTGTTCGGGTCGCACGTGAAGGAACCTCCCACAGACATCACTCCCACCTTCCTGACCACAGGCGTACTGAGCACGCTCAGACAGGCCGACTTCGTGGCCCACTCCATCCTCAGGGAGTCGGGTAAGAGACGCTTTCCTCGCGGGTTAACAGCGAGCGACCTTCTGGGAAAAGGAGTGGAGTTAAAGTGTGCGCTGAGGATGTAAACATTCTCACCACAAGGCTGGACCGTGCTATAAAAAGCGTAAAATACACTACACACTACATGTTTAAGTGTAGGGCTTAATTCCGTTCATAACACAAGCTCCAAGCATAGAGCTGTTTATGCAGCGAGACACACTCAGAGCTAAATATAACCAGTAATGTCGTCCTGTGTAATTGTATGTGTTCGGAACAATATGCGATGTGGATAGAAAACCACAGGCCACTTGTTAATAGAAGTGCTGTAGTGTATGTTTAGACCAAGTAAATAACACAAACTTGTACCAGAGAAAATGTAAAGCACACCGCCACGAGGCTCTCGAATGCTGCACATGTCTGAGGGTTCACTCCATCACCATGATACCACGAGTTCGACTCCCAGTGATGCTGCTTGACCCAGAGTTCCCACGATCCTGGAAAAGTTTTATAAAATGCTAAAAAAAAATGTTCATTAGCTTTGGAAAAGTAATGCGATTTTTCATTAGTCCCAAAATTAGTCTTTACTTTGAAGTTGCTAATTTTGATTTAATATGCAAAAAGGTTATGCAAGGTTATTATTATTATTTTTTTTAAGAAAAAGGGAATTTATAAACAGAAAAACAGTCATGAAAGTTTCATTTGACATTATGGGATTAAGTCATAGATTTCAGTTTTTTCCACACACACAAAAACAATCACTTTTTGAGAGGTAGTGGTGTGTTTCAGTGTCCTGCACTGTTTGTTTTTTTTAATTTATTTTTTGTGAATGCAAATTGTGAATGCTGATTTTTCTTTTTTTTTTCCCCTGTCCAACCACTATGTAAGGAATAAAATACTTAGAGTTACACTATAGGGAAAGTAATAACTGTACACGTAAAGCAACCAGACCGCAGCTTGATTAACTGTGTGACGGTGTAATGTTGGTGTGTGTCATCAGGCTACTCGAGTAAGATCAGTCAGATGCCGGTCATCCTCGTGCCGCTGCATTTCGACCGCGACCCCCTGCAGAAGCAGCCGTCCTGCAGGCGCTCCGTCGTCATCAGAACCTTCATCACCAGCGACTTCATGACGGGCATCGCCGCCACGCCGGATAACCACATCCCCGAGGAGGCGAGTGTCCTGTCGTCTCGGTCCACAGCCAGTATCCGTTTATTCAGTTGTGTTCGGTAGTTTTTATCTGAAGCCACTGAAAAAAATCAGGGAAATATTTTAAAATGCGGTCACCTGTTGCCTCTTGTATTTCACAATACCTCCATTCATCTCGTCCTATTGGATGACTCACGGTCACGCCAGATCGTGGGTGGCAAAAAGTCCAACTCAGATAACAGAGCGTAGGGCTTGCAGAGCACTGTGTGTGAGTGCATTGTTCTCATTAAAATCAATGGCAGTAGGTGCATTTTTGACAGATACCAAAATAGCTCACCATCATTTAGAAACAAGGTCATCGCCCTCAGGGAAGGGAACAGAACATTCCCTCCAACAGCAGCCAGGTCTGTGGCTAGCACACACCCGAGTCTTAGCTGCTGCTGTTGTTGTTGTTGTTATTACTAATCTCATGCTCTCCCTTTTCGTGATAGATAATTGGGGAATTCGGTTTGTGCCAGAGTAAAATTAAATTGAAATAAACGAATGAATGAATGAACAAATAATTAGATGGGTAGATAAATAGACAGTTGTGACAATCACAAGAAAAGGTTTAGTGGTGTATAGAAAGTCGCCGGATTGTGGAGGCGGAGTCAAAGGTGCAATAGTCTTTCTTTTTTTTTTTTTTTTTTTTTTAATTATTATTTCTTGCTAATGCAAATAATGTGGAAAAATATGTAGAAAACAATAACAGAATAATAGTTTAAGCTACGATGTCAGCACAAAGCTTGTTCTTGTTTTTTGGATGGACTTCTTGTCAGTCATTTTATAGACACCGCCCCCCAGCGTCCCTTCTCTCCGCCTACATCTCATCCCAGTCTCCCAGCGAGCAAAAACATCCCCTTGATCGATATTTATTTATTTATTTATTTATTGTAGCTGTAGCTGACTCTGCTGTTGTCCTGCAGGTGGTGCTGAAGATGGTGAGCGAAATCAAGAAGATCCCGGGCATCTCCAGAGTGATGTACGACCTCACGTCCAAACCTCCGGGAACCACAGAGTGGGAGTAGAGAAGAGCGCTGAATTCTCCAGGCTCTTCTCCTCCTCCTCCTCCTCCTCCTCCTCCTTCCTTTTTCTCTCTTTCCCTCTTTTTCTGGACTTCCTCCTCCCCTTCCTATTCCTTCATCCTTCCATGGCAATGTTTCCACACTCACCAACAAGCTCTCCACCCTCAGAGAACAGATCAGAACACAACATTCCCTACAACAGCAGCCAGTACTGTGATTAACTCACACACACACACACACACACACACACACACACACACGCACACACCCGAAGCCGCTACTGCAACACAGCCTCATTTTCTGGGGCTTATTATTATTAATATGATTAATATTATTATTACGCTGGTTATTCGTTTATCATTTCAGGAATTAGTCGTCTGTTTGATGTATTTGGCAGTTAAGACTTTGAGGCTTGCAGAAATAACTAGGGATGCATCGATAAAATTGATAAAATAAGTTAACTACTTAGTGTTAAGTAATCATGGCGTCATGGAACGTTTTATTTAGCTGTGTTTGTTTGTTTGTTTGTTTGTTGATGTCGTGTGCTGCTACCAGTGAACTCTTCTCGCTGAGTTTCACGTTTAAGACGTGATGCCGTGTAAACAGTATCTTTAATAAAGAGCACTCTGTATTGAGGATACTGTTATTAAAATGTTTTAGCAGGCTACTTGTATTGTAGGAAGATGCTGATACTAGTATCGGTATTGATGCATCCCTAGAAATCTCACACACACACACACACACTCTTCTCATATGAGTTTCTCATCACTGCTATTTTCTGCTTTCATTCTCCACATCATCATCATTCTCCAGCTTTATTCACCTCAGAACCTTCTGCATTACTAACTCATGTGACCAATTTCTTTATTTGCCAAATAGAGCTGGTTTGACCTTAAGGGCACTGGAAGAACTGCCACTTTTTTTTTTTTTTCTTTTTTTTTTTTTTTTCTTTTTGAGATCTGCGAAACGTGCTGTGAAGGAGCTTTTCCTGGTGCGGTCGAGCTTCCTAGACTTTGTGCCTGGTTCTTTTGCCCTTTCTTGTTTTTCTTGTCTTGTGTGTATTTTTTTTTTTTCCCTTTTCCTTCAGGGATGTGAACAACAGAACTAACACATGCTGCATTTTTTTTCTTTTGCGTTGACATGAGAAAGTATATTTGTGTCAGCTTCTGTATGAGTGTGTGAGAAGGGGAGCATCGTTTGCACATGTAACCATATCTAGGTTTTTTTTTGTTTGTTTTGTTTTTTTTTTTCTTAAATAACCCATAAGGCCTTGGTGCTTTGCTTCCTGTGTAGCGTCTCCTGAGGCTGGACGTAGGAAGCTGTAGCTGAGGGATGGGGAAAGGGGCTTAGCTGTGATCACATGACCCATTAACGCGTTTCGAGATTTTCGAGGTTTTTTTTTTTTTTTAAATCTATAGAAAATGGGAGGGGCTACAGCTTAGTTCTGTTAACTATACACAGCGGTTTGTTTGGGGCGAAACCAGAAATCTATGCCTGATGTAGATAAGATTTGAAGTGTCGTAACGATGAATAACATGCCTAGCTATTTATTGTCTTTGTATGTCTCGTTACACGATCCTTGTTTCGATAGCAAGAAAAAAAAAAAAAAATCAATGCAAGGGTGGACTGGTTCCTTGTCTTAACTGCATACTTTTTTCTTATCCTCTCTCTCTCTCTCTCTCTCTCTCTCTCTCTCTCTCTCTCACACTCTCTCCCTCTCGGTCTCTTGCCTTTTTATGTGTACATTTTACATTCGTCTACTCAGAAGAAAATACTATTAATATGAATTGAAATTCAGTAGTGGGTTCAGCTGCAATCTGACATGGTGTTCAGTTTGATTTATGCAATTCTGTTTGAGTCCAATTTTTTTTTTTTTTTGTATAAAAATGAACAAAAAGCTCTTTTTTTTTTTGTTTGTTTTTCGTTAGTATTGTGCCTCAAAACCAAGCCACTGCATGCAGTTTCCCGAAGAACTGACGTTTGTATAATGAGATCTGAGCTTTAATAAAGAAGTCCATGTACAATTTGCCTTATTTTTTTTTTTTGTTTGTGTGTTAAAGGGTGTTTAGGAGGTAATGTATCAAAGTTTTTACATTTTAAAACAACCAGTGAATTGTTCTCTCTGTGGGGAAAAATCCCATGAACATAGCAGTTTAAAAGCCTGGTTGGAGAAAGACGTGTTCGTGTAATAAATACTGTACGAGTGTCACGTAAGGGATAACACACCCAGTGTTATGCAGTTATGGGAAAATAATCAACCACATTATGTGATGGTGTGATGAAGTGGAGTTACTGTGAACACCCTGGACCTGAAGTTGATTATTTTCCTAAAACAGCATGTCCTGAAGTGGTTTTTTTTTTTTTTTTTTTTTTTTTATTAAGAAATGACACATCACACTTTTTACCCGTATATAGGTTCCATTTAATGTTGTGGAACGTCTGCGAAGCTCATTAGTGTTTCTCTTCTCACTTACGTTACAGCAGCTATAAGCAGTCGTTCCCTCATCAGCCTCTCTCTCTCTCTCTCTCTCTCTCTCTCTCTCTCTCTCTCGCTCGAAGTCAAGACCTACAAATGCAGCTTGTCATTTTACTGAGAAACCAGAAAAAAGTAAACTCCTCTCTGTCCTGAAGATGTCCGAAAACTTAGTTACAGCTTTACTTCTGACACTGGAGACTCCTTCCGTAAATAAATAAGTGGCAGAAAACTTCACCACATCGACGATTCCATAGCAACTCCTCGTGCAAGATGTTGCTGGAGAAACGACAACATGAGAACGAGTGTGTTAATGTAAAGCTGGGATCTGCAGCTGCGCTACTGTCAGAGCTGCTGTTACAGAAAACTAATCAACACCTTCTGACCAATCACAATCCAGAATCCAACAGCGCTGTGGTGTAAATGCACTTGCTTTTATACCACACGTTTAAAAAGTATACTATATTTTGGTAAGGCAGGGTTTTAAGCTCTGATTTTTTTTTTTTGCTCCCACGTTTGAATTAAAATAAAACTTAAAACGTCAAATATGTGAGCTGTTTTTATCAAGTGTGAAAAGTGTTAGTGTAAGAGTTAATTCAGCATTATACAGTAGGCTGACACTCGAGTGTGAGTTCAGTAGGGATTTACGGGTGCACGTGTGTGTGTGTGTGTGTGTTCAGGTGCACAGTTCTCAGCTGCTGATTGAAGGACATGTAGTGACAAGTTGGGCTTCATAAACAGCAGCATCTCTGAGGATGTCGGTGACACAGCTACTGTATCAGAGTGTTATGTCGTGAGAGAGAGAAAGCGTGTGTGTGTGTGTGTGTTTATGCCCGCACTGGCGTTAAAACAATTAATTCAAACCCCTGAGTGCTTTGCCTTACTGTACATGTTATTAAAGGCTTTGGAGCGGCTGGAGTTCAGCTCTTACACTCTGGTCGCTTGGTGACACACACACGCGCATAGCTCAGGTTTTTTCTTTGTATTGGCATGAAAATTCATCTACATTATATAATGCGCTTTTAATTAATCTCTCCTTGTCTATTCGGATCAGCTATAACTGGAAAGCTACCTGAAGTAGTGTCCGAAACTTCTGGAATATTCGCTACGTTTAAATATAAAAACATATGAAGATATTTACTCTTAGCTACGACTACTGATGTGTCTGTTGTATCAGCTTAAATGTAGCCCAGTGTTACCTACAACACCGTGTCTGTAAAGTTAGAAACATCAAAATGTATCAAAATGTAGCTTAAATATAGCTCAGGATATGATGTATGTGAAATGTCTAATATTAAAATTCACGTCATTGCCTGCTATTTGCAATTCATACAACCTTTTTGTTTTTTTTTTGTTTTTTTTTCCCTCCACATTTGTCTTGGCTGGAATAAAATCCCAGACCATAAGCCCTTTCTTTTTTTTTTAGAGTTTGGATCTTAAAGTTGCAATTAAATGTGAACTAAATATTTTTGCATGGGCAGAAAAACAAAAAAAAAAGGAATAAATCTTCTTACTTCTCGTTTTATTATTTGTTGTGTGCAAACATTTAATTCATTCATTCATTTATTTCTTTATCAATTAAAGTTAAAATGGTGTAGTGCTGTAAATCACTGAAATCAACACCGTTTATACGGTCGGATTTAAAATAGGCAGAGGTAAATACATACATAAATACATAAAGTGACTTAATGACACTTGATCAATTGCACAGATAAACTGAAAATATCATCTAGAAATAATTAAACCTGAAACTACACTTAACACTTAGTTACGATTGAAAACCCACCTTTCCCACCGAGCCAGTGACTTACAGCCATCTTCTACTGTGCTCTACATTTTAATTTCCCAGCTGATTTATCTCATAGTTACATATCAGTTTTTCTTTCTTTATTTCACTTTGAGTTTATTATTGTTTTTTGTTTTTTTCTTCCTTTTCCTTTGCTTGAATTTTATTACTAATACTGTATAATATTCTGAAATGTGTCTGTACGGTGTCGTTTGAAAAGACCTTGAAAAGAGCTTATGAATAAAATGTATTTTTATTATTTGTGTGTGCGTGTGTGTGTGTGTGTGTGGTAGTAGTACTAGTAACTTTAATACTCCTTTTTAATCCCATCCCATAATAAAATGGATATTAGAAATAAATACATTACTCCTGTTTTTCTATCATTTTATCTGTAGTTGTGTAGATATGAGAAGTTTCATGTCTGGGATTGTATTAAGAATAAATAAACACATTTTATTTCATTTCGATTGCTCGATTTTTCTGTACTTACTTAGTTATGACATGCAAATGTAACGGCACCCTTCATAGCCGTCTGTTCTTACTTTACGATGTAAATGAATAAATGTGAAATGCACTGCTGGTGTTTCTCGCTCCTCATGTTAATGACATGTTTTGCTGCAGTTGTGACCCTGCGTCTGTCCTCACCTCTCTCTCAGTGTGTGTGTGTGTTGATGTTTTGATGTTCTTGTCTGCTCTCCCATGAGGTGTGATGGGTGAATGAAGCGTTACTAACCTTTCCAAACACCTGTAGATGCCAAACAGCCTTATGTCTCCGTGTGTGTATGTGTGTGTAAGCTTCTCTCACTAAAATAACATGAAATTGAGCGGATTTGGGGTGAAATGGTGTGTGTGGTTGGGGGTGTGTGTGCTGGGGCTTTTTGCGGCAGCCGCTGTGGGAGAACAGAGCTGCAAACTCAAGGCCAAGTTCAACCTGATGGGCTACAAGAACGTGGAGAAGAAGAAGGTGGTGATCGGGGGGATGTTCTCCGTGCACAACCGGCTCGCCTCCACCGACACCAACACCTCGTCCAACCCGGTGTCATCCGGCTGCGAAGGGTAACGTTGAAATAACCGGCATGCCACGATGACCCCTTTCACTTGAGTAGATATTTCACAGGTAAAGCTTTTTTTAATGCATGATTGTCCTGGAGTGGGTTCATAAAACCTGTTAAGATGTAAACGCATGCAGCTCCAAAGTTTACGGCTGGTCTAGCTGTTACACTTGCACATATTTTTGTCGTATGAATACCCGTTAGTGTCAACAACAGGATAATTATCCATCTCGAAATGGCGATTTCTATAAATTCACCTATAGGAAATTGTCGAATCTGTGCTTTTAATAATCATTCATGACCACCTCAATAGCTCATCACTGGTTACTATGGTTACCGCTGATGGGCGTATTATGCTTGTGTCTGAAATATTCCCTGTTCCCAATTAACCTAAAAACACATTATTGTTATTACGTATATATTCTGTTTGTGTATTTTTTTTTCTCCTCATCCAAATGGACCGAAAGTTCTTCCTTAATTCCAGTCTGATTTGTGTGCGCAATTTATCCATCAATTTCGTTTCGATATTGATCGAATATTCATCAATATTTTTGGTATACAGTGATTCATATGACATATAAAGGTTTTCAGAATGATTATCACCACTTGAATACTTTCAAATATGTTCAAATATTCAAAGACAAAAGCTCCCCTGGTCTGCGTTTAGAAATCTTTGGGTTTTTTTGACGTTTTTAAAAAGATTTACAATACATGTCATTCGAGACATACAGGACATATTTACCACATTTTTTTGTGAAAAATTCTGTATCTTTCCATTCATTCATTCATCTTCAGTAAGCACTTTATCCTGGTCAGAGTCACGGTGAATCTGGAGTCCCAGGGACACTGGTGAGAATCAGGAATACACTCCGGATGGGACGCTGGTTCACTGCATGCCACAGTTCACACACACATCCACACACTCGTTCACACCTAGGGGCAGTTTACTCTAGCCAATCCATCTACTAGCATGTTGTGGGAGGAGACACACACACACACACACAGTAACCTGAGCTCAGGATCGAACAGGTGACCATGGAGCTGAGAGTCGACACTTAGTGTGTGTTCATTCAAACCACAAAAAAGCCCTGAAAGTCAGAACAAATCCACTGGGAGGGCATCAGGCTTAGAGCTTTGGGTCATGAGGGCGATGACGCTTAAAAGCCACACCCTAAAATGTTTATTTGTTCCTTTATGCATATCAGAATAAATTTTAACTGCATGTACAAGAATGACTTTAACACTGTATTCATTTAACATGGTGCAAATGAGGCAATAGATGATCTGATAATAAATATGGTCTACAAAATACACTGTTCAACAATTGTATTTCTCTCAGAATGAATTTTTAGACTTTCATGTTCATCACAATATTATTATTTCATGCGTATGAGCCAGATGAATATAAAGAAATATAGAGAAGGTTTTCTTTTGCAAAGTTTTATCGATCATTTATGGTCAAACACAACTCAAAATAATAATAATAATAATAATAATAATAATAATAATAATAATAATAATAATAAAGACTATTGGCTTTAAGACCCATGAACCTGTCTGTAACATTATATGTATATTCCTCATATTTACTTTTAATCTTTTAATCTTTCAGCACAAATTATTAGATGATCACAAAGAAATGTACGCTGAGTTAAAATGTATTGTCTCTACACTTTTTAAACCTTTTAAAAGGTACCAAATGGAAAGAAAGTCAGTGAGAAAAATGCCTACATGTAACCCTGACATAATGTGAGGTGATATAAACCTAAAACAATGCTGTCCTGAACGAATCCAATAATCTTAATGTTGTTCTGTACTCAGTACTTTTTAAATTATTTTAGTGCTATTTTGTTGCATTATAGTGACATCTAGTGGCGGACTGTGGCATCACACTACCAAGTAAACCTGCTAATACTGTAGAATAAAAACAATCGAAATACTGATTATGAATTTATTTGATTCTGAATTCATATTTTATCATGCTGTTCGATCTTCATCTCCTTGCGCGTCTCTGTCAGGTTTAATTTCCGTACTTTCCGCTGGACTCAGACGATGCTGTTCGCCATTAATGAGATCAACCAAAGGATGGACCTGCTGCCCAAAACCGACCTCGGATATGTCATCTACGACTCATGCTTCACCATCTCCAAGGCTGTGGAAGGAACCCTGACCTACCTGACGGGTCAGGACGAGGCCGTGCCCAACTACCGCTGTGGGAACGGGCCTCCGCTCGCCGCCATGGTGGGAGCAGGAGGATGCGACCTTTCTGTCGCTACGGCTCGAATCCTCGGCCTTTACTATTTCCCACAGGTGAAGTGTGTCATGTCTTTGGGTTGAGTTTGCTTTTAGTCTTAAACTCTCAGCATGTGAGCAGCCTTTCTGTTTTCAGAAAGTCACAGACATTTTTTTCTGGATGTACTGCTGAAAATGATAATGCTGATCTGATTACTTCTTGGGCTTTCATATTCTATGACTGTGTGTGTAAGTAGACTGATCCTGGTTCTAATTCAATTCCAGGTCAGTTAAGCGGATTTAGACCAGAATGAATCACATATCTAAAAGAGCAGTTTGTAAAATTTTAAAGTGTTTCAAGAACTATAGTATTAACATTATTATAAATATGCTCAGTCCTACCTCTTGTTCTTAAAGCAAAACATCACCCTGAAATGCATTAAAAATCTTAAAGTATGTGTGTGTTGTGTATGTGTTTAGTGATTCTGGTGCTGATCTGTTGCTTGGTGCTGTATTTTCGTTATTCCCCTGAGAAGTGAGTTGTTGTTCTGACTTTGTTATTGCTAACAGAGTTACAATGAAGTTTAATAGAAGAATAAATTTCAGTGATCTCAAGCATAAGGGATAACGGTCAGGTTTCACTGTTTGCTTCTAAAAACAAAGGGGCAAGAGCTTCTTTCCTTATTCACTGTTTTCCAACGATGTCGTATTAATGAGAAAGCCGGCGTAGAAGTAGTGGTGATGCTGGTGCAAATGCTGGACTAAAGAAAAATCCCAGAATGCAGTGCAGCTGTACAACACGACACACAGGCTCAGCTCGAGTAATTAGCGAACCATGAGATGGCGAGCGCGATGGTGTTGACGGTTGCGTTAGCATGAGCAGATTGTACAGATGAGGAAGTGACTAAAGCACTAAAGCGCCGCTGCATCGCTCTCTTTAGGTAGAGATGAAGTGAGAGCTAAATCCCACTGCACCACTATCAGCAACAGTTGAATGGCATTGTGGGTAATGTAGGAAACCATTAGCCAAAGTGAAAATAGATTATCATGTTAATGAAAAAAGTTTGAATCAAAAAAATGAACTCAGAATTTTATTATAAAATAAATCAAGGACACCATTAGAGACCATGTGATAATTATAAAGATTTATTCTCACGTTGCTCAGGATGGATTTTTCTGTTTTTCTTTTTTCTGTGAATGTTTCGCTAACCTTCACTGTTTTTTTTTTTGCTTCACTGTTTGTATCTCAGGTGAGCTACTCATCTTCATGTTCAGTCCTCGAGAGCAGGTTCCAGTACCCCACCTTCCTGCGCACCATCCCGAGTGACGAGCACCAGTCGGTGGCCATGGCTCAGCTGGTGCTGCATTTCGGCTGGACCTGGGTGGGCGTTATTGCCTCTGACGATGACTACGGCAAATATGGCATCAAGCGTTTCAAAGAGGTCGTGGAGGAGGCGGGCGTGTGCATCTCCTTTTCCGAGACACTACCCAAGTTCAGCGCTCCTGACACCATCAATCGCATCGTCCGCACCATTATAGACTCCACAGCCAAGATCATCGTGGTGTTCTCATCTGACGTGGATCTGAGTCCGCTGGTGGAGGAACTGCTGCTCCACAACGCCACTAACCGCACGTGGATCGCCAGTGAGAACTGGGTTACGTCTGCGCTCATCTCCGGCCAGCCCGACGTGATGTCTTTGCTGGGTGGAGCGATCGGCTTTGCCATAACTCGGGCACACATCCCAGGCCTGCGTGAGCACCTTCTTAACATCGACCCCTACCAGGACGCTTTGACTGAGGAGTTCTGGGAAACAGCTTTCAACTGCACGCTCAGTTACAGCCAAGCGCTGCGTAACGCCCAAGTAAAGCTGTCCACACAGGTGGGAAACGCAACAGCGTCACGGGCAGCAGCCAGATTGGCACCGCAAGGCTTGTGCACTGGGAAGGAAAGTCTGCTGGAATTGAAAAACACGTATTCGGACGTGTCCCAGTTGAGACTGACATATAACGTGTATAAAGCCGTGTACGCAGTAGCCTACGCTCTGCACAACCTGGAGTACTGTGTGCCTGGGAAAGGACCTTTTGTAGGAGGCTCGTGTGCTGACATCACCAAATTTGAGCCTTGGCAAGTGAGTAGATAATGAGTTCTAAACAGACATTGGTACACAACAAAAAGTTGTGGGAGTGGGAGGGTTTTTAATTTCATGCAGGTTAGATATGAAGCTCGTGAGACAAACAGTGTGGGACGTGAATGTGCGATGCATTTACAGCATTCATTCATTCATCTGTAGTAACTGCCTGGTCAGAGTCATGCTGGTTTAAATTGGGCTAATAGTTTGCTTATATTTTTGGAAATACTGTAGAAGCAACTGAACTCTTTAGAAATTATCGTAGGCGGGCACAAACAAATAATAACTCTGAGAGCGGGAGTTAAAGAACAGTCCTGTGCACATCTCTACTTCAGACCAAGTATGAACTGATGAACAAGATGTAGCTGAGGTTGAGGAACTGTCAGAGCCAGAATTCACACACCATACTGACATTGCTGACAGTTCTACCTCGTTTTTTTTTTTTTTTTTTTTAATAGTGTTTTCCAGTATTTCCAGAGGTTTAAGCCACTCCCACTTTGGAGCACTAAAGCTGTAGATAGATAGTAGCACTGCATTACACCCCTCATACACGTTATACAAAAGAACAGTGTACTGTGTCTGTGGGTTCTAACCTCATTTCCCCCTCATTAGCTGATGTACTACTTGAAAAACCTGCGCTTCACCGTCCCCTACACCAAAGAGGAGATATCCTTCAATGATGGCGAAGTGCCTGGGTTTTATGAGATCCTTAACTGGCAGAGGGCTTCAGACGGAGGGGTCGCATACGTACATATTGGACACTACAACAGCACAGCGCCCGCGGGTGAAAAACTGTACATCGACAACTCCTCCATCATATGGCATAACGACATGCTGCAGGTTGGTGAGCTCCTTATGGCGCACAAACAACGTTCAGGTACACAGCCAGGTCACACTGGTATATGGGTCTTATAGAAGTCTATGCAATAATACATGCATGTACATTACAGTTCTGTTCAAAAGTCTTAGGCACGTGCAAAGAAATGCTGTAGAGCAAAGACGCCTTCAGAAATAATGAAACTAAATGTTTCTACATTAAAAAAAATACTATAAAGAGCAGTAAACAGTAATAAATGAAACAAAGTCAA
>CM075008.1:2717926-2743640 GCA_037576675.1 Pangasius sanitwongsei | reverse complement strand
CTCGCTTTGTGCACAGGGGCATCGTCATGCTGGAACAGGTTTGAGCCTCTTAGTTCCAGTGAAGGGAAACTGTAATGCTACAGCATACAAAGCCTAGAGAATCGTGTGCTTCTGACGTTGTGGTAACAGGTTGGGGAAGAAGCACATATCAATGTGACGGTCAGGTGTCCATTGACTTTTGGCCATATAGTGTATATGATGGCATTTTCTCTGACCTAATTGAACAGCAATTCTTATTCATCTTAATTTATGGCTTTCTTTCGAGTCTTTAACAAACAAATGAAATGTCTTATTTTCATTAAACTAGTGTGTAACTGAAATAAATGTGATTTAAACTAGGCATCGTAATCCCTATATAAAATCGAGGTAATTCATTTTTTGATTCCACATTAGTGAGTCTTCTTATATGTAGCTTTACACAAACTCAGGAGTAAATGTAGAACATGACCATTTTTCTGAACTAACTGGATTTTCATAAACCCCACATCTCTTGTGTAAATGCCCCTGCAATCGATTTACAAATAAATCTCCGTAAAACTTCGTATCCAGTTTTATAACTGAGGCCCATTGTGAGTAAATGTGCACCTTCCTCTCTCTGATAATCACGGCCCCTTTAGCGGCACAATATGAGCTGAATGAAAGGCTACAGTGAGAAGCTGTGTAATGATGGTAATTTTCTCTCGTCTCTCGCTCTATCTGTTAGTTCTGTGATCTGATATGGCATCAGAGCAACAGTACTCACTCACACCACTTCTCTCCTATTCTCTCTCTCTCTCTCTCTCCCTGAGATGAACTGCGTAGTGTTTCATATGCAAAGTGTTAAAAATTCTTTTAGCCATTTAGCTAAAAATTATATTGTTTATTCTATTCCCATGAAGAATATAAGATGTATAAACACAAAAATGTTCCAGTCTTTTGAATTTATTTTTTAATACTTTATTGCATCCTTTCTCAATATTTAATTTATTTTTTTAAATTGTTTAAGTGATGGGTTTGATGGAAGGTTTTATTATTTTACTCGAAACACAAAAAAGCAAGCTGAAGAAGCACTGACATCCAGCATCTTGGTTGGTTGGTTGGTTGGTTTATTTATTTATTTATTTATTTTAAATCCAGTCACATGTAATCCATACAACTCTTGCTGCATTTGGCTTAACCCAGA
Organism: Pangasius sanitwongsei; assembly: GCA_037576675.1. Classification (NCBI taxonomy): domain Eukaryota; kingdom Metazoa; phylum Chordata; class Actinopteri; order Siluriformes; family Pangasiidae; genus Pangasius; species Pangasius sanitwongsei. The sequence continues at coordinate 2,742,478 of CM075008.1, read as the reverse complement.
AGTCACATTTGGTGCATCTCAGAAGAGAAGAGCCTCAGGTTACTGTTCTCTCTGTTATATCTGGTTGCTGTCTCTTTAAAAGAAGATGTACTTTGTGATCCTGGTCCACATCAGGAAGTTTATAAAATAGCACTTGATCCAGCACATCGTATTATTGGAAGCTATCTGCTCTCTGCTCTGAATTGTTTCTTGTCACATTACTTCCTGTTTCAGGTTTTATGATGGTGAGGAAAGGGTTGCTATGGTCAGTAAAGGAGATGGAATGCCTTATTGTTATATAAAAACCACTTAGGACTGGAGCGCTAGGCCTGGAGCGCTGTAATTAGCTCACCTTTATGGAGCGAGTGCTTGCACTGAGAACATTGTGAAAAATGTGAGACTTGTGCCAGGCTGCATGGCTAAAAATAATTATATAATAGTTAAGAATGGCAGGTATTCTTGTTTGCAGGTATTCCTGTATGATGGCATGCCATGCATTCAAAAAGCGCTGCTGAGTGTTGGTACAAAAGCAAATAGATGAGCTCACTGACCACCATTTTGCAAACTTGAGTGCACAAAAGTGACCGTATGGAATTGCACAATTGGTCCATGGTTCTGAAGGAATACATCACTGCGAAAGCAAACCTGCGATTATGAGCCTCGCTGCCAAACAAGCCCGGCTAAATATTTTTCATTCGGAAAAATTAGCTACGAGCTGTATTTAGTGAGAGCGGGGAGATACTGTATGTCCTCTAACCCTGGGACACACAAACACACACACACGTGGGTTTGGGGACAGAGTGGGATTACTCAGTGAGGGTCCTGTTGCCTTTATGCAAAATGAGTTCTGTAGGTTCGTCTATACTGAATACATATGATCTGCATTCTCCCTTTCTACACAGATTCATTTACAGACCCTGACTGACGATGAACTCCAGGAGTGTGTGCGTGTTTGTGTGTGTGAGTGTGTGTTGTCAGCGAGTGTTTGTTATTTGGCCACTCCGTCAGTGTAGGGTTGATTTACTGAGCACTAGAACGAGTTCTCACCTCTCTCTTGGAGTCAGAGACTGATCTATCTGCGCTTAGGTTTCCTTCCTGCCATCTGTGGAATTGGCCACGTCAGAGGCTCTGATGTCGTTCACCTCTCTGTTTTCTGTCCCTCCGTACCACTAACCAGCAGTAAACTAAGAGCTTTATCACCCTCTCTTTGTGTGTGAGACCCAGTTTACCATCGTCAATCATTCAGTCTCACCTTCAGGAAGTGAGGCAAGGGAACAAACTGTATGTGACAAATTTTATTGCGCAGAAAAACCTCTGGTGTTTCATCATTCCACTCTCTCCTCCTGTGTGTATGCTGCATTGCTCTGATGGAAAAATAAGCCAAGTCCTCAGGCTCTTGACAATCAAACACATAATTAAATTTTTTCATTCAATTTTTCAGTTATTTGTCTTTTTCACACTTGAAGTGATACTACTCTGCTCAGTTAGACCCCTCGGGACCAAGGTAATTATGTCTAGATATATTATATATTATAGTCTAGATATATAAGTATGTCAATACCACTGCTGTGTTATACAGTCCTACCCTCTGGCTTTATGAAACAGCAGAGTGTGTGTATGTGTGTACGTGTATGTGTGTTGACAGCATGGCCTATAATTTTGGCTGCTGTCAAATGGGGTTATGTTCACTATATGTTCACTCACTGACTCAAACACTAATACAATGAAAGAGAAGGAAGTGAATCAAAAGATTTACTGATTCAAACACTGACTCACTGAATGACAGAGGAGTGAATCTCTTTTGTGTGCGAATGGATTCACTGACTCGTGTAACGCGAACCAAGTTCAGCACACATGCAGATGTAAATACAACGTACACAATTCACGGATGTTTAAAAGATGGACAGATAAACATTTAACATAGAAACATCCTGACTGAAAGATATTGATTTAAACACCGATCTGCTGAATGGGAGAAAAGCGACTCATTACCACAGTGATTTGCTGAATCAAACACTGACCCATCCAGACCAGAAGATTCATTTATTCAAACATTGATTCAGTAAATGAGAGAGGAGTGAATCTTGGTTGTGACTGCAAGGAATCAAATACTGACCCATCCAGATTCACTGATTCAAACACTGACTGGCCAAATGAGAGAAGAGTGAATCTGAATTGTGACTAAAAAGATTAGCTGAATCAAACACTGACTCACTGAATGAGATAGGAGCGAATCTTGGTCATGACTGAAAGATTAACTGATTCAGACACTGATTCACTGATTTAAACACTCACTCGATGGATGCGATTGAATCTCAGTCATGACTGGAAAGGATTCAGTGAATTGTACACTGACCTATCCACATAAAAAGATTCACTGATTCAGACACTGATTCACTGAATGAGAGAGGAACAAATCTCGGTCATTACTGAAAGATTCACTGATTCAGACACTGATTCGCCGAATGAGAGAGGAGCGAAACTTGGCTGTGACCTAAAAGTTCTCCTTCAAAAAAGCCTGAATCGTTCAGAAGTGAAATGACTCCGTTCTGGTTCCTTTCGGGGAAATGCAGTAAAAGTTTCCGGAAAAAGGTCCCGAAAAGGTGGAAGCATGCCTAATCTTCCAACTTTCTTCCTTGCTTGTCTAACAATAGACTGCACGAAAGATCGACTCCATCTGTGCAGTGTCTGTGGCTGTAAACCGTAGACTGCGTAGCACCTGAACGAGTTCTCACCTCTCTGTCTGCGTCAGGGACTGACCTACCTGCGCTTAGGTTTCCTTCCTGCCATCTGTGAAATTGGCTACGTCAGGCTCTGATGTCCTTCCCTTCTCCATTTTCTGTCTTGTTCCTCTCTTTCCATCCGCTTAGCAGCAGTGATGCGTGGTCCTCTCTGACGGATGCTAGACTCAGAGCAGAGGCCCACATGGATCCACATTACCACTGTGAATTATTCAACTCACCTATAGCACTCATAATCGGGAAATAAACCCACTGTAGCAAAGGTTGATGGGTAAAGTCCTGGTATAAGGTGTCACATAGAATAATTTGACATAATTACTATTTTATCACAATACAACAGGCGTTAGCAGCAAAGTTTATTATTGTTTTTGTATTTGTATGCGTGTTAATCACTAGTTTTTTTGTTTTTTTTTTTAAACAAGTGGGTCACAACCCAACAATGTTTTTTAAAAAAACATGTGTGCCTGATGTTCTTCTAAAACAAAGAGAACAATTTTTATGTAGTTTATGTAATTTATCAGTTGTAGGTGTCATGTAGCTTTAGAAACTCTATCCTTAAGTAAAGTATTGCCAACTTTTCACTACACTGGTGAGGAGAAAGTTTGAAAAGAGCACGCTGAAAACTTCCTGACTCAATTACAGCTCAATTATATATTAAATATTAGATTAAATATTAAAAGAGCACACTGAAAACGTACTGACTCAATTACAGCTCAATTATTTATTAAATATTATGTTAACACGTAAGATGTTATCATTTCTATGGTAGCAGCATATTCCCAGGATGTGTTTGATGGACGCTCTTGTTATTGTTGATATGGTGTAATATACTGTATGATTTCTATAAGGAGATATATTTAGCTTTTATTGAAGGAGTCTCCAATATATAACTGGATAACTATAAAAGGATAAAAAGCTTGACATGTTCTTTGCTAAAAAAAAAAAAAAAAAATGTTATCATTGGAAGATTGCTGTAGAAGAAAGGAATGAGGAATAAAACACATCAGGATGCTAACAGTAACTCGGACTCTTCACTCCACCCTGTCATTGATTATTTTTCTATAACAGCATGACACTGAGGGTTTGAGTCCTGATTGTTTTTTAACAGTTCACTTTTGTTTAATTGTGATTGCTGAACATGAGCTGACCAGTCCATTTTCATCTTGATACCATTGATTGCTTCATTTAAGTAGAGTTCTATGTGTAATCTTATAAACCTCTGAGCACTGGACTTGCTCGCTGTGGCACCGCAGATGTGTGAGTGTTGTTACTGTAACAGAGACAGGGTTAGTAGATGGTGTGAATGATGGCCGAAGTCATTCCAACAAGTTCAATGCTTCTGATCACATGACCAATGCATGTGTCAAGCTCACTGTATGGTATGTTCAGGAACATAACCATGCTGAATAATGTGGGTTCAGTGTCATGGAAAGGTCTCCAGACATAAATGACAGGATGGCCACTGGAAAACACGTAGGATAGGCGTTTAATTAATTATAAGCTACAGTAATTATTTAGGACAATTTTTGGCCAGTTTTATATACTTTGTAAGCTTCCCTCTGCCTGTACAGCTCATAAAGCACCATTTAGTTTGCAAACCATTCTTACTCTCTGCTAGCGCTTTTTTCCTTTTTTTTGGTCAGAAAAAATGTTTACATTTGCTGAATACAGCTGAGAATATCTCAGCTACATGCTTTGAGAAAACACTGAGAATAAAGTCAAATATTACTCCTTGTTAGCGGAATTATCCTTTCAGGGATTGAATCAGGGTTGCTAGCCAAGAAAATGCTACAATCTGTCGTGCACTGGCAATAAATAGAGTTTATCATCTCTGAAAGTCATGAAAACACACCCTAGATTGACAAATTTTATGATTCATTTGGTTCCATTTAACTGTCAGTGCTTTTTGGACTCTTTATAGTTAAGCTTTTTAAGAGACAAGTACAGACTGCTAATTCTTCCTTTAGGTCACTAGCTAAAATCCTGGTTTAGACATCCAGGCTAGCGCTAACATCCAGTCTAGCTCTACAAAAAAACAAACTGGCTTTTTTAATTTAGTTAGCTGGTTAGCTAGTCAAAAGCTTACCCTAGCTTTTTCACTTAACTAGCACCAAAACTATCTACAAATAACTAAATCTGATTTGAATTGTAGCTAGCTGGTTAGCTAGTTACCAAGTTAAAAGCTAACTGTATTTAGTAGCAAGATTAGCTGCATAAATAACCAAACCTGCTATGATTTATCATTCACTGATCTGGCTAGATAGCTAGTTTTTGAGCTAAAAGCTTTCTAAAGATGTTTAGCTAAAATTAACTATAAGATTAGCTGCCAATTATCGATAGCTAATAATGTAGGTAAGGTTTTAGCATAAATAATAAGGATTTTATTTCAGAAACAACACTGGAATATACCTCTTTCAAATCTCATTCAAAATGGATGTTTCTATAATGTATTTTAAACTGTATGTGTGTGTTGTGTGTCTCAGTAAGGCAGTTTGTACCAGTGTGTCCCCTGAATGAGTGGATAAGCCCTGATCTTGTCGTCCATGTTGGTCCCTTCTGATTCATGGCACGTGAAAACTTTGGTGTTGAGTTTGAATGGAAAGCCGAACTTTACCTGTTCATTAGTGATGTCTCTCCCCAACCTCCCCTACCCCACCACACCCGACCAAAACCAAACCCCTACCTTACCTCACACAGCGTTAAGTCAATCATCCAAGCCCTGTCTCACAGATTGGCCATGGCGCTCAGCCAGATCCAATTTCACCCTGAGGACAAGAGGAGGTTATAAGAGAGGTGCAAGGCTAAGAGATGACACAGATAGCGAGACAAAGGGTGAGGAAGGCCGAGCGAGATAGCGACCGAGGGAAAGTGAATGCGTTCTGGCAGCACTCTAACAGTACACAAGGTCCCCTCGCGTGCCCTTTTGGGAGGGTGGGGCCTCCACAGCCATGTTTGCAGCTCGGAGTGGCTCAGTGGGTCGAGGACTCCCTGACGACTCGCTGAGGCACCGTAAGCAGTCAGCAGCGTCCCTGTCGGGGCTCCGGGGCCAGCGCAGCTCTCAGGACTGCTCTCGTGATGCCCGCAGGCAGAGCCAGCAGACGGTGCTGGCACACGCCCGCAAGGCAGAACTCATCCGTGAGATCGAGACCAAGTGGTACCTGAAGCTGTGTGGTCGTGCCAAGGAGGACTGTGTGGCCTTCCAGACGGGCATGCCTTACCGGTGAGCTTCTGACTCAGTGAGAATGAAGGACGAATGCTGCAGGAATGTCATGACTGATTGATTGTCTGCGAGTTGTGTTGATGTGAATTCCTGCTGGAGTTTAATTTGCTCAGCTTGCATGTGGGCAATGCTTAGCTGCATGGTATTTGAGAAGCTGTTACCTTCAGCTGTCAATCATGCTATAATAATGCTAAAATAGCATTTGTTGCTTCCTGTAATTGCACGTATGTATCCTGTTACGGTTTTACATAGGTCACCTCCTAGAGCTTATGACCCTGTGGAAATGGAAACTATATATATATATAATAAAACAATACTTTAAACAGATTTTCAGGCATACAAAATGATCAGAATGAAGAAAAGCTAGCACACCACTAGTGTAAATGCTAATTAATAATTACCAGTGTACCCTTGGTGTAAGGTGAAAAATGAATTTTGTTTGTGATCCTATTACTAGATTGTTATGGCCAAAAAGGTATGGCCTTAAAACTATGCGGCCTAACCTATAGAATGAGAAATGTGCCAATAAAATCAATATTTTTATTTAAAAAATGCTAATTATAATATTATATTCATGTGTAGAAATCATCATATTATGATATCATCCATTTCCAATTCATTTTCAAAACACTCCATCCGGGGAGCACAGATCTGATGAGCACAATTTCAGACAAAATATAAAATCCAAACTAAGTTTGAAATGGATTCTGCCAACAAAATCGGAAATTGATTTTTTATTTATTTATTTTTTTACCCCAGATTATTATAAAATTAAATTTGAAATCTTGCACACAACTTGGCCATGGGATACAATTTCAATTTGACGTAATTCATTCAACTACAAATGTTTCTTTTACCAATTCATATTCAAAGGCATAAAAAAATTCAGTACATTTTAAATCCAGCAGCAGTGTCTTACAAAGAACAGACACTGCTGACCTTCTACTGAGCTCTGAGGTTGAGTTTATGGGCAGGGCAGGTGTCTTTAGGTGTCACTTGTGTAATTTAATCTCTATAATTATTCTCCATTTGTTAATTACCTGGGTGGCTGTGTCACCTGAACCTGGGCTTCACTGTAATGGTTCACTTTGATCAGTTTGCTTTTAGTGTGATGTGAGATTACTTCCTGATCTCTAGTCTTCATCTCGAGATCTCTAGATTACTGCTGATAATCTGAAGACATCTGAAAGGAACCCTGTTGTCTTTGGTAAAGTGAGGAGTACCTCGCTCTGTCTGAGTGATAGGCATAACGGGATTAGGTTTGTGAAATGTAAGCACGCCAAAGCCGTGACCTTTAATCCTGGAGCTCATGGGCTGGATTTTCACCTGGGTTTGTGTCAATAGCACAGATCATCGCTCCTCCTCACATTTCTCAGCTTCTGTATGAAAGTAGGCAGGTTATTGATTGATGGCTGTGAAATACTGCTAGGTAATTTTCTATTTGAAATGATTAAAGCAGTGAAATAACACGTGTAGTGGAGACAAAAATGACTGAAAGACGTGTTAGAGAGCACAGAGGCTGTGTGGGCATTTATTCCCATTTCATACTACAGTACTAAAATCATACTTGTATTTATTGTATTGATTATACAATGATCACAGTTACAATCATTATTATTAATAATACGTTTTTACTCAAACCATGTGGCATAAGACATGACATTATGACATAACCACGTCGTAAACCTTTCATAAAGTTGACGTAAAACATGTCATGAACGTATTGAAGTGGATGTTATATTCTATTCTGAGTTGTCAGGTAGTGACAGATTTTTGACAAATTTTTCAGGTACCGTAATTCTTGTTGCCATGACAACTTACCCCACATTCAAGTTTACTGTTGTTAGCATACATATCACATCTTATGACAGAGGTCTAACATATTTTACACTCCAGCCACGCAAAAGGCTAGTTTCTTACTGGATATAAGGTGTCTGTCTTCTTTTAGATAAATAAAATGATCACATAAACACTAAAGCAACACTTTTATTTATAAATAAAAGCCATATTAAGGTTTAGAGTTTAAAAACATCAGTGGTGCATAAAAGATGAACGCTGCAGTATGTCATTACATGCTAAAGTGTACAGATTTTTAGCTTTTTAGTTCCCAACACCCTCCAACGTATGACCATCACTGCACACCCACACGTTACAATGAATTTTCCCCATTTTTCATCCCCCAATTCTCTGCATCTTTTTAAACTGCTGCTCACACACTCAGAGGAAAGCGCTGTCTGCCCTCTTCCACATACATCAGCTCACAGACTCCCACAATTGGCTATTATCACTGTGATTGACAAGAGAGAGAGAGTATGCCCCTCCCAGATTTCCAATTTCGCCTGGTACATCGTCAGGGTTTGAACTCACGATCGCCTGAAGATAGGAGAACACTTTTCTGTTGCACCAGTCAGGAGCTGCTATGAAGCACTTTTTTACTACTGATCTTGCTGCTCCTCTTTCTTCCATTTTTCTTTCTACCAAATTGCATGACAGGGTAGAGCCTACAGTTTACAGACTATTGTTTCTTTCATCCAGTACTGTTCTATTGTTCAGCCTAGCCACTGACGTGCGTGTTTATTGTATATTTCATGCTTGTTTCACTCTGTCGCGTATCTGCGCTTGTAGTGTGTAGTCCTGTGTATTGTGTTACTGTATGATCTATTGCACCATGGTTCTGAAGAAACGACATTTTGTTTCTATGTATATGATTTATATAGAGGAATGCCTATTAAACCCAACTGACTTGACTTAATAGCAGCTGCTTGATATTGACTTTGTTGTTGACTTTATATGAGAAAAGGGTTTGATTCTATTATACACTCTATAGAAAAAGTTTTTCCAGTTTGTCTTGAAGGACACTTCGGTTTTAAATTGTCAGTAAATATTAATTCTGCTTTTCTAATTCAGGCATAAATCGTTGTTTATCCCTATTTCATTCCACTACCAAAGTGAATTTAAGACAATAAGCCACCGAGTGATGGTTTAAACTATAATGAAAGCAGGGAGATGTATAGAATATAGAGCAGGTTCACTGGTTTTGCATGTCAGTCAGCTACACCCTCAGGTCAGTGAACATGGAATGACTTTCACAGAGATTTTTAAAATGATGTTCACGTTTTTAATCTGTGTTTATTAGCAGAGCTTTAGACCGGTTCCATACTTACAGGCTGACCTACAGGCTGTTTCGCGGTGAAGGACGAACTGATCAAAAGCAGTTTAGGAGATTGAAGTGTTATCAGTGAGAAAATGAGATAATGAAAAAAAAATTGTTCTGAAGTCGTTTTACGTCTGCTTTTGAAAGCTTTAGGAGTATAATATTAGCCGGGTCATATCCATGAAGATGACAATGATCATGAGTTATCTTTAATTCTCCTAGTAATGAACTCACTATAATAAAAAAAATTGAAATTTTGTAACATTTCATTGTGTGTGTGTGTGTGTGTGTGTGTGTTGCTTTGTGAGAGATAAAATCATGAGCATCTTCTAATCTCCAGCCAAATCTACATTGTCCAGGAGATCAAAGAAAACTGATCTGAGGGAAAAGTGTGGAAAAACGATACGCTACCGTTTTCCAGCCGTGAAGAGGAACACAACTTTGACTGACGTCTAACTCATGATTAGTCTAACGAGAGCTCATTAAAAATGAGCAGAGGTTTTGTGGGCCATTGTGCTGGAGGGCGACTCTGAGTATTTAGCATGACCCAGAAACACAAATACGGAGAGAACACACGACACTCCGAGTCATGATGCATGGATGTTCCGGGCTCCGGATAAATAACCTGCTTAAATAAAAAACACTTGGTGAAATATGCTGTTAAAGGAAAATAATCAATGACCAGATGGTGTGAGATACTGTTAACATCCCGAAGTTGATTATTTTCCTATAAAAGCACGTCCTGAAGTGTTCTATTCCCCTTATACCACCAAACGATTAGAGGTTTTAAAAAATAATTTATTCAAGAATGACGCATCATACATTTTATCCAACATTTTAAAAGAATGATGTGTTGATCATGAATGAATTAAGAATTGCAGTCGTTGCTGTTATACAGAAAATAACGTGTCTCGTCACGTCACTCCGGTGTGGATTGTTTTCATATAACAGCACGATCCATGGTGTGTTATTCCTTACATAATGAGCTGTTACTATATTATATGGAATTGAAGAATAGGGATTTAAGCTGCGTATAGTGACAGCTTGTAGTTATAGGACTAAATTCAACATGCAATAAAATAGTGATCTATAACTGATCTTGTGCTGGCTGAGAAGTTGCAACTAGTGATACAATTTGACCAAGTATTCTCAATAAAAATGATTAATGAAGTAGCTTATCCAAGTCATTTAAGGCAAAAATATGAATATTTGGCTCTGCGTGGGAGAGAATTAGTCATGAGATCGCTGTAAATCACTGTGCTGTGAGTTTGCAGAGCACCAGAGCAGACTGTTTTATCAGCATTTCCCAACGCAACTTGTTAAAGTGAAGGATTTGGTCACATTAGTTGATGATTTATGGATTTTGGCAGCAAAAAAGAAGAAAAAGTTGAATCAACACTACAGTAATAAAAAAAAAAAAAATCAGAGTGCGAAAAGCTCTTAAGTTATTTTCCTGTCTGTGTCAGTCAGCTATAAATAACCTCTGCATTTGGAAAACCATCGCTGCATACAGTTGGAAGCGCACCTCAGTTGTTCCACTTCACCCACTGATAGTGAACTCTGAAAACTGCTCTGTCCATCCAGCCCAAGTGTGTGTGTGTGTGTGTGTGTGTGTTTGACCTCTTACTACGTTCCTTTGTTTAGGCACAGCTGCGGGTGTACATATTTTCAAGAATGAGTGTGTGTTGCATTTCTTTCATGGTATTTGGCAAAAGGAGTTGCTTTGTGATGAAACCTCTTAATATGGAAAATGTTTTCTACGAGGCATTCCCACAATCCCCCTGACCAGACATGATGTCATGGCTAAAGTCCCAGCACTGCCAGCCCAGGGGTCAAAGGTCACAATGTGTGGCACAGGTCCATGCTGTGTAAGAAAAATGATGGAAAAAGTGTAAGAGTGAGAGCTGTACTGACTGCGATAAGATGATGGATTATGATTTAATTAGCCCAAAAAAAGGTTAAGTCTAGAACCATAAATTGTGTTTTGACTGGTTCTTCTGGGTAACCACTAAAGGTTCTACATAGAACCCTACAACAGAAGGTTTCGTTATTCCCAAAAAAGTGCGTCATGATGTTAATGTATCACAATGTAAGTACAATGTTTCATCGCCCAACTCGGTAAAGTGGTTTTTGAATGTTTTTTCGGAGAGTAATGTTTTGATTTTGTGAAACCTGTAAGAGTTCCCCCAGAGGGACATGTTAACATTTCCCAATATTGATATTGTCACATCGCTCAACTTCTGGGGGAACCTTTAAAGGTTCTATGTAGAACCCTACAATAGATTGTTTCCATATTTACAGGGTTCCAGGTAAAACACATTTAATTAACTAAAATCCCCTAATTATTCAAGGTACCATTGAGGAACCCATCATCAAGTCTAGTCCCATAAATATATTTTTTTGGTTGTTCTACTTCACGTTCTATGGAGAACCCTATCTGTATGTGTTCCATGCAGAACGCTTTCAGTTAGCTAAAAACCAATAATGATCCAAGGAAGACCAGAGGAACCCTAAGTGTACAACAAAACAAGGATTCCGCAAGGGTCTCCTCAATCTTTGGAGAGTGAACAGTTCTAACATTCTCAGTGGGTTCTAATCAGGACCATTTCTTAAAGTTCTGTGAGCAAAGTCATCTGGTTGCTCCAGAGAGACAAAATGAAGACACCTTTAGGCTCCTGAAAAGTCACAATGTTTGGCCTAGGTCCATACTGTGTAAGAGGGATGAAAGAAATGATGGAAAAAGTGGATGAGTGAAACGAGGAGAGGATGAATGACTGGGAAAGAGAGGTGGAGCATGAGAGAGAGAGAAAGAGAAGGGGGAGGGATGGAGGGAGCAAAAGGGAGAGGGAGGGAAAAATGTCCCAGATTCCCATGGTGTGTACTGGAAAGGGAAATCAAGCCAAGCCGATCAAACCAGAAGCAAACACAACACAGATAGACACCAGTGCCATAGTTTCTGTAGTTCTCAGAGGAAATTTGTTTCATTCGACTCAATCCAGAGGACAGCAAACTCTTACTGGGACACTGTAGAACTCTTTAAGGGTCTCCCGGACCTTTAAGAAGAACCCTCAGAGGAGCAGACTATACGAGAGATGTACTTATACAAAGCGACTTGCGCAGAAATCCCCAACCTGAAGCCCAAAGGAATTCAGAAGTCGAGTGGAGACAGAGCACAGACCCGCATCTGCAGGGACAACTCAGTGGACAAGGCTTATCCGTTCATGTGCTGGAGTGGACTGAGGACTAACGCACACCTGGAGCTCAAACACCTGGAGGAGTTCCTCAACACACACGCTGTCTCGCTTCAGGACTCTGTACCAACCGTGACTGGCATGGTGTACAGGTACACAGCTCTGTGAGCTCTCGTTTTTTAATTATTGCACACTACACTTTTAGGAACAAAAGTTTCTTTAAGGGTTCTTGGAATATAGGAGGGTGCTTATCCTCCTAATGGGGTTCTCTTTAGAGCCCTTTCTATGTTTGGGGCATTTAGTTGTGGGGATTCCTTGGAGGTAGAAACTAAAAACTTTGGAGTTCTAGATTGGTTTATTTACTTTTTACATACTTATTTGTAAATTGTGTATGGGTGAGCAATATGGCAAAAATATCATATTGCAATACACACTGAAGACATCGTCATGATACAGTTGTATCACAATATTTTTTTTTCCCCCAACATTCATTCATCTCCAGTAAGCGCTTTATCCTGGGCAGGGTTCTGGTGGATCTGGAGCTTATCCTGGCAACACTGGGCATGAGACGGAAATACACACTGGATGGGACGCCAGTCCATCGTAGGGCATCAAACATTTAATTAAAAAAATTAACAAGGAAAGGGACGGAAGATTAAACAAGTGGTACATAAGTCAATTTTATCACCCAGTTGCTTGTTTCACTTTTAGAAATAAGGATTCCTCAAGAGTTCTTTGGATAGCTTCCTTAAAGGGTTCTACAAGGTACTCTTTCTAATAGAGAAGCTGTCAGTTGTAGAGTTGTACAAAGGGTTTGCCCAGAGACAGTGAGTGTACAGTGAGTAACAATGGAGCTATAAAAATACTGACACCAGATGTTGCTCGCAATACAAAAAGGTCTAGCTCTGTACTCTCGGCAGAACATTTTTTTCTGTTTTTGTTGTTCTTTTGGTGGAACACTTAATGGTTCAATGTAGAAACCTACAATACAGTGTTCCCCATTCCTTATAAAATGTATCATGATGTGTTAATACAGAATATCACAAGATCAATATAATATTTTTACACCATCTAACTCTGTATCTCAGTTGTTCTTCTGGGGGAACCCCTTAAAAGGTTGTATGTAAACCCCTACATTTCCATACTGAAAGGGTTCCAAGTAAAACCCCTTTAGTGACCTCTAGTTATCCAAGGAACCTTTGATGAACCCATCACCCAAGCCTCATCTCCAGGGTTTTTCAGTTGTTCTTTTGGGGGAACCGCTTAAGGTTCTACTTAGAACCTTACAATAGAGTGTTTCCCTATCTGACTGGTTTCCATGTAGAACCCTTCTGGTTAGCTTTGAACACCTAATTATCCAAGGAACCCCTGAGGAAACAATTTTTCTAAGAGTACTTAGTATGGTTGTTTTTTTCTTTTTTTTTTTTTTTTTTTTTGAGTAATGAAACAATAAGTGAAGTGAAGTGAAGTGAAGTGAAGTGACTTGTGGCCAAGTACGGTGACCCATACTTGGAATTTGTGCTCTGCATTTAACCCATCCAAGTGCACACACACAGTAGTGAACACACACGCACACCGTGAACACACACCCGGAGCAGTGTGTGTTAATAAAGCAGATTCTTGAAAAAAGAGGGTTCTTGAAGTTTCTAGTTTTCTGAAAGCAAAACCCTGGTGAAGGGTTCAGTGTAGAACCTGTAAGGATTTGCCCAAAAGGACATACTGAAGACAACTTTTGGCTTCTGGATGAACTTTTTGCAGAGTGTGGAATAAAGTATTTGGCTTTGTTTTGAAATTTCACAGCCATTGTTTATTATTCCTGAGGACTTCATTCAAATCTTTCAGGAGCTGAATTCTAGCAGCAGGTTCTTTCTGTTCTCATCCACTCTTGGCTTCATTTCATTGTTTGTCTGGTCGAGAGAAGGAGAAGAAGGAAGATCGTGGTAATATTCTAGTTTTAGCGAACTGTTCCCCATGGTGTTAACCCCCCCCCCAACCACTACATCATCCTCTAAAACTCATTAAGATGCCATCAGTTCAGCATGTTTGTGCTGAATTCTATTATCTTGGTAGCAGTATGTGTAGTATTTGGCACGGCATGTCAGCTCACCATATCAAGCAGACCGTTTCTGCGCTTCTGAACTGGTATGTGTGTTGCACATCCTGAGGCAATTGGCATGAGGTGCGTAGGGGGTATCTTATACTCAGACTTTTCTCCATAGCAACAGAAATGAAAAGAACAGCTGGCGGTGGTCCACATTTCAAAACCATGTATGCATCAACTGCCTAGCCTGAGGACATCTGCATCTTGGTTGCCATCACCACCCCATAGCTCTATCAACAGAAGGAGTAAAATAATGCCGGCATCTGGGCTGGACTGAGAGTTTAAAGATTGAGGCTTTGGGGTAACTGATCAGAAGATTAAGAGTTCAAATCCCAACACCAGGTCCTTGAGCAAAGCCCTGTGTACTCCTGAGGCTCTGCGCTCTGATCCAGGCTCCTTTTTTGAATTTGGTTATGTGAAGAAAAGATTATTACATAGCGGAAGTTCAAGAGTGTGCTGATTTCAACTTTATAATGATGAGCTAGTTAACCACAGACACTGATTTCGAATGAACAGAAGTGTCTAACAGTCTACACAGTTTTTGCCGCAGTTTTTTTTTTTTTTTTTTTTTGAATCGGAAGCCGATTTCCAGCTCAGGAGCTTGATCAGAACCAATTGTCAGCACAGATGATCTGGCAGAGCTTGATTTAAGTTTCCGCCTTCTAAAATTGCCAGTCCTTTTGCATGTTCTTTGGATTAATGTACATACAACTGTCCACTTTTGATAGTTTGAATCTACAGAAATGGCAATACGAACACTAAAGTCATAGTCAAAGTCATTTTATTTGTCATATGCTCAGTATGCCAGAGACAACAGTACATTGAAATGCTACATCAAGGTCTGTAGATTTTATTAAAAAACAACCCAAACAGCTACAATAACCAACATAACCATGTCCTAGTTGACTAACTAACTAACTAACCGTATCATTCAGGGCTTTTCTGTGTAGCTGTTTTTGGCATGCAAGGGTAAATCTTGTGGCTACAGATTACAGAACACCTGTAAGGGTCGTATAACTTTAGAGGGACATACTGTACCAAAGATGGCTTCAGGCTCCTAGATGTGCAAGAAATATGTGCAGTAAAATATTTGGTTTTGTTTTGAAATTCAAGATCTATTAGTTTATCATTTCTGAGATATTTATTTAACTCACTGAGGACAAAAAGGCAAGAAAATCTGTAAAAAAAAAAACAACTCACGTTAAGGGTACAATGGTTGAGTTGCATAGTGTAAGCCAAGCTAAAGAGACCACTTTGGAATAAAGGATGATGATGTGCACTGCTTACATTGATTATTTATGGAAAATAAATGTATTATTAGCTTTGGAGAATTAGATTATATTGCCAATTTTGTGATAAGAGCTAAGCAGTTTGATTGAAGATTTTCTGGAATCATAAAATATTGTTTTGTGTGTTTTTTAAAAAAAAAATTTTATTTTGACAAAGAAATTTCAGTCATTTAGACATGATTTATAACAATTTTAATGCATATAGGCATTATAACCTCCTTATGACTTCTCTGTATTGATATGCATGAGGGTGGAATCTATTTTTATGGTTATTTATTCTCAGCAGTAGTTTTCCATGATTGTGTATCTGTGTGATTGACACAGTCGTCCTCTGGGGCTCAAAGCAGGAGAATGTTCGCACACACACACACACACACACACACATATGCATGCCCCTTCGGTGATGTAATGGGACTGTTTTGGTGTACACACGTCAATGTCAGTAAATGTTGCTCCTTTCTACTGAACTGAGGCCAGTTTTCATATGGTTATGATTAGGATGATGACATCAACGGAATGATAAATAGGAAACTCTGAGAAGAAATGTCCATGACAGGAAAGAGAGGAATTCCTAGGATGAGAATAGAGGATAGCTGCGAGAAAATAATATCAGAGACAGGTCTTAATATTGTTTTCTAAGCACTGAACATACAGAGTAGAGGCTCTGTGTGTGTGTGTGTTTGTGTGTGTTGGGGGGGCACAGGATGGAGTATATGCAATATGGATTGGCCTATATAAAACACACACACACACACACACACATTTTGTTGAGTGAAGGCCAGTGAAGGTCGTGTGACCCGGTGAACAGGAGCATCATATGACCCGAGGCTCAAAAAGCCATCACACAGCAGACTGGAATGCCAGGCAAGTAATCAATGACCTCAAACATGTAAAGCAAAACAACCTCACTCTGTTGCATCATGGGACATCAGCGCAGACACCAAACATCTCCGTGCCAACTTTGTAATGCCCAAATGTCCATTCGGCTCTGTAGAAATGTTTATAAGTGGAGTTTATAAGTCTGATGTGAAATAGTTCCTGGTTCCTGTTCAGACTCCAGCAGCAGCAGCAGCAGCAGCAGTTGATTGGTTGGTTGGTAAAGGAGGCTAATGTTTGGTCGTAAAGTCTCCAGAGAAAGCCTTTTAAAGTGTGAAGCCTCTGTGCATGCTATCCATCATGCCCTCGCAGCCTAATGAGCATCTGATCATAGCCCTTATAGGGATAAAGCCATGCTAATGATTTATTGCTGTTTGTCAGCTGCGGGAATGCTCTGCCTTCTCCTGACTGCAGGGAACCTTGCTTTTTCATTCGTATTTTTTTTTTTCCTCCAAGCATCATTTGTTCATTTACAGAGAGAATAATGTTGAGTGCTAACCTGTTAATACGCAGAATTACTGTTGTTGACTTTATTATTATCGTAGCTGCTGTTGTGATCGATGATGACAGCGATGAAAGTGGCTTACTTTTGTCATTTATGAGCTTATGCAGTTGCACACTGGCTCAGCATCCGACCTGCTTCTATCTTTAACCAGAGCGGCAGGCAAAAGCAATTACACATGCCGTTGCTGATTCGCACTCCGACAGGATCGGATGTCGGATAGTATTCCTGCTTTAAGAGGTTCTGCTGTGTCGTTAAGTAACGGTGACACGTTCAGTTTCATCCGACCGCATTGTCTTAAACGGGTTCTGCTGCTTCCCTACTGGGCTGTTGTTCGAAATGTCCTTGCAGGTTCATGGTACGCTGTAAAATAAATAAATAAATAAATAAAAACAGAATTTACCAGGAGCAAATAATAACAACACATAAATAAATGACAATCCTTCAATACTGTAAACGCAACTGCAATAAAATCATTCTATTAACAGATATTTGTATGCTTCCAAGCTCACACGTTTCGATTTACATTTTATTTAATGATATTTCACCTGATATATCTGTCAGTGTTTTGCCAGCTGGGAAGGTGCAGAAATTTTCTGGCATGATATTGTTGAGTCTTAATATAGATTAAGTAATTGTGCGTGTATTCAAAATATCTTTGCATTTCATTGCTGTGTTTTGCAGTTGTGTTTACAGAAGTAGTAAAATACTTTTATTCGAGTTCTGCAGTTCATTTCTGTGTTTCTCCAGTTTAGCATTTCAAATAAATATGCAAAATTACAGGTAATGTTGTGTGCGTATCTCGTATGTTGGATTTTCGCGTTTTCACTTATGTGAAAATGATCAGATTTATGCAACATTATTGCCCAGTGCTGTTGAATTCTCGAATCTGATTGGTCAGAAGGTGTGCATTAGTTTTCTACAGCAATACAGCTCGGTGCAGTAGTTACAGACAGTAGTTCCGGCTGTAACGTGATTAATATCAATGCTCTTGTTCTAATAAGTTATTGTTTCTGTAGCACCAGCTCATACACAGGGACTTGTACATAGGACACTCCACATAATTTAAGACTAATAGTAAGCAAATAAAAGAAATGTGTTGTTTAACAGAGAAAATGTTTAAACCTTCATGTGATGCCATTTTTTATTTTAGGAGACATTTAATAACATTGATGGAAGGAGTCTCGGATGTCAGTGCTTTATGTTTATGAGTTTATGATAAGCTGTGTTTTTTCAAAAGAGATAGAGAGAGAGAGAGAGAGAGAGAGAGAGAGCATTGCTGTATTTCTCTGACCAGCTCTGCATCATTTTTATCTGATCATCTGTCTAATCATTTTTGCAGCGTCCATATCAACACATCTGTGATTTTGCATTTAGATGCTGGGTGATGTGCTGGGAAAGGTTTTCTGACCACTGTTACTTGCAGTATTAATTCCGTTAATGCATTCATCTACTTCCCAAATCATGAAATGGTTGTTTCGCAGGAAAAAGAAAATAAAATCAATGAGAAAAGTCTGATCCTGGGCTGAGCTACAGCTATAAACCCACTTTGTCTTTACCACAATATCACAGAACATTTAGTGAACAAGAGGTTGTATCACTGTAAGGTATAATCCTCTAACATTAGATGATGCTAAATAAATAAACATGATCACATGGCCACGTGTGATGCAATCGTCTGGGTTCGTAGACAAAAAACCTGTAGAACCTCGCTCCTCCTGCGTTCATTTATTTACCGTTTAGATACAAGTAGATGTGTAAAAAAGTTATTACAGATGTCAGTGACAGAAATGAATCCCATCCAAATAGAGCTTACGATCTGTTTTTTTTTTTTTTTTTTTATTTATTTTTTATACAGTAGTTGTGTATTTACACAAAAGTAGACGACTTACGGCAAAGTTTACACCACACGTTGCTTGTAAGTACCATATCACTATTACATTGTAGTGACTAACTATGTATTTTTGAAATCCAATGTACAAAATATGTACCAGGACTAATATGTAATTACTTTATGCTTATTAAATATTAAGTATATCTAACTAATGAGTGCGTCTCAGATTGCTCATTTCTTTAAAAAGTTGTCCTCCATTGTTAGACGTTGTGTATGAAAGTAACACACAATTCTGACTGACTGTTTTATTCTGTTAGTGTGTAAGACAGAGTGAGACGTGACCACACGTCAACTCCTCGTCTCTTTTCTAGGTTTATTTAGCTCAGAGATTATCCTTTGTCTCAGCACTGAAAAGGCCACGAATGGTCTGATTGTGTGATGCATTTTTGCAAATCGCACTTACTGATCATTTATTCATCTTGGAAAGCTGATGAATGTTTAATGAGAGCTCGCCAGGTGTCTCCAGTTAATAGTTAATCAGATGTGAAATCAGAGAGGAGGACCGAGCTGGGGTTCCTCAGGACAGTCCCTCCGGCAATCTGACACAGGGGACACGTGGTGGACACGTGGCGGACACGGGGAATTAAACAGTTAAGTTCCAATTTAGAAATGGCATTATAGATTTCACGCCAGATTTCACAGCCATCGGCCACAAAAGGGCCTACTTAATTTTCCCCAGCTTTAAAGACTGGCTGTCCGGGTCTTGCCCTAACTTTCATTAATGTTATCTGCACTCCCTGATTTGCAAAAGGAATGCACATGCACTTGGCAATTTGTGAAGTTTCCCTTTTTGTACTGAGTCAGGTGAGCTTGGTAAGTCGCTGGCTAGCACAGTTTTGTTAGCTGTCTTGCATAGAGAGTTAGGTTACGGTTATTTTGTACTGACTTGGACTTGTCTCAGTTTGTAAAAATAAAGTGTGTATTGTTTTCTTTTTTCATACAAGTAATTTCCTCTTCTAGAAAACAGCCTAGTCATTGGCGCAGTTCACGAATAAAGCCAACTAGCTGAAGTAAAGGCTTGGTCTTGAACTTTCAGAGTCGATCTTGACTCGGTCTCGCTTTCATTTGGACCTGATCTTGACTTGGCCTCCTGGTCTTGGACTTGTCTTTGACTTGACAGTGGTGGCCTTCACTACAGCCCCATGAGTGCTGTTATATTGACCATGTAATGGCAAATACAAGGAAGTCCAGATATACATTGAATTTACTCTTTACTCCTCAAGCCATCCCCCCATCTCACATGCTCTCGACTGGACTCGCGAGGTGCTCTCTCTTTCTACTGCGCTAAATGGAGAATATTTGGAGTTGAATGGAGTTCATTAATGTGAAAAAATCCATCAATGTATATATATTCCACTTAACTAATATTAGAAGCGTATATAGCTAACGTCAGTTAACTAGATTCCACAGCTAATGGCCACAAAAGGGGGTACTTCCCTACTTGGGGGTATTTCCCCAAGTGTTAAACATTGGCTGTCCAGGTCTTTCCACAAGTCATGTTTGACGTTTACATCTCGTATTCATAGCCAGCACAGTGGCTCAGCAGACTGCCTCACAGCTCCATAGATCGGCGTCCGAACCTGGTGATGGCTGTCGCATGTTCTCCCCGTGTCTGTCTGGGTTTCCACCAGGTTCTCCGGTTTCCTCTCACTGTCCAAAAATATGCCAGTAGGTGGACCGGCAAATCTAAGCTGCTCCTGTGTGTGTGTGTGTGTGTGAGAGAGAGAGAGAGAGAGAGAGAGAGAATGTCCTGCAATGAACTATCCCAGCTTAGCACCTAGTTATTCCAGGATGGGCTCTGGCTCCGCTGCAACACTGACCAGGATACAGCACTTACTGAATACCAAATAATATTACAGTTATGTCACTGCTGCTGGATAAATAATTTCCTGACTGATGCTAAGAAATATATCCTGTACAGATGGAATTGAATATACAAAAACTAATCTGAATGAATCCAATTTAATGTGGAAACATGAAGTACTTTATCGTTCCTGATTAAACAGTAATAAATTCGGGGATGTTTTGCTCAGTAGTGTTGACTTGAACTTTTGACTTTCCCAAAAGTTCATCTAACAAACTTCGAGTCGAGCTGATAAAGCGAAGGAACCGGCACAAGCTGGTAATAATGACCTCAATCAGTGGTGAAAAAGCTGAGGTCAGGTCAATGAGGGCAGATTAGAAATAGTACTGGGACGTCTGATTTCACAAAATGAGCTCAGTTCCTTTATAAAGAACCAAACCTAATTAGTGTAATTGAGTGATTTTGGGGGAAAAAAAACATACTTTTCACACTGTTTCCTATCCTAGGCAAACTTTACTATGCTCAAAAAGGTGCTTTAGAGAAAATAGCAATTAAGAAGTTAGAGCAGCTATAAACAGTCTTTCCCTCCCCAGCCTCTCTTTATTCTCTCTTGAAGTTAACAGGAGAAAAAAACCCAGAAAAAAAAATAACACAAATTATAAACTCTTCTGTCCTGAAGATCTCGGAAAGCTCAAAATTACAGATTTTCCTCGGACTTTTACAAAGCGCTGACACTGGAGACTCCTTCCATAACGTCTCCTTATAGAAAATGTCACCCTATCAACAGTTACATGCTTTTCTTTGTTAAATAATGGAACATTTTTAATCTGTTTATTATTAGGTTTAGATTATTAGATTGTCCGCTGTATGCTGTATGCTGAACAAGTTCCTGTGAATGAGTTGTTACTCTAGAAACGATGACGTATTAGAACGAGTGCATTAAACATATAAACCTGTGATTTGCAGCTGCACTATTGTCAGAGCTGCTGTTATAGAAAACTAATCAACATCTGATTTCAGAATGGCTGTGGTATGAACACGCATAAAATATGATTGTTGTTATTATATAAATGAAACGTCTCTCTGTCCGGTCGTGTGTGTGTGTGTGTGTAAGAGGAAATTCAGTGACGTGTAATTGAGCCAAATCACTGAATTCCCATCTGCCACTCACAGGAGATGTTATCTGTTACGTGTGTGTGTGTGTGTGTGTGTGTGTGTCTGAGATGTGGCTGTGGCATTGAGATTTAGACACAATTATAATTCAGTCATTGGTTTGACATTACCGTTAAGACCAGCAGCATCTCTGTAACCATTAGCAACCAGGAACGAGGAAGTCCTCTCTCTCCAACCTCAGTTCTGTAATTTATTCATAAAAATCCATCTTTCAGGGTCGCCGTGGGTTTGTCTGAGTATTTTGCATATTTACGGACTTTTAAAGGACTTTTATTCTCCGTTAAAACTCTGCTTTGTCGTGTTGTCTACTCTGTGTGTATATTTTAGAAAGAAAGAAAATACATGTGATTTTTTTTTGGTTATTTGATTAGTGACTGAGCAGAAATTTTAAAAAACTGTCATTAATCGGTTATTGATGGCACTTCTATAACACTCATTATAACAAAACAATGTGATAAATCACACTACAAATGTGAGAAACAGAGATTTGAGCACTACAGTAAGGTATTAGTGGTCTGAACCTTTAAACACACAATGAACCTTTTCATGCATAAATTAATCTAAAACATATCCAGATTTTTAGATGGTTTCATTAATCCAAAAAAGTGTCAGGGAAATTCAAAAATGTCATTTAGAGTTTTTCTAAAAAGCTAAGAATTTCGTAGTATATTACGGTAAAACACAACAGTATAAATCAATACTTTTATGCAATATTTTATATTTGAATTATTTACGTACCATCTGTTTCCTTTTCTGGTAAAATTTCTTTTTGTAGAAAATTACAAAGTGGAAAAAGTTAACTTAAAAATGAAACTTATTTAAACAACATATAGTATATAAACAACATATAGTATATCACTTAAAGATTGACTTTCTCTTGCTCAGTAAAAAAGAAAGAAAGAAAGAAAGAGAAGGATTTTCCAGCAGAAAATCTGTTAACTATAACATCCTCTGTGGTGTGTGTGTGTGTGTGTGTGGACCAGCAGGCGGCACTGTGGAGTCAGTTGCACTATAATAAGTGTGTTACACATGGATGGTTAGCTGAGTGAGTGTCAGGGTGATGTGAGGACTCAGAGTCAAACATTTCGTCAGCAGGTTCTGTCCTTCAGTCAGTGTGAGAAGGCGAGGTGAAGTTTCAAGCCTCTCGTCATGTTCTGAAGACTGAAACGCTGGTGAAATTGACGAGTGAAATCTTCTGTCTCTGACGCTGTCTCCGGCCTTTACCTGCTGTAGCTGTGGGAATCACACGCCTTCATTAGGAACTAATTAAAAATCAATTAAAGCACAAAGTGACATCCTGCGTGATGGTGGGAAACAGAGCGCAGGTGTCTTCATTACACACAGTTACACAACTGTGTTTCCCTCCCATCGAGCCACCAGCAAAGCCAAAGCACCAGGGGTCAAAGTGCAGACAGCTGCGAGGCTGTTGTGCTTTTAGTGTGTGTGTGTGATTTAAACTTATACACATACGCCATCAGTAAACAAACAAATAAACAATTAACATTTATTTTAATAATAATCTCATTTTTGTTAACATTTACATTTCTAAAATAATAATTAACATTTTTAAAATAATAATCACATATTTTAAAATGCTGCTGAAATACTTAAAATCTAATAAAATTAAAAAAATAATGAACGAATAAATTTAATAATGAATATGAACAACACTAAAGAAATATAATTACAAAACATCCTTATTGAAATATTGTATATAAATAAACTAAAAACATATGCATTTAAACAAATAATATTTAAAATAATATTATAAAACATTAATCTTAAAATATAACAAGCAAACCAACAATTAATTATTAATATAATGTTGTTAAAATGTTAACAACCAGTAAAAGTACAACAAACAAACAAATACTAAATAAATAAATAATTCCTAATAAATCAGCAATTAGTAAAATGTGTTTTATAATAATTGATGTGATGTAATGAGAAATATTAGATACATATTGATATATAGATATATGTAAGACATTCCCATGTGCTAGAATAGTATATTTTTGCAGTATACACAGGCTTCAGTTATTTCATTAAAATGCTGCTTGCTTTAAAATGTAGCCAAAATAAGATATTTAATGGAGGTAAGAAAGGACCGAGCCGTTATGCTGGTGATGTGCACATGGTGACTCACAATGCTGCCTGTATAGACAGAGCTTTAGTTTTATTTATTCACCACGTGTGTTAGATGTGCGTACGTGACAAAGACAGCCGCCTGGCTATAAGCACGACCTGACATGAAATGAATATCATGTAAAAGAAAGATAAGTAGCTCTCGCCCAAAGCGAAAGGTGGCAGTTTAAAAGATGCAGGGAATATTTTTCATGTTTAGGAGGCACTTTTGAAGAAGCAGCATCGTGTGGTTAATATCATTCCTATAAACGCTGAAGGCTGGATGAAGTACATGCTTACCACTACTACTACTCCTACTACCACTTCTACTCCTACTACTCCTACTACTACTACCACTACTACTACCACTACTACTACTCCTACTACCACTTCTACTCCTACTACTCCTACTACTACTACCACTACTACTACCACTACTACTACTCCTACTACCACTTCTACTCCTACTACTCCTACTACTACTACCACTACTACTACCACTAC
>CM075008.1:2699432-2717826 GCA_037576675.1 Pangasius sanitwongsei | reverse complement strand
ACTCCTACCACTACTACTACTACTACTACTCCTACTACTACTACTACTCCTACTACCACTACTACTACTACTACTACTACCACTACTACTACTCGTACTACCACTACTACTACTACTCCTACTACCACTACTACTACTACTACTCATACTACCACTACTACTCCTACTACCACTACTACTACTACTACTCCTACTACTACTACTACTCCTACTACCACTACTACTACTACTACTACTACTACCACTACTACTACTCGTACTACCACTACTACTACTACTACTACTACCACTACTACTACTACTCCTACTACCACTACTACTCCTACCACTACTACTACTACTACTACTCCTACTACTACTACTACTCCTACTACCACTACTACTACTACTACTACCACTACTACTACTCCTACTACTACTACTACTACTACCACTACTACTACTCCTACTACCACTACTACTACTCCTACTACTACTACTAATAATAATAATAGCATGTTAAATTTCACATTCTGTTAAAGATTTCCACTCGAGTGTTATGTTACTGTAAAACACTTTCTATGTTCAACACTTCTATTAAAGCACACTTTACGCATTACTTAAATCGATATGTCATCACATCTCATCATAACACATTGCATCACATCCCATAACAATACATCACCACACATCACATCACATCACATCACATCACATCGCAACACATCACATCTCATCACATCACATGCTATCACATCTCATAACAACACATCGCAACACATCACATCTAATCACATCTCATAACAACACATCACAACACATCACATCGCATCACAACACATCACATCACATCTCATCACATGTCATAGCACATCGCAACACATCACATCTCATCACATCGCATGCTATCACATCTCATCACATCTCATAATAACACATCACAACACATCACATCTAATCACATCTCATAACAACACATCACAACACATCACAACACATGCCATCACATCTCATCACATCCCATAACAATACATCACAACACATCACATCTCATCACATCTCATCACAACACATCACAACACATCACATCGCATCACAACACATGCCATCACATCTCATCACATCCCATAACAATACATCACAACACATCACATCTCATCACATCTCATCACAACACATCACAACACATCACATCTCATTGCATCTCATAACAACGCATCACATCATAACACATCTCATAACACATCACATGCCATCACATCTCATCACAACACATCACATCTCATCACATCACATCTCATAACAACACATAACAACACATCACATCTCATAACTACACATTGCAACACATCACAACACATCAGATCACATGTCATAACAACACATCACCTCATATCATAGGTGCTTGTATACGACAGTATACAACAGTATACGAGGGTTCTTGCTGTGACTATAAGGTGTTTTTTAGTTACCACGGGAACGCTGTAGATCACAGACTGGATTTTATTGAGATTTAACAGGGCAGTCGTGCTGAATTCCTGAGGCGTCATCACAACATATCACAGCTCATCATAACACATCACATCACGTCACATAACGCATCACATCACACCATATCACATGACATGACATCACAACACATAACATCACATCACACCATATCACAACACATCACAACACTAATTGATAGAAAAACAGTACAGATGAAACGAGCAAGCTGGAGATGTAATCTGTATGATAAAAAATCTTTCAGCTCATTTGAAACAATAAACTCCACTGAACGCACCTCTACTGAGATTATTGGTCTGCTGCAGTAATTTTATTATCATGTGTGTGTGTGTGTGTGTGTGTGTGAGTGTGTGTGTGTGTGTGTGTGTGTGTGTGTGTGTGTGTAGGAAGTGAAACCAGAGCTCAGAAACCAGGTGACCATTCAGATGCAAATCACTAAACAATGCAGATTTTAGAGTCTGAATGAATGAGTTTTGAAATATGTATGTAAGGAATAAAACACACTGTGTCATGGTCTTATAGGAAAATAATCAGTGACAGGACGGTGTGATGAAACCAGAGTTACTGTTACTACCCCGAAGATTAGTTTCCAATGACAGCATGCCCTGAAGAGTTTTATTCCTCTTCTACCACAGCAATTTGCCCATAATTACAGTTATTTATTTACTAAAGAGCCACATGTTATAGAAAATGAACGAACACCTTCTGACCAATCAGAATCCAGAACAGCGCCGTAAACATTACAATAAACAGTAAACAGTATACGAGGGTTCTTGCTGTGACTATAAGGTGTTTTTTAGTTACCACGGGAACGCTGTAGATCACAGACTGGATTTTATCGAGATTTAACAGGGCAGCCGTGCTGAATTCCTGAGGCGAGGTCGTTTCTCAGGAGCAGCTGATAACTGGGGTAAATATTTTTCCGATCAATACGTCAGCGTGGCGCTGTAATGGAGAGAGTGTGTGAGTGTGTTTAACAGTGGCAGTGATCAGAGATTGATCTGTGGCTCCGTGAGGGGACAGGAGATATTCGGTGTTTCGATCGGGTTACAGCTGCACTAACACTATACCACTCTATATACATAATCTATATACGGTTTCAATTGTGTCTATATTCATTTTCTCGTTTATTCATGAATATGCTTCCTGTTTCTCTCTCAGTCCTCGTTAACTTCAATAAGCAGTACAGCTCTTTATATAAGGAATAAAACGTGCTATTTATAAAATAATCCACAAGTGTTTTATTCCTCTTATACCACAGCAATTTGCAACAGTTACAATTTTCATTTATTACAGACCCACAACATATACTTTTTATTTCTTTATAGTTAAATGTAATGTAATGTAATCGCTCTGACAGTGAATAAGACAAAAAAAACAACTCTGACACTGGAGACTCCTTCCATAAATGATGAATAAAAACATCAATCATCACATCAAAACTTTTCTTTGTTAAATAACAACATGTTTTAATCCATTTATTATTAGATTCGATTACATAACGTAACGTGAAATTGCTTAGTGTTTGGTTTTGTGTTTTGAAATATTTTAGGTTTAGCTTTAGTATTTTCAGTCCCAGGGGTGGAAAGTTGCAGTGAAGCCTATTTCTATGTCTTGTTTTTTTTTTTTTTTTTTTTTTTAAAGAAGAAAGCATGGATGCACACTGTAAATGACGCTACATCCTCGACTAGAATCACGTGGCTGTCGCATGAAAAATAGTGGAAAATAATTCACAGCTGCTTTTTTAAATTGAATTTTCTGTCAGTTTGTTTCAGGAGCAATAATTACAAATGTTTAGTTCTAACTTATTATTTTATTTGTTCTTTTATTTATTTATGTTTAGTTTAGTTTAACATTTAGTAACAGTTATTATATAGTAATGTAGTTTTAATTTCTGTTACAGATAAATCAACCCTGATACTGAACTGTGACCTAAACCTGAATTACTAGGTACTGAAGCTCAGTGTACAAGACTAGCAATTAATTATACACACTTGGGCTGGTTGCTATGACGATACAGTATCAATATCATAATAAATATTACAGTTGATTAGTGTAAAGTATACATTTGTACCAAATTCAGTTTAATTGTTTCCTCCATTATTATTATTATTATTATTATTATTATTATTATTATTCAAAATGTCTTCCAGTATCTTGATTATGATTTTTTTGCCATATCACTTAATCCCAACACACACACACGCACATGAGGGGATGTGGTGTCTCACACATGATCAGTGGTGAGAGATGACATTAGACTGAAAGGCAGTTTTGTGAACAGGATATTGACTGTCACACTGCACACACACACACACACACACACACACACACACACACACACACACACTGGGGAATGTGGAACTCATCACATTAAGAGAGTGAATGATGGGTTAGTGAGGACGGAGTTGGTCAATGTGTCAGTGTGTAAGGGGAATAACGGGGGTCACTGTAACACTGACCTGAGTATTATTACTGCAGCATTTCTGTGTGTGTGTGTGTGTGTGTGTGAGATGTGTGTGTGTGCAGAAGTTTCTTATAACAGTGTTTTTTCCTGAAGTCTTTTATTCCTCTTACACCACAGCAATTTGCCATCAATGCGAATTTTTAATTTATTAAAGAATGACATATGTTTTATCATTTTATAGTTACATTTAATGTTGTGGAATGTCTGTGGAACAAGTTCCTTCCTGTTCTCACTTACGTTATAGCAGCTATAAACACTCGTTCCCTCATTAGCTGCTCTTTTTCTCTTGAAGTTAATAAACTGAAAAAACTCAACTCGTTCCTGACTTTCCTGCTGCATAAAACTTACTGACTGTTACAAAAAACATGCCGACACTGGAGACTCCTTCCATAAATGTTAAATAAACGTCTCCTTACAGAAAACTCTAAGGATCAGATCATTGATTATAAACATTGTTAATCGGTTTAGGTGGAGCTGTACACGTCCCTGTGAATGAGCTGTTACTGTAGAAACGATAAGGTATTCGAACGAGCGCATTAATATAAACCTGCGCTACTGTCAGAGCAATGGATCAACACCTTCTGAAAAATCAACAGCGCCGTGGTATAAGCGCTTAACACTTGGGTTGTAGTGCTAATTTTATTTTCTCTTTCCTGGGTCATCGTTTCTCACCACCTTTAAACTCTTGCTTCTGTGAGAGATATGAGGCATGAGGTGAATTTTCACTCAGACCTTTATTTAGCCTTAAGAAGATCAAAACAAGCAGATTTTGAGCAAACAGAAAAAGAGAGAATGAAAAAAAAGTGAAAAGGGCACTGAAGCTTTATTAGCTTTATGTGTGTATATGAATGGGGGAGGAGGTGAAGGAAGCTTGAAGAATTATTAAGCTTCGATTTTAGGTGTGTGTGTGTGTGTGTGTGTGTGTGTGTATACACTATGCATTGTGTTATCGTGCTGTTCAGGAAGCAAGGGTCAGCCCGGTAACCATGGTTAAATCTCAGCCTCTCTTTGTATAAGAAGAAAAACACACACAAGATGCAGTGGCATTCCCAAAACAGCGCTTTCTCATATACAGCAGATTTAACAATTTATTATGACTCTGATATTAAGTGCCACACAAAGAAACACACACACACACACACATTTACAGACACAGAAGACAGAGGGAAAGGACAGCACATTTAGCCCGGTTTAAATCCAGCACTGGTTACTTCAGCCTTTACAAATAAAATAAAAATAATTCATTTTACAAACGAAATGAATCAATTCTGGAAAAAAAAAAAAATCCACGCAAGCACAGACGTTTGTGTTCTTAACCAAAAATCCAGATTCTGTGAATATAAACATCGGAAATTCAGTGTTGCCTGGCCCGTATGTCCACACTGGCACATGATCGGCTGTTCTATTTTTATGATGCAATAAATCTTCATATATAATTTTCTATTAATTCTTTAAAATGTGGCAAATTTTAGCGTTCTTTAATCATTTCCAAAACATAATTTCCACTGACTATAAGACACTATGTTTAGAGATTACTTGAGGTTTGGTTGTTGAGTCATGTGAGGATGTTAGTACTACATTATTAGAAAAAAAAAAAACACTCCATATATCACTGTAAAGGGATTTGGATGTTGGTTTGTATGTTGGGGTATTTAATACAATTTAATTATTAAATTATAATAATTATAATAAAAATCTTCCACTACAAAGGTACAAATAAGCGACTAGCATGACTGGTGACAAACAGTTACCTGTGAGCCGTTAACGATTAGCTTATGGCTATAAATAAGACAATTTGAATGGTTTGTTTCTTAGCGTCGCGTTAGGCTAGCGGTTATGACACATCTGTTTTGAATGACACATCTGGTTTGAATCTGACACATTTGACGCACACTTCTCTGTCCAGTGGTCTTTAAACGTTCTAAGGGTAAAAGTCTTTCCTTTCTGAGTTAACCCTGTGTCTAGTCTCTGGTCTGATGAGCTGCCTTCAACTAAATAATTTACATAATGCTTGCGATTGGCTGCGACAGAAGCCGAGCTGGTACACGTTTAGAAAGCTACAGTCACTGAATTATGGACGATTTTTTTTTTTTTCATGCATTTGTCATCTTTGCTACAAAAAAAAAAAAACCAAGAGAGTTTTCCGATCACAGAATTCTTTCCCACTAAAACAACCCTGAGGAAGATTTCTCATTTTCTGAAAGTGAGGCATAAATGAGGCCTTTTTTTTCTTTTTCCTTCAGTAAGAACTCATCATTAGCCAGTAAATATACCAAAGACATAATTAAATTCAATTACATATGAAGCTCTATTGCAGTGTATACCAGTTGTGTATTGTGTTAGTGTGTCCGTGTGTGTTGTTTTGTGGGCTTTTCCTGCATGCTTTTTCTTGTTTTCTGACGGTTTGTCAGTCTGTGCTGCTTTGCTTTTATTAAACAGTTTTCCCACTCTAATTATTTATGGGTCTCTTCTCTCTCTCTCTCTCTCTGTTTCTCTCTCGCTCTCACTCTCTCTTCCTCTGTATCTCTCTTTTTTGCAATGCATCTGTAAACCAACAGAATTTGTATTCAATGCTAAGCATTGTTGCGCTAAGCTGAGGACTGGGGAGTCTGGTTATATACTGTATATATTTGTGTGTGTGTGTGTGTGTGTGTGTGTGTGTGTAAAACATATATAAGGATGTGCATAATGATGACATATGTGATGTGCAAAAACCTCCTTAGAGAAAGAAAAAGTGTGAAACAGAGAATCAGAGAGAATTAAATTAGCAGCTAGTAGGCAGGAGAGAGAGATATAGAGAGATAGAGAGAGAGGGAGAGAGAGAGAGAGAGAGGGAGAGAGAGAGAGAGACTTTAGAATCTTATCACTCCCGCGGATCTGCAGCTTTGCAGCTGAGCTCACTAGAAGATCATCTCGGGAGAGAGAATGAGAGAAAGGAGAGGAGGAGAGAGAGCAAATGATGGCAGTAAATTTGACTGTGGGGGGAACGAGTGAAGAATCAGAAGAGAAGAGACGCAGAGAGAGAGAGAGAGAGAGAGAGAGAGAGGTGTGGAATATGCTGAACCTGATGAAATGCGGTGGACCGTCCTAACTGCCGCTCGCTCCCTCGCTCCCTCGCTCCCTCCCTCCTTCCCTCCCTCCTTCCCTCCCTCCTTCCTCTTCCAGACGGCTTCTTTGTCACTGACCCTGTTCAAGATCCTCTCAGTGTGTGTGCTGTGTGAAGTGTCTCCGCAGCGCTCACACACACGCTCAGCCGAACACACTCACACACACACACACACACAAAGAAGAGGAAGAGGACGGCTCAGGATTAAGGCAGGACTAACTTTCCGCTTCTCTGTGAGGAACTGAACTGAGTGTACGCTGTCCTGCACACTCAACTCCTCCAGACCTCCACAGCTTCATCATCCTCGTCCTCGTCCTCGTCCTCGTCCTCGCTGGCCGTCATGCAGGTGTCCATCGCCTGCACCGAGCACAGTCTGAAGGGCCGGAATGGAGAACACGGCAAGCAGAATGCCACCAGCCCCAACGTGGTGAATGCAGCTCGCGCCAAATTCCGCACAGTGGCCATCATCGCGCGCAGCTTCGGCTCCTTCACCCCGCGCCACCACATCTCTCTGAAAGAGTCCACGGGAAAGCACACGGGAATGAAGTACCGGTACGTTGGGCTGCTTCATGCACCGTACCTGCACCTTTCCTGTTCACTCATCCCTCAATCTACTCTCTCTCTCTCTCTCTCCCTCTCTCTCTCTCTCTCTCTCTCTCTCTCTCGGAGTTCTGTATTTCTTTTTCTTTTCTCCTTCTCCATGCTTTTCTATTTCTCTCCAAGTTTCAGTACTTGCACTATGTTTTACAGATTTCTCTCACACTCTCTCTCTCTCTCTCTCTCTCTCTCTCAATGTGTTTTTACTTTGTAGTAATTATGTTAGTGGATGTTAAACCATTAGGAACCCGTGACTTGTTTCAGACAACCGAAAGCCTCAAATCATCTACAGACATACCGACTGCCATTAAAAGGCACTCTAAACTTTATCAGTCGTGTTTATGATAAAAAAAAAAATGTTTTTAGTGGAATTAAATTCAGCACCCAAACTGAGCAAAGTGCTAAAATTGTCACTCCAGCAGTTTTGCCACATTATTTTAAAAGAGTTCCTTATAAAAACTGAATTAAAAAAAAAAAAAAAACACAGGAGAGGGAAGTGTTATTGCATCACATAGTATAACAGCCAATCATGTTCCAGTGTGCAGAACCAAACCGGATTAGCAAATCTTTTCATATTTACAGAATCCGGATTTCTTGAAGAGGACAAAAGTGACTTTTTTTTTTTTTTTTTTTTGCGTGGATTTTTTCAGATTGTCTCTCAGCATCTTCTTTATGCTCCACCCTTTCATTTCTGATCCAGCATCAATTCTCTCTCTCTCTCTCTTTCTCTCTCTCTCTCTCTCTCTCTCTCTCTGTCTCTCCCCACTGTTTCTCTTCCGTCTCTCTCTCTCCCACACACTTTCTATTTCTCCCTTTCTGTACTTCTCTGATCTCTGTTAATTCTCAAAAAGCTTCAGCATTCCTGTGTCTTCCTTATCCTCATTACTCGTTCCTCACTCTGCCTTGTTTGGAATTTGTTTCTCTCTCTCTCTCTCTCTCTCTCTCTCATGGTGGTCTGTGTTAGTGTGCTGTAAGTGCTGTGGTATATACAGATCAGTATGAATGTGTTCGTTCTATATGAATCACTGTGATAGATAGGGGAAGTGTGTGTGTGTGTGTGTGTGTGTGTGTGTCTGCACTGTGGCTTGTGGCTGCTCTGTATTCACGGCTGCTCTGTATTCACGGCTGCTCCATCTAAATCTGCACTTCGGCGGCGTCACTGAGTCTCGGAGGGTGATGAGGGTGCAGGAGCGGGCGTTCTCGAGACCTCACAACTTTCCAGGATGTTCCGTGCTGTAGCGCTCAGTGTGGTGCGTTCGGGAATGGCGAATCTTTCAACCTGACACACTCAGACGTTACATAAATTCAGTCATTACTCATTCAAGCACATGGAATTTTCCATTTCGTTAGCCTCCTTTCACCAAAACTGAAAATGTACTGTATACAGTAGCTTCATTTCACATGATAGGGACTACTGATGAAATGTTTCTCTTTTATTTTATTTTATTTTATTTTTAAGCTGTAAGTCATTGGCCAAGGCTTTAGATCTTCATATTTTATGATTATATCTTTCCTCATTGTTGTATTTAATGTTGTTGAATCTGCCAGGTTGCTTTCTAGTTTTAACAAAACTTAATTTCTGTAATTTCTCCTAGCTCATAAACATCAAGCAGTTTTGAATAAGACAACAGAGCGATTATCATATTTTTAAGAGAAGTTTTAAGATTTGGTTTATTTCAGAATAAACATTGGACACAGAGTCGTAAAACAAGGCATAAGGGTTAAAATCAAACAAATTTAAAAAAAAAAAAAAAAAAAGTAATAAAAAAATAGAGAAATAGTCTAAGAGCGGTAAACAATCCAGAAATATCAGAAACCAGAAAAACCAAACACACGATTTTACAAATCAGAATAACATTTATGGAAGGAGTCTCCAGTGTCAGCGCTTTGTACCAGTCAGAGGTAAAGAGTGTGGCGTTTACACTTTGTTGTTCTCAAGCTGTTTTTTTTTTTTTTTCATTTTATTAAGTTTGAGAGAGAGAAAAGAGAGTCTGATGAGGGAGTGACTGTTACTAGCTGCTATAACAGGAGTGAGAACAAGAGTTCACACAATGTTAAATGTAACTATAAATGGATAAAAAGTGCAATGTATTGTTTTTTTTAATTCATAAAAAATTGTGAGCTTTGGCAAATTGCTGTGGAAGAATGAAACACTTGGAACATGCTGTTATAGGAAAATAATCAACTCTGAGGTGGTAGCAGTGACTCCGCTTCATCACACCACCCTGTCGTTGATTATTTTCCTCTAACAGCACGACACTGAGTGTTTTATTCCTTACATAATCCATGACTGCTGTAGTTTGCACCTCTAAGGAAATTGCATGTAAAACCCTAAGCTAGCACTGATTGAGCTATAATGTTCATCACAGTCTATGCTACGTGTATGTAGCACATGCATCTGTCATATGTTTTCATGTTTAAATAGAAAACTGTGACTGTATCGTGTGTAAACTGCTTTCATACAAACGCTAAGCTATTTAACCAAAATCCACTGAGCAGAAGGTAACCTATCTTTCTCTCTCTCTGAGTGTGTCTGTCTGACTGTCTCTCTCTCTCCCTCTCTCTCTCTCTCTCTCTGTCCCTGTCTGTCTGACTGTCTCTCTCTCTCTCTCTCCCTCTCTCTCTCTCCCTGTCTGTCTGACTCTCTCTCTCTCTCTGTCTTTCTGACTGTCTGTGACTGTCTGTCTATCTTTCTCTCTCTCTGTGTGTGTCTGTCTGACTGTCTCTCTCTCTCTCTGTCTTTCTGACTGTCTGTGACTGTCTGTCTCTCTCTCTCTCTGTCTTTCTGACTGTCTGTGACTGTCTGTCTATCTTTCTCTCTCTCTCTCTGTGTCTGTCTGTCTCTCTCTCTCTCTCTGTCTTTCTGACTGTCTGTCTATCTTTCTCTCTCTCTCTGTGTGTGTCTGTCTGACTGTCTCTCTCTTTCGCTCTCTCTCTCTGTCTGTCTCTCTCTCTCTCTGTCTATCTGACTGTCTGTGACTATCTCTTTCTCTCTATCTCTCTCTCTCTCTTTCTCTGTGTGTGTGTGTTACTGTATTGTTGTCAGGTTTGTCAGTGAGGCATTAAAAGTGCATTAAGCATCTCTTCTGCAGTATCATGAACAGTCAAGAAATAATGCTTTTTACAATTCATGTCCATCAAAACATCATTGTAGTCACGACTGATGACTGCCATGCAATCACATGTATGTCCACTGACACACACACACACACACACACACACACACACACACACACACACACACATACACACCCACACACACATACACACACATTCGAAATGAACATCACCGTTCCACTGTACTGTATAATATTGCTGTTAGTATTAAACTGTTATGATGGACCCTTCTGTCGTACCCTGGGTAGTGAGCATATGTAGTGAATAGGAAGCCATTTAAGTTTAGGCCTAACTGGGGCTGAGGAAACACCATTCCTGTGTGAAGACGAGGGAATTTTAAGTCACCTAAAAAATCTCAAACTAAACAAGACAATTTCAAGCTTGAAATTAGAAACAGACTTCATGTCTTATCTGTGCTTTTAGTGTGAGTTAGACTTTCTGAACTTTGGTCAAACAAACAAACAAATAAACAAACAAATAAATATTATTACTAAAATGATCAATTTTAAACAAATAAACAAATAAATAAATGTGAATACTAAAATTATCAACTTTAAATAAATAAATAAATAAATGTTTATTTAAAAATACTATTTAAGGATTATGTAAGAATTGGCATTAAAATGTTAACAAACAAACAAACAAACAAACAAATAAATAAATAAATAAAGTGAAGGATGGATCATTCCTTTCTTGAACTTCCTGTCTTTATGAACAAGGAGCTGCAGATAGATTTTTTTTTTTTTTTTTTTTTAGAAAGAATTTCAAATAAAGGCACGAATTTAGTAAAACTATTTTCTCATAATTAGAAATATTCGCTAAATGTGATGGTCTTCTCACCTGACATCATTTTTCCGCATTTTTCCATGAGCAAGGCCTTTAACCTTTAACCCTTGACCTGCTCAGCTGCACCGTATTTTGGATAAACGCATCAGCCAAAAGGAATAAATGTAAATGTAAAGTAATCACATGATCAGAATGAAGAGCGATATGGAACATCCCATTTTTATTTTTTTTTGCTTCTCCAGCTGAAGCGCTTGTTTTAAAAAGGAACCGATCACACAGAGCTTTGGGCTCTCAGCCGGAGAGTCGATGCATAGTTGCAGTTTCCTTGAAGTCTGTTCTTTCATTCAGAAACACCTTGTACATTTCGCACGCTTTCACATGAGTCCCGTGCCAGCAGCGTGATGATGTGAGACAGCGGAAGAGCTTGAGTGATATTTCCCCTGCTCTCTTCACTATCAGCCCTGTGAGGACGGTTCAGTGATCACCGCTGTGTTGGAGTAGACGGCTCAGTTTTGTCTCTGACCTTTCAGCAGCTCCGAACGGCCACTTGCTCCTTCCAGATCCGCCGAAAAAAGGTCAGCCATGACAAGCACGAGATGCGCTGGAACGCTTCCTATTTCACAAACTAAAGGTGTTAGAAAAATGCAAGCTGTCGCTTCACTAGGATTGTTTCTTTAGAGGCAAGTTAAATAAAAGTCATAGTTAAAGAATTATTGGCAACCTTAATGAAAACGAGAAAAAAAATTGTATAAAAAAAATTATGTACAATGATTAAAAATGTTCCAACGAACAAAACAGAGAAACAGTACCGCTTTAACTTAAGTGAAGTGAAGTGAAGTGACTTGTGGCCAAGTACGGTGACCCATACTCAGAATTTGTGCTCAGCATTTAACCCATCCAAGTGCACACACACAGTAGTGAACACACACACCCGTAAACACACACCCGGAGCAGTGGGCAGCCATTTTAGCTGCGGCGCCCGGGGAGCAGTTGGGGGATCGGTGCCTTGCTCAAGGGTCTCACCTCAGTCGTGGTATTGAGGGTGGCAGAGAGCGCTGGTCATTCACTCCCCCCGCCTACAATCCCTGCTGGACCCGAGACTCGAACCCACGACCTTCAGGTTCACCTTCGGGTTACAAGTCCGACTCTCGGACCATTAGGCCACGACTGCCCCAGTAAGGTTCAGTAATAAAGCAATTCTAAACGAGTAATAAGTAGTTCTCTAATTAAAGCTTAATGTAGATGTAGAATTGTTGATTATGATAAAATTGAATATGATTTAATTTGAACACTCTGAATCATGGATGAGGAAGGTAAATTAAGACCGAGGTGTAACCGAAAAAGTGTGTTTTCATGTTTTATTTCTTTCCCTCGCATTTCTGCAAAGTCCTGCTTGAATGGTGCAGCATGTTCATCAAATCCAATCACTCGAATTTCATGTTGTTCCAGACCGGAAAAAAGAATCCAGTGGGTCCCTCGGCTACAGCTAACATTGAAAAAGTTGAACTTGTGATGAAAAATTCCATCAGTAATGAATTTCCAGGTTTCCCGCACCACACACCACATATTGCTAACATGAGTTCAGGTGTTTCTGTTACATTTCACACCACAGTGCTGTTGGAGTCTGCTGATTGGTCAGAAGCTGTTGATTAATGTTCTATAACAGCAGCTCTGACAGTAGTGCATCTGTAAATCATGCGCTCGTTATTATATGTTATCGTTTCTATAGTAACCGCTTACACAGAGACTTGTATAGCAGATGCTCCACATCATCTAAGTCTAATAATAGATAGAAAAATGTTTCATTGTTTCTGTAATGAGATGAGATTTAACATTTATGGAAGGAGTCTCCAGTGTCAGGGCTCGGTAACACTCGGAGATAAAGCTGTAACTTACATTTTTCCAACGTTTTCTGATATTTTGCAGTTTCTCTTAGTTTCAAGCTTACTGTCGTTATTAACTTCACGAGAGAAGGATAAAGAGCGGCTGGTGAGGAAACGACTGTTTATAGCTGCTGTAATGCAAGTGAGAACAGGAACTAACTTGTTTTGCTGACATTACACGAGAGTAAATGTAATTATAACTGGATAAAGAGCATGATGGCGCGTTCTTTAATAAAAACAGAAATGGAATCACTGGCAAATGGCTGTCGTATAAGAGGAGTAAAACACTTCCGGGCATGCTGTTACAGGGAAATAGTCAACTCCAGGATGGTAAGAGTAACATGCAGAGTCTTATTGCAGTTCATCTGCTTTTATTACACAGTGTCTGAATTGGGGTTTTATGAGACAGCAGGATATTAAAAGCAAATCAGCTCGAAAATAAAACGGAAGAAAAAGACACATAGTTTGTGTCCTCTGGTGTTTCGAAGCATCAGGGTGACTGAATGTTACCAATAAACCCCTTTCTCGCCCTTTAGCAAATCCAGCAGTGTTACATTAGATTCACCTCACAGTCTCCTCTCTGCCCCGAGGCCTGATGCTTTCAGAAGGACGGGAGAGACGATAAAGAGCAGCTTTAAAACGGCCTAAAACTACCTGAGCCTCGCAACTGGACCACTTTATTAAAATACACACTAGACTACTTCATCACTTCACCTCTTTACCCACTACATCACTCCAACTCTTAAATATATACTAGGTCACTTCACCTCTTTACCCAAACACACACTAGATCACTCCAATTCTTTACGCAAATATACACTAGATCACTTCACCTCCTTACCCACTACATCACTCCAACTCTTAAATATATACTAGGTCACTTTATCTCTTTACCCAAACACACCCTAGATCACTCCAACTCTTTACGCAAATATACACTAGATCACTTCACCTCTTTACCCATAGACACACTAGATCACTCCAACTCTTTGTGCAAATATACACTAGATCACTTCACCTCTTTAACTAAAAACACACTATACTGCTTTAACTGTTTATGCAAATACACTCTAGACCACTTCACCTCTTTACACAAATACACACCAGGTTATGTCAGCTCTTTAGCCAAACACACACGAAATCACTTCATCACTTTTTTTCCCTCAATCATCAGCACACGTTTTACGTGTGATCCCGTGGGAAGTGGGTGCAAGATGGGCGTAATGGAGCTGCTTTCAAACTTAAAGCATTTTCAGATAATTGCAGAATGACTTCAAGCTTTCCTGACCAATCAGGCCTCAAGTTGCAGGTCAGCTGAGAAAAACAAACATGCAGGACAAAGTGAAAATGTGCTTTGTTAGTGAGCAGACGGGTTGAATGGAAAACATTTTCATTGCCAATATTCCAACGTTGGAGTGTAACTAAAAAGACGCGTGTGCGTCTCGAGAGCAATCTAGGCTAGTCAGTTACGTACTAGCTAGAAGTGATAGGAGCAAAGTTGTGGTTTCAGTGTGTTCATTGTGTAAGCTTTTCTTTCATATCAGCACAAAAAGAGCTGCAGCCAGCAATTACTGTGCAGAAGAAAAGTTTGATGTGAAAGCAGCCTTACTGAGAGGCATTGGTGTTGAATAGGAGTGTACTGAAAGTGTAATTATGAATAGACTATGCTCCAGAGTAATGCAAATCAAAGCGTGGGTCTGAGACTTTACAGCAAAAGGACGCTTTTTGATTTTCATAAGCAGCAACAGGTGCTGCAGCTGTTGGGAAACTTATAGTGCCATGCATAAATATTCACCCCCTCTGAACTTAATTGGGGTTCTGTGTCATATATTTATACAAAGCAGCCATAATATTGAAGGGGAGGGAAAAATCAATATAGTCTTTAGTAAAATTATTTACTAACAAAAAATTGTAATTGTAGTGATTGAATAAGTATTCACCCCCACTGCTTTGAAACCCCTAAGGTAGATGTCATCAGAAGTCACATAATTATACCTGTTAATGGAAGAATCCCAGAGATTGTTATAGAACCTAAACAAACAGCATCATGAAGACCAAGAAGCTATCATAACAAGTCCAGGACAAAGTTCTGGAAGTGAATCAATCAGGGTTTCTTTATTTAAAAAAATACTTTTAACTTTTAAATGTATTATTAAAATCGGAAAGAATATCACCAGTGCAATTAAGTCCATTTCAGTTCCAGGGGGGTGAATACTTATGCAAGACACGTTAAAACTCAAACTAGTGCTGGGCAATATGGTGAAATAACATCAGTAGTGTGATAAATTATGTCACAATACACTTTTATGGACATTGTGATGTGTTTTTATTAAAATATTAATTAAATGATAATTAAAAGTAAATCTAATTTTAAAATATATTTAAATATTACACACTGACTGGAAGCAGCTGATCTTAAATCTTTAAAATTGTAAAAAAATAAAAATAAAAAAAAAAAAGTAAAAATTTTTAAAGATAAAAATATAAAGGTAAAAATATTCTCCTTGCAGTGTTTATTTATTTATTTATTTATTTATAATAATGTTATTTTGAATATAAAAATGGATTTATTTTTGTAGAGTTTAATTGAAGTATCTAACAGTTTTTTTTAAAGCAACACTACTGGATTGCTGAGAAATTTGTAACAATCCTATATATCGTGATAAATATCGCGTCTTTGAGAAATCCCTTTGAGAACTGCGATATGATTATTTTTGTCAAATCGTCCACCCCTACCTCAAACAGCGTTTAGATCATTTTACACTGGAATATGAGACAAGCACTGGACAAACAGCTGTGCACAATAACACACACTCAGAACGCAGTAAATATCTCATTTCTATTTTTCAGAGGTAACCGAGCCTCTGCTGAGCGGCAAACAAACACTTTCTCGATGGCGCTTTTGGGAAAAGCACGGAATAGCGAGGAATTTCTAGGTGCTGGCGTAATGAGAGGCGGCAGCTGTGAGCTCGTGATTAAAAACTGAAGCAGAGCAGGTGAGGCTTTTCACTCTGACAGCACTGCGGTGTTTAGCACTCAGACCGCATGAGATTCCACACAGATAGAGTCGATTATACAGTAGCCTCTCTACTAGGGCTGTACAATATGGACAGAAATAGCATATTGCATGACAAATTAAAGGTTTGCCTCCAGTTGTCAGCATATGTAACGCGGAGACGACGTCTGCGAGGGTTGCTTGAATACGAAAACACCTTCTTGAGCTTACAAGCTTGTATTCTCTGTGCAGTTTCATATTGGGGTTCCGGTACTGCAGGCGGCGCTATTACAATTTCATGCCGATTTCCATGACTACTGTACGAATCGGGTTATAGATTCTCACGGTTTCTCTGGCGAGTTTAGCGTGCTAATGGAACGATTTATAGTCGTGTAGCGTGTTTGCCCATCTTCCATATGCACACCACGGCAAGCGAAGTCTCCGAATGACGTCCATTTGCTCTGCAAATTACGTCACATTGTTCATGGAGCATCATCTCCCTATGAAGTATGCCGAGGTCTCTAGAGAGAAACGTCACTGCAAATCAACACAACGTTCTTCTGACTGATGATGGGTGTGGTCTATTCCAGCATGACTCCAACTAAGAACAATGTTCATCGCGCCGATGCAGTTCCACAGACCGTAGAATCAATGCCAAGGTGCACTCGAGCTGGCCTGGTGGCCCAGCATCTGACCCTTTCTACATGTTTGTGCATTTATTTTGTCACTGATCTGCATACTAAAACAAACTCCTCTACCTCTGAAGGGTCATGGTTAAAGGTTAGCATCCATGAACCAAAATGAAGTTATCTAAAACACCGACAGGAAACTTATCTGGAAGCTCTGAGAAGCTGAGAGGAACACAATTTAAAAAAAAAAAAAAGAAAAAGAGGTCAGATAATCTCTCATTTGCATTTTACAGGCGTCTGTGATATCATTACCGCGAAGGAAAATATTCTGATTACAATTTACAAGCGCTACATCGTGCAGCTCTAATCTCTATCACTTACGCGCCATTCCAAATGGAGCAATGAAAAGCATCATAATTAAAACTCCAGCCTGACGCCAGCGATGGTTTGTAGAGAATAATGTGTGTGTGTGGTGTGTGGTGTGTGTTTTCTAATTACTTCTAAAGACAGCCTGTATTCAGAACCGACCTTTTTTTTTTGTTGTTGTTGGTTCATGACTCTGGTCATATTGTATTCTTGTTTTTATGAGATTTTTCTTTAAAATGCAATGACCTTTGCTCATCTTTAAAATGTCACACTCGACTATGTCACCATGACTACACCACCCAGGCAGGAAAATGTAAAGCCAGGAAAAAAAAAAAACCTGAGCCTTAAAAAAAGAGAAATGTGTTATGATTCTGTATCATGTTGTCTTTATTCTTCCAGTCAGGAATCTGGAGGTTTTTTGGACATGTTAATAACAGCTTCCGAACACTAGTTTGTTACAATTTAAACGTTTACCATGCATGTATATATTACTGGTATAAATGTGCCCTTTTTTTTAAATACCAGTCACAGTGTATTCCTTCCTCTTCTGAAATCGCACAATTTTTACCCACAATCCAGCCTTTTCCACAAATCAGATTTGTCCCACTGTAGCCGTCTTCTGCGCCTTTAGTCTAACCAATCAGAATATGGAACACTAACCCCATATTTCTTCCATTTGTTAATCCATTATACACTATATGGCTAAAAGTATGTGCACCCCTGACCATCACATCAATATGTGCTTCTTCCCCAAACTGTTACCACAAATTCAGAAGCACACAGTTGTATAGAATGTCTCTGTGTGCTGTAGAATGACAGTTTCCCTTCACTGGAACTAAGAGGCTCAAACCTGTTCCAGCATGACGACGCCCCTGTGCACAAGGCGAGCTCCATGAAGACATGGTGTGTGAAGGTTGGAGTGGAAGAACTCGAGTGTCCTGCACAGAGCCCTGACCTCAA
>CM075008.1:2678626-2692267 GCA_037576675.1 Pangasius sanitwongsei | reverse complement strand
CTTCTTGTCAGTCAATTGTCCAAATACCTTTGAGCCCCTGAAAATGGAGGTACTTTGCTGAAAATGGCTGTAATTCCAAAATGGTAAATGCCATATTTTTGTGGAGCCTCTTATAATAAAGCTGAAAGTCTACACTTTGATCACATCTTGATTGTTTTATTTCAAATCCATTGTGCTGGTGTATACATGACTATATATATATATATATAGTGTGATAGTCTCATTGAGTTTTGATGTGTGTATCAAGTGTCATGCAGGAAAAACAAAGAACACACACACACACACTTTTTTTTTTAGTTTTTTTTTTTAGTTTTTTGCTACTTTGTGAAAACTGGAGGAAGGTGTTATTGCTGCTGTGCTGGAGGGGATTAATAATGAATGTTGTTGTCCCCATGGCGTGCATTATTGCTGTTACTGCTGATTGCTGCACCGCAGTGTTTAACGGCACACGCACAAACAGCAAACTGGTAAATAATGCAACATTTACCATTTACAGAACAAATAGTTTGTGTTATCAATGCCACAGGCAACGGAGTCTGCGACGTGGCTTTCAGGAAAAACAAAAACACAGAACAATGATGTGGACATGACAGAAGAAGTGTGTGTGCGCCCTAACTGTTAATGATACCATTTTCATTGCTTTTTCATCATTTACTTCATCAAAAATAACTTTTTTATGAGTTAAAACCCTTAATAAGTATTAAATTGTCTTACATTTGAAACAATATGGTTGTTTTTTAGTTATTTTCGTGCCCTGTTTTCACACTAGCACGTGACAAACTGACAAGCCGTGATTCCACACTGCGGTAAATGACACATCTAAACAAGTGAATCTTGAATCTGATATAATATTACAATCAAGCAAATATAACATTATTGTCTACTAATTTCAAGCTAATTTTATTAAGTTCAAGCTTGAAATAATAAATCTTGGTCTATTGTCAGATCATTTTGCTCATTTTAAGCATTTATTCCTAGAAGCAAAATGACCTGCCAATAGAATAAGAAAATGTAACACTTAAAGTGAATAAAGATGTCTAGAAATATGTTTATGAACCGTATATTTGGTTTATTGTAATCTTATAATAGGAAATACTACATACGTTTGACTATATCCACTCGCCTTAAAGCAACGAACAACGTTTCAGTTCATATTTTCGCAATTCATAACACAGTAAAGAGAAAAATTACAAAAGAATTTGAGCAGTCATGGTGTAGGAGGTCTGACGTTTTTTTCCAAACTTCCTGCCCAAACAGCTTTATTCCCGACCCACGTTCAGTCACAGTGCAGCTGTTTGCTGCTAAAAATGCATCATTGTGGTTTCATCTTTCTCTGAGTTTTATTTCAAAATTAAAATGCTATAATCGAAACAGCAGTAAGCTGTGGTGAGGATAAATTACACCAAGAAACCCTCCGACATTTTAAAATGTTTTGCTACATTTTGGAAAAATATTTTTGGGAAAAAGTGAAAATATCTATTTTATTTTTGGACACCGTTGGGACTGATGGGAAGCTAAAGTTTTTTTCTTTTTCTTTTTTTTTTCTAAACCATTCTGTGACTTAGATTTTGATTTATTGCGCAAACAAACTTTTCATCTCTACACGTTATATTTCATGTAGAGTCCTCATGTTTCTGTTTATTATAAAGATGAAAACAAATGTAAATAAATGTAGAAGTCATATTACAACGTCAAAAACAAACTCTTTA
Organism: Pangasius sanitwongsei; assembly: GCA_037576675.1. Classification (NCBI taxonomy): domain Eukaryota; kingdom Metazoa; phylum Chordata; class Actinopteri; order Siluriformes; family Pangasiidae; genus Pangasius; species Pangasius sanitwongsei. The sequence goes on along the minus strand of CM075008.1, from coordinate 2,690,558 downwards.
AACGTTTTTTACTAACGTTTTTTTTTTTTTTTTTTTTTTCTCTGATGCTAACATCTCCTCATCTCTGGTCATGTGACTAATTCCATAAACTCGTCTATATAAAAGCGTTCATTGTCACTTCACTGCCGGCTTCCACTTGGGACTTCGTTTCCCATCAGCCTCACAGACTCCAGGCAGGTCACATGACCCTGTCACATGCTCAAGTTCACCTGTTTTCAGTTTTTCCTGTGATGAGTTTTTCCTATTTAAGTCCTGATGTGTTTTTTTGTTTAGTCTCTGGTGTGTGTGTGTGTGTGTGTGTGTGTGTGTGTGTATCCTGCCTCGGTTTCCACAGCCTTGTTTTTCTCGTTTTGAGCTTGTCTTGTTTGTGTTTGTTTGGTGTAACCAAAATCACCTGACATTCATATCAAATCAGCAGCCTAAAATCTCATTTTTAACTAACATTACATTTAAAACATGTATTAAAGGGTTAAAAATTGTGACTGCTGGGATTCAATAGTTTAAGAGTGTAGCCAATAGTTTGGCTACGTTTTCATGCACATCAATATTCCCATATTAATGGGAATTTGGCGATATGCTAATTAGTATTGAGTCATGCATGTAAACGCTGGAATCCGATTTCCCGATTCCGATTAAGACAATATTCCGATTCCCGCCCCTGGAATATGCCTGTTTTACTCTGAAATGTGTTGCATGTAAACACCTTATTCAGAAAATCCACTGAAAGCAGATATATGTGCATGCTCAGCCTGCAAGGAATTGTGGGTGCTAACAGATGCTCAGCTGTAGTCTAGGTATTTAGGAATGGCGACTCCGGCATACTTACGACAACCATGTGTACAGGAATATTCCGAAGCCTGTACGCATGTAAACATCGTATTCGGAATAGAGCTGCATCCCGAATATAGACCTTACACGGAATTTGATGTGCGTGTAAACGTAGCCATTGTTTTAAAGGAGACCTGACAGGTGGTGATGTCAGGTGATCGTTGCAGCTCTACTTATTAACTAACACAACCTACACACACACACATTTGTTCACACACACCGCTGTGTCGCAGTGGTATGGCCACGTATGGATGCAGCGGAGCTTGTTTCCGAGCGTTGTGTCCACTGAGCAGGACGATGCTGTCTTCCAGCTTCCTGCGCTCCCCGGTGACAAGCTTCCTGATCCAAATCCGACCCACGCCTCCTGTTCCTCACCGATCAGGCTGCAAACGCTGCTGCTTTAGTGACACTGAAGCCATTTCCCCTTCTAAACCCAAACGATGCAAAATTTATACCGAAAAATATCGAAGTAATAAAATACAATATTATTGAGCATATTTCTGGACGGTTTGAAACTCGAAATTCTTAAACTTTATATACGTCTTATATTTATTTTAATGTCAGATAATTTTCTGTAAAGAAGCAAAAATATGCAACAGTAGAATAAGATCATTTCAAACATGAAGTTAAAAAAATAAAATGAAAATTTGTAAAAAAAAAAAAAAAATCACTGTCATTTAGCACAGTTACCTAAATATAATACATATCATAATAAATATGAAAAATAAATAAACAATAGAATATATCAGAATACGACTAAAACTATTATTATTAATAATAATAATAATAATAATGTTTTCATTAATATATTAATAAATTGTCAGATTTATCATAATTTACTAATGTATCAGATCAACTGTACAATTTAAAAAGTTCACATTTTTATCCTGATCTTATATAAGATAGAAAAATTAGGATAAAAATAAAAATGTGAACATACTTTTTTTTAATTGTTCAATTTATTATGATTATTATGATTATGATTATTACTGTGTAAATAGTACAGTATGTTTGCCAGTGGTTTGGCCCGGTTTGATCTTTTGCCTGGGTTTCTCTAGCTGTACAGCGGAAACAGAGAACAGAGAACAGATCAGTGATGATACGAGTGTAAAAGCTGAGTGTTTAAATCTGCTCCGAGCCCTACAGGGGTCTCACCTCCTCTCTCTTCACGCTTCATACGAACCATCACGTGGAGATGATCGTCCATGTGTGACCTCCTCTCAGGCCTTCATTAATCTGTGATTCAGTTTTCATCAGGTCGGTAATTACTGAACAGATTTTCAGCAGATTAATCTCTCTCTCTCTCGCTCTCTTGCAGTTTGTAAAGTGAGATAATAAATCATGATATGAGAAACAGCTAAATGATTTTTTTTAAGCATGTGACTCAGCTACATCGTTATACCCAACTATAAATAATAGAATGCTGATATATGATTGGGGCTGCGTCGTGTTATATATCGCTACAAAATGTGTATGGATTTTATAATTCATCAGCAGTTTAAGAGCAAAGAGTTGTACTTTATTATTTTAGCATTTAATTCATCTTTCATATTTTCACATATAAGCCTACATTGGAGACATAAATTCATGTCACATAAATTTATAGTAAGCGTATACTGTATATAAAGGTCAAATCTAGAACTTGTAAGGGTTCTTGGGTTGTCCCTTTGCGGGAATCCTTAAAGGAATCACTCGGGGAACCCTTAACTATCCATATAACCGGCTAAAATGATTATTGATGAATTCAATACATAATTACAAATATGTCACAACTTTATACCACCAAATAAACAGTAAAAAGATATTCCTTATGCCAGGAATAAAACAATAGCCATGCTGTTATTGGAAAATAATCATGTTTTCTGTTAAAAGCACTTCCCAAAGTGTTTTGTTTACTAATGAATGATACAGCATACTTTTTATTGATTTATAGTTACATTTACATCCAGGAAACAAATTCATTCCTGTTCTCACTTACGTTATAGCAGCTATGAACCAGACGCTCTGTTTTAATCTGTCTTGAAGTTAAGGCAAAAAAAATAAATAAATAAAATGCAGCTTGTCCTGTTACTGAGAAACTGCAAAGTGTCAACTCTTCTGTCCTGAAGACTTTCCTGTGTTTCCTTGTAAAAAAAAAAAAAAAAAACAACAACTTAAAGTTCCAGCTTTACCTCTGACTGTCACAAAGCACTGACACCGGAGACTCCTTCCATAAACGATAAATAAACATCTTCTTGCATTAAACTTCACCAATATTAATACATTTTTTAAGCTGCTGTTATAGGAAAAGAATCAACACCTGACCAGTCAGATTAGAGAATTCAGCAGTGCTGAGGTATAACTTTAGCAAAAAGCTTCCTGAAAGCACAGCTTCGTATTCCTAAAAGCAGACACACTGAAGCAGTGCTGATGTAGAATGAGATTTTAGCTCAGGTCAGCACTGACGGCTAATGAATCTACTCTGAGATACTTTCTGAATGTCATCCCCAAAAAATAGGACTGCAGTTAATACCACAAGGTGACTGCTGGGGTTAAGAACACACTTCCCCTCTAAAGGAGTTTGACACAAAGGTAATGTGGCTGTCATGGACTGCGATCTTAAAATAATTCATTTAGTGATCTTCCGTGAACTTTATGATGAGGGGTGTCGATCACAGACCCGGGCTAAAAGAGCACACAACCAATCATCAGTGAGAATTAGTCTGTCTAATATCACAAACTCGATTCTTCTCAGTGATCCAGCGGGCCATTCTGGACAGGACTAACCCATATGTTATGGTTTCTATGGTAACAGCTCATCCACAGGGACTTGTACGGTGCGGTGGACGCTTCACATTAACCTAATTCTAATAATATGTGTTTTTATTTAACAAAGAAAAACTTTAAATCATTGATGCGGAGAAGTATTCTGTTTGGCAACAGAATATATTTACCATTTATGGAAGGAGTCTCCAGTGCAAGTGCTTTGTAAGTTTTCTGATATGTTCAGAACAGATGAGTTTACATGGTTTTATTTGTCAGTAACTTGACAAGCTGCATTTTTTTTTATCTTATTAACTTCAAAAAGAGAAGAGAAAGAGAAAAGAAAGAGAGTCTGGTGACGGAATGACGGAATGACGGAATGACGTTTATAGCTACTATAACGTAAATGAGAACAGGAACTAACTTGTTTCAAACACGTTCCACAACATGAAAAGTAACTATAAATGGATAAAATGTGCAGTCATTCTTTAATAAAGGAGATATTGTTAGATTGCTGTGGTATAAGAGGAATAAAACACATTGTGTTGTTGTAGGAAAATAATAAAACTTCAGGGTGGTACCAGTGACTCCTTGTTGATTATTTTCCTATAACAGCATGACACACATTTTTTATTCCTTACTGAATGCTGGATTCATAGCCAGTGTGATCTAACCGTACATGCTTAGCTTTAAAAAAAAAAATAGCTAACAAGGAATTCTTTCTCAAAATGAAATTCCACCGCTTTGGAAATGTCCTAAAAATATCAAATTAATGTTATCCTGGCAGGCATTAAAAAAAACCCACATGAATCAGCTACAAAAACCTAAGAGCCTGGAGACAGTCAGCAGATCTTGTATTTTTTTTGTTGTTGTTGTTGTTTTGGTCATCTCAGAAGGTTGTTGATTTTATATTTTAAGATCGTATAAAAACTCGAATCCAAATCGGATGGAAATGTGGCAGGTTTACAGTGGAGATGTTTTTAGGCATATTGCAACAAAACCAGCGAGTTTTGTTGGAAACCATGTGTCCTAAATTTGGATCCGTCTACACAAAGCCTGAGAGAGAAAGAGAGAGAGAGAGAGAGAGAGGTTGTGTGTTGAACAGATTGTGTGTTGCTGATGCGGCAGGATTTTCAGATCTCCCTCCTTCCTCACTGTTGTTACTGTCTTAACTGAGCAAACTTCAACAAATGAGCTGAACCACACAGGCTCTTTGGCGCAGCGGATCTCAGCATTTCCTGTGTCCGGCTCGAAATGTGTGCGTGCAGCGTGTGTCTCTAGAGACGTCTTTCTTAGCAGTGGTCAAGATCAGAAGCCATGGCGCTTCAGTGCTGGATGGAGTGGTTCTTTCCCCTGCTAATTGCTGCAGGTTTCACTCACTGTACAGAAATTTGAAGGCTGGTGTGAGACGTTCAGTGCTGTGACAGCAGATGTTGTACAAATGAAGTCAAGTGTCTTTCTCAGCGCTTTTTCTTTTCTTTTTTTTTGGCACTTCTCCATTCTGATTGGTCAGAAGGTGTTGATTAGGGACACAGGGACGTGCAGGCTTCTATGTTGAGATGTTTATTTAGCACTGATGGAAGGAGTCTCCAGTGTCAGTGCTCTGGAACTGGCAGACCTAAAGCGGTAAATTTTGTCAGACAAAAGAAAAAGGACAGAGAGTGGGGTTCACGCTTCTCAGTCACATGACCAGATGAACTTGTCTGGCATATGTTCCACAACAATCAACTTAACTATAAATGGATAAAAAGTACATGTCATTCTTAGATAAATAAAAACTTGTAATCATTGGACCACATTTCTATGGTATTAAACCCTTAGCGACATGCTGTTATTGGAAACTAATCAACTTTTGGATGCAAACAGTGGCTGTGCTTAACAAGCCACCTCGTTATTGATTATTTTCCAGCAACAGCACGTCCCCAAGTGTTTCATTCCTCACATAATGCATAGTAAAATGAATCAAGCCTGATTCTCAGGATAGGGGAAAAGGCAGAAAACTAGATTCCCTCATCGGTAATGAGCGAGAACAAAAACAGCGAATTCTTGCCTCCTCGTGTCCTCCTTTCTCTCGCATTCCCTCGTAAATCCTCCTCTTCTAGTTGCCCCCTTTTTCACCGAGGCTATTTTTCGCTTGCTGTTTTCCTTTTTACGTCCATGCCTCGGATAAAAGAGGAAACATGCTGAATATGCGCTCCTTTTCTGGGGATTGTCTATTCCCAGTTTTTACCCCACACCACTTTCCTGTAAAAGTTTAGTGCCCTGGTTATGATGGTGGCACGTGACCGCTATAAGTTCACCTTCTCACTTCCTGATTTTTATATTTCTCACTCCTACACAGCTATATAAAGGTTTAAACCTGAAGGAACACATCATTCGTCATGCCATATCTACGCTTTACACTAGAACCCTCTCTGTTAATGTTACAGTTGGTGTATTAATGCTGAAGTTCATGCTGTGTAAGTAATGTCAGTTAAGGGAAACCTCCAACCACATTAAATAAGTTTATATTGATATATTTGTGATGTGTTTAGTGATTCTGGTACTAACTTCTTGCTGTATTTTCATTATTCCTGTGAGATGTTAGCGGTTTTTCTGTCGCCTTGACGCCACAGACAGACATTGTTATTGCTAGCAGATTAATGTGCTAATTGTTCGGGGTGGATTTCTCCTTTCATCTTTCTCACTACTCCATCGACTGCCCTTCGACTCCCATTATACGTGTTCTCTTTTTGGTGCAGATGTTGAAATTCTGATTCATGGTAATCACACCAACGTTTCAGATGCAATAGATGGAGTTTTAAGCTGAACTAGCGTGTTCTGGAGTTAAATCAACAAGCAGGTCGCAGAAAAAAAACGCTAAACCGATCAGTACTGTTCGAGTTTGATAACAGAACGTTCTCTATCCTACAGCCCTGAGGTGAGCTGAGGGTCGGCTGATGCAACACACTGACACAAAGCAACAGCAGAAAACAAGATCTTACGTTCTGGGGGGACAAACTCGGTTATGCAATCAGTGTGTCAGAAGGCTGTGGGGCTTTTAGTCTTAGATCCTGACTACTTTATCTTCAGCCATGAAGATCAATGTACAGTATGCCAGCTGTTTAAAAGAATACAGTAGAAATAATTAATGAAAGCTAATTTAGCATTGTCTTACATAATGTCACGCGATCTCTGCTAGCGTTTATTATTTATTAGCATCATTGAGGTGCTTTAGGTGAAGTCTCAGGTGTATAATGAGACACGGTGGAGCTGAAACAGTGTTATGAAAAAGCATTAGGAGATATTTGTGAGGTCTGCAGAGGCAGCTAATGATTAGCACAGAGATCTTTTGGCAGAATTGCACCATGCGCCATATGGGCTGTTTTTTTTTAAATAGGGAAATGGCACTGGCACAAAAAATTTGAGCCGTTCCATGAGACTAATTACAGTCTAATGACAAATGCCTCACCAAATGCCTTTTTGATCAACACCACTCTGAGCTGCCAAATCTCTGAGTGCCAGACTCATACTGCAGGTTTATTTTCCTCAAACACACCTCCTTTAGTCTGAGTATGAATTATAAAGTAAGTTTTATTAACTTTTCATGACTCGTTGATGAGAGAGGTCACATGATTCGAGCAGACAGGAAGGCTACAGTGATTCAAATAACCACTCTGTACAACCGTGGTGAGCTGAAAAGCATGATGCAGCACGACAAACCTTGAGGTGCACAGGCTCCAACAACAGAAAAGCACTTCAGGTTTCACTTTTGTTAGCCAAGAACAGGAATCAGACGATACAGTGGCCACTGGATCACCGAAACCGGACAGTAGAAGAATGGAAAAAGACCAGGAGATGTTTTTCCAATCTTCAATTGTAATTTATGCAGCGAAAACCTTCAGAAGGGAAAAAAACATATGATGATGACTAGCATTAACCAGTGAAAGCACTTCAGAGTAATTTTACATATGTATTTATTCTATTTATATGAGTAGGCTAGCTAGATAGCTAACTCTAACGCCCCATCCCCCTGCAGCAACGTTATCATTAATATCGTGTTGTTAATGTTATCATCAACATGTTAACATGAATATATCATTAGATCTAATAAACCACTCTGGTAATCTGCAATGAAAAATAAGTTTAATTAGTTATTACTGTATGCATCTGTATGGCTGTAAAAGTGAAACCCTCTCACAAAGCACACCACCTAATGATCCAGGGCAGTGATGGAAGGGTTTTTTTTTTTTTAAATCGTTAGATTAAACACACAATTAATTCAGGCATCGATCAATGGGATGGAATTAATAATGCAAACGATTTAAAATGGAAAGCAAGTGCCTGCCAGAAGTGTAGAGCAAAGTGAGAGGAGAAGAGAGAGAAGAGAGACGAGAGAGGAGAGAAGAGGGAGGAGAGAAGAGAAGAGAAGAGAAGAGAAGAGAAGAGAAGATGGAAGAGGGAGGAGAGAAGAGAGAGGAGAGAGGAGAGAGGAGAAAAGAGGGGAGAGAGAGGAGAAAAGAGATGAGAGAGGAGAGAGGAGAGAAGAGAGCAGAGATAGAAGAAAAGAGAGAGGAGAGAAGAGAGTGGAGAGAGAAGAGAAGAGAGAAGATAGAAGATAGAAGATGGAAGAGGGAGGAGAGAAGAGAGAGGAGATAAGATAGGAGGAGAGAGAGGAGATAAGAGAGGAGAGAAGAGAGAGGAGAGAGACGAGAGAGGAGAGAAGAGAGCGGAGAGAGAAGAGAAGAGAGAAGATAGAAGATAGAAGATGGAAGAGGGAGGAGAGAAGAGAGAGGAGAAAAGAGGGGAGAGAGAGGAGAGAAGAGAGGAGAGAGACGAGAGAGGAGAGAAGAGAGTGGAGAGAGAAGAGAAGAGAGAAGATAGAAGATGGAAGAGGGAGGAGAGAAGAGAGAGGAGATAAGATAGGAGGAGAGAGAGGAGATAAGATAGGAGAAAAGAGAGGAGAGAGACGAGAGAGGAGAGAAGAGAGAGAGAGGAGAAAAGAGAGAGGATAGAGGATAGAAGAGAGAGAGGAGAAGAGAAAAGATAGAGGATAGAGGATAGAGGAGTAGGGAACTGAGTTTAACTTGTGTGTAACTTAAAGCCATGGAGGAAAGAGCTTGGTCTGCACTTGTGACCTTCAAGTGCACTTCGACATCAATGAAGTGGAGATGGAGATGGAGAAGTGACTGCTGAAGCATTTCACTACACTCAGCATGAGAGAGAGAGAGAGAGATGGAAGAGAAGAAAAAGCAAAATCATCCACACTCAGGGTAATACAGAGATACATACTGAAGGAGTAAACACTCTGTGGAGTCACACCAAAGTGGTATATTTTCCTGTAAAGCACATCCTGCCGTGTTTTATTTCTATTATACCACAGCAATTCACCAGCGATTACATTAAGTTTGTTTATTAAAGAACAACATGTCTTATTTTTTTATGTGTTTACCGTTATAAGAAAGGACAGGCTGGTGAGGGAAAGACTGTTTATAGCTACTATAACATAAGTGATAACTGGAACGTGTTACATGGATGCTCCACGACATTAAATGTTACTATAAATGGAAAAAAAAAGATGTTTATGATGTCATTCTTTAATTAATAGAAATTGCAATTGGGTGGTATAAGAGGGATAAGAATAAAAACGTCAGGATGTGGTGTTACAGGAAAAGAATCAGCTTCAGGGCTGTAACGGTAACTCGGCTCCATCGCACCAGCCCGTTCTTGATTATTTTCCTTAAATCAGTGTTTTATCCTTACATACACACTCTCCGTGATCCACTCAAGTCAACATATTTGAACCCGTTTTTGATGCGTCCTTCTCTCTCCTGTGCACTTGATCCACACTGGCTCAGTGCCAGCGACATCTGTGTTTTGAGAAATGTTTCAGCAGTGATCTTGATGACTGCAGAGCCCACGCATGGCGCAGCCGTGCCGCTGTAATCCAGCAGCGAGAGAGTGCATGGACGGGCGAGCGTGTGTTTTTATTTCACACGCCTCTGCACGCCCACTCGCTCACTCTGATGCTGCCAGGTGTATTTTTCTAACTAAAGTGTGGCCTCTTCAAACTGTGTGTGTGGAGATATCAGGGGAACGTGTGTGTGTGTGTGTGTGTGTGTGTGTGAGGGGGGGAAACCAGGTGAATCTTGCAGTAAGAGGACATTCACACACTTCAGCTACTTTTAGGATGCTTTCACTCCTATTAGTCTGTTTGCTGAGTCTGAATCAGAGTGAAATTGATACTTTCAGGTCCTCTGCTGTGTGGTTTGGATTCTCACTGCACATAATTAGAGCTATTTGAGGTGTGCGTATGGATGAAAATGTTCTCGGAAAACTCAATTATTGGCCGGAAATACAGCGATGGAAAAACAAAAACAAACCTTCACCAAGTGAGCGCAGAGATCACAAAAATCCCCCGAGTACAGAGAACATGGAGCTGGTGCTTCTGTCCATTGTCCAGCTCCATGTTCTCTGTACTCGGGTGATTTTTGTGATCCGAGAACATTTTCATCCATACACACACCTCAAATAACTAAAACCACACAGCAAAGGACCTGAAAGTATCAGTTTCACTCTGATTCAGACTCAGCAAACAGACTAATAGGAGTGAAAGCATCCTAAAAGTAGCTGAAGTGTGTGAATGTCCTCTTACTGCAAGATTCACCTGGTTTCCCCCCTCACACACACACACACACTCATATCTCCACACACACAGACCTGAAAGTATCAATTTCACTCTGACTCATGTTTCGTGTACATTTTAGATGAGCGCTGTAGCTGCACTCGCACTCTGAGATTTTAATCAGAAATTTCTGAACTTTGTCATCTACCATCTTTTTGTCCACAACGGCACTAAATCAGCCGCTGGCAGGCACGGCACTATTACTCCAATCTTGACTCGTGACCTTATGCTTATGATGTGCGATTTTCGTCGGTGATACTAAAATCAGGCTGAACATCGACGCTAGCTTAACTCTGTATTCAGTCTTACAGACTCTGCGCTACAGATCCGCCGGCAGTGTTGCTATTTTGAGTAAAATCCAGCCCGATCCATACGGTCGCTCTCTACAGGGTGCCGCTCTCAACATTCTCCATTCAGGCTTCAAGCTTTCCTTCTGGATCTCTCCCAGCAGAGCATTATTAAAAATGATTTGGTATGGTTTTAACAGGCCTTTGAGGGATTGCAGTCCCAGGGGTTTGTGGATGACAGTTTCTATTTCACACGTCTGCTCTGTTGGGAGGAACGCGGGCTGCGAGTCATTCATGTGAAGATTGATCTCTGTCTGTTTGGGGTGAGGGTTTATTTTTCCTGCTTTAGCAAAAACACACACACACATCTCTCATATTCTCTGTGCTGGAGTTTAGAACAATTAAAACAATTTTTTTGAAAACACTCATATAGAACCTACATAAACATTCGCTGTTATAAATGTCATAAAAAGTGGTATTTATATATATATATATATATATATATATATATATATACACTGCGCTGCAAGCACTTGTTTAGCTGTCAAACATTTTCATTTCATTTGCAGATTGTTTGAATCAGCAGAGTAGTCTTCTACATTTCACATCACTCCAGGTTCAAGGGCACAATTTGTAGCATTTAAGCACCGAAACACTGACAGCCTAACAAAAGAACTTAGCCGAGTTTTCAATTAGCCTAGCGAACTGTAGCGCCAGAAAGCTGTCGTGTGTAAAAATCCATGTTGTCTGATAAAACCTGCAGTCTCTCGAAGGCTCGTGATGAAAAGGACTGGTGGAGGGATTTTGTCCATGAACAGATGTTTGGCTTTTTTTTTTTTTTCTAAAGAAGACAGAAAATGCTGAACAACAAAATATGCTAGTTTGTCAGTTTTCATGCTAGGGTATTTAGCATAAAATAAATACAAATAAAATAAATATTGTACTTCAATAAAAAAAAAAATGCTGCCAGTTTACCTCACCATGCTGTCATTCTAACTGAGCAAGCCTGCCACTTTAACTAACTATGCTGTTGTTCTAGCCAAGGTTTCACTTATTGTTTTGCTGCTATTGTTTTCTAACCAAGGCTGCCATTTTAGCATACCATGCTGCCATTCTAGCCATTTTGCTATTCTAACTAACCAGGGCTTCCATTTTAATGCATTACGTTGCCATTCTAGTTGAGCAATGCTGCCACTTTAAGCAAGCGTGCAGCCATTTTAATTAAGCAAGACTGCCATATTAAATAGCCATGCTGCCATTTTTGATTACACATGCTGCCATCCTAATGAACCAAGCTGCCATTTTAATAAAGCATCATGATGAACCAAGCTTGACATTTTAATTAAGCATGCTGCCATTCTAATGAACCAACCTGCCATTTTAATTAAGCATGCTGCCATTCTAATGAACC
>CM075008.1:2610675-2678616 GCA_037576675.1 Pangasius sanitwongsei | reverse complement strand
CATTTTAATTAAGCATGCTGCCATTCTAATGAACCAACCTGCCATTTTAATTAAGCATGCTGCCATTCTAATGAACCAACCTGCCATTTTAATTAAGCATGCTGCCATTCTAATGAACCAAGCTGACATTTTAATTATGCATGCTGCCATGCTAATGAACCAACCTGCCATTTTAATTAAGCATGCTGCCATTCTAATGAACCAAGCTGCCATTTTAATTAGACATGCTGCCATCCTAATGAACCAAGCTTGACATTTTAATTACCCATGCTTCCAGTTTAATTAACCATGCTTCCATCCTAGCTCTAACTAACTACATTTGTGGCATTTGGCAGACGCCCTTATCCAGAGCGACTTACATTTATCTTATTTATACAACTGAGCAGTTGAAGGTTAAGGGCCTTGCTCAAGGGCCCACCAGTGGCAGCTTGGCGGTGCTGGGGATCGAACTCATGACCTTCCAATCAGTAGCCCAACGTCTTAACCACTGACCTACCACTGCCCTAACCTACCTAACTAAATGGACTTTTAGTCTAGCTTTTAGTCTAACCTAAATAACTAACCTGGACTTTTAGCATACCATGCTGCCATTCTAGCCATTCCTTTATGCTAACTAGCCAGGGCGTCCATTTTAATGCATTATGCTGCATTCTAGCTAACCAATGCAAATGCTATTTTAATTAACCATCCTGCCATCCTAACTAACCAAACTGCCGTATTAATTAGAAATGCTGCCGTTCGAACAAAACTTGCTGCCAAAGAGTTTTTACTAACCACCAGAACTGTTTCTCAGTTCATGTCTGTAGTTCTGTAAGAAACGCGATTCTGGAACGAGTGGCGAGCTGCAGTTATGGGAAGAAATATATGAACCAATTGGAGCATGCTACATTTTTAATAAAATATTCTTTTAAAAGGAAAAGCAGTAGGAGGCCATTTTTTCCCCCTCTGGCTGATGGATGGGGTAAAAACGCCTGCCATATCAGCAGCTTACTGAAGCCGAGCCATTTCTCCATGGGCGATGACAAATAAAAAAATGATATCCTGGAAATATTAGCTGATGTCCAGACACCCAGGCTGGTGATATGTCCACCCCGATGTCTGTGTCAAAGAGAGCAACAGTCAAGTGGACATAAGTAAAGCTTACCTGTCTAATAAAACTGACTCAATAGCTTTGAACACACCCTCTGAGAAACAGTTCATCATGGGGTCATTACTGTAGCTGCTTGTATCAGCATGACCCTGAGCAGGAGTCTGAAAGCAGCTTAGTAGGACAGATGTCCAGTTTGCATTATCGGCCTTGTTAATTTAAACACCAGGGTGATAAAGATGGTCCACATGTGAGCTGTTCGCGATGACAATGAGGGTTCTCTCATTATGAAATGAGACTAATCCCTGCCAACTTGTCGTCTCTGCCCTTCCCCTGTCACCTCCTTTGTCCTTCAGTGTCACTTAAATGTAAATATCTCACACACACTCACCTGCTTGCTCTTTTCCTTCCTTCTCTAGCTTCACTATGGGCCGTATACAGAATCGGCAACTTAAGTCCAAAAATTGTGTCAGTATCTACCTGCGGAAATTTCTGTGTATTCAGACTCAGGTTATGCTTAAGTTGATGTTCTGTATGCGCCATTAAGATTAAGCGAATTACCTGCACTGTAGTTCATGTCTCCGAAGTTGCCAGATTGTCTTGAGATGAGGCATCTGACCGTCACCGTTAAACACAAGCACTTGCCTTTAAGCCCAAAAAATCAGGGATAGAAAAACTGTGTAAGCCATGTGTGTTTTTTTTATGGTTTGAGTCTTGTCATTGGTTCATCTCACTATTGTGTGTGCATTTGTTCCTGATTAGTTTGTTTATTAACACCTTCCTGTCTTTGTCTCTTCGCGAAGTGTCCTCGTGGTTTATGTACAGCTGTAAGCCTTTGCTTCCTGTGTTTCCTTGTTACTTCCTGGTTTCCTTGCCTGTTGTTTGCGTCTCAGATCGTGGATTTCTCTGGTCCGTTGTTGTCTGCCTGCATTGGATGCTGATACTGATTTTTGGATTTCCCTAAAAAACAATAACTTTGAATTTCCGCATTTTTGCGCCCTGCATATCAACCCTGCTCGTTACAGAAAAAGCATTTTATTATGTAATATGTATGTAATATGAGGATAAAATCATAAAAGTAAGAGACAATTAAAAAAATGAAAAATGTAAAAGTATAAACATCTAACTGGCATCTAGTATATTGACAATGTAGCGCTGCATGAATAGCCCTAGTTGCAATTATCACTTTAATCACTGCATTCGATTTAATTTAATTTAACAACATGGCTCCCACCCTCATTATTTGGCCGTTTATAAAATAGCACTTGATCCAGCACGTTGTATCATTTTTCATTTTATTTATTTTTATATCATGTGCTGACAGTTATTTGTGCGCACAAAATTAATGAAGCCACAAGATACTAAATCAAGGTCTTTCAAATAAATCATAATGTGTGCACAGGAGATTTTAAATCATTTCCATTTAAAGACACAGAGAAAGAGAGAGGCAGGGAGACTAAGGGTGTTTTCATACTTGGGCCAAATATTTAAGTCCGCACCCAGGACCGATTCTGGGCTTGTTTGGGGGCGGGGCTCTTAATCACAGGTTTGCTTTCACACAGAAGAATTCCTTCTGAACAGTGAATTTGCAAAATTGTATGCACTAGGTAACAGCATTCACACTTCACTGAACTCGGGGCTCAAACGGTCCCGAATCTGGGAAAAAAATGCAAGTGTGAAAATGACCTTAAAAAGGCACCAGGGATGATTTTTCTCTGAACTGCTCTGAACATACCTTTCAAATTTCACCAAAGGTACCAAACTCTCGGGGCAAATGGCTGTGTGAAAGTGTGAATAGCACCTAAATATCTGTCGATGAGTGATTGAACAAGTGAGAGGGTGGAAAAAAAACATGAATCAAAGAGCACGAGTGGCTGAAAGTAAAGGCTTTTAAGACAGAATACTCCACATACAGGCCTCCACAGGAGTACACACACTGATACCCTGAATTTAAAAAAACCCACAGTGATTAACACTGTAACCCAGTTTAAAGAGAGATCAGGTGTTTCTACCCTCACACACCTGCAGCTGAGCCCATGGGAAGCCTTCTTGACATGAAATCCCATTCACATTACTCACCCAGATCCACACACTCCGCTACACACAGATACACACATACTGCACACACTGACTAGCAGAGCAATATGCTAGACTTCTTTTTTTTTTTTCCAAAAGCCAAATTTCTTTTGGAAAGAAAAATGAATTCAAATTTGACTACATTGTCTACATTGTCTTTAAAGAATGCAGTGACTCTCCAGGATGTAGTTGTAGTTGAGGACCCTGGCACAACCACTGGCTTAGAAACTGGCTTAATACGGTGTTGGCCTCACATCCAAAAGACCTCCAGAGCTTTGAAATCATCTATTTGGCTACTTCTAACCGTTCCTCAAACTCAGAAGAGGTTCAAAGGTGACCAGCCTTTTCTGCCGCAGCTCTGCGATTGTGGAACCGCTTACTTCATAGCTTTTTTCCTAAAGGCACCCCCTAATATAGACATTTTTAAATCCAATCTAAAACCATATTTATTGTTCTAGGCATTTGAAGGTCTTTAAGATCTGTAAGTATCAGATCTTCTGTTTTTGTTCTGTCTTTAATCTGCGGGTTTGTCTTATAATGTTTTGATTTCTCCTTTGATTTACTGCATAAGTTTTATTCCTTTTTTTATTCTTTCATTTGAAATATTCTTGTCCTTTATTTCATTGTTTAGATTTAGCTGAGACGATGTACAGCACCTTGGCTGACACTATTTATCTTTTAAACATGCTGTATAAATAAAGGTGACTTGACTTGGCACCTACAAGTCTCCAGATCTGTACTGGAGATGTAAACACTCTTCTATCAAAGGTCATCCTGGAAGAGACCACGCCCATCATGATAGAAACATTTAATCATAGTATAAAGGTGATCAGTCGGAAGAAATTTATATTGATTTGTAGTGGAGCCAAACTATGAACAGCAAATGCCCCTGATGGCATAACAGAGCCACCACTTTGTTCTTTAATTTCTGTCTGTAGCTGTACCATGCAGGAGAGACGGTCGGGATGTGTGTGTGAACTTGGTGGAGTTTATTAGGAGCTTTCAAAAATTTTCATCAAAGTCTACAGTGGAGGAGTCACTGAGCCACAAAATCAGATGATCCTTAATCAGAAATTGGGGAAAGAAGCACGAATCAAAACTAGGAAATACAACAACAACAACAACAACAACAACAAAACAAGAACATGAGACACGGGAAACGAAGGCTTGGACAAATAGCATGGTAAGACTTCGCGAAGCTTCACAGACACAGTGGGGTATAAATGGGCAAATTACTCAAGAAATAATACAAAACAGGTGCACAACATCAGGTATCCAGCAAATGACAGGAACAAATAACAGAAACAAAGACGTGAAAGGGTAATCTGTGACAGTAGCTTCTCAATCAGAAAACGAGTGCAGATTCCCCCCCTGCTGCTTTTATACAAAGGTGAAATTGCTTTAGTGGCTGAAAGTGTGTGAGTGAATGGTTGGAGATATGGGGCTTCCTGGAGGACAACCAGCTGCTGCTCTGGCAGAGAGAGTGCTGGAGCAAAGTGATATCTCTGTAAAAGGTTTTAGCGAGGAGTGCATGTATAAAGAAACCCATATCTCTGTCACTTAAAAGCCAAATCTGTCCAGGCTGTACTCTGGAAGGTTTATTACTGACTTTTACTGGCCATGTTTTTTTAGTCAGATTGTGTGCTTGCTTACAATCAATCCAAGAACGATAAACAGAGAAAACCGTCATAAAATAATCAATGGAAACCAAGGGCAAAGAATCAATGACGAAGTGGTCTTACTGTTAGCGCCATGAAGTTGATTACTTTCCTATAACAGCACGGTTCATATTTAAAAAGGTTTAATATTTAAGGGATGACGTTATACCTTTTATCCATTTATAGTTACAATGTTAATGTTGTGGAACGTCTCTGAAACAAGTTAGCTCCTGTTGTCACTTACGTCATAGCAGCTAGAACAGAACAACAGAACAAACACAGCATAAAGCATCTGTTATATAGACACTAATGATTCATTTCCTTTGTTATCTAAACTCATTTGCTGCATAAAGATTGCAGAAGTTTGAGCTCTGTCCCATTAGGTTCTGACATTGTCCTCTCATTTTTATTTATTTAGGAGAAAGTAATGACATTTCATTATAGATTTTGAGTACAAGGGTAAATTGGTGGTGGTGTGGGCCATGGTGGCTTAGTGGTTAGCACCTCCAGGGTTGGGGGTTTGATTCCCACCTCCATCCTGTGTGCATGGAGCTTGCATGTTCTCCTCGTGCTTCGGGGGTTTCCTCTGGTTACTCCAGCTTCCTCCCTCAGCGCAAAGACATGCACTGTAGGCTGAATGCCATTTCCGAATTGTCTATAGTGTGTGATTTGTGCTATAGTGTAATCACAAACAAACACACACACACACACACTCACTCGACTCCAACCTCACAGCGGGTGATACAGAATTAAAAGTTAAAGTCACCGCTGCTTATAGATCATTGCTCGAAAACAGACTCGTCCTTACTGAATGTGTGTTCTACAATTAAAAGAATTAGAGAGACTAATCACGGCGTATTTTGAAGGTGATTTGTCAGTGTTTTGGCTGCGCTGTTACCAGCCGTGAGGTTGCGGTGTGTTGGGGCCGGGTGATAGATGAGCTAGGTGTTGGGGTTCAACCATACAGCCAGTGGGCATCGATCACCAACAGGCTGTCACACTGCGCCGCTAAAACACTCTCCTGATCTCCTTCAGTGCTTGTTTAAGCATCCTGTACTTGTGTGTGTGTGTGTGTGTGTGTGGATCTGGGAGAAAAAAACCCAGAGTATTTTCGTGATCCACATGGAATTAGCCTAACAATTAGCATAACTGTCAAAAAAGCATATCTTATATATGTCAGTTAAATTTGTGGATGTAATAATGAAAGAATAATTAAACAACTATTTACTCCATTTTATTAATTAATAAAATAAAATAAAAAAGAGAGGAGATGAGAAGGAAAGATTTTGGTTTCCATTTTGTTTGTTGAAGCGATTATAACAGGGAGCTGAGCTTTAGCGTTTATGCAGCAGCACGGCTTTTACGATGCGATTACAGCTGATAAAAGAGTTTGATATAAACCATGTTAGGGAGTAGGGAGCCATTTTGGATTCAGTTTCCATCATACCGTTTAGCTCATTGTTTACGCTTTGTGGTTTATCCTGTAACATGCCAAGCTGTGTCTTTTAACTTATCGACTTCAAGAGAGAAAGAAAAGAACAGCTGGTGAGAAAACAGCTGTTTAGAGCTGCTAGAACATACGTGAGAACAGGAGCTAACCCGTTTCACAGACGTTCCACAACATTAAAAGTAGCTATAAAGAGAATAAAGTACAATGTGTCATTCTTTAATGAATAAAAAAATGTAACTGTTGGCAAATTGCTGTGGTGTAAGAGGAATAAAACACTTCCCCACACCACCTCGTCACTGATTGTTTTCCTTTCACAGCATGCCCCCGAAGTGAAAGCGTTAAAGCAAAGAGATGGAATCTCTTTTTTGTTAAATATTAAGCTGGTCAAAAACTTAACACACAACACCGAAGTCACTCAAGTGGGTGCGCTTATTTACGTTTATCCAGCTTACGCAAGTGATAAATGTGCTCACTAGAGTAACGTTATTAAATGTGGGAATCTCTAGGAATGGCACAAGCGCACATCAGAGAAGGAGAAAGGCTTTGAGAAGTGCATTTCTTCTGCATAGAAGGGATTCGATTATGGAAAAGGAGTGAATTTGCTTTTTTGGGGGAAAAAAAAACCCCTATTTGGAAAAATGTTAATAATTGAGTCATACACATATATTTCGTTTTCAGGTCAAGTTACTAAAAATTGGCGAAGTTTTTCATCAACTAAGTGCAAACTAAAAGTAATGAGAAATAAACGAGCAAAATATGAATATTTTTCCGAGTTAAAGATCTGCGCTAGGCATCAGAAGGGTGTGAGTTCAAATCCCAACAGAGAGAACCCCTTTTGAGTTCTCGAGTAAGCGCTGTGACTCTCGTCTGCTCAGCTGATCAGATGATGCTGTATGATTGCGTTCCGGCTCGTTTTGTGTAAAAATGTCCAGTGATGAAATGTAAATCTCTTCGGGGAAGAAGCTTCAGTGAAAGGATTTGGAGGAAACTTTTGTGTTTCTGTTCTGCAGATGCGGAATTAAGAACACAAGTGAAGTTTCTCTGTGAGAGTGAATAATATTACTGTGTGAAATTCTCTCTGGAGTCATTAGCCAGCTGTCTTACACACACACACACACACGCACGCACGCACTGTAGTCATATACTGTAGTCATTATGTGTAGTCGAGTGCAGAAGTTTGTGTCCCCATGGTGTTTGAATGGTAAAAAGAAAAAAAAAGGAAGTTTATTTCACAATTTATTAAGAAAAACAGAATTTCAGAATGAATTTATTGAAAGAAAGAAAGAAAGGACTTCATTGAAAAGTGGTGGACTTCATCTTGCCACATTAAAGTCACCGTTTGTAATGTGTAAGTGAAAGTGTGATTCTCAGTCCTGCCACACCGTTGATCTTGCTGCTTTCTTCATTTCGGTTTCTGGTCATATTTTTCTGGCCCTGAAATTAGCCCTGTCTTCACGCTCAGCTCTCACCCTCATTTCCTTAAAAGGCTACTCAAGAGGGATGGGTAGTTTCGCCAGAGGAAAGGGGTGGAGTCAGTTACGGATAAGACGAAGTCTTGTTCTCAGCAGACGGCTCTAAATCTTACACACTGCCCCTTTAATACTTCTGTTATATTATACAGCAGACGAAAACACTGCTCTAGCATTCCTAAGCCTGACATGAGAGGAAAATAAACAACAACTGTTCATACAAGTGCGGCTGTACCTGAGTGAAATTTACTGAGTAACCTCTCCACCCCAATCTGTCTCGCTCTCATTTTCATTCCACACGCGTGCACACACACACACACACACGCAAACACTGTGCTTCTTCATTTTACAGCACCATGTCATTCTGTCCTGTTCGTCTTATCTCCTCCTGATTTTATCTTTTTTTCTTCCTGATCGCTGCACTGCTCTTTTTCTCTCTCATCGAAGGATGGACAAATCCTTTTTTTCCACAAATCCTTTCAAAAGAAAAAGACAAGTCTCTCTCACTCCCTCTCTCTCTCTCTCTCTCTCTCTCTCACACACACATACACTTTTATCCTTTTGAGGATCTTCAACTGACACGTGTGTATTCGTTGATACGTTTTCTGTAAGGAGGCGTTTAATTATCATTAAGGGAAGGAGTCTCCAGTGTCAGCGCTTTGTAGCATTAGCTGGTAGTTTCCCGACATCTTCGGGACAGAGGAGTTTTACACATTGTGGTTTCTTGGTAATAGGACAAACTGCATTTTTTTTTTGTTTTAAATAAACTCAAAAGAGTTTATTATATGAAAATAATGAACTTGGTTGTGGTAAAATAACTTCGCTCCATCACGCCACTTCATTGTAGACTATTTTCCTATAACAGCATGACGCTGAGGGTTTTATTCCTTACTCATTGGGTAAAATCTAGTTAACATGCACTGCGACAGCCAGGTATTAAAAAAAAAATCTGCAGACTCTCAGAGACATTCTCACTCCCTTTTTTCCTCTGTGACTTAAATACGAAAGAACTGATTGATGCTGGTCATAGCTGAAATAATGCACATTTACTGCAGCTCTCTCTCTCTCTCTTTCTCTCTCTCTCTTTCTCTCTCTCTCTCTCTCTCTCTCTCAGTCAGCAGTTTCTAATAATCTTCTTACTATTGAACCTGCTCCAGTTGAACCACTAATGTTCACTCAGTCTCAATATCACTACAAAGTGTTTGCTGGAAGAAGTACGGTACACAGCTAGAAAATAACGATATGACAATAAAATGAAGTGATAAATAACTGTCGTGGGTTAAAGAGAGACCGTGTTTCTCAGCTTGGAAAGGTTTTGAAACAAAGAGTGTGTGTTGGGACGCATTCTTCTAATGTCACGATGATGATGATGATTTAGCTGACGTTGTTACAAATCCATTTCAATTTGAATGATGATTCGCTTTGTGTAAAAATAGTTAGAAAGGTTAAGATAAGGGTTAATTCACTGGATGTTGTTAGCTACACCACAGCGCTGTTGGATTCTCAATTCTGATTGGTCAGAAGGCGTTGATTCATTTTCCGTGACAGTAGAATCATTTCTATAGTAACAGTTTACACAGTATGCCGTTCGTAATTGAATTGTTTCTGTAAGGAGGTGTTTATTTAACATTTTATGGAAGGAGTCTCCGGTGTCAGCGCTTTGTACGAGTCAGAGGTAAAGCTGTAACTTTCCTGACATCTACAGGACAGAGGAGTTTACGCTTTGCAGTTTCTCTGTAACACGACCACATGAAAAGCTGACAAGATGTTACACAGTGAGTGAACTAGTGGCTAACTAACGTTATCTAACTATCGAATCGTTTGACATTTCATATGCTATTGTTATGCAGCATACTTCGAAAAGAGCTGGTGCGTGCTAGCGTCGTTACATTGTTATCAAACTTTCGACCAATCAGGTGGAGCGCTGAGCCGCAGGACTGCAGCTAAACACTGCTGTAGACATTCTGTTCAGTAATATGTGATGGTGTGTGAATAATAGTCGCAAATCTACAGTATATTTTTAATATCTATATACACCTATATTTTAATGGCTGGTTTTGTGTGTTTTAGGATTGTTTTCCACATGACTAGGAGTTTCATTGTATGATGGCAATAAATACAGTATATTCTGATCTATTCTAACAGAGGCATGTTTTTTTTTTTATTAGATTACGAAAGGACTATTAAAACACACCTCACCTTCAGGATTACAAGTGCAAACAGGGTCAATGCAAATATTTTGGGAAAAAAAAGTGTAACAGTAGATAATAAATATTAGATATCTTGCTGCTAGTCACATAGAAGTCAAGGTTTTATTCAGTACATGAGTCTGGTGCTGATTAATCTGCTATGAGAGGCTTACTGATAATATTTATTCTCTCTCTCTCTTTCTGTTTGTGTAGGAACCTTGGGAAGTCTGGATTGCGAGTATCATGTCTGGGACTTGGTGAGTATCTTATCTTTTTTCTTTATCAGTTAAAGCTTACTGAAAATGCCCTGAGCATTGTTTG
Source organism: Pangasius sanitwongsei (assembly GCA_037576675.1). Taxonomy (NCBI): domain Eukaryota; kingdom Metazoa; phylum Chordata; class Actinopteri; order Siluriformes; family Pangasiidae; genus Pangasius; species Pangasius sanitwongsei. The sequence goes on along the minus strand of CM075008.1, from coordinate 2,668,366 downwards.
TGTGAATTCACATTTTTGTAATTAAAACAGTTGACATCATAATCTGCTGTTTTCTCATTCCCAAGAGCTGATTTCTCATTCTCGTCTCATTCAGTCTGGAATAGGTGCTCTTTTAGCTGCCAAGGTACAGACATAGTGGTCCTCAAGCGTCCTCCAGCTTCCTGTAGACACAAACTGAAACACCTTTACACCGGGTTCACACTTTCTGTTATTTACTCTTACACAAAATGGCTGCCATGGTCAAATTCTTTTACCCTTATATGTATTGTTTTATTGTGGATTGTTTCATTGAAGTCAAAATAAAAAGTGCTTTATAAATAAAGATTATTATTATTATTATTATTATTACATACATGTGTTGTAATACCAGTGTGAACAGTGAGAAGTGTGATGTCATGTGATGTCCACAACAGACTTAACAAATTAGAGCTGTCTCACAAATCTGATACTTTGGTACTATTCGAGTACAGTTTTTAAGTATTAACACTAACCAATTTCTCAATTAAGGTTAGTGTTAGAATTTAAAAAACCTCGCACATAGCCCAGTTCTACTGAAAAAGTTGATTCGAGATGCTGCTCATGATGACAATCACAACAACGGAGGAAAGTTTTAAACAGAAACTAACAAAATATTTTACGCTGATTGCACACTACACAGTTTTACTCCTGCTGATTCCTGGTGATGTATAGTACAAATAGCTACAGTTCTCTTTGCAGAACAGACAATCCTCACGGTCTGAGTCTCATCAGTCAATCCTTTCTCCACATTCTTTTCTCTTTTTTCTTGTTTACGTACAAGAAACAAGTGCGAAACAACCACCACAGCCAGGTATCAGTCACATGATAGACAGCGCTTGTGTTTATTTTTTGGGAAAGTGGGATTTGGGGATCAGTCACGTTTTGTCTGGGTTCTCTCCAGGTGTGAGCCCCGTCTACAATCGCTTGTGTCGTGTACACACGGCTATGTCAACAAAACAACTGATTGAAGTTGTGTAAAGAGAGCAGCATGGCAATGCAGAGATTTTGAAGGTCACTAGTGTCCACTAGGTCAACAGTGAATCCTTGCCAGGCCAGCATGTTTCATGTACCGTCTTGTGGATATCGCTTTTAAGTGAAAGTGTTTTTTTGCTGATTTTATTGATGTCGGCTGTAGTGTTCAGAGCAGAATTTGTGAACTCACCTGTCAGTCTGTGTGAATTCTGCTGTACGATCTTGTTCCTGAGAGGCTGCTAGGATTTCAACAGATCAGACTGCATTTCTTTTTTTTGTCAGAAAGTTTGGGAATTGGGAAACACACACAGACAAACACAGCTGGTCTTCCAGACATTATTAATGAGAAAAGTAAAGCTTAGCAGGAGTCGAGCTGGCTGCACCATTTACACCACAATCAAACAGCGAACTCTGCATTGCTATTTCTGAGAGTAAAACCACTGAGAATGTGTGATTGTGTATGATGTTATCAGTAACAATAGCTGCATGACAGTGTGCTACATGACAATATATTACTGTCTGTAATCGGCACTGAGATGCAGGAGGCAAGTGCATAAACTCAGTGTGCTTTATTGGGGCAAATCCAAGAATTATAATATAAAAGTGAGACAAGGATCAAATATATTCAAAGTCCAACCATAAGCAAGAGTCAAAAACCAGAACAAATGGGGGAAAAATCCATAGCTCAGAGAGACTCAGTACAAAAATATATGGTAGATATATAGAGACAGCAAGGTATACATAGATAACTAACACAGAACAGGTGAACACAAGCAGGCAACAAACCAATTACAGCACAGGAGTGGAGCTTAGACTAGAACAGAAACCAAAACAAACACAAGCACATGACATTTGTCGCCATGGGAACTGCAACAAGAATTGGGAAACCATGTCATTCTGACCGTTAATTCTGTCAAGGTTTTCTTTATATACTTTGTGGACATCTGACAAACATTTGGCCATATTGTGTATTTTGTCATCAGATTAAAGGATTATATTTGTGATATTACTCTAAAATCAGTGGGAAAAGGAGTCACGACATCTCTTCACAAAGTGTCGTAGGAGTGTGATTGGACATACTATCGTACATTGGTCAGATGGTAGCTAATCAGACCAAGCTAGATTAAACCATTTGCGCTTTTTAGCATTTTAGCTAACTATCTTAAACATTTAACATCACATCCGGTGTTTATCACCAGAACACATGGGATTTCTGCAGCACTACAGCTCTACTTTGGCTCACTTTGTAACTTGTGGCTCAGTTTAGCAGCTCACGTCTACAAAAGCTCCGAACCACACAGCATGTATGATTCATGATTCAGTTCCTGCAGTGAGTCAAGGCAGACCGAGAGCTCAGCTGCTCTCAGACCCGAGTGTGATCGCTGTGTTCTCACCTGCCTAAAGAAGCGCACTGAGAGAAAGAACACACCAAACTGACTCAACACTGCATATGTGAAAGCACTCTAATTCTCCTCATCTGCTCTCGGAGATCCTTCCTCGGTGCTCGGTGGTGTGGTTTATACTCCACAAGATGGATGGAGAGCGTCAGTGATCGGGTTTCGACCGAATTGACACTTCAGCTACAGTAACAGCTCCCTGCTCATCTCTGTTTCATGTCCAATCGATACGGATGACAAACAGTGGAAGACGGAAAAAATAAGCATGGAGTTCAGCCAGTCTATCCCCCACTGCCTTTCTCACTTTCATCTTCTCTATTACTCTGTCATCTCCCCTGTATCGTTCACCATCTCTCTGTTTCGTATTCTCACCACTTCTCTCTCTCTCTCTCTCTTGCTGTAAGTAATGCTTATAAGTCTTTAAAAAGTTTAATCTCGAAGACCAAAACACTTAACTTTAAATAAACAACACAAAAATGATTGATTTGACATTATGACATTATAATTGAACTCAATTCTGACAGCATTTCATAGATCCATAAATTCACAACTTTTTGTGTAATACTCAAAAGTTTGTGCAACCCTGCTCACATAAAGTTTTCATTTTTACCAATTTTACCATTTTAGGATAATAATGAAGACATTACAAGGTAAAGAATAAAACACTCCGTGTCATGCTGTTATAGGAAAGTAATCAACTATAGGGTGGGGTGATGAAGAGGAGTACCACCCCTGTGTTTTATTCCGCTTACACCGCAGCAAGTTGCGTTACATGATAACATTTTTTTAATTAGTTGAAGAATGACAGGTCATCCTTTTCACACATCTAGCGTTGTGGAAAATCCACAAAACAAAGGGTCAGCTATATCAACTCTCTTTTTTCTCTCTCTTGAGGTTAATAAGAAAAATGGCAGCTTGACACATTACCGAGTAACTGCAAAGTGTAAACTCTTCTGTCCTGAAGATGTCGGGAAACGTGAGGTCACAGCTTCTTCCCTGATTTTTACATGGAGAGTCCCTGTGTAAGTTATATTATAGAAAATAATAACATACAGTATTAGAACCTGTGATTTGCAGCTCCTCTTACAGAAAATTAATACAACTTCTGATATGTCAGAATCGAGAATTCAACAGCGCTGTGGTGGAAGTGATAATAAAATTTCATCACAGCTTGATCTTTTGTTTTCTATCAGTCATGCTTCCATGGGTTGCATGGGTTCAAAGTTCACCTCAAATAACCCTTTTTTCCCCCCACATTCACTCTGATTAGGCTTGTTATAATCTGAGAGAACAGCCTGTGTGCTGCAGGTTAAATCAGTTGGACTGATGTTGAGTATTTTAAAAAGAAAAAAAAAATCTGTCTTAAAAGTGTTTAATAACAATTTTGTGTTTAAATTTTTTTGGGAAAAGAAACTGCAGTTTTACTTTATGACTTTTTTTGCTTTAACTAAAGAACATCCCGACTATAAAATTATGAATTTTCATAATGCCTCCTCCCTCAGGCGAACAGTAATGGTTAACGTGCTTAGCATTTGGTTGCTAACATGCACTGTGTGTTGATGCATGCTGCATGAGGATGAATGTGTCCTGGCCGGGGTTCAGTCGGTGTAATTATATGGGACTGAACACAGAAGTATGCAAAAGCAGGAAGGAGAACAAATCGATGCGCTTCATCTGAACGATCAGCAGTTTTTCCGCATTCATCTGTGGACTGAGTAAAGAAATAAAAGAGGAAAGGTGTAGGGGGTGTGAGAGTGGGATGAGAAAAGACAATTTTTGTTCTGTCGTCAGGTTACTCCAGGAATGCATCGGCAAGTGAAGTGGGATGTAACACTCTGGGATGCAGAACACTCTGAATGCACAATGAACAGGACGTTTTGTGGCAAACACGTATAAAGTTATGCTGCAGCAACAGCCAGGCAAACCAGGAAGTAGCAAATAGGAGATAACCTTGCCTATAATGCTAATGTCATGATCCTGAACTCTACATTCTGATTGGTCAAAGAGTGTTGAATAATTTTCTATAATAGCTGCAAATCGTAGGTTTATAGTAATGTACTAATTCTTACATGTTAACGTTTCTGGAGTAATACAGGGACTTGTACTGCAGATGCGCCACATAAATGGATTAAAAAACGTCTTATCATTGATATGGTAATGTTTTCTGTAAGGAGTCTCCAGTGTCAGCGCCTTGGTGAAGCTGTAACCTCAGGACAGAGGAGTGTATGCTTTTTATGGCTTTTTTGCAACATGACAAGCTGTGTTTTTTGAGAGAGTTTGGTGAGGGAACGACTGTTCATAGCTGCTATAGTGCAAGTGAGAACAGGAACTATCTTGTTTCATGAACATTCCCCCAACATTAATGCAAATTGCTGTGGTGTAAGAGGAGCAAAACACATCAGGACTTGCTGTTATTGGAAATGAATCAACTTCGTCATGGTAACAGTAAGTCCGCTTTATCATACCACTCCATTGTTGATTATTTTCCCATGACAGCATGCCCTGAAGTGTTTTATTCCTTTCAGTTTCAACTTCTTGGCAGTTTGTGATTTGTAAAGGCTAGCGATGTTGTCTATTCAAACCAGTTCCACATTGTGGGAATGGAAAGAATGTTTGCTGACTCGAGCAGTTCTCGAGGGTTGTAGCACGATGCTGTAGCTCAGTTCCTCTGCTTCATGCCACCTCACCGCAGCAGCGAACGCGCCACAGAGGGGATTATGGTAATAAACGCTGTGAGTTCCCTCTGAGCCACTCAGCATGACCAGGTACAGCAGTAGTGTGTCCCTGATCGAGTCCTCCTGAGTCAGGGTGAACTTTAGCTGAGCTGTGTGTGTGTGTGAGAGAGAGCAACTCTGGCAGTGGATTTGATCCTCGGCTTTGCTCCCATCTGGCATCCGTCACCGGACACTGAGGAGAGCTGAGGTAAACGCTGAGTGTCTCTCCGCTGTCATCTTCTGTCTTTTCTGAAAGCAGCCGATGTATCATTCAGCCAAGATGACATAAGGATCAGTGTGTGTGTGTGTGTGTGTGTGTGTGTGTGTGTGTGTGGTTTGTATGAGCTGACCCTCATGGCCCCTTTTATTGTGCGTCTCTCAGAGGAGCCATTCACGGGAAACAAACCGGGAAGAAACGCTGTCAGAGATGACAGATTCTAGTGGAGAAATGTGCATGCATAAATACCGAAGGAGAGATTGGGATTAAATACCACACACACACACACACGCACACACTGTAGCACTTTTTCCACACTGAGTCATCTTTTACCAGTTTCCTGGGTAAAAAATGAAAAAGGCTCATTGACTTTAATTAATGCTTGAACAAATTTCTAATTAACGAGTTGGGTCATTTTCTTCGTAATTCTCACGGTGGTCCAGTCATTTCTACAGCAAATGTCTCAGCATTAAATCCTCTGTGAAAAACACACCAGTGCAACAAAAAATTCATAACTGATTCTATGCTCATGCAATAATGTATCTGAGAAGTACAATAATAATTATAAATGTGTTGCTCTGTACATCTAGAGGGACAGGAAATAAAATATTTTGAATCTCTGGCATCCTCTGTGTGCTCTGTGATAGACATGGCATATTAGATATACAGTATATTGCATATATTAAAGGGGCAGTATGTCATTTTTAGCATCTTTCACCTCCCGCCTGTGAAGCGACGTCTAATTGCAATGAAAACTCTATTGCTTTGTTTTGAAACGGCTTTGAAATCTCATAAGGAAAAGGGTTAGAGCTGAGCAGGTCGGACTGGGGCGGAGATTCATTTCCGGGCCAGAAAAAAAAAATATAAACAGAATCACAGTGCCGCTAATGTTTCTTTGAAATGAGATGATTATTGCGGGTCATGAAACACTTCCAAACAGCACCTTTAAGAACTGAGAGTAAAAAAAAAAGTATCCATGGAGCAATCACTGGCTGTGTGAACTGTGTGTGACTTTCCCAGCATGCACCTCTGCTCTCATACATCATTTCCTAACCCTGCGTATAAAATGCCTGCAGATGGATTTCATTTACACATTTTCATTCTTACGCTTTCTAGGAAACACACATATACACTGTTAGTGTACACAAAGGTTCGTCAAGGGTTCCTTCATGGGTTCTTCGGATAATTAAGGGTTATAGGGTTCCGCCTAGAACCTTTAGTGTTCCCCCAGAGGGACACCCTTGCTGTGATGTTTCTCATGTTCTCCTGCTTTACAGTATGAATGATTGTTTTTTTTTCTTTCTTCTTTAGGTACCTGGGTGACTTTTGGAGGTCAGATTTCTGATGAGGTAATGTTTTCCCTTATAATTTAAGAATTACTGTTGATTTATTTTACTGTAACAGCCATCCCTGAAGTGTTTTATTCCTCTTATATCACAGCAGTTTGCCAACAGTGATGGTTTTATAACTAAAGAACAGAACTTTCATACTTCTTATCCTTTTATAGTTACTGTTGTGGAATGTCAAGATCGTTCCTGCTCTCACTTACATTATAGCAGCTATAAACAGTCGTTCACTCACCAGCCTCTCTTTTCTTAAATAGTTAATAAGACGAAACAAACACAGCTTTTTACGTTACCAAGAAACTGCCAAGTGTAAACTCTTCCTTCCTGAAGATGTACCTCTGACCGTAGCAACCCGCTGACACTGGAGACTCCTTCCATAAATGTTAAATAAACTTCTCCTTACAGAAAAGCTCACCATATCAACGATTACAGACGTTCGTTCATCTGTTTATTTGGAGCGTCGACTGTACACGCCGCTGTGTAAGCTGTTACTATAGAAACGCTAAGATATTATTATGAGCGCATTTTGGATGCTCTTCTCTCCAAATTGTCTTTGCAGCCATCAGAAGGCCACAAAAATCAGACTTTATTGTCCAGAAAATAGGGCAGAGCAGGACTAAAGCAGGAAGTCTATCCTGCGTGACGCTGTGATGACCCGAGGGAGCTACAGCATGCTCTCCGTCTGCTCGCTTCAAGAGATTATAGAAAAACTGGTGCTTTTAGAGCACCTGAGGAATAGGACAGCTGGACAAATTTCAGATTAGAGTCAACTTTGTGCAGAAACCTTCCCACTCCAAGTTGGAACAAAGTCCTCAGAGTACAAGCACGGTGCATGAACCAGCCTCGCAGCGTTGTTTACTCATCTCTGTGTCCAGATGACCTCCAGAGCTTTACATCATCCACTGTTCTCAGTGTCCTTGCCTTTATTTCCGAGAGGCCAAAAGACCAGAGCCTCGGGGTGCATCTGAGGCAAGGTCTCTCACCCCAGTCATCCAGATCATCACACACACACACGCACGCACGCACACACACACACACACACACACACACATGAATCACTCAGTGGTCTCCTCAGGCAAGATGGATGTCAGCAATCTTTGTACAAAAAAGTGACAGTGTTTCATGCTTGAGGCTTCAGTAACTGTAGAGAGACCAAGAAAACTGCAAGGCAGGATCAGGTATTAGTGTGTGTGTGTGTGTGTGTGTGTGTGTGCGTGCGTGTGTGTGTGTGCGCAGAAGAGAGGCTCTCAATCCAAGACAAGGCTTTTCACAGGACGCCACGTACTGAACAATTTTTCTTCTCCTTCTCCTCCAGAACGTTGTCTTTTTTCCTCTAAATTGTCATCTTTATTTCTCTTTTTTAAAAAAAAAAAAAAGAAATTCTGAAGTGTAGCGGCTCATGAGTGATGAGGAGGACGGCTCTCCGCTTGAGTTATGTTTAAATACAGTGACGGCAAGGTGGGAGGCTAAAATCTATCAATGGCTCGCCAATGAAACTACTCAAGGTCTCATCAGTGACTTGCGGCTCTGTCGTCTGTCCTTTTTCGTACTTTGATTGGACACTTTTGGAGTAAATAATCCATCTTATTCACGACTGTATTTCCCATGCGCCTTCTCAATCGCTGCGTGTCTTGGATGTGTGTGAGACATTTTAGCAAATGGAGAAATTTAGGGGGCGTGTCACTCTGTGTGATCACCTGACACGACTGTAACTGATGCATGAATCTACAGTCTGGACTGGAAAGAAATCAGCCCCAGCCTCACTTCTCACTTCCTCACACCATCCTGTCTGTTTTTCTTACGAACTTTAGTGATGCTGTTGCACTTTAGTTCCACAAAAATCCCAAATAATCCACTTTAATGATGATGTGATGTGATGTTGATGTCGATGCCAAACCTAAAACCTTCTACTGATGTGTGTTTATCTTTGAAAGACAGCAGGGTTTAGCTCTGCTAGCACATTTAAAGCAGGCGGCCATGTTTAAGTGCTCAGTAAAGTAACTGTTCTGGACAGAAATCTCCAATACGGTTAATGCGCTTCATGGCACCGAGCTCAGCCAAGACACATCTCATTAACTTAAAGAGCTTAAGTCTTCCTCTTTTTACTTTCTTTCTCATCCTTTTTGCCTTCCTCTCATTTTCTTTCTCCGCTTCTCCACATGAGGACTGTGGTGTGGCTCGGATTTTGGCTGAGCTGAAGGTTGGAATGTTTTCAAATTCCAAGCAGAGCCTCGGAGAAGGCAAATCACATTAGATTAGCTGGTTTAGAAAAGGCCCCTAGGAGGTGATCTTGCACGTGCACACACACACACACACACACGCGCGCACACGCACACACACACACACACACACACACACAGTGCTATACAAAACTATACAAGGCTCACTGCACAGTGATTATTCCATGTCACTGAGAGAGTAAAGTGCTGCTCTGACCTTACCGCTTCTCCTGAGAGCTGAAACACTCTCAATCACATCAACACACCGCAACACACCTCAACACAAACACCTCAACACACACTAAACACAACTAAACACACCTCAACACACACTAAACACACCTCAATACAACTAAACACACCTCAACACAAACACCTCAACACACACTAAACACAACTAAACACACCTCAACACACTTCAAAACAAACACCTCAACACACCTCAATACAACTCAACACACCTCAACACACACTAAACACACCTGAACACACCTCAACCCACCTCAACACACCTCAACACAAACACCTCAACACACACTAAACACAACTAAACACACCTAAACACACTTCAAAACAAACACCTCAACCCACACTAAACACACCTCAACACACCTCAACACAAACACCTCAACACACCTCAACACAAACACCTCAACACACACTAAACACAACTAAACACACCTCAACACAGCTCAAAACAAACACCTCAACAAACACCTCAACACACACTAAACACACCTCAACACAACTAAACACACTTCAAAACAAACACCTCAACACAACTCAACACACCTCAAAACAAACACCTCATAACACCTCAACACACCTAAACACACCTCAACACACCTAAACACACCTCAAAACAAACACCTCAACACAACTAAACACACTTCAAAACAAACACCTCAACAAAACTCAACACACCTCATCACACCTCAACACACCTCGACACACCTCAACACACCTCATCACACCTCAACACACCTAAACACACCTCAAAACAAACACCTCAACACACCTCATCACACCTCAACACACCTCAAATCAAACACCTCAACACACCTCAAAACAAACACATCAACACAACTCAACACACCTCATCACACCTCAACACACCTCAAAACAAACACCTCATAACACCTAAACACGCCTCATCACACCTAAACACACCTCAAAACAAACACCTCAACATACTTGAGCTGGAGTGTGTGTGAGTGTGTGAGAGAAAGGTAGGGTTGGATATTTGACAGAGGGGTTTTCTTTTTTTTTGCCTCATTATCTTCAAGAAAGAGAAAAAAGCGAGGCTTTTTTTGAGGGAAGGCATGTTTATAGCTGCTACACGTAGCTGTTCTGACATAAGTGAGAACAGGAACTAACTTGTTTCATGGACTTGTAAATGAATAAAAAGTATAATGTGTTGTTCTTAATCACTGTGGGATAAGAGACTGACTTCAGGACATGCTGTTATAGGAAAATGATCAGTGATCAGCATAATGGAAGTGAGAACAGGAACGAGCTTTTTTTCGTGGATGTTCCACAACATTAAATGTAACAAAAAATGGATAAAAAGTGCAGTGTATGGTCCTTTAATAAATTTAAAAAAAGCATCATTGCTAAATTGCTATGGTATAAGAAGAATAAATCACCTGATGTGTTGTTATAGAAAAATAATCAAAGTTGGGGTTAAAACAAACTGACGTGACATGTCTCACTGTGCATATGTATATACGTGTGTGTGTGTGTGTGTGTGTTGTAGGTAGCAGAGCAGCTGATGACCATAGCCTATGAGAGCGGTGTGAACCTGTTTGACACGGCCGAAGTTTACGCTGCAGGAAAGTGAGTGAGAAATGAACTCTGGTTGGAGAGGTGGTGGTTTAGTGATCGGAGGGTTGTGAGTTTAAATCCCGGATCATATCCGTAACTCGCACTGCTCCGCTTCAGAGGCGCTGGAATGCGTACTGCATACAACCATGAGACGTGTGAGGAGGTCTAATGATCCTCTCTGCTGTCTTCCACAGAGCTGAAGTCATCCTGGGAAACATTATCAAGAAAAAGTGCTGGAGGTACAGTGTGTGTGTGTCTGCAGGTGTATCAGTGTGTGTGTGTGTGTGTGTGTGAGAGGGAGAGAGAGAGAGACTGCAAATCTGATTTAGATCAAATCCACGTGGCTCCTACGTGCTGCTTCCTGGCTGCTCGACGCGGTCAAACAGTTAAACAGGGAAAACTGCGTGACTGAAGAGAAGCAGCGGCTCTCGTTTTCATCTTTCACAAATACACGCAGTGTGAGACTTTCACAATTACACACACACACACACACACACAGTGTGAGACAAATCTGGTGCAGAAAAAGATACAGCACAGAAACGATGTTACACCCCTTCTCTTTTATCCGTCTGTGGCAAAGGTAAATAAATAAATAAATAAGTTAATTAATTTATAGAACATTTATCAAATATTTTATATGTAACATATTTTATATTTACTTAAAATGTATTATTTTATAAAACATACAGACATCCAAAGTCCAGTTAAATCTGTATATCTGAGCGAAGAAGAACAAATCTAAATAATTCTACGTGCTGGAAATCGAAGTCCAATAGAACATACAGCAAATTCTGTAAATAAAAGCTTTTATTTTGCCCTTTTCCTACTTTCCTCCTATGACGCTGGACTTACGGGACACCCTGTTTATGATATAATTAAATATATGTTGTTTGTTTGTTTGCTTGCTTGTTTGTGTAATTCCTCAAAATTCAAACATTTTTATTTTACTTTTTCCTTCCTTTCGACTTTTTATTGTCAGTTTGTCACATAAAACGTCCTCAACTGAAAGAGAATTTTTTTATCAAAATGACGTTTTCTGCTAAAAATAGTTCTAGGCTATAATATAATATATATATATATATAATATCATATATACAATCACATATCACATAACAATATAATGTAATATATATAATATACACTGTATAATATCCAGGCTAAAGATATTCAATCTCTTTCAAGATTTTCTCAACTCACATCAGAGGTCATTTTTAAAACAAAATCAAATAGAGACAGATTTATTTTAGCTTTAATTCACTAGATCAGAATTCCAGTGGGTCAGAAGTCTACACCAATCTGACTGGCTGTCTGAACAATCAAATCAAATAAAATCTGAACTGTTTGGCCATAATAGTCAGTGCTACGTACGGAGGAAACCGGATGAGGCTTTTAATCCTTAAAACTGTGAAGCATGGGGGTGGCAGCATCATGTTGTGAGGTGTGCTGCTGGAAAAGGGACTGACGCACTTCAGAAAACAGATGGCATCATGAGGAAGGAGGATTATCTTAGTCGGCCAGCAGGACAATGATCCTAAGCGTAACCTCCAAAGTTGAAGTTTGCAACAGTGGAAATCTGAAAATCGGATATAGTAAATAAAAGCTGAAAGAAATCTGTCTCTTAGCTATTAGTTTAAAAATGACCCCCTAGTAGACCCCTAACCGACATAACACAGGAGATGGATGGTAACAATCATAGCATATATATATATATATATATATATATATATATATATATATAATGTATCTATGCATGTGTGTGTGAATATATATTGTTTGTTTCAGTAATTCACCAAAATTCAAACATTTTCCTTTTTTTTTTCTTTATTTCAGCTTAATCTGTCAGCACTTCATGTAATACATCTTCATCAAAGTGACGTTTTCTGCTAAAAATGCTTCATGTGATTTTTAAAAAATTGCTTTTAGAAAAGCTGACACTTGAGTTTTGCTCCACCGGAGAGATAAAACGGTGCGAATATAAAAGAACGCTGTATCGCTGTAGGTGTATCAGCTTTATTGATTCATTCCGGCGCCGTACTGTGCTTTTTTAAAATCACCGCTCCTTCTCACAGGCACAAGTGTGAAGACGCAGGGATACGACTCGCAGCAACTAAACAAGAGACTTCCAAAGCGTCCCGCAGTCTGAGTGTGTGTGTGTGTGTGTGTGTGTGTGTGTGGCTGTGATTAGATATACACGTAGACATTGCATCTGCTTGTGGGTGATAGTCGGTATCTGATTTCAGGTGATTGATTTTAATGTTTTGTGCGAAACTGGTGGCGTGTAGATTTAGATTTAGATTTAGATTTAGAGATCCGCATCCTACGTGACTTTACAGACAGGACGGAGGTGTTTATCTCGCTCTCATCGTCATCCCCGGATCTTTTCCTGACAAAATATCGTTCATTGTCAATGTTTTACAAATGCGGTCATTTGCTAACTGTAAAACGAGGCCTTGTGTCGTCTGCAGTAAAGCAGTAAAGCACCTGCAGAGATCCAATTCCCTGAAAGAGCTCAGACGCAGGATTGTTTTTCTAGAGTTTGGGGGTGTTTTTGTGGATTTTATGTGAGACTGAGAGCTATCCATCTTCTTAATCTCTCCACCGGGGATTAAACTGCTGGATTGATGTTTATTAGTGATATTAGCTTTCTCTCTCTCTTTCTCTCTCTCTCTCTTGTTCTCTCTTTTTTCTCACTGACTCTTTACTCCCTCCCCCTTTTTTAATACCAAACGTCACACACACACATTACACCAAGAATGCACAAGTTACACACCTATCGACACCGACAGACACATCACACCCCTTCCGTAGGTAGTGTGTTAAGTGCTGGATTTATCTGGACACACATCGTCATGTCCTCTAAACCAATCAGAGTCCGGAAAGACGTTTATTAGGACACTTATGGGTGTGTAATTTCCAACTTCATGTTCAGTTTCATCAGAGAGAAAAAAAAAAAATGAACACAGCGCTTTATACCGTGCACAGAATCTAAAAGAATGACTCGTGCACTGAACTGACAACAAATTCATTTTGTGGACAAAACATCCAGAAATAAATTAAATTTACCGCACTGTAGTGAGCAATGCGCCTGCCCAAAAACACGATTTTGTGAAATCCGATTACGTAATTTTGTGGAAAATTTCCACAAAAAATCATTTTTTGTCACAGTTTACTTTGTGAATGAGGAAAATCCTGCAGAATGAATTCTGTGCATGTCATGTCAGCACTGACAGAAGCACTAGACTACATTCCCCATCAGCCCCTGCACACCACAAGAGGTCACGAGCACCTGAATCACCTTAACATCTAATTGTGTTACTGCCACATAGTGTATTATTAATCTAAACACCTTTCTTTCATTCATCGCAGGGCACCACACACACTCACACACACACACACACACACACACACTCAAACACACACACACACACATTCACGCCCTGGCGCAGTTCAGTGTATCCAGTCCACCTACTGGCATCCATTTTGTCCAGGAAATGAAAGGTCTTGTTGCAAGTGTAATGCATAAATAATAATTACTATTAATTTTTGGCATGAAAATGACACCTGGTTTCATGGTTTTTAGTTAAAGATTTTTTTTTTTCTTTTCGTTAAGGAAGTTTATCAGGAATTATTTCGTTTTTAGTGGTGCAGAAATAATAACAATTCTGTACAAGAGGTCACTTCTGCTGTCTCTTTTTCCTCTTTTTAAGATAAAATGACGAGATAAGATAAAGCTTATTGATCGGGGAGGAAATTCTTGTGCCAGTTTGCTCATGACAGCACAAAAAAAAAAAAAAAAAAAAAAAAGATAATGAATATATTTGGAAAAAATTTAAAACTCACTGACATGGATTTTTTTTTTTTTTTTTTTTTTAAAAAAAGCTAAAACTGTACATGTGCAAAGAAATGACTGAGTTAACAGTGTAGATGAAGTCTAAATTTCTAAAAAATTAACATAAGTGTAAAAAATCCATCTAAAAGTGTACATGTGCAAAAAAAAAAAAAACGCCTTATCTTTATCTCACCTTCTTTATAATTACATGTAAACTTCCTTCAGTTTCACCCTCAGATTTCCCGGTAAGTCCGTCTTCATCTCTCCTCCTAATCTGACTTTATGCCCTTCCTCACTTAATCTCAGTGTCCTCTCCTTTCATATCTCCGCTCCTCTTTCTCTCTTTCTCTCTCTCTCTCTCTCTCTCGAATAAGAAGTGTGTTCTTGGTGTTATGACTCTACAGCTGGTTGTACTTTTACACCCAGAGGAACCTCGCTGAGCCACTGTCACTGAGTCACACACAATCGATTACTCCACAGACACCATCTGTTAGGGTGCAAAGTGTGCGTGTGTGTGTGTGTGTGTGTGTGTGTGTGTGTATATACATGCCTGTGAGTCCCTGCGGCTAAACAAGTGTCTGTGTGCTTTATATCAAGCACTCAGTGTGAAACATATCACATGTTCCTCACTGATGCAAGTGTGTCGAGCATTACTTGTGTGTTTTTATATGTTAGGAAATAAGAGTTAATATCTGTAGTTCTCTTAATGCGTATGTGTGTGTGTGTGTGTGTGTGTGTGTGTGTGAGTGTGGAATAGGAATGTGTCAGTACTGCAGATTTTAATGCAGTGTAATCATTATTGCATGGACTCCAAAGCAGTGCTCTTGACTTCTTTGCGTTTTCACATGCTGAGTTTTGTGTGTGTGTGTGTGTGTGTGTGTGCTGTAAATCTGAGTTTACTGTCACAACAACTTCACAAACAGTTCAACACTGATCACTAAGTGGAAAAAACTCGTACTTGCGATTCACTCCTCGTGCCACAGCAACAGATAGCTAACAGATTCCCTGAAAGCATTAATGCTAACACCTCAGGTCATATATTCCATATTAACTCACCGCTATTAAGTGTGTATAAGCGTGTATACTACAGCAGCTATTCTGTACTTTGGCAGGTTATTAGTATTTATAATGATATAGTGATGTAGATAATGAGATGGGAGTTCATTCCAGTGGCTAGCGTTGTCGCTTCACTGCTCCGCGATCCTGGGTTCGATCCTGAGCTCGAGTTACTGTCTGTGTTGAGTCCCTCGTGTTCTCCTTGTGTCTGTATGGGTTTCCTCAGCGTTCTCCAGTTTCCTTCCACCTCCCGAGTTTACGCTTTGTGGTTTCTCAGTATCATGACGGTTGTGATTTTTTTCTTGTCTTATGAACTTCAAGAGAGGGGAAAAAAAGAGAGACTGGTGACGGAACGACTGTTTATAGCCGCTATAATGTAAGTAAGAACAGGAACTAACCTGTTTCTTGGATGTAACTATAAACAGATAAAAAATGATGTCTTTTTTGAAGTCGTGAAAATTTGTAATTGTTAGGAAATCGCTGTGGTATAAGAGGAATAAAACACTTCTGGACATTATAGGAAAATAATTTCCTAGGTCTCAGGAGGTAGTAACAGGAACACCCCATCATCACACCACCACACTGTTGATCATTTTCCTATAGCAGCACAACACAGAGTGTTTTATTCCTTTATTCCACATCATCATCTGCCACTAAAATCACACACTTTCAGTAAGAGCTTCATCCTGGTCAATGTGGACCCGGAGCCGATCCCGGGAAGAGTGGGCATTAGGCAAGAACACGCTCTTGAAGGGACACCAGTACATCACAAAAGCACACACACACACACACAACAGAAGGAGGAAACTCACATGGACATGGACAGAACATGAAACTGCACACAGACAGTAAGACAAGCTCCGGATCGAACCAGGGACACTGGACAGCAACGCTACCCTCCGCGCCGGCACTGAACTCTTGTTTTTCAGAATACTGAATCTGTTATATCCCGTATATTTTTTATACACAACTCTTGTTTCAGACTCTCATGATGTCTCTGTCTCTTTTTTTCTCCAGGAGATCCAGTTTAGTGATTACCACTAAGCTCTACTGGGGGGGAAAGTAAGTGAACCACACACTGACCTCACGTCCTGTAAATCTCCAGTCTGTCAAACACTGAAGTGAACCAGGTCTGTTACAGACGAGTGCTGATCCTGTCCTGCCGTGTTCTACCCGGACCACACTGGAACATTTATACAAACATCACACCTGCTCAACATTTTCTTTTGATTTTTGTTGTGGCTCATCGTCATGAAGAAACAGATTAAAACCACCATGGCCGACGACACTTCAGCTCGGCTGTCATTCAAGTCAAAATTGCATTTTCACACGAGACAGATTGTTTATCATGCTTAATATTTAAATTGACATATTGGCAACTCTGTGGTCAGAGTAGATTAGACAGGTTAAGATCAGATTTAACACACAGGATAATCTGGGAAAGTAACCGTTTAAGACCAGGTGAGATCGTCAGGACACAGACGGAGAAAATAAACCGCAAAATCATTTTTTTACCCTCTAGTGTGACCCAGGAATTACGCGATAATGTAGTTTAAACTCTGTCTTAATTATATTTTCTAATGACATGAGCCTCTAATTAATTCCGTAATTATATTGGCTTTAAGGTCTAACTGGGAACAGCCATAACAGTGACACAGCTGCCTCGGGGTTACATTTACATTTAGAGTTCAGCCTCCGGGCTCTTCCACGGCGACTTAATGTGGAGTCACGCTTGCAGAAAATGTTTAATAAAGTGTAATAGTGTAGACAACAAGTGTGGAAATCTTACACTCATTTACATTTAGCAAAAATTCTCTACAAGGAAATGCCATATTAAGTGCTTGAATTCCCTGGAAATAAAGTATTTTATTAAACATCCAGCAAAATCTGAGTTAAAAAAAAAGAGAGTTATGAGTAAAATCCACATCAAAAACCAACTAGCTGAGAACTGTTTGGGCGTGGCCTAATATTCTAATGAGCACGCTTCAGGCCAATAACTGCGGTAGTGTTTAGGTCGATAATACCACTTTAAGTCTAGATCAGATCTGAGTATAGGTGTAATTGTAGAAATCAAACAGAAATGCATACGTAGTGAGGCAAAACCCCGCCCCTTGATCTTACAATAGCATGGTTTAGCTGTAGGATTTACAATTTTTGTCCCTCGCTACAGCGATAAAGGAGAAATATGAAATCTGCTCTTTCCTGATTACTCAGATAAAGCATTGGTCAATAAAATTCATCCAGGAAAAGGCAATTCACAGAGGAAGGGGAAGGTACACAGTACATGAACGACACGTTTGTTAGTGTTCGAGGTAACTTTTGGCTTTGCACCAAATTTTTCTAAGTGAACTTTTGATCTATGATTTCACGAGCACTGGTCATGAGAGCCAGAAAACAGGAAGACGAGAAAGTGGTCTGTGTGGGCAGTCAAACCAAGACAATGTTACTAATTATTTGACTAATTATTAAGTCATGATTTTTGCCTTATTAAATTTAATGACAAAAGGTCAAGCCGTTGCTGAAATATGGTCTCAATTCCCATTTAGCGACGGCGTGATCAAATTTGTTCATCTGTTACAGACAAACTGAGTTGAATATCAAAGTAATAATAATTTTGTTCAGCATGGTTTGACAATGCACTGGTTCAAATTTCACAAAGATTGTTAGTAGCAGAGGCAGAAATGCACAGCGCTTTGGTAAAATTCCAAATGGCTGACTTCCTGTTTTGCAAATCAGAAATTCGTTACGTGCAGAGCACTCAGGACCTGCCACGGAAAAAAGAGTTGAGCAGTTCGGAGTAATTTTAGTTATTTGTGAATTATAGCGCCCCCCTAGAGGTGAATTTCGACAAAACATCAGGACATGGTTCTTTAAGTTTGGGCTGAATAGATCGCACTGTTCCTGAGATATGCCATCACTTCCTGGTTAATGACTTGGTCAATTAAATTAGTTTGTGCGCTGTAAACAAACCATAATGCATATTGAAAATCCGAGAAAGACGTTTTGTTTGTTTGGATTGGCGTCAGGATGCTGTAATTCTGATGACTGAACAAAATTTGTAGGAAAAGCATTGAAAGAAGAGCTGTTTTCTATGGATTATTATTGGAAATGTATGTCCAACTTTGCCCTGCTGGTGGTGCTAGAGGGTGTAATTGAGGGTTGTACACCAAAATTGCTTGATACGTAACTGATACTATCCTCTATCACTGTGCCAAATTTCATTTAAAAAAAAGCATACGAAGCGTTCATACGAAGCATGCGTATCTGATTATCATGCAAGTGAGAGCTCAACACTAATGAATGAAGCTAATCAGAAATCACAAAGTGTTCAGGAGCTTAAAACACACTTTACGTGCATCTGCTTTACCAAAGGGGCAGAACTTCAAGTACCACTGTGTTGTACATTTTGTTTTATTGCTCTAAAATAAATAAAAAGTGTTTGGCCAAGGAGCAGCCTGGAGACTCGTAAAGTCAGAGCTGAGATGGAGAGCTGAGATGGAGAGCTGAGAGAGAAGCTCGTCCCATCACTCAGAAGTGTAAACACTACACCAGCGAGATTTTCCATGTTTAGATATTAACGGCCTGATCGCGTGTAGGCTTGGGAAGTTATTGTTTGGAGATGATGCAGAGGCTGAGGTCTTCATGGACGGAGAAAACAAAGAGAAGAGTTTGGTGTGTGTGTGTGTTTAGAGTTGTTACGGTTTCACTGCTAGTCGCAGTGTATGATTGGACGGTGACCTCATGGTCAAAATACAGATTAAAATGAATTTTCTGCCATAAACACGTTACACAGCTGCCTCTGCGGCTCCTAGCATGTTCCGAACATTACCATACACTACGCACAGAAGAACACGGCCTTCTCATAAATTGAACCAAACGTTCTCATAATTTGTCTTTCCAAGGAAGTAGAACAATTAGAAAATTTGATCTTTTTGTTTTATTGTTTGTTGTTATTGCGTGATTTTCTTCACCTGTGGTGGAAATGACAAAACTGGTATATTTAGGGGTCCAAGCACCAAAGACAACTCAGACTTAATGTGTTCTATTGGTGGAAAGTTCAGGAACAGAGCACTCTATCACTCCAAAAAAATATATATAAATAATGTTCATGAAATAAATCCCTACAGAGGGGGTGCGTGGAGTTTATTTTACAGTTAATGGGGTCCCTGGCTACAAAACATTTGTGAACATGGACAAGAAAATCTCAAATCGTAACACCCATAGAGCAGTGTTTTCGAAGGAAGAGCAGTCAGAAAGGAGTTCGGATTTTACGTCCTCATATTCCTGGTGATCTCATGTGACAGACTTCGTTGTTGTTGTTGTAATCATTTACCTGAATGTTGTTTGGGGTTTAAATCAGAGCACTGCAGCCCTCAAGATCTCTGGAGCTCCTCAGCTATGACTCACTCCATGCAGAAAAATATTAGCGAGCCCCTCATAGACTCTGGAGCATAACTCTGGCCATTTATAGCAAAATACTCCACACAATGCCATATGCTATATGTTTTACTGTAATGTGTACACAACTGGAGTTACTTTAACTTTAACTTTAAACAAGTTCAGGAGTTTGGGGTCTATAACTGGGGCCTCATTTAGAAAGGTTTTGTCAAATCTGTTCTTACATTCCATGGATTTGGTCTTGTGTTATGTTAATTTGTAAAATTTGACACTAAAAATGTTCTAATATGAACGCAAACTGAAAAGTAAAAGCACTAACCTTCCTCCGTACAAACTAAAATTACAAGCAGCTTCCTCCTTCCTTGCTGAAAGACACTGGGCTGGTACGCATGCGTCCAAACAGACTATGGTAATGTAAAATGTAGAAATTTAAAATAAATACAGCAATTCAAGCTATTCAGTGCAAGAATAACTTAAATATGACTTCCAAAATATGCAGATTTTAGAGTAACTGAGCTATTTTTTTTTTTAAATTGTGAGTTAAAAGTGGAGATTTTTTCTTCTTTCTTTGTGAAAATATATGTAACACAGTAACAGGAAGTAGCAATGTAACTGTATTCTATACTTTCTACCTCTGCTAGAATCCACAACACACACACACACACACACACACACACACATACACACACACAATGGGGATGATGCAGCACTTTCTCTATCAGTACATTCCCTGGACGAGACGGTCCTTATGGAGCATCTCAGCTGGGAGCGATGATAAGGTTAAAGCAGAAAGGAATTTTTTATTTCCTGTAGAATTCTCACTCATGAATAGTAATGTGTGTGTGTGTGTGTGTGTGCTGGTATGCAGGCATTGTGCAGGGATTTAGTTATAGGAAAGGAATGAATGAGTTTCAGCCTGAAGGAGGGAGAGAGGAATTCTCAGAGGGCAGACAGATGGATCTGCAGTAAATAGATCAGCAAACAGTCAGAAATGCTGACAGACAGACAGACAGACAGACAGGCAGATAGACAGACAGGTAGGCAGGCAGACAGACAGGTACGCAGACAGGCAGGCAGAGGTACAAAGAAACAGGAAGTAGGGCACAGATGTTGAAGTTGAATGAATTTGCTTCAAGCTGATTGTGTGTGTGTGTGTGTGTGTGCATTCACAGAGCCGAGACTGAGAGAGGCCTTTCCAGAAAGCATATAATAGAAGGTAAAGTATGATAGTTTGTCTCTCAACACGCACACATACACACACACACACACACAATGATAGCCTTTACCCACAATCCTATGTGTATAATAGAGCAGAGTTGCTGTGGACAGACATGCACAGTTCAGTGTGTGTGTGTGTGTGTGTGTGTGTGTGTGTGTGTGTGTGTGTGCTGTAGAGACTGAGTGCTGGTCTCACAGCAGCTCTAACTATCACATAGCACATCAGCCACAGAGGGAGAAGATAAATGAGTGTTTGTGTTCTCACCACCAGCCTGCACTTTGCTCTGTGGTTTGGAGTCAGACCTCTAAGTGTTGTTCTCTCTCTCTCTCTCTCTCTCTCTCTCCCTCTCTGTCTCTCTCTCTCTCTCTCTCTCTCTCTGCCTGCCCATCCTTCTCTGTTCATCTGGTGCATGTCAAACAAGTCTCATAATGTTCGCACCCTTGAGCGAAGTTCAAATGTTGGTCTCCTCAGACCTCAGAACACACACACACACACACACACACATGCACACACATGGATATACTGTACGCTCCACTCAAGCATGCACACCCTCCATCTTAAACACACTGAATTGTGTGTGTGCAGGAACAGCGACTCACCAGCACTTAGCAGTGAGATACATACAAATATGCTAATGTGTTTGAATAAGATGACTAATCAGTGTACACACTCACTGATCTGCATGCTATCATTTCTAGCCAATTCTGTAAAAAAAAAAAAAAAAACACAAAAAAAACAGACAAGCTGAATGGTATCTGCATCTATTACATGAGAAAAATAGGACGTCTTGTCCATTTGATCATAGTCCCAGCTTTAAGTTGTGTAGTACAGGGCAGAGTCACTGCTAATCAACTTATTTAGCACCCACAGTGTGATATAGTGCATCCTGGAAATCACTCTTATACAACTGAAGGGCAGGTATTAAATTTGCCGGTTAAAGATGAAATGATACCATTTACTGAGTCTCCCTGTTTACTATAGGGGTGTGTCGGCACAATTGTAACACACTTTTGTTTTATCTAAAGCACTCATGCGACTGTGACTTCATTACATCCGTTCACAAGTGTGTGTCTGAATAGCATTTGTCCATTCTTACATTTTCAAAATATTCAAAAATTGTGCAGTTAAAAAAAAGAAAGATAGTTTATATCTAAACTAGCTGCTAGCATATTTTTGTTTTTGTGCTAATTGTGCGAGAGCGCTGAGAGAGAAAATGTGCACACTCTATGTTCCACACTTGTGTATGGATAAGGATGGATTGCAATGGGCTGCATGCATTCGGTGCTACGGCACATTCTGTTTCGAGCTAGCGCGGCTGTCGCGTCTCCAATAGCGTCGTTTACGTACGTCAGTACAGCAAGAGTGCGAGTTGTGCTTCATAACAGCATCAGCATGAGGAAGAAATATTCTGAGCACCGCTATGGGTTATTACAGTTAAAAAAAAATTTTCAAAGAAAATCACTTGTAATAAATTAATGTACAGTGTCTCGAAACCGATATCATGGTGTTATTCAGTTTCAAATGAAGACACCCTGTTAGCAAGAGCGCAAGCTACTTTGCAGTTATGTTAACGTTAGCTAATGTTAGCTTGGGTGTGTGTTTCTATTAGTATGTATTTTCTTACCTTTGTAGCTGGGTATGTATGATGAAGCATACAATCTGAAGCCTTTTTCCAGCTTGCTAGAAGGGACTTTGCAAGTTTTGGGCAAATCCCGCTATCACGAGAGTAGTGAATGAACCGTTAACGCAGGAGCAGTATTAAACAGAATGCAGAAGTGTTTGTGCAAAGATTTCGTTCATGCAGATGTTATAGAATTATGGTTAAACCATAATAAGCATACTATAGCATAGTGATCATGATTACTATGATGTAACAAAAAACAAAACACAAGCGGGGAGCGTCTTTATAAGCTCTGTTTCATTAGTCAAATACAATACATCTTCGTAATAGACATGTAATGATGGATTTATTTACTTAATATTTTCCTTTAGAGATATATTACATGGATTAATGAACGCATATCGTTTAAATTTGATTTTCCCCGATGTAAATGTTACAAATGCACCAGTTGTTTCGGTACAGTTGTAACACAGCGCCTTTTGGTTGAATAATTTAAGCCAAAGCAAAAAAAGTGACAAGTGCGCCGAATGTCCACTTCCACAGCGCGGTTTGTTGTAAACAGCAGGTTTTAGAAAGTAATTTAAAGAGAGAAAAGAGGTCTATTACAGTTCCATTCTTCAGGTATATATCACTGCTGGTGGGTCAGTAGTTGGGCCTAATGGACGCGGGCTACAGGGAGGTCCAGCAGCAGCAGCATACTGTCAGAAATTAGCTTCCTACAGCACAGCTGCAGATTTAAAGCATCTCACACATGGTGAACTGCTGCTTCCTTGGGAAAAGCTCATTAAACCATTCACCCAGGGAACGTGCTAATGTTGCGCATCATTCCCAAACTCCAGGGGCCAGTTAGAGCAGTGCTAATGAGTCCTGCTTTCTGCTCCGCACTTGATTTCAGTCATTTGTTAAATATGTAATATTCTCGCTCTTCTCCTAAGAGGAAGTTCACTATGTTTACATATTTTATGACCCCACACAACAGGCTCATCGCACCAAACACAAAAGGTGCGTTTCCACCAAGATTCTGAAGAACTGTTCTGTAACCACTACCACACTTCCTGGAGGAGTGTGTTGAGTTTGTGTAGCTTGTGTTTGACCGATTAGCAAAGCTCAAACTAAGTAGCTGCATCTTTTCGTTGTACCTTTGAGGATTCCTCCAAAGACAAATAATGGTTCTAGCTTTTTAAAGGGGTTCAACCTTTTCTCAAATGGAAACCTTCTGTTCTTGGGTCCTATATAATCTTTAAAGATTAACCTCGAGGAACTTAAAGATGAACCCTTTAGGGTGTTAGATAGAAGTTTTTGTTCTAGTCGTGCCATTCCACCAGACAGCACAGCTCTCCACAGCTCAGAAACAAATCCGGACCCACTTCTAGCCGTATCCCGGCTGTGGGTGTGTGTCCTACCCGTCACATAACTCTACCTCTGAAAATGTTCCTTTGGTGGAAACACATCAAAAGTTACTGAGGTCCTTAAAAAATAGTTCCTGTGTTCCTGAACAAGGTCATACATTTCTGAAACATTTCCTTTGTTGGAAACACACCAGAGTTTATAACAAAAGATTCCTGCTTCCCTAAATAACTTCCTTTGGAGGAAACACAGAAAAACTTCCTGAGTTTCCAAAAAGGTTCCAGAGATCCTGAAAGGGTTCCTTTGGTGGAAACACACCAAAAGTCCATGAGTTTCTAAAAAAAAAAAAAAAAGGTTCTTCTATGAACCAATTCATACATTTCTGAATAGGTTCCTTTACCAGAAATACACCAAAAGTTCCTGAGTTTATGAATAACATTCCTGAGTTATTGAAAAAAGTCCCTGTGGTGGAAAAAGTTTATTTAGTTTGAAAAAAAAAATGCTGTGGCCCTGAGCAAGATCCTGGATTCTTAAAAGGGTTACTTTGGTGGCGCACACCAAAGGTTCCAGAGTTTCTATTAAAAAAATAATAATAATAATAATAATAATAATGATAATAATAATAAACCTGGTTTATCTGGTGGAAAACCTGGTGGAAATGTATCAAAAGGTCTAGAATTCCTGAAAACATTTCAGGATCTCTAAAAATGTCTTCCTGGGTTCCTGAACGAGTTCATGAGTTTCTGAGAAGCTTTCTTTAGATTCCTAAAGAAATTCACGGGTGTCTTAAAACGTTCCTAAGGTGGAAACACACCAATAGTTCATGAGGTTCTTAAAAAAAAGAAGCTATTGTGTCCTTGAACAAGTTCCTGGGTTCCTGAGAAGGTTTGAGACATTTAGCTTGTCACACTGTTCTGAACAAACTCCAGGACGGCACTTTAATAATACAGGGTTAGAGGCGGTTAGGCTTTTAATCAGTATTAGCAACATTAGCATTTCCATTGATTCATTCAGGCTAATTTTCTTTCCAGGTCTCAAAGGCTCCCTACAGAGAATGCAGCTGGAATACGTGGACGTGGTCTTCGCCAACCGTCCAGACAGCAACACACCGATGGAGGGTGAGGAGAATGAGTTAGCCGAATTTTAGCTGAGTTTTTGTTCTTCTGCTGAGGAACCGGGTTGAAAGGGTTGAACGAGGTCCACATCAGTCTGATCTCTGAGCACTCCAATGATGGCGTCATGGTAACGTGGCCTGTCGGTGGAGCGCAGTCCCCGGGGTGCAGGCACTTCAACAGCTCCACCCATCACTCACACTCTTCTGCCGGTTCTCACAAAGTTCTCCACTGCTTTACAACCCCATTACTCGAACCGCTGAGCCACAGAGACCAGCGACCGCACTAGCCCTGCATGTGTCACAAGTTGGACGATGGAAAGATGTGAAAGAAAGTGTGTGAGTCAGGAGAAAGAGAGAGAGAGAGAGAGAGAGAGAGTGTGTAAGTAAGAGGAGCTGGAGAAATGGAAAGTGACAGATCAGTTTGGGTCGGTGCTGTAATGAGATCTGTGCTGAGAGACGACTAACTCACTTTAGCCTTCAGAGTGCTTAACGAAATGAACCGTCAGGGATAGCATGCCACTCAATC
Source organism: Pangasius sanitwongsei (assembly GCA_037576675.1). Lineage (NCBI taxonomy): Eukaryota > Metazoa > Chordata > Actinopteri > Siluriformes > Pangasiidae > Pangasius > Pangasius sanitwongsei. The sequence continues at coordinate 2,642,549 of CM075008.1, read as the reverse complement.
TCTCTGCCTCACTCCTTCACCCTCCATCTGTCTTTTTGTTGCCTTTTTTTTCATTTTATGCACTTTTACCTTGTACTTTTTTATTCTTTTTATTTATTTTTATATATCATTTCTATTCAGCCTTACACATTGCTGTATTGCATGGAAAGTGGAGAGCAGCTCTTTTGGCACAGCATCATAGTTCTTCCTGTTATCTATCTTGTTGTTATCTAAGGTTTCAGGCTGAATTTTGCTTTCTGAAAAGTGAGAAGCTTCTCAATACCGAGATTTACAGACCGAACACGAGCCAAGAAAGACGCTCGACCGTGTTGGACCACCTTCTGCAGCATTTCTTTCCATCTCTTAAGGCTCATGTGTTGCTTTTATGCTCTTTCATGATAGGCTTTTATTCCAAAAAATGAGTTTTTTAACACTGTAGCACATCATCATTCACAACACTCAAACATGCAATAACATAGATCCAGGTGGACTTACTATAGATCCAAGCTGGATCTACACAAATAAGTTCCAGGAAGTCGATTTGTGAGGATCCAGTAAAATTGAATCACAACAATAAGAAGAATTTCCACAATGTAACTATGTTGAATTCTCTATTTTGATTGGTTAGAAGGTGTTAACTCATTTCCTATAACAGTAGTGCAGCTGCAAATCACATGTTTATACTAATTCGCTCATTCTATTTAATACGTTATCGTTTCTATAGTAACAGCTCATTCTCAAGGGACGTGTACAGCGGACGCTCCACATAAACAGATTATAAAACGTGTGTGAATTGTTGATATGGTGAAGTTTTCTGTAAGGAGATGTTTATTGAACATTTATGGAAGGAGTCCCCAGTGTCAGCGCTTTGTATCACTCAGAGGTAAAGCTGTAACCTTATGTTTTCCGACATCTTCAGGATGGAGGATTTTACGCTTTGCAGTTTCGCCGTAACATGACAAGCTGCACTTAAAGCACTACTGCGTCCATACATTTCAGGATCCTTTCTACGATCTTATAATTTGCATATTTAAGCCTCGATCGCCGTTATTTCCACAAACAGTGTTGTCTTCTTCTATGATCGGATCATTTTGAAAAGATGGAATCATACAGAAAATCTTCGGGGGGGGGGGGGGGGGGGGTTTGTTTGTTTGTTTGTTGAGAAAGAATGTTGAGGTCCAATTTTTTTTTATCTTCTTCTCTTCTCCTACCATGTCCTCTGATCTTATTCTCTCTCTTCCTTATTCTTCTCTTATCTGTCCCCAAACCCCACAGCACTCACACAGTGTCCTCGCTAAAGGAGGTGATATTAACGTCTATCTAAATCTACTGAATTGTGCTGAGTCAGCAAAGTCACCTCCCGCATCTTAATCAGGCTAAGCCATGCTCCGATTCGGATTGATCGAGATGCATCCTATCTGGGTTGCATTAGCTACATATGTAGCTTAGCCGAAATATAAATGCTGACCGCAGTGTCCCCTTAAAGTCACCCTAAACTTTTATAAAACTTTATAAATCCTTTTGGTGGATTTATTTTTATTGCAGAGGGTGCTGACTGGTAAAAGAGGGAATATCCACACTGCAGTTTGCAGCAGGGTTTGCTGAAAATCCCATTAGAACAGTTAATGACAGGTGAGTGTTATCGCATCATAACATGAATCAGCCAATCATGTTCGAGTATGCAGATACAGGACCTGCAACACCGGGAACATGGTGGTACCTCAGTTTCTCATGTTTAAAGGTTAATGATCTTAGCTTTTCATAGGGGTTCTGAAGAATCCTACGTGAAGAGTCTAGACAGAACCTAGGTGTAACCTTGTGTCATGCAAACTACACCACATACTCTTGGAGGGGAAAAAATGTTCAATCTAGAACCTGACAACATTCTTCGATTTGTCCCTCTCAGGCATGTAACCCATGTAGATTCTATGCAGAACCCTATGACAGATTATTTCCTTTACTGTAGAACCCATTTAGAAGGCTAAGAAAAGTTAATGGTCAAAAGAACCCTTGTATCATTTTGTATCTTTGGGGGAAACCCTTGAAAGTTCTGTGTAGAACCCTATAACAGTGTGTAGAACCCTATAACAGTGTGTAGAACCCTATAAAGAGTGTTTCCTTATTAGAGGAAAACATTAGACTCATTAGTTTTACGTAGAACCTTTTTAGAAAACCCTTAACTATCCAAAGAACCCTTATAAACCCCATAGCAATCCATGTAAGGTTCTATGTAGAACCCTACAGCAAATGTTAGCCCTGCCCCCCCACTAGAAGGGCAAAGCACTTAAGCCTATAGACTCATGCACAGTGATATTATTAAATGTAAAACTTAAATATGTGATAAATAAAGTGTCTAGTAAGAGTGACATTTTGGCCTTTTCTGATTAGATTTTCCTTATAAACTAAAGTTTAACATTTCTCACTTCACTAAACATTTAAGACAATAATCTGCCACACTTAATGAGTAAAATCTCTCTCCTTGTTTTGTTTTAGCTAGCATGCTACCGTTAACCTGTTAGCTCATTACCATTGGCTGTGATCCCCCCGACCTGATCACCAACACTGCAGTACACCTGTGTTCACTTTACAAGATCAGAACGCAGCACAGCGATCACAGCTGTAAGCTAGTAAGCCAGCTAACCTTAGCTAGCGTCGCCGAAAGGGAAAGACTTCGTCTGCCATGTCTACAGCTCTGTATTAAACCACTCCGGAAATGTTTGGGACCGACCTTTGGCTGTACTACTTTCAGGCATGGTGACAGGATGTATTAGAGCTGGTGTATTATGATGTGTGCATTTAAAACTTCCTACCAATCTGAACCTGACAGCTCTGACTGTGAGTTACTGTGAATGACTATTAATTTCAGGGTGACTCACAGCACTGCTTGCCATGTTACTCAGAAAACACGCAGCATAAAGCACCTCAGAAAGCATCAGAGTGTCTTTCCTGGTATTATTTTGACCTCTGTTTACATACGAGCCTCCAAATAATTTCACAGGTCTCGCCCTGACAGATTGTTACATCAGTCGTATTGAATTGCTGTTAAAAGGCTCATACTTAAAGTTTCCATGTGAAAGCGGCTTTTCTGTATATGCAGAATGTAAACAGAGTACAACAGGATCACTAATATTTCTCTAATATGCTCTGAGTGCAGCTTATGGAAGCTCTCTGTATAAAGCTGATTAAGACCTGATCATTGTGTTGCATTGTTCATCATGATTAGAGGTTATTAGCAAGATGAGGTCTTTGCAATTACTAATTCCATTTTGAAAAGCCAGATTGCATTTTAAAGCTCATTAGGATCTCTTCGCGGCTAATTATTGCTCATTTTCCTTTTTTTTTTTTTTTCTTTATCCATCTACCTTTTTTTCTGCTCGTAATCACTCATTTGACAGCTGGTCTTATCCAGCGTGACAGAAAAAAAAAAAAGAGAGAGAGAGTTTTAGTCTCATTTGCACGGAAGAAGCAAAGTGTCTCGTCACTTCCTCCTTTTTCAGCATTTCTCTTCCTCTGTCTTTAATTTGTTTTTATGAATGCCCCTCTGCCTCTCTGGTATGCGCAGACAGGAAGCAGTGCAGTGTTTCTGTGCTGCATTGAATGTCCAAGAGCTGCAGCTTTGGCTCTACACCATGAGTGTGTGTGTGTGTGTGTGTGTGCGCGTGCATATTAAAGTCTCCCATAGAGCTCATCCTGCAGTCCCTACAGATCTTTAGGACTCCACACCGCCCAAATACACACACACACACACACACACACACTCCTTTATCAGTACTGTTCCCTAAAGTTAAAACATTAACCCTAACAGTCAGGAGTGAGTAGGTTTAAAGCAGCACTGAGTCTGCAGTGCAGCGTTTCTCCCACAGCTCAGATTCGGGTTCGACTCTCAGCAGTGCTGCAGGACTCTCCGAATCGATTTCACTCTTTGAGAGTGAGTTAAGTGCACGCAGTGAGGATTTAATCCTGCAATTGTAGCAAGGTATTCTGACCTCAGATGTACTATAACTGCAGATGAAAGATGTACGTTCAGGTTTTATGTGAGAGTTCTGCATGGGGGCGGAGTTTGAGTAAAACTGCGTTAGTTAAAGGCCTGTGTCAGTTACGCACGAATCAGACCTTATCCGAACTTAAGCACATGTTTCTTGCGTAATATCAGCTCGAGTGAGGAGCGGTATTAAGTCCAGCGCCACCGTCGCTGGACTTCACCGTGTAAATTTGTGTTGAAATTTACTGTATGTTTTGGCTGTAAATTCACTCGAAAATATATCAATGTCATTCGAGGCTGATATTTGACACTAATATTTAATTAATAGTATAATCCCTTTAAAATGCACAAAGAGGCATCTTCATTAGAGACACTGCTTATTTCTGAGTGGATTTTTATGGATAAAATTATGAACAGTACTGAAAGTGAGCTGTAAGTGTAGCAGATGAGTGCATGGTCAGCTTATCCTTCAAACTGTGGGCATGTTTTCTTTATAGCAGAGAGCAACAGATTAACAGAAACACTGGCATTATTTTATTAATTCAACAAATCTAAATAGCAAAAGATAGATTATATCCTGTGCACACAGAACAATTTCATGACATTGATTTTGCAGGAGTAACTGTAATATGAAAAATATATACAATGCAAAATAATAGGATGCGCCGGATCAAGTGCTATTTTATAAGCTTCGAATAATGAGGGAGGAAGCCATTGTTTACCATCGGTAGCTCAAATCAGTGTGTGATTCGATTGTGAATATTTCTTGTACTTTTACACTCATACGTAAAGTAAATGGAAGAGCTTCTGCCTTTCTACTTTAACTTGAGTGAAGAATTGCACTTCATCTTTTACTGTTACTGAGTTTTTATTTGCGTAGATTGCAGTTGCGCTTTTACTTGAGCAAAGCATCATGATACTTTTACCACTTCAGATTGTTTTGTAAAGCCACAATATTAAAGATATTATAATATACGTGACTTTGTGCTGATTTTTCCTCTTCTCTCGCTAGAGATCGTGAGGGCGATGACCCACGTGATCAACCAGGGGATGGCTATGTACTGGGGGACGTCCCGATGGACAGCCATGGAGATCATGGTGAGCAGTAAGATCTTCACACATCCTCCTGTCATCCTCCATGCACTCACTTTTTTTATTTCAAGGCTTCTCAGTTTATTAGGTACAGTTCTATACATTCTGTTGGCTGTTCCAAGGTCACGATTTAAAACTCAAGGCTGACTGGGCATTTTCCATTTACACCCCTTAGACCTAGCTTAGCATCAGCTATTAGACACGCCCCCTCCGTTTTTAGAATGCAAATCCCGTCTTAAAACTTACCTGTACACACTGGCTTTTGATCCAGGTCAAGTGGTGTTGCAATGTTTTTTTTGTTTTGTGTTTTTTTTTTGTGTCTTGTTGTTTTATGTGTCACTTTATACATAACATTTTACACACACGTTATATGTGTCGTTTTATGTTTTATATTTCTTACGCTATTTTATTCCTTGTACCACTTTATTCGATGCACAGCACTTTGGTCAGTGGGAGTTGTTTCATGTTTAAATGTGATTTATAAATACACCGTACCTACTTACACGACCGACTCGAATCTCCAGCTAAGTGGTCAGCGGCTTGTCGTCGACTTGCCTGGGAGGAAGAGAGGAGGAGGACAAATTGTTGTGTTGTCTTCCTAAAAAAAAAAAAAAAAAAAGCCGATTTGACGCGGGAATGAGAGGGCACGGAGACGGCCCTGGTGTTATTGTGTTTTTAGCAACACTCCTTTTGTTATCTGGATGCATGCTAATACTGTGTGTGCTAATGACAGATCAACAGCATGTTTCGCTGTCAGGGGGAGCTGGTTGAGAGGAGAGTACTGTAATTTAGTCAGCGTCATTAATTCACGGGTTAATAAATGGCGGGTTCAGTGGGGCCGTTTAGCGCTTGGCGTGGTTGGCGCAGTCTGGCGAGGCAGATGCGGTAATGACATGTAATTTGTGCTACAGCGATCAGCCAGGCTTTTTTAGTGTCACATCAAATAGCGTCCCTCCTACACGAGCACACACCCCTGCATCAGACCCCAGCGGGCAATGCTTCAATGATACACTTGCAGGAATATATATTACTGGAAAGCAATTAGCAGCCACCAGCTGGATGGAACATATGCACATAAAGAAAAGTGGAGAAAACATTGCAGAGGCATCTACTATTATTGCTGCAATTTCGCTATTTCTCTCTCTCTCTCTCTCTCTCTCTCTGTCTCTCTCTCTCTTGCTCTCTCTCTCTGCACAGGAAGCGTACTCGGTGGCGAGGCAGTTTAACCTGATCCCCCCGGTGTGTGAACAGGCCGAGTATCACCTCTTTCAGAGGGAGAAAGTGGAGGTGCAGCTGCCTGAGCTCTACCACAAGATAGGCAGGTGTCAATCATTCATCTCCGCCTTTCCCTTCTTCCCCTTTATTCTCCATCTGTCTGGCGTCCAAACTAGAAATTCGTCCGGTCTTCGATCTTCTGAATAAATTCTCTTCATCTTCGTGTTTTGATCTTGTTGTCAGTCTCGCTCCTACTTTGCCACACAGCACATCTATCATTTCTGTTCTTACTGACTCTGTGTGTGTGTGTGTGTGTGTGTGTGTGTGTGTGTGTGTGTGTGTGTGTGTGTGTGTGTGTGTGTGTGTGTGTGTAGGCGTAGGAGCCATGACATGGTCCCCTCTTGCCTGTGGAATCATCACTGGAAAGTATGAAAATGGCATCCCAGAATCCTCCAGGGCATCAATGAAGGTACACAAAGGACATTAAACGAGTCATATTTTTATCCATTTGTAGTAACATATAATGTTCGTTAGTTCCTGTTGTCACTCACTTTATAGCAGCTAGAAACAGTCGTTCCCTCACCAGCTTCTCTTTTTCCTGAAGTTAATAATACAAAAGAATGCAGGTTGTTACCAAGAAAGCACAAAGTGTAAACTCTTCTGTCCTGAAGAAGTCTCTCTCCTGCTTTCCTCTCTCTCTCTCTCTCTCTCTCTCTCTATCTCTCTCATCTTACTTATTTCTCTGCTGCAGTCATACCAGTGGCTGAAGGAGAAGATCATGAGTGAGGATGGGAGGAAGCAGCAGGCTAAGCTGAAGGAGTTGGCTCACATTGCTGAGAAGCTCGGCTGCACTCTGCCACAGCTGGCTGTGGGTGAGAGGCGCTCTGTCCTCCTGTCCTCCTGTCCTCCTGTCGTCCGGTTCTGCTGTCCTGCTTTGTATCAAACCTGATCACAACATACCTCATGCAAGCCAGGATTCTTACACGTCAAACAAAACAAAAAACAGGAAATTAAGAAAATGGACAACATCCTGAAATTATTAGTGAGGGCTGTTAGTCCACCAATTAGGGGTGGAGTGATATGATAAAAAAAAAAATCATATCATGATACTTAAAGGCATTTGTACGACACACACTGTGTATCAAACTGCCAGCAAAACAGTAGTTCCCTCTTTGGAAAGCTAGAACGTCCGATCTCCATGTCTCTCTTTTAAACGACTGGCAGGTTTGCAACTAAGAGCAGACAGATGTACTGAGGATTTAGGAAACATATCCTTCTGTCCTGTCTTGCATTTTTAGCTCTATTGCATCCCCTAGTGTTCACTCCTAGAACAGCAGTTGTGGGTGCAGGGCTCGGCACTCACAATACATGTGTGTGTTTGTTTTGTCCATCCAGCCTGGTGCCTGAGGAACGAAGGAGTGAGTTCGGTTCTCTTAGGAACCTCCAACCCAGAACAGCTAACAGAAAACCTGGGAGCCATTCAGGTCAATACACACACACACACACACACACACACACACACATTCATGACTTTATCTACTTCATCTACTCCGTGATAGAGTCCCAGTCAGATGTTTCCATATGAAAATATGTAGTCGATAAACGTTCTTTCATATAAATAAATGATTGTGTAATATTTGAATCATTACTCTCATTAATCGTTGATGCAGTTTGCTGTAAGTAGATATTTATTTAACATTTATGGAAGGAGTCTCCAGTGTAACTCCAGTGTAAGTTTTCCAACATCTTCAGGACACCGGAGTTTGCGCTTTGTGGTTTATTTGCAACAAGTTGCGTTTTTTTTTTATATATTAATTTTTTTTATCGTTATTAACTTAAATTAATTAAGAGAGAGAAATAAGAGAGGCTGGTGAGGGAATGACTGTTTATAAGTGCTATAATGTAAGTAAGAAGAGGATAGCTAGTTTCAGGGATGTTGCACGACATTAAATGTAACTATAAATGGATAAAAAGTATGGCGTTCTTTAATCGATAAAAAAATTCAATCGTCGACAAATTGCAGTGGTGTAAGAGGAATAAAACACTTCAGGATGGATTGTTATTGGAAAATAATCAACGCTGCTTTGTTGTTTATTTTCCCATGACCGCTTGCACCCGAGTGTTTTCTCCTCTTGTTTTTGCGATCTAAAAGAGAACGATAAACGAAATTTATTTAAATGTTCAGCGATGACAAATCTCTTTTGTGTGTGCATTATTGCGTGAAAGTTATTATTTAATTCTAAAAGTGAGATCAATTCAGACAATTAAGCTGTTAATCGCAATTATGTATATGACAATTAGTCACCGGTGAAAATGTAATCATTGTGACAAGCCTAATGATAAAGGTAGAAGTTCTAGACCTCAGGTGTCCTGTAAGTAATCTCATGTTCCTCACTCAGGTTCTACCCAAGATGACGTCCCATGTAGTGACTGAAATCGACCACATACTTGGAAACAGGCCGTACAGTAAGAAGGACTATCGCTCGTAGAGGTGTGGGTCACATCGTCCCGGTGCGTTTCCTGATCTGAACACCTCTCTCCTCCTCCTCCTCCTCCACCTCCTCCTCTTCCTGGGTTTGCTCTCTAGTAGGAGTCTGGGAGAGAGCCTCGCCTCGCCTCGCCTCGCTCGTGTCCTGTTTGTGCATGCCCCCTTCCCCTTTCTAACTCAGCAGCCACGCATCACCATGACGACAACCACCGTCTGATGAAAAAACGACGCACGAAATCACAAATCGTCATGTAGCAAGGGAGCGTGGTGCTCCGGGAACCGCAATGCTGACGCCCTACTCTGACCTCGGAAGTGTCCCGAACCTGATATGTCTCGGTGAGCCATGGGACATACTGGAGACCTGGAGATTGTAGAGACGGGAGGTGTGGAGCATGTCTCACCCTGCTGTTCGAGCGGGAGAACTGCGGCCTTGCTTTCGATAAACTGAAGAGGAACAAGGCGTCCCGTTACACGCATCCATACTGGTCTTTGCCTGTTTAACGACAGCCTGCATTAGTAATTGCATCTGATTAAAGAAAGCCTGTTGTGTTTTTTTTTTTTAATAGTGTGACACTGATCACATTGCGCTTGTGGCAGAACACTGTATGGCTTCTGCGCGATAAAAGAAAATTAGTGCGAGAACAAAGCTGGAACACTTAACGGTTGCTAATCGGGACGATGTTTTCAGTGTAAACTCATGAAATGATATTGCAGATAGACAGCATTGTAGAATTAACGTTAAATATGTAAATAGTGCATCCTGAACAACCAGCACACGCAGCTAGAGCTTTCGCTGCTGTGTTCCTGTTTGTATTTTATTTTATTTTTTTCCGGTTCTGTTTGCTTCTTAGGATGAAGCTCAACTGGATTCACCGGCTGTGTTTACATGCAGACTAATAATCCGTTTTCCGTTCCCTTAAGGTTTTATTTGAACTAGAAGGCAGTCTAAATGAACCGATAGGTACTGTATAATCTTTATCATATAATCTTAATAATAATCCTAATCTTTATATAATCTATAGGTACTGTATAATCTTTTCAGTATAATAAAAAATGAGCATGTAAACCTTTTAATCTGATTATTGTGAGCTTTTTAGCTTCGAAATGTGATTGCACATGTGCAGTCGAGGCATTTGACAACCTGGTGCAACAAAGCATCCAAAAACGTCCTGTGATTAAACAAAGCTCATGCTAAGATATTTTAAATTATTTAAAAATAACTGGACGTTAAAACATGTTGAGGCGTATTTTTCCAGTACGTATTTTTTTTAATATCTATAAAATTAGATGATGAGCAATGGAGGGATGCAGTCTAGGCTATATTTCCCACTGTTTTTAATTACGACGGCTTCGTTAATTTTGAAATTCGAAATTTTGAAATTCGAAATTTTGGCGAATATCAATCGCTAAGCCAAAATTGACCAAAATGTGTCCAAATTGGACATTTTAAGGATATGGACATGATTTAAAACTTGTTAAAGAGACAAAATAAAAAGTCGACAACCTGATAACCCTGCTGGGAAAAAAAAAAAATAATAATAATAGAAACCCTCATAGAATTTGTAATGGTTTTAATGGTTATAATGGGAACTGTATTGGTTTTAATGGAAACTGTAATGATCCCTGTAGTGTGTGTGTGTGTCTTGGTGGCATGTTTTGTCTAGTGGACACCATTAAGGACCAATAATGGTAATGGTTTTACTGGTTAGCTGACGGTTTGTTATGGTATTTGTAGTGGAAACCATTAGAATTTCTGTGATGGTTTCGGCGATTGCTTTTTCAGCAGGGAAGCCTCGTACGCTTCTTGTTGTTATGGCAACCCTGACAAACTCGAACGCCTCTCTACATAAGCAAACGTAACAGTTGTAATGAATTCAATTCTTACCCGTAAACACAGCCGCTGATTCCTCAGTAGTATAGAGCACATGACCAGTTTCATTCACACATTCTGTACATATGCAGATTATAGTCAAGATACTACTCAATCTGAAAGCCATAATCCATTATACACATAATAAATGCTGCTCTCTCTCTCTCTCTCTCTCTCTTAATTCTTCCTCTTCTACATTGCCAGAGGTTATTAACTTCTCACATTACATATTATTTTTATGACAGTGTACAGCATTTACTTATTTGCAAGTCATAGTGGAAAGAACGTTCCTGAAAAATGTGCATTTGTGTTACTCTGGTCATTTTAAATTTTCTAGTGTAGGTATATGTGTGTGTGTGAGTGTGTGTGTGTGTGTGTGTGTGTGTGGCGGTCTGGGAAAACCCATCAGAGATTACTGTCACTGACAACAAAAATGGTTTTGAACAAAATTCTTTTGTTGCTTTGTTGTTGTTGTTTTTCCAGTAATGTACTTTGCTATCTCTATTTTAAGAAAACGCCAGTGTGTAAATATCAAGACGCTGTGTAAATGTTATTATTTAAGCTACTTTCTAACGTTGCGTTGGCGCTCTCCTGTAAAGACCATGCTGTGTAAGGAGCCAGTTTAAGAAACGCAGCGGTAAAAACGGTCAGCGTGCTTCAAGACGCCCCAAATCCTCGCTAGCTAAGTGACGAAGCTGTCGGACAGCTACGTGTCACAGTGAAACGGACAGAAGTCTGATGAGTCTAACGTCTGTGTCTAACCGCCTGCACGTCACATCATCATCATCATCATCAAAACAGAGAAGAGCGCTTACACGTTCTGTACAGACCAAGTTCTAAAATGTTTAAATGACCAAATAACACAATAGCAAGAAATAGATCCAACGCAACAGTAGAATCTGTATTAATCAGCGATTATTACGTAGCGTGAACAGAGATCAGTGGAGTGAAGAGACGACGATGAGGCCCGTGATGATGTAATGTGTCAGGTGACTTTTACCTCGGGCGATGAGACAGAGACTGAGAGATGTGGCCGATGCTGACAGTCAAAGTGAGAACTCGTTTCCCGCTTTTTCCATCAGCACACGAGGTTATAAATGCGATTTTTTTCTGATTTCGCTGTTGAGTTTTTTTTTAAAACGTCGCTTCCGATTGCGCTACACGCAAACGACGAGCATCCTTCAGTTCAGGGAAACGGGTTGCTCTCAGAACTAGTAGGAACTGTCCAAGTTTGACCACGTGTAGGGTTTTCTCAGGCTGCCACACAAAAACCTTCTGAAAATCCACGTGTCCGAGTGTGTTCAGTCACACCGCTACAGCTGACCTCTGGACCGAGTGCCTTTCTAATAACATGCTTGTGACACACAGGGCTTTCGCGTCGTCCTGCGAATCCGTAAACAGCCCTGTGCATACGAGGACACGAGATACTGTGTAAATTTCATCATTAGTCGTAGTCGTATCATGTCATGTGCATCACCTTACCCTTGGATGGACAGCGTGACTTCTGTACATATATACGATATGTAGAGCGCGATTATATGCTTGAAATAAAAACGCAAACGATAAATCACTGTTTGAGCTTTCATTCCTGTCGGTCTGATCCATTAACTGTGATCATTTTTTTCCCCTCAAGCCCTTTTAAACAAAGGCAGATTCATTATTTTTATACTCAGCATTTAAAAGAGCCAAAATTCTCTAATCTGATTGGCCCGAAGTTTCTGATTAACTTTCGATATGGTGAATTTTGTCTAAGATGTTTATATAACATTTACGGAAGGAGTCTCCAGTGTGAGTGATTTGTAACAGTTGGAGGTAAAGCTGTAACTAGCGTGTAGCGGTTTCTCAGGAACATGACAAACTGTGTTTTTATTTCTTAACTTCTTGAGAAAGAAAAAAAAAAGAAAGAAAGAAAGAAAGAAAGAGAGAGAGAGGCTGATTAATGGTCAGGGTTAACGGTCATTTATTGGTATAAAAAGTGAAAGTGTCAGAAACGACCCCTCGGCATCACACGGATCATGAATTTCATGAAAGTCCACTGATGAAATGATAAAGTCTCCTGCACCCCGTTCACTGGACACACACACACACATACACACCACACACACACGCCCAGAACCCCAGTCTTGTTCATCCCTCTTTGTCCTCCATGTTTTAGTTTTCATGCTCTCTCTTTCTCTCTCTCTCTCACTTTGAGCCCGTGGACAGCAGAGCGATGAGACCAGACGAGGCGCTGATGGACAGAATATAGTTCCTGTAGGAGAGAAAATAATGATCGTCAGAAGATTAACAGATATGAGATGGAGATTCAGAACCCCATCTACACGTATACAGATATTTATATAAATTTTTTTTTAAAAAATGAAGCTTTAGGAAAACGCTGTTGAGGCTGGAGAAATTTTCAGGTGAAAAAGAAAAATATCCGTATAGGTGTGGACGGGGCTGCAGAGAAAAGACGGCTGAGTAAAAAAAAAATAAAGCGAAACATAAGACTCTTACACCGTGGGGTTGAAGTTCTTCAGCAGGAAGAAGGAGGCGATGATGACCAGCACGAGGAACAGAGTGTTGTTGTAGAAGATGGAGAACGTCGTGGCCTCGTAATCCGCCACCTCGTTCTTCTTCCACAGAATCCTGAGAGAGAGAGAGAGAGAGAGAGAGAGAGAGAGAGAGACAGAGAGAGAGAGAGAGAGAGAAAAAGAGAGGGAGACCTTTAACCAGCAGTCACAACTGAAAATCTTATCTGTCTTATCAAAGCTGAAATTCAGTTGAGGTTTCGTCAACCAGACGGTGATTACACTGCGTACTCGTCTGCGCAGACAAGAAATCTGTCTCTTTCCGTCGTCGCTTTCCTCTCACAGCCCGTGTTAGTTAGCTAGTTTACATTATTTCTCTAATCGGTTACTGAGTGAGCTGATTTTATCGAGTGACAGCAAAACTTGAGTTTCTGAAGCGTTTATTACTCAAGGGTTTACGACACAGAGGCAGAGAGGAATAAAAAAAAAAAATGGAACAATAATTTTGCCACAAAAACCCCTAGTGTTTTTTTTTTTTCAATTACCCCCCCCCCCCCCCCCGGGAAGGAGTAAGAAATCCACGAGATGAACGTTTAGTCTGCGTGTTCATTAATAATTAGCACCTCCTCCATCACAACATCGAGGATCTGGAACTCACAGGTTCAGTTTCCTCTACATAAAATGACAAGGGATCAAAAATAGTAAATTCTACAGCTATACCGTAAATATTGGCATCTCTGGATTAGATCTATTTATTTAGTGAACCTGTACACAAAGACGCACAAACCTACTGATTTACATTTAAACCCAGCCCTTAATCCATCGTTATTACATCACGGGCACAGGTCATGTGACCTGGTCTGATCTGAAGTGTAAAACGGTTTTAGAGTGACTCGCTCAAACCACTATTTCATCAAAACGTGTGCCGGAGTTTCTGCTTCTTTTCAATCAGTTTCCAAAGTGTTTTTGGTTTTTTGGTCAGTTTTCAAAAAAAAAAAAAAAACCCCACATGCCTCAGAACTTCTGTATCAACAATGACATTGATTTTTTTTCCCTTTACCTCTCGTCCTTCTCTTTGCGGGACATCTTGCGGTTGTCGGCCTCAGACAGTTTGCGGGTCACTTCCTTGGAAACAGCGTCTTCACGTTTCTGAGCGACCCTGAACACCAGAACACCAGTTTAACACAGAACCACCAACGCGCACGCACACACACACACACACACACACACACAAACACACGTTCCTTTATAACACACGTTCCCTAACCCCGGTCCGGGAGATGAGGTGTGTTAGAGCAGGAAAGCACTAAACTGTGCAGCACAGGGGCTGGGAACCTGTGCTTTTTATACAGACGAGCAGTAAACACGCAGCTGCGAATAATCCTAAAGTTACACTGAAGAAGGCTCTTACTTGTGCTTGAGGACGAATTTAACGTTCTTGTAAGCGAATGCCACCAGGTACGTGCTGACTAGAGTCATGACGGCGTACAGAACCGCAGACTGCACCAGGTCCATGTGCCAGATCCTCCAGAAAAGCCCTGTCAGGGGAAAAAACATCAGTAATTACACCTTGAACATGACGAGGTCATAAAGCTGAGCATCACACACATCCATCCTGTGTGTTCAGGACTGTTCACTGCCTTTACTGACTGTGCAGCCGAGACACAACAGAATATCTGCAATGATCAGACTCGAGCATGCCTACGATTCTGAGAAACAGTAAACACATTTACAAAACACACACACACACACACACACACACACTCTTCTCATGACCAAAGACACTCCTACTATATTGAGGATGCTCCTAAAGCATTGGAGTCAGATGATATTTCAGCACTTTATGATTCCACTTTAAGCAAAAATGTTCAGTTTAAAGATTTTGACCCAAACAGCACACAAGGGTTAAGTTTAAAAATCAACGTCACAACCAAACTAGGTGACTATCGTTGATTTAAATAATAATTCTGCACTGCATGCTATGATTATGATTATTATTATTATTCCCCTTTGTAGTGCACACACAAGGAAAACAGGAAGTGACCAATGCACGCGCTGACTAGCTAGTTATAACTAACTTTGCTAATTAGTGTAACAAATAAAAAAGAAGCGCTAATCAGCCAGCAGGCTGTATGTATAATAAACTAGCAGTGATTAGCATGGGGAGCGTTAGCCTGCTAGCATGCACACTTACAGATGGGAATGGCGGACACGATGAGCGCGTTCCCGTAAAACAGCGCAGTGGATTTAGCCGAAAGATTCCTGCTGAAGTCCTGCAGCAGTAAGTCCTCCTCAGACTGCTGCTTATTACCGCCTTTAGGTGCCATTATTTCTGCTCCTGCTCCCTCTGTCTCTGGGTCCGAGTCGTGCAGCGGGTGGAAGAGGACTGACACGTAGCCGCTCGCTCGTATACGAACCCGTCTAACGCCGCGTCAGCTCAAACACGGAAACGCGTCAGCACACAACCGGAAGCGGAAGTTCATGAAGGAGAAGGTTTGCAGACGCCATGTTTGTTTCATATAAGACACTTCTATATAGAACTATAGAACTATATAACTAAGTTGACTTTAATATATATATATATATATGAATCAGCAGGAATAAATAAATAAATAAATAGTTGAATAAGGTCAACATAAAGCATACATTGACAGTGAACAATGGCACAACACAAGAATTTCAAAGAAGAATATAAAATGGGGAAGCAGAAATAAATAAATAAATAAATAATTAGCTAGGAGTCTTAAAAAAAAATCATATTTTGTGAAACGGATCAAAAGTCTCCCTGCTGTCTTACACCCCACTTCCTTTTCAGAGAGAACATACAAAGACAATACAAACAAAAAATACAAACATACAAATACAAAAAAAAAAAAAAAAATGAAGGAACTTTCATATACTGACATTTATGGATTGGCACCCCATCCAGCGTGTCCCCGTCCTTGGGCCCCGAGTCCCCTGGGATAGGCTCCAGGCTCTCCGCAACCCTGTGTAGGATAAGCGGTATAGAACATGGATGGATGGATGAATGGATAATGGCTGATATTTGTAAGAAGAGTGTCTCTGATTATCTTTTTATATGAATTTTTAATTATTAGGCAAAATTATCACACTTGTTTACTGAGAATATAAATAATACTGAGAGTATAAATGACTCTAGACAGCCACAAGGGGGCACACAAGACACATTTTACCTGTAAGTTTGTTTTGTACCTAGAGTCTCTAAGCAGGGGGCTAATTTTGTTTTTATCAGCTCACATCAGGACTGAAATAATGGTAATGATCATGTGAAAACAACTCAGATGTACTGTAACAGTAGGAAAGGTGAGGATAACAGCAAAGGCCCTGAGTAGACAGGAGGCCCAAGGTGACCTCAGAGAATGAGCAGTTTGTTCAGGAGAATAAAATGAACAGAGGCTGGGGTCTCTGAATATTTACACGCACTCCTGAGACAACTGGGATAATGTACTCTCTGTAAAATGTAGTCATTTCTATGGCAAAACTCCCAACAAAATTGGCTAGCAAGAAATGTTCGGTTAAACATTAAGATCTTTTTGTTGTTTTTTTACGAGAGAAAGGTCAGTCCTACAAACTAATATGACAGTTACTACTTGAGGCAAGAAGAAGATGATGAAAGGAAAATTCCACTTTGAAATGCATTAAATAAATTGTATTGTAATGTCTGGTTCATGTTTAGCGATTCTGGTGCTAATTTGTTTTTGGGTGATGTATTTTTCGTTAATCCAGTGAGAAGTTAGATGTTGTGTGCGGTCAAGCGTAGAAGTAGTGGAGACAGAGCAAACGTTGGATTCAAAGTCCCAGAATGCAATGCGGATATAAGACGCATTTGCGCCGTGTTACATCAGAGACTCGGCTCGGCTAGTTAGCGATCTACGAGGCATTGGCATTGGTGGCATTATTAGCGTTAAAGTTGTAGCTGATCTGTTTGAGCAGAGTGTACAGATAAGGAGGCGAGAGAGCCGGACAGACTAAAGGACTAAAGTGCTGCTGCATTCCCGTCTTTAGGTAGAGATGAGCTTTAGCGATGGCTACACCTCAGCAGGCAGTCAAACGGCATTGTAGGTAATGTAGGAAACAACCAACGTGAAAACATTAGGGCAACATGTCCCTAAAAGAAGTTTAAATAAGAAAGTAGCTCAGGTGGAATTTTCCTTTATCTGTACGCTTTAGCTGCGGAAGTCACTGGCGTATTTCAGCGGGTTTGTTTATAAAGTGACGTCAAATCTCAAGTCAGGTTTGACAAAGGCATGAATGATTGTACAAGTCAGAAACTCATAATTACTATAATTCTGACATGGCGTAAACTTATGATTTAACGCCCATGCTATTTCAGTGGACATGCAGAGCTTAGTGGAGGAGAATCATCTCTGCTGTCACTGCACGCCTGGCCTGAGGGAAGAGACCGAGGAGCCAGAATGCATAAATCTTCTGCATCTTTTTTCCAAGCTTCCACACACACACACACACACACACACACACACACACCTGTGAAGGAATAAAAACATCAGCGATGATCTGGCATGCTCAGAATTCCTATTAGCTTAATTGCATAAAAGACAAAGCTCCCATCGCCAGCAGGCCTGCTGAGACAGTGTAAGGACAGGTTGTTATTCTCTCTCTCTCTCTCTCTCTCTCTCTCTCTCTCTCCATTTCCTTGTGGCTTTAACTGCTGCAATATTTCTTCTTCTCTTCAGGGGAAAACCTAGAGGTGAAGACTGACACATCAATAATCAGCACTCAAAAGCAGGCACTAAGAGAAAATAATAAAGTTCATAAGGGTAATGCACACAGACCCGGTGTTCACCTCAGCAGCACTTTACAGCAAAAGGCTTTTTAAGCAGAGTAGATTACAGTGTCAATATGCAGTTATAGTTTTATATACGCTCATTCATGCTTATTCATGCACTTGTCCGATCAGAAAATCATGTGGCAGAAGTACAATGCATAAAATAATGCAGATACAGGTCAATAGCTTCGGTTAATGTTCACATCAAACAGCAGAATGAAGAAAGAATGTGATCTCAGTGACTTTAACCGTGGCATGTTGTTGGTTGTTGGGTTGGTTTGAGTATTTCAGAAACTGCTGATCTTCTGGGACTTTCACACACAACAGTCTCTACACAGATTTGTGCGAATAACAAAAAACATTGAGTGAGCGGCAGTTCTGTGGGTGGAAACGTCTTGTTGATGAGAGAGCTCAAACGAGAATCGCTGGACTGGTTTGAGCTGCCAGGAAGGCTACGGTAACTCAAATAAGCACTCTTTACAAGCATACTGAGCAGAAAAGCATCTCGGAACGCACAACATGCTTAAGCTTGAGGCAGATGGGCTACAGCAGCAGAAGATCACATCAGGTTTCGATCCTGTTCTACTCAAGAACAGGAATCTGAGGCTACAGTGGGCGTGGACATCACCCAAACCGGACAGCTGAAGATTGGAAAAAGACAGACTATTCTCCTTATGTGATTATTATTATTTTTTTTTTTTTTTTAAAAACTATTTCCTGGTATAATTTGTAATAATTTCAAGCCTGAAATTCCAAGACATTCCTTTGACTTCTATTTGCTTGTTTGGCTGACACTTTTATCCAAAGAAACAGGATGCAGTTGAGGGTTATTGGTCTCGCTCAAGCAGCCCATCATGGTAGCTTGGTCATGCTTTGGATTTGAATTCACAACCTTCCAGTTAGTAGGCCAAGATCTTAACCAATAGCTTCTATCTTAAATTCAGTGCTTAAAATCAGCATAACTGTAGTCTGCTTCAAAATGCGTATGGTGCGTGGGCACAAATCAGCATGTTAATCTGTTCATTCAGAATTTGCACTGACCTGCAAAAATCTTCTTTACTTTTCTTACATATCTGTAACTGCAGTATCATTGGGGCATAAATGGCAATCATGGAACGCCTAGTGTGAAAGCTTATGAGGCTCAGCTTCAGCAAAAGAGCTGAAGGTGGAGTTCACGTTTAGGTAAACCACCTGGAATTCCCCTTCTGCCAAAAAGGCATGCATTGGCCTGAGTGTTTGGAAGCACACTGAGTCCCGCTGGATCACACTGGCTACTATAACAGCAGTACAGGTGGATCTCTGAGGCTCTGCTCCACAGCATGCTTGTCCAATGACTACGCGTAAGGGAGAGGTTCGATATGGCTGCGAGGAAAATGAATTAAAAGTAATTATGGATATTAAATATGATTATACGAGAAGTATCGTATAAATTACCTCAGCAGGGCAGCAGATTGTGCCAAAAGTTGACATCTTAATGTAGATCAAATTCGAAGAAACTGGAGAACATTGTGACCAAGGTCAAACGACATGAGAGGAGACACTGTTCTAGTTTGCGGGGATAAAACAGGTAGAAAGTGTTCTGTTCCTGCAGGGAAAAAAAACATGCCTTTGGAAATGTGACTTTTGAAACTAGCAGAATGTCCTGACGATGGGATTAGTGCACAAAAGCAAAAAATGTCCACAGGTAGCCAGAATAAATGCACTGAATGGGAATTTTCAGCTCTTCAGCTCTTATGCAGGTTCATGTTACATGAGCTGTTTTGGGTTCAGTGTAGCCAGAGGGGACAGGAGGGCAGGCACAGCAGTCTTACCATCACTCATTAGCATCGCTCCAAGCATTTTAGTCATTATATCTCATTAAATTGTAAAGTAGAGGATTTGCTATTTAGCTGAGTGTAATTACAAATAAATGCTTGTACGCTTACTCAATTTCCATGACAAAAAAGGTTTTTTTTCCTTTCACATACTCATTACAAATCTCAAAGATCGTGACTCGTCCACCGACACTCTTGTTTCTGTGTATTGTAACGTTATTTATACCATTCTGATTGGTCAGACAGCGTTACCATAGTGACTAGTTCTAATATATCAATATTTCTATAGTAAGAGCTCATTGAACAGGATGGTTATGGTGAAAGCTGTACATAAAAGGGTTAACATCATGTATAATCACTGATATGGTGATGTTTTCTGTAAGGAGATGTTTATTTCACATTTATGGAAGGAGTCTCCAGTGTCAGCGCTTTGTAACAGTCAGAGGTAAAGCTGTAACTGGAAGCCTTCAGGACGGAGGAGTTTACACTTGGCTGTTTGTCGGTAACATGACAAGCTGTGGGTTATTTCTCTTCTTAACTTCAAGAGAGAGAGAAAAAAGAGAGACTGGTGAGGGAATGACTGTTTACAGCTGAGAGAACAGGAGCGAACTCGTTTCACGAACGTTCCACGACATAACTATAAATGAATAAATGGTATGACGTGTCATTTTTTGAATAAGTAAAAATGGTTATTTTTTTGGCGAAGTGCGAGGAATAAAACACTTCAGGACGCACTGTTATAGGAAAATAATCAACTTCAGCGAGGTAGCAGTGACTCCGCTTCATCACACCACCCTGTCGCTGATGATGTTCCTATAACAGCACAACATTCTGTGTTTTATTCCTGACAGAGTGACTGGTGTATTCGTTTTTTTCTTTTTTTTCTTTTTTTCCGTAAGGCTTGCTCGGTCGAGAGTGCAGAAATGCTATCTACTTAGGAAGCCTCCTCTCAGACACAATCGCACTATAAAATGATGTATATCGTAAAAAGCGATAATCGTCACATGGCATTGTGTGTGTGTGTGGGTGTGTGTGTGTGGGTGGATGGATGTGTGTTTAAAGGACAAGATAAATGTGACTGTGGAGGAAGGATGCGAGAAAAACACTCCTGTTTTTAGATGACGCCACAGCCGTGTTTACATTTTGTGGGCAGATTATGTGAAAATAGCCTGGGAGTGTGTGTGTGTGTGTGTGTGTGGAAGCTCACACAAACCAGGCTGACTTTATTTTCAGAAATGATATCTGTGCTTTCAGCAAGCTTCCTCTCTCTCTCTCTCTCTGATCTTTTTATCTCTCCTTCCTTCTTTCTCTCGTTTGAAGTGAGATGCAGGCATGTCGAGCTTTTCCACATGACCTCTTCTCCATCACAGCGTATCAGCGAGACAGGAAAGAGGAGCTGCCTGCAATTTTACAGATTAATTAATTACAAATTCAGTTAGTAAAGTATGAGGGCATGGCATGTTAGGTCTAATTAGGGTTGCACAAGCGTTCATGTCGTTGCTTGTTAATGAAGGAGATCTTTTTTTTCCGCCTCCTCTCTCGGCATCGAGCACAGTTTGCTTATAGGCATGAAGGTCATCGCGGCCTGCCAAGAGCGCTTGCAAAAACAAATAACTGAAAAAGAAAGTGAATAAAAAACACAAGATGTTGACATTTTGGCAGCGGAGGAAGGCTTATTCGTCTGTCTTCCTCTGAAAGGTCACCGTGTTTTGCCGTAGCGTCAGCTCTGTGTGTGAGGAGCGCGGGAGGTGGAAAAACAAGCTCGGTGTGGCCACTTGAAACGCAAAAACAGCTCAGTGGGAAACTTGCACAACCGAGAGCTTAGGAAGGAAAACCATGGCAAGCAACTGGCTTGAAAATAGATCTTAAAAGTGTTTAAAAAAAAAAAAAAAAAGAGCAAGGATGGAGAATTACAGCATGGCACTGTGGTCTCTCAGGAAGAGACGCTGTGAAAAATCAATATCACAATATCAATCCTTGCCAGAGGGGAAAACACTAATCGAGGTGGAAAATAAAGTAAAATCTTTAGTTATTCTGTTTAATATGTTACATCATTAATATTCTCTGAGTATAATAGCGTTCTACTCTCTGGAAGATTTTCCTCCCAATGTTTATCGTCTATCTTTGTATTCATTTTCTTATTTCATTTCTTCTTTTCTTGTTTCCTGTATTCGTTTTTGTATTGTATGTAATTTTCTTAATTCGTTTCTTTTCTTTTTTTTCCCCCCCTAACTGCTTGTATTCGTGTTTTTTGGTATTTCGTTTTCCGTTTGTTATTTTGTTTCGTTTGCCCATGCACACGTGCATATTTTCTTTCTCCATTCTCTCCTTCTTCTATTTTTCATTCGTTTATTTTAGTCGTTTTTCTTTCTCTCTCCTCCTGTGTTCCTTCTCTCTTTCCTCTCCCCCTCGTAGGATTGGTGTGACTAGTCCATCAGAGTGTGAGCTACATATAGAAAATGATGCACATGAAAGTGTATTCAGACATTACGCTTCGCAGTCATGACTCATATCATAACTGAGAATTGTCATTTTTGTCTTTTCTGCCAGTTACCAGTACATTAAATCACAGATTTCAGTGCATTTGAATTCATTAACTCTATTTTTTTTTAAAGATTCATTCAAAACTGTACCTACTTGAATATATATGGATACCACAACTGATCATTTTCCTGCAAGAAAAATTGCCTGTTATTAATATTTGCTCTTAATAAAACTTATTTATTATTAAGTACTGTAATGATGGCATAGTATCATGTAACGCAATTCTTCCGTTTATCCCAGTGGTTTGTGTGTGTGTGTGTGTGCGTGTGTGTTATATTAAAAGTGTTGCGTATTGGTGTTTGGGACATGTGCTGACTGAACAACTGAAAAATGACCAGTGCGTCATGTTTCTCTGTATGATTTGGAGGAAACTACCATTCCATGTAATGACAGATTTCAGCACTCCCTCGTCAGCTTCTCAGTATGAATTGGAAGTGTGTTATTGCCTACATCGCTGGCAGAGATGGATACTAACATGCTTGATTTGCTCTGTTGAATTTAGATTAAAAACTGCTTGTTGGAGATTCAGCTGAAGTTAACAAAAATGTACGTTTGTCAAAGTTCTTTTTTTTTTTTTTAACTTCGTCTCTTGAATCTCTGCTGAATAACACTTTGTAATCTATTGGACTCATTAAACACTGAGTGCAAAATGTTTAATGGAAACCAGTTTAAGGGAACATCTTATAGATCCATTTGATCCGAATATTCAGAACCAAAATCGTCATTACTACCTGTATTTTCTTGTCTTAAGTAACTAGACTTTACATAGGTAATATTTTTGAGTAAGGTCTTCCTTTACCTGGCTTTAAACTAAACTAGTTAGAGGAATGACTGCTAACTAGTCGGCAAACTAACGGAGGAAAGTCGTCCCAAAGAACTCCAGCTGACCATAAGCATCTAATTTTGCGTCAGAGCAGGCTCGCTGAGCCCATAAAAACACACTGGGCCTCATAAATAAGTGATTTCAACTTGACGGCGTGATCTGTATATAAAAATCACAGTAACACACTGCTAATTATACGATTCTATGATTCTATGATAAGGTTTACATTAGTGAGTCAAATTATATGTAAATTTACATACGCTCAGACGTGAAAAGAAGGATACGATAGATAGAGGTTTTCCCAAAATTATAGGATTTTCCTGAACGTGTAAACAATTTACAAATAAATTCGGTTGCATCCAGCTTGCTAAAAGAGGCCCATTGTTATTTGTCCAAATTCAAGGTGGCCAAAAACACTTCCTTTAATGGTCCATATTAAGTTTGACCACACCAGTCATATATTTTTTTACACCATTGTAAGATTTATGAAAAACATTCACTTCATTCGAACTCTTGATGTCTTTGCGACTGTCTGGCAGTGTTCTTTCACATCTGTTAAACATCTTTGTAGCCCATTTTCTCGCTCCTGTTTCGTCCACCATTTTGTGTTGCTGGCCAGGTTGTGCTCCTGACATCTGCAGCGTGTGTTTACGTGCATGCCTCATCTAGCAGCCTTCACTGAAGCTCAGAAAGTAACGATTGCCTTGGGGATTCCCCTAAGAGGAAAAGGCGGGGGCAGGTCAACATCGGCGCATTAACAATAATGAAACTAGGCTCCCTACATGCCCACTGTGACTGGTGGCCTCTTTAATAGCGCTGTGTAGAACACGTCACCAGCAGCCACGATCCACATCTCGTCTGTCTCATAGGAGCCGTGCAAAAGGGCTGATAAACACATTCACACGTTCGTTTGGAAAGCTTTCAGGCCACAATATGTGTGTGTGTGTGTGTGTTTTAATGTGTGACAATTAAGATATATTATATAGTGTATATCTATATAGACTGAAGAGAAGAGGTACTACTTACAATAATAAAAAAAAAGGCACTCAAACTTTATGAATGTCTTAATGTTTTAGTATTATGATTCCATTGCAGTCGTATTCTTTATATTCTGGTCACATCAGCACAAATACAGTTTCACACAGCCAGACAGAGCACGATCCCTTAATAAAACCAGAAAGGAGGTAAGAAACGTTGTACCTTAAATTAAATAAATCTGGTCCAAGGCTATTGTTAGAAATAGAAAGACATTTTTTTTGGTTATTTTTCAGTTATTTGTCACAGCAACATCCTTCAGTTTTTATCTGAGATTGTCGGTAGCTGAGTAGTAGCAGGTTACCTTCATAGTAGGTTATGCTATCTTTTTTTTTTTTTTTTTTTTTTTTTAAATCCGTTTTTAGATTACGGTCAGTGCATTAATCCGTGCTCTAGTTTAGGTACCCTAAGAATCCATTATGAAATGTTCTGCAGATTGCAGTGCTGGGTCACATATGGCAGGAACTTTCCACATAACTGCACCGAGAAATATAAAAGGAAAGATCCGTGACTCAATAAAAGAATTTAATTTAATTTTCAAAGTTTACTGATCATTTTTGGCCTTTTTCCACCACACGAAGCTTGGAAAACAGAAAACCTTCAGAAAAAACAGAGGGTGACGGTGAAAATATTTTCACTGCCAATTTTCCAACATTGTAACCGAACTAAAAATAACAACGTGACTATTTTTGGCGTGTTCACCCGTACGTGATGTGACGTCTCACTAACTGTGTCTACAAGCAGCTCAAATTCTCCTGATTTTCTGCCTTCGAAGCTGAAAGCACCTCCTCATCGCCAGAATTACACCAATTTCATCTGCATTACCGATAATAATAGCTAACAGCTATTAGCTATTTCATCTACAGCGCAAGCTAGGCTAGTTAGTTTCGACGCAGTGTATAAAAGACATTCCAGTCAGTGCTAAAAAAGTGTGAAAGCGACCTAAGGAGCAATCTAAAGAGCAGCTAAGGAGCTAATCTAAGGAGCAGCGTCACTGTGACCGCTAACGTGAGCTCTGAATTTGGTGTAACTTGGTGTAAAATTAAATAGTACCACAAGTTCCACTGGACCCTGTTTGGACCAGTTGTTTTTTTCTGTAATGTGTAGTGGAAAAACACACCGTGTCACGTTACACAGCCTCATAAAGTGATAAAGTGACTGGTGCGGCTGGTGCGTACGTGTGTTCCACTGTGTCAACAACATATGTGTGTGTGTGTGATGTTTCCATGCTGGAGTGCAGGCCCGTGTTGTTTTAGTCTCTCTCTCTCTCACACACACACACACACACACGCACACGGTATACTATACTGTAGATTTGATGTTGATGAACTGATGAGTCAGAGCGTTCGAGCAGGGTAAACACTACGGCACGCTGTAAGGGGACTCCGGGATGATGATTGGGAAACACTGGTATAGGCGATGTCCCATTGTGTGGATGTGGGTAGTGTTTCTGTTTGCGTGTGTGTGAGGGCTTGATAACATGCGGGCTGTGGAGAGACGGAGGCGAGGGAAGAGGTCGGGCGCTGCACGGAGCCCCCCTGTTGTCTGGTTATTGTTGCAGTAATGCGATTTGAAAGGTTTCTCAGCAGAGAACATTTACATAGAGGCATTTCCTGGTAGCTGTGTCACAGATGTAGCCAGTAAATGGCACAAGATTATAAATGAAAGTACCGTATACATTTCTTTTGTATGTTCTCTTGCTTAGTAGTGAGGTTTGAGCTTTTCACAATCATAGCTAGCCACTGTACGAGTCCTGATAACGAACCGGGTGAGCTCTCAGAGCTCTCCTCAGTGCCAGCAGCTTTTACTCGACAAACACAGCATTGTCGTGGGATTGTACTCTGGAACATTATGTTCTGTGTCAGCACTCCAGAAATCGTGCAGTGTGTCAGTGTGTCAACGCGCCCCCATTAAACAACACATGTTTTGACAATACACACTGCAGCAGTACAAGTCATCATATTTAGAAATGTTCACTATAGGCTTCAGCCTCGGCCCTTCCCCCTTCCCTGATGCGACAGCGCGACAGGCGAACATCCGTTTTCTGTGTACGCACGCAACACGGAGCCGAGATTTCAGCGACAAGCGACAAAGCAACAAGCGAGCAGCAGATGTTCTCAACTTTATGCAAATCGCGTATGATGCAGTAAAGCGACAAATCCAAGTGACTGGCTCGTATGATTCCTCTGACCAATCATATGGCACATGTGATACAACATCTTTTCATTCCCCCTCTCACAACTTTAGTTCCTGGCTGCTTTTAGTTCCTGTGTACTGCGTGACTCAAAAAGAAAGAATAAAAACATAAAACATGTGTATTCGTCTTGTCATATACAACCTCTCATTAAGTGTGTATAGAGACATTACGAAGAAGAATAAACCTTGGAAGAAAATAGCAAAGATCTCTGGAGAGTGTTTGTAGCAGGTACAGTTAGCTTGTGCTGCTGATAGCTAATATGATTACGCTAATAACAACCGATTGTCACATTTTTCACTTCTATTAAATTGTTAGACTACATTTTGATGACAAATAAATTGTACACTTTAGTAAATCATGTGCTGTAGGCTACATTTTGGTCATGACTGTTTCTAATCGGAGTTCGATGGATGGTACACGCCGACGGACGACAACTATAGGCGCTCGGTCCACGCCCACAAGAGACAAACTACAAATAACACAACAGACTTGTCGCTAGCTAGTGGGAATGTAGCGAGACTACTCAACTACTTGCAATTTTCCAACCCCCAACTAGAGACTAACTAAAGAAACCGACTCCTCAGCTCGGAATTCCAAAGTCAGGAAGGTCTCCTCAACCCTTAGCTCAGCACGTGACATCAACTCAACATGGCCGCTCACAGCATCAACCGCAAACACTCTAGCACTTTTAAATGAGTTATACCGTATATACAGGCGTTAGCATTAGATCAATCAACTTACTAGCTTTAAATCTATAGCACTGAGTAAACAATCTGGTCAATAGACATCACTAATCACTGTTAGCTTTGCAGATTGCTAACAATCTCCCAAGCTAAATACAATATTAGCTCGAACGCACAGACGTCATTCCGAGTTCCGACTTCCCATTTCTGAGTTAAATCCAATGATTTCAATATACATTATATATTAAACGACAAAGTAGGAATTTAAAACGTATTTTACAGATGACATGCTACAGGCTCGTTAAAAGAATATCGTACAGGTCAGCAGACTGTGCACCTTTCTGCTGTGTATACATCAAATCAAAAACAAAAGCTTTATAAAAGAAATGAAATAAATAAATACGTACAAGCACAAATCTATGTATATGACATAACGACGAGTGGAAAAATTCCTGAGAATCAGCACTGAAGTGATAGTACAGATAGCGTTAAAATCTTAAAATCTTTACGCAATTAACAGTAGAAGCTAAAAATGTACTCAAGTGAAAGCGAAAACATTGCTACCTTTCACCGTCCTCATATATTAAAATGGAAAATGGAAATGATTAAATGTTTTTACCTGATGAAATTAAGTGAATGTCGTAATTGTAGTAACTTTTATTAGCCTACTTATCTGAAACTCTTACCAGATGATTTGTGTTTTGAAGCTCTTAAATTGAATGGAAACGTTCAATCTCTGTAGGTTTGCCACTCGTATGAACACCTAACGCTGTCAGAAGTAAAATATCCTAGAAATACATAACCGATATTTACCATTAGCTAAAATTTGACTTGCTGCCAATTATGTTAGCTACTGCAATCGATGCTAATTTGCCAGCCTGGCATTAGCAAAGAAAACAGGCTAACTATACATTATATATTAAATATATGTTCTATAACTTTGTTATAGTATTGTATTATGTTATATAATTATAATACATATTATATTATACACACAGGAAGTATAATACACACACCTCTTGATTTCCGTAGTGCCCTTTTTTAATTATTATTATTTCTTTTTACTGTACTTTAAGACATGCCAGAAGTGTTCATCAGGTGAAGAAGTTTTAATTAATAACAGTTTAACTCACAAACGTTTTGGCCAAACAACGCCAAATGGACATTATGAATTTTCTGCGACCTCAAACCCTGACGACGCTGCGTTTTATAGTCCAAATGCAACATTTAAACCCACGCTCACTAAATGTTTTTCATGTTCATTTTTCAGAGTCACTCGAAGTTGTCGAGGAACTAGCGGAGGCAGATGGAGGGATTTTTATTGCTGAACTCTTACGCTGCTGCAACACATCAGGAGAGTGAAAAAAAAAAAAAAAACTAAAATAGCACATTCACTCTTCAATGAAATGTTTTTTTGAACGTGATTCCAAGTAACATTTCTAACAAGTAACAAAATCTGGCTTCTGAGTAAGAGTGATATTCATAATGTAAATAATTAAATTGATTAATTAAATTATTATTATTTTGTAATTGTATAGCTACATAACCAATAATAATAATAATAATAATACTAATAATAATAAATGTTATCAAGAGGATGTCACAACCACAAACCCCTCATTTAAATATAATAAACATTAAATAAAAATTGAACAGACACGCCGCTGTGATGTTTATGTGATGATATAATATTGATATTGTGACAAATTACGTGGTAATACACTTTTCTGAGATATCAAAGCTATCGTAATTTTTTTAATAGCAATTTACAAACTGATTGAAAGCAGCTGATTTTCAAATTTTGTACATTTTTTAGGTTATTATTAGAATTTATTTGGATTATTATCACAATTCATTCATTTCTATCTTGTTCAGTTTAAAGTCATTTGTTTTTATGGACATTGTAGATTTAAAAATGTTTAATAGTTGTTTTTGTTTGAAATAATAAACTTAATTAATACTGTTTTGCTGGCAGTTGGTTACCAGACCGGCTGTATATCATGATATACAGTATATCGTGTACTGTGAAAATTCTCTTCAGGTCTGGTGATAGTTTTGATATATTTTTTATGTTTGTTATCGGCTGGCCCGTGGGTTCAGTCAGGGGAGTGTGTGTTTGGACGGCTCTGTAGCTGCATGTACATGTACTCACACGTGCGCGTCACACAAGCCAGCTAATTGCATTCCAGTGTGCATATTTCTCTTCATTGCTACTTGGCAGTGCATGCTTCTGCTTCTGCTTTCTTTACATTCCTGGTGACTTCCACAGCCTTTTCATATTAGTGATTTCTTGGAATAATGAAGCGTGATTTATTATTTCTGAGCTCTGAGGCTTTACGATCCTAAACACAGCGCATATAAACGATAAAGTCCATCGGCTTACAGACTGATTCATCTTTGCAGTCAACAAATATTAAAATGAATTGACATATGCATCTGTAATGTGGCCTGTTTTCAACTTCCTCCACACACACACACACACACACACACACACACACTTCACCGCTAATCACTTCATGCCATGGCTAGTATGCTAATATGGTCATATGGAGAGATTAGCATTACCATGTACAAACAGTAGATGGCAGAATTGTTTGCTCTTCTGGACTATTTGCGTGTGTGTGTGTGTGTGTGTGTGTGTGTGTGTGTGTGTGTGTGTGTGTATGTGAGACAGAGAGTGATTTGTGCACTGTTAAGCCTACCAATGGGACACTAACCACATGTGACATGATGTGGGATTCCCTCATACTGAAGTGATTTAAATCCAAAAACATAGTTCACTGTGGAAACTGTGTGTGTGTGGAGTGTGTGTGGAAGGTGTGGAGAGTGTGTGTGGAGAGTGTACGTGGAGTGTGTGTATTGTGTGTGGAGTATGGAGAGTATGTGGAGAGTGTGTATAGTTGTCTCTCTTTGTTGCTTTGTCTGTCTATCTGTCTGTATGACTGTGTATATATTCCTATCCTCTTATCTCTTTGTCTGTCTTTCTGTCTGTCACTGTCTTTCTATCTATCTGTGTATCTGTCTGTCAGTATGTCACGCTATCTGTCTGTCTGACTGTTTTTTTTTGTTTGTCATTTTATCTGTCTCTGTCTGTCTGTCTGTCTGACCTGTCTGTTTGTTTGACTATATATTTATCTATTAACCCGTCTGTCTGTCTCTATCTGTTTGTCTGTTTCTTGTCTGTCTGTTTATTTGTCTATCTGTCTATCTGCCTGTCTGTCCATCTCTCTGTCTGTCTGTATGTCTGTCTCTGACTATATGTTTCTGTGTTTATCTGCTTATATATCTACATATCAACCTGTCTCATTGTCTGTCTATGCCTATCTATCTGTCTGTCTGTCTGTCTGTCTGTCTGACTGTGTTTGTCTGTCTGACTGACTGTCTGAATGTCTGTCTGTCTGTCCGTCTGACTGACTGACTGTCTGAATGTCTGTGTGTCTGTCTGTCTGTCCGTCTGTCTGTCTGAATGTCTGTGTGTCTGTCTGTCTGTCCGTCTGTCTGTCTGAATGTGTGTCTGTCTGTCTGTCTGTCTGACTGACTGTCTGAATGTCTGTCTGTCTGTCTGTCCGTCTGTCTGTCTGTCTGTCTGTCTGTCTGTCTGACTGTCTGTCTGTCTGTCCATCCGTCTGTCTGTCTGTTTGACTGACTGTCTGAATGTGTGTCTGTCTGTCTGTCTGACTGACTGTCTGAATGTGTGTCTGTCTGACTGATTGTCTGAATGTGTTGTCTGTCTGACTGACTGTCTGAATGTGTGTCTGTCTGTCTGTCTGACTGACTGTCTGAACGTGTGTCTGTCAACACTTTGATCACGTATAATGCACGCAGTAAGATTAAAATTGTCCACGCTGACCTTTGACCTGTAGGTGTTGAAGGTGAAGAGTGATCCATGCAGCTGGAGTGCTATCTCTGTAAACACTGTGTAAAAGGTTACAGTAAGTCATAAACAGGGAGAAGAGGGACATTCCATAGGGCTGATGGCCGCAGTGAGTACACATGGAGCACTCGCTCTACAGGAAGCACACACAGGTGGTCGCTATGGCAACACAACAACTGTTTATCTTCAGAATCTTCAGTTGTGTCCTTGTGGGAATGAAAAGTCATTCCAATAAACCATCCTGCTTCCTGTCGGACTTCCCTCAGTGTGTTTCCCATAATGCTATCTATCTATCTATCTATCTATCTATCTATCTATCTATCTATCTATCTATCTATCTATCTATCTATCTATCTATCCAAGTGCCTTTCTGTCCCCTAGTCTCTTATCATTTGTGTGTGGGAGACAGAATGAGGGATATTTGTGTGTGTGTGTGTGTGTGTGTGTGTGTGTGTGTGTGTGTGTGTGTGCAGATGGGAAAGCATCACAGACAGCTGTCGTCCCACTTCACTGAAGGCCACTGTGAGTCCAGGGGAAACATCCGGAGCGAGTGACTGAGGGAGAGACAGCTGAAACATGTCAAATGCTGGACAAGTCACACAGTTTAGAGAGGTGAGACAGGTGAGAGAGGTGAGACAGTTGATACAGCTAAGAGAGGTGAGACAGGTGAGAGAAGTGAGACAGTTGAGAGAGGTGAGAGAGGTGAGACAGGTGAGAGAAGTGAGACGGCTGAGAGAGGTGAGACAGGTGAGACAGGTGAGAGAAGTGAGACGGCTGAGAGAGGTGAGACAGGTGAGACAGGTGAGAGAAGTGAGACGGCTGAGAGAGGTGAGACAGGTGAGAGAAGTGAGACAGCTGAGAGAGGTGAGACAGGTGAGAGAAGTGAGACGGCTGAGAGAGGTGAGACAGGTGAGAGAAGTGAGACAGCTGAGAGAGGTGAGACAGGTGAGAGAAGTGAGAC